>CM042010.1:69116893-69739393 GCA_023525715.1 Cichorium intybus | reverse complement strand
AGTTTGGTATTCGGGTTGAGGTTGTTTAGAGGTTTGAAGTTTGGTGTCGGGTAGAGATTTTGTTTGGTGTCGGGTAGAGTATGGGTGTAGCGGTTTTGTTTGGTGTTTGTTTGGACGTGGATTTTCTTTGGTTGAAAAGAGTTTTCTAGAGAGTTTTGGCAGGTTTTTTGCTCTTTGGACGTGGGGTAATCTTGATGTATTGGTGCTTGAATGGGTATGGTGTGGTGTAAGGTTTTTTCTGCACAAGAATGGCAAGAAGTGAGCTTCTTATTTATAGTTGCTGAGAACAGGGTTCGCGTCGCGACCATGTGGCCGTCGCGTCGCGAGGGTGCTTGGCTGGTGGTCGGTGCGCTTTTTGTCGGGTCAGTGCGTCTTCGCTGGTATGTCGAGCTTTCCGTCGCGTTTCCTTTTGGTCGCGTTACTTTTGGTCGCGTCGCGAAGAGGCGTTGCTGAATGTGTCGTTTTTGGTATTCTCGCGACTGAGTTTGGTGTTGTCGCGTTCAATGAGCTTCGCGTCGCGACCAGGTCCTCCGTCGCGTCGCGAGTGCTGTAGCATTCTGGACTCTTGTGTTTTGTTTTTCTTCACGTCGCGACCATGGCTTCTGTCGCGTCGTGATTGCTGTAGCAGGGTGATATTTTTGTATTTTGCTCTTTGGTTCGTAGCATTACTTCCTCAGGTTTGGTTGTTTTCTCAAAGTTTCTCGGGTCTAGATTCATTCTTGTTTTTGATCTCGAATTCACGCAACCTGAAATAAACTGATAATATTTGTTAGATAAAAACAGTTCATCTTATTTCAGTGATGGTCACATACAAAAATATATTTTTCAACACCTATAAAATGGCAGTCTAATGGGTATCCACTCTTACCCACCGCTCTCCTGGTCAGTCGAGTGTCGTTAGCCGAACGGGTTTGATAGAACCGCTAAGCCTCTTAAAAGTATAAGGCTATAATTGAAAGTACTAGAACTTTGAACAAAACCCAATCTAGTTACTTTAGGTTAAAAATGTGAATTGGTGCTAATCCATGGAATTGCACATTGCACTTTGTGGAATGTTGGTGGAGCGTGTGTGGTTTACCGGCACGTGACACGCCTAGGTCGTCGTGCGGTCAAAAATAGTAAAAATACCTAACACACGCTAGTATAGCGGTAGTCAGGGTCGATCCACAGGAGTTTGGTGGTTAGGACAAGACGAAAAGTATACCAACTGTAGTGTCACTCTACAGTCAGTGATATTGTTTCTACTTTCCCAAAAACCAATAAAAGCAAAATACCAAACAAGTGCCAAAACCAAATCAAACATGAACTAAACTAACTCAAATCAAGTCGTAGACTAAAGTTCCGTACTGAAATCAGAAACTAAATTCAGAATCTAGAAGCAAACAATCAATCCAGTACAATCAAACATATCCAAACATAAATAACATCAAATCGAATGATTAACTTTTATAAATCCAAAAACCAAACATCAAACCAACATCCAAACACTCAAATATCAGATCTAAACTATCAACTATTCTACTGAAATCAGAAATTATGAATCCAAACAAACATCGAGTAATCGATGGAAATCCCCATTGTGAATCCCTCGATACCGAGTTGATAAAATAAGAGAAAAACTAAATTACTAACCAAAATATTGATTCCCACTGAAAAACTGACGAAATTGTGCCTTCGGATCCCTCCTTCGCGTCCCGTGATGAGTGAAAAGTCGGACGGGACTCCGGTATTTATAGTTGTGCGAAATTAGGGTTTCCGTGTTGCGAGTATATAGAATCCACGACGCGCGTGTTGCCTTATCCCGCAATCTCGGAATTTGAAATTCAAAAACGCAGATTTTATGTCATCGCGAGATAGCGGCGCTATCTCAAGAGATAGCGGCGCTATTGTGGATAGTGGCTCTATTTAGGATCGATAGCGCCTCTATTTCTGCCAGATCCGATTTTTTGCCTTTTTTGCTCCATAACTTCTCCAGAATTGCACTAAAACCCCTACATTTACACTAAAAACATTTCCAAGCACTTTGGCACAAAAGTAAGTGATATTAGCCAATTTAAGACATATATTTAATTCGAAATAGGGCTTAACGACGACTAAAATACTTGATATTACTAGGCGTCGTCAAACACCCCACACTTATGCCTTGCTTGTCCCCAAGCAAGAGAGTTTTTAACAAATTCTAATAGAGACTCAAACATTTTTGAATGCGTTTAATTTCAAAGCTTATTGTCTTAGGAGTTAGAGTGAAATAGTTTGTGAAAACATAATCAGAATATTCTTTGAAATTCATGACTTTCTAAAGAACCCTCGATTACAAATTTTCGGTATGCATAAAGCAAACTTACTCATTCAGATTCTAAAGGCCATTAAAGAATTGTCCATGACTTTCGATGTTATCCGTATAACGAGCTTTCAGAAATACCATTCCAAACCAGACGATCTTAGATGGTAAGGTGCATAAATGCCTTTTTCGAGGCCACCCTTTTCGGACCTACCGGCTCGAACAACAAAGGCCACAGATTGACAATTCCTTCCTAAATTCCAAACTTAAAACACTCCAATCTTCTAGCTCCTAAAACTTAACTTATTTGACTAAACTAATAGCATGATCATAACTAAATAGTATTTCTTGAAAAATATCAATGCTATAACATTCAAAAACTATTCGTTTCAAAATTACGATCTATTAAAAATATTGAAAAAGTTGCTAAAATTTTGAAAATCAATCATTTCCCACAAAAATTTCAAAAACACTCTTTCGACCGTCCACACCCCATACTTAAAACCGTACAACGTCCCCATTGTACAAAAAATGATTTCAAAACTAGGGAGAAAGAGTTACCCCTTAGGAACGGCGAATTGCTTGATTGTCGGGATCATGCTGTAACAGGGTCGATCATGTTCGTCGTCTCGATGAGATCCAGGAGTCGGGCGCAGCAGTAAACATGTCGGCATAACACGAGTGTAGGGGTACGGTGACCCCACACTTGCGTTATGCAACTCCATCAGTTGGTGCAGCAATCACAGTTTGGCAGATACTAACAAACATATTAAAAATTGCAAAATACACAAAGAAAATTATTTAGTGCAAGTTGTTGTCCTTGCTGATTCCCCGTCTCCGCGACGCCGAAGTGTTAAGGTCGCGGCGTGTAAACGCGATGAAATCCGGTATCTGTCGATCAAAGTTGAAAGTCCGCGGCGCCAAATGAAGATGATCGCGCCGCGAGTATGCACGAAGAGCCCCAGATTTTTCGATTTTTTTCAATTTTAGTATGTTTGTCAAATTGATTGCACCAATATGTTCCTAAACTAGAGACTAACAAAAGCCCTAAGTTTAATTTCAGAAAAACAAGCTAAAATTGCCTTAATTTCTCATTTAGGTCAAAAACCCCAATTATGAACCCTAGATTTCTTGATTTTCGATTCCAACATGTTTTTATCAAATTGAACACACCAATAGTATCCTAGACTAACAATCATCAAAAGCCCTCTGTCAATTTCAGGAAAATCGAGCTACAAATCTACCAAATCGAGCAAAAACCCGAAGAACCCTAAAATCGGCCCTAATTTCTCCAAATCTTGAATTCGAGTTGTTTTTGTCAAATTGAATACATCACTAGGTAGCTAATGTAGCAATTAATAAACCCTAAATGTTGGATTCAAGAAAAACGAGGTAGAAATCGACCAATTTGACGTTGAAGGGTGCGATTTCCGAAAATCCCAAACCGATCCCTAATTTTCGTAAAACTAAGCAAAATCTGCTCGAATTGGGGTTGAAGGTCCGATTTCGCGATCCCTCCCAATCGGCTCAAAACCCTCTGAATCGACTTGATTTTTTCAATGAGGCCAGTAGCAAGTGATTAGAAACGTACCTTGGATGCTGAATTGAAGTTTACACGGAGAAATCGGTCGAAAAAAATACGAACTCGGGGCTGTGTATGCGTGTTCGGCTTGGCAAACGCGATAGAGAGGGCTGAGGGTTGGAAAATAGCGGCCCTATCTTGGGTTTAAACCAGAATCGCGACCCACCCAAAGATAGCGCCGCTATCGTTAAAGATAGCGGCTCTATCTTTAATTTTTCCATTTTTCTCTTTTTCAATTATTTTAAAATCCCGTTTGATCACCCACACTCGGGCCATGCCATGTCTTTTTTTATTTTTATTTTTTTCAAATTTTCCGAGTGATATTTTGACAAAAATAGAAACTAAAAATTAATAACAAAAATTAAAAAGAAAATACTTATCGAAATGTCGGGTTGCCTCCCGAAAGCTCTTCTTTGTTTGGTCTTTTAGCTGGACCATCTTTTCGTGGCTACGGTGGATCATACGCCATTTGACTCCGCTGATTTCCAGTCACTACCGTCCCTTCGTTCATTCCATACTCCAATTCCCCGGGTCAAATGGTTTGCCAGTTCCTCTGCTGCTGCCCGGTTGCTGTTTTCTGATTAATTCGCGCGAATGTTTGGAAGTTGCTTTAAACCTCCAAGCTCGGTCCTTCCTGCGGTGTCTCTTCAACATCATCGGTTTAACGTGGAGCGCGCCCAGTGCTTTTCCCAGTAATTGTTTTGCAGATTTCATTTTGCTTGCGTCTCGCGTGCTATCTTCAGTTTGCAATTTTGGCTTGCAGTACCAATAAAGGTTTTCCAATCGAATGGGATCGGAAGGCAACATATCGGGATGCTTCCATATATCCTCATTGATGGTATTAATCACATCTAATTTTCCATTCATGAATGGATCATGAGTGGCGATAAAATCATGTTTATTATTTTCAAATACCAACTCGTCGGCATCATCTTCTTGATCATCGTCCAACAGGTGGATCGGTACCAAGAGTGAGCGACTAGTTTGATCTGGTGGTGGTATAAAGTCACCCATCACCAGATCCTTATTTTCAGATTTCTCAAAATGTTCAAAAATTATCGCTTCGGGGGTTGTATTGTCATCTACACCCCCTTCCTCAATAGTATCAACAACTTCAACGATTTCGGGAATTGTTGGGCTGGGATCTGTACTATCACTTACAGCCCCCTCCACAACATCCTCATCAACCAAATTGACTGGTGATGGTACAGATTCACACATCACCAGATCAACATTTTCAAAAACATCAAAAGCTGTTGAGTCGGAGGTAGCATTGTCACCTACAACCTCTTCCTCAACAACCGTTTCGACCATCTCAGTGGTCTGTTTACTTTCCCAAGATGTATGCCCTTCCATCACATATTCAGGTGATGCAAGTTCACACATCATATCATTGGTATTAAAATCACTCGCCTCAGGTTCTGGCGAGGGTGATGAACATTTCCAATTTTCCTCTAACTTATCTAATGAAACTTGCAATTTTTCAAGAGCATCAGCCCGGTCCTTCTGCGTTTCGTATGTGTTATACACGAGTACCCAAAGTTGGGCCCAAGTTGCAGGATTCTCAGGTTGAGATGACTCCTCGGTCCGCCATCCATTGTCATCGAATGATCCATTGTAGCAATCATCCCCGTAATAGGTGTCGGCCGAATTTTCATAATACTCATAATACTGATCCGGGTACATGTAATCGCCCATTATGAAGACGTACACATACCAAAAATAAAAAAAATAAAATCAAACATCAAAAGAAACAACCCTACTGATCGTCTATCCTAAGCGCACAACTCCCGGCAACGGTGCCAAAATTTGACACGCCTAGGTCGTCGTGCGGTCAAAAATAGTAAAAATACCTAACACACAATAGTATGGTGGTAGTCAGGGTCGATCCGCAGGAATTTGGTGGTTAGGACACGGCGACAAGTATACCAACTGTATTGTCACTTTACAGTCAGCGATATTGTTTCTACTTTCCCAAAAACCAATAAAAGCAAAATACCAAACAAGTGCCAAAACCAAATCAAACATGAACTAAACTAACTCAAATCAAGTCCTAGACTAAAGTTCAGTACTGAAATCAGAAACTAGATTCAGAATCTAGAAGCAAACAATCCATCCAGTACAATCAAACATATCCAAACATCAATAACATCAAACCGAATGATTAACTTTTATAAATCCAAAAACCAAACATCAAACCAACATCCAAACACTCAAATATCAGATCTAAACTATCAACTATTCTACTGAAATCAGAAATTATGAATCCAAACAAACATCGAGTAATCGATGGAAATCCCCATTGTGGAATACCTCGATACCGAGTTGATAAAATAAGAGAAAAACTAAATTACTAACCAAAATATTGATTCCCACTGAAAAACTGATGAAATTGTGCCTTCGGATCCCTCCTTCGCGTCCTGGGATGAGTGAAAAGTCGGACGGGACTCCGGTATTTATAGTTGTGCAAAATTAGGGTTTCCGTGTCGCGGGTATATAGAATCCGCGGCGCGCGTGTTGCCTTATCCTGCAATCTCGGAATTTGAAATTCAAAAACGCAGATTTTATGTCATCGTGATATAGCGGCGCTATCTCAAGAGATGGCGGCGCTATTGTGGATAGCGGCTCTATCTAGGATAGATAGCGCCTCTATTTCTGCCAGATCCGATTTTTTTCCTTTTTGGCTCCATAACTTCTCCAGAATTGCACTAACACCCCTGCATTTACACTAAAAACATTTCCAAGCACTTTGGCACAAAAGTAAGTTATATTAGCCAATTTAAGACATATAATTAATCCGAAATAGGGCTTAATGACGACTAAAATACTTGATATTACTAGGCATCGTCAGCACGCCAACTGGGGTCCGCAAAGAGTCACAATGGGTTTCTCGATTTTGTCATTATTAACGGAGCGTGTGTGGTTAACCGGCACGTTAATTAGAGAAAACAATTGACTTCAAGAGTACCGAGCGAATTTGCATGGTTATTCACACCCGGTTTGTGATCCTCGGCATCCCAGTCACAAACAGTGGGGCACATCCGAGACTAAACATGCCATTGAATAGTTCAATGTGTCTCAATAGATCTAGGAATTTCATAAGATGAAATTGATAAGTGTATTATCTACCTTAATTGTAACACCCCATCTTGCATACACCTTATTTGGTGTAATCGTTTATAAAAACATGGTGAAGTGAAAATTTCATTCTTTTAAAAACTTTTTCTTTTAATCAATAAGACATTGTTTAAAACTTTTGGTCCCAATAAAAAAAACAATTACATAAAAAGATATTTAGACAGTATTGGGGGTTACAAACTCGTATCAAAATAACCATAGTAAAGCCTTTAACAACCCAAAGTTATGTCCCGTATTAAACTAACATTTCTACCGAAAATTCGGCATGACCTTTGGGCAATATGGACAAATCCATACTGACCCGACTCAATAAAACAACCCAAAAACAATACGGGACATAACACCACTTTATTGTACAACTACAAGGGAATTCTAAATCATAATAAAACATCTCTCAATTACATGACAAAGTATACCGCAATTGAGATACTCTATCTTCTTAACATCTCTTAAATCTATAGTCCTCATATCATCTTCTAACTCCTTTCCTTCTATCATCTGCTAACCAGCATCCTGTTCCTGAGTACATAGCATTTTAAAACAAAAATACGTAAGACAAAAGTCTCGTGAGATACATGGGTTTTAGACCCAACAAGTTTAAAACAATTTGAATATCATTAGCTATTAACAAATAAAGAAAACCTTTCCTTTCATTCCAAAACCTGCAAACTCCACTTTATTGTCAAAACAATAAAACAAAAGTTCATTGATATAATCATTAGAACATAAATTATTACTTATCATCCAAACAAAAGATCATTGTTAAAACTTCAAATACTTCAGCTTAAAATGTCAAATAAGCAAATTCATCATAAGCAAACATAATTCAGGTACTTTCTAAACAAGCATAGACCAACTGTAATTCATGATTAATTTATTATCATTTGGCTTTATACGGGTTTTCCCATATCCCTTTCCCTCCCCGGAATAGAACCAATCTATCCGTGAGGGCGTGCTAGTTCCCTTTCCCCTTCATGGAATAGAACAAATCTATCAATAAGGGCGTGCTGAAGACAACTACTTCACGACGGGAGGTACCATCCCAGTAGTGTCTTTTGACCTCCCCTCATCATGGTGAGATCCTTGTCCGGACATCTTTCTCATTTCTTTCATTTAGCTCGTATCTCAAGTTTTACCATTATCATCTTATCACAAGTTGGTCTCTAGATAAACATCATTCAAAATATGTAAACTCATTTTCAATTCTTCAACATAAAACTGTACTTCTAATTCAACCTTGAAAAAAATCATTTGTAAACCATTTCAACTAGTCAACATAAATCAATATTTTCTAATTCAAGCTTTAAAAACCACTTTGAAAACCATTACTCATGAAACATTTATCATAACTTTTAAAAATCATTTGTCAAACTGTTAATCATAAAACATTTAACATAAAAAAAAACAAAACTTGTTGCTATGTACCCAGAAAAGTCCTCATGTACTCACCTCGGTAGCTAGGTATGTCTAGCTACAAAGATCCACTAGCTCTCGACTCTACTTGCTTCCGACCTCTTTCAACCTCTATTAATTTATTAAGAGGTTAGAACCCATTACAAAACTAAACCAATAATATGTGTTAAATCATATATAAACTTTTTATAGCATGATATAATTCCATTCCAATTATTGAGTATAATTCATATGTCATAATAATTATATTGGGCACTTTTACCCCTTTTTCGTCCCACGTTGACTCATTATGAATTTCTTTGGTTTGACATACAACTTAAACAACTTTATCGTTTTAAAATGTTTTTAATGCAATATTAATTGCTTAGATGTCAAAAGATCTCTTGTTTTACTCTTTTATACCATTTTAGCAAATTCCTACCATTAAAGTTTCCATAAATAGAAGTTCTTATAAAAACATATTATTTCTCACTTTCTTGACTCCAATATATTACCAATATTTCATTGAAGTCATTTCAATACAATTCTATGATCTATTTGTGTCATGTTTTGTAAAATACCAATATTGTCCCAAAGGGTTGGAATGCCCAATTCCATTCCAACCAACTTATGCAATAAACTTTTAAATTACATTTATAGACTCCAAGGACTTGAAAAATTACCATATTACATTCTAATGGTAAACTCGATATATTCCATTTTACAATTATTTAGAATTCAATCATACCTAGACACATAAAGTGTCATAAGGATGTTCCAAGTAACTATTTTCAAGTTTCTTTTGTGTGTATACATGCCAACCTACTCCAATATCAAAAGATCATATTATAATTCCATTATATGCTCTAATTTGACCAAATCAGAAAATATAGCTTAATTCCAACATGCATTAAAGATTCCAACTAGGGTTCTAAGAATCAAAGCTTACACCTTTCACTTTCATGTCCAAATATCTGAATCATGGATGTTCTTGCCCTTATTCATGAATTACCTAATTCAATACATGTTTAAAACCACCAATCAGCACCAAATTTTCGACATGCATAGCTAGGGTTTGACATTTTTGCATTTACCTTTCAAGCTTTTGACAAAAATCTGAAATCAGGGGGTGATACTAATTTTTCTGCACAAAATTAGGCCCCCTACACCACCCCTCGCCGTTTACCATCGCACTCCGCCACCACCATCGCCGGCAGCAGCTGATTTCGCCGCTGATTCCTTATTTCCGGTGAAAAAACTCGCAACAGCAACATGAGGCTGCTTCTCCGACCCCCTTTCAGTCCTCCATCTCGTCTCCCTTTCTCTTGGACTGCATCTCTCCATCGCTTGTCTCTTTCTCTCGATGTAAGAATCACACACACACACACCGATGGTGTGTGTGTTTCTCGACCTCTATCAGACGCAAACCACGAGAACCCCAAAAGAAATACCTTCAATTCCTTTTTCCTTTTTGAGAATACGCACAGCAAGAAAACGGGAAAAAGAATAAAAATCTAATTTTGACTGGTCAACGGATAAATTACAAAAATGCCCTTCATCCTTGTGCCTTAGAAATATTTTATATCTTATGTTCCTTAACTTTTTCCTGATTTCATCGTATCATAACTTTCTCATATGATTTCTAAATTTCACATACTTTATGACTTTAGAAAGGTGGAAATGAGCTCTACAACTTCTTTTTATTGAGTTAAGTCCAAATCTTTATAGATGTTTCGCTATTCACCCTTGAAAATGACCTTTTAGTCGTTTTTGTCACTTTTTGTCCATCTTTACATGGTCATAACTCCTTCGTTACAACTCCAAATGACTCGAATCTTTTTCCTATATTTTTATTGCATACAAATCTAAAAAAGTCTTCTTGGTCACTTTTTCCCAAATCCTTATAGATTTTAAGATATAAATTTCTAAAATTTAACAATTAATCTTTTCAATTTTAGTCACAAATTTCCATTTTACCCCTCGGTTCTTTAAATCAAATTTCCAAATGAAGTAGCACTTTATTATGACTTAATAAAAGTTCTTAATACACAAGTTTCCATATTTTCCACTTCTTTGACCATTTTGCCCTTCTGAATAAATTTAAATTTATTTAAGCGTCGGACTACTAAACAAGCGTCGGACTTCTAAACATCATTATACTTAGCTTAAAATGCTTATTTCATATATTAAAAATTTAGGTTGTCACAATTATCTACCCCTTAAAAGGATTCCGTCCTCGGAATCACTCTATGAAAAGGGAATTAACTTGTAACTACATAGTTCCACTTGAACCTACCTTACTACCAAGTCTTCAATCAAACTCTTGCTTCAAATTCTTAATGCCTTGTGGAATCTTTATTACAATAATTCCTCTTTGATATCTTTCAACTTCATTTATTATGCTTCCTTTTGCCTAACTCATATCTCATAGTAAGTTTGACTTTTTAAAGTCAATGTGGGTTTCACTTACTTCCTCTTCATCACTAAGCACCCAAACATGTTTAAATTCTTTAACATTCTTGTTTTTCAATGATCGAGTGCACCAATATTCATATAATAGAGTTCTGTACTTTTTATCCAAAATAGCATTCTACTTTACTATTCATGCTTAACTTCCAATCATTAAACTTTATATCTATGGGTCTTTCTTTACTTTGCATTCTTCCATTATAGTCAACTAGACATTTCTCATCAATTATCTCTTTAGTCATGAGTCTCACTAAGTTCCAAATCTCATTGACCATTCGATTCGGTTACTATGCTCCACTAATGCCACATTGATACTACTATAGATGATTAGGGATTCATCTATTTCTTTTCAGTTCATATGAACCACAATCCAATCACTATACAATGTCTTTTTGCAACACTTTATCTCAACAATAGAATTCTAACCTTTTGTACAAATTCCTTATGGAGAACTACACTTCAAGTATCATACAATATCCTTAGACACTCCTGAGCTGCTTGCTGAACTTAATTCAACATGTCTCAAGACTTATATTTGCACCATTCTATAAAGACAATCATCAAAAGACTAAGCATCTAAATCTTCCCATATACCCCTTAAAAGAAAATGAAGTTCATTTTATTTTAAGGTCCAACCTCCTCCATATGATGTCTACATAACAATACTTCATTTTCTTAGTTAACATTTACCCACCCTTCCTCATAACAACCTTTAGATACTATTAAGCTATTGTTTTCCCTTCATCCTTAACCAGTTCCATCCGTGATGTACGCAGATTACTATGTTGTAAATTAACAACTTGCATCTTGGACAACTGTCTTCAACTATATCATTATGCCTTAATAACATGCTATACTCTCACTAATAATAATCATTAACTGTTGATATGAACTTGTAGAACTAATAGTTCATAGTAACTTCCTTATCTCAAAGATACACCAAGAAAAGAATGTCATACCTTCATTAGTTCAACTTGTTGATACGATGTCTTCACTAGTCAATTTCCTTCTTTATCTTCAGAATCCACTGATCATGCTTAAACACACTAAGAAGAATGAGCTTCAACATACTACGCCTTACTTCACGATCTTCAACTCCCAATTCTTCTGTAGACACTGACACGGGTCGTGTTAGGGGGAATATGGGCCGTGTTATACCTATAGACCACCTTCTGTTTGCCTACACAGATAACACGGGCCGTGTCACGGGGAACACGGTCCGTGTTTCACCTACAGACCCATTTCATCTTCTTATAGTGTTTCATCTTGTTTATCATGATTCTACATTCTTATAATTATATTTTGATAAAGCATCATACTTGAGATTTCAAGATCCTTGCCACTTTTTCATTTTCATCTCTTTTGCTTTTAGGTAACTTACTCTGTTATATTACTCATTATAGCAATATACTTATGACTTATCTCTTTGCCCCAATCAATAGATTCCTTTACTTGTTATAATTCGGGTTTGGAAACCATAACTTTCTCATTTTTACAATTGTACTTCTTACTCTTACCTCTTATTTCTTACCAAATACTTGGTTAGGTGTTTTACTTTTATTTTCTAATCAATTCACATCACAAATCTTGATGATTATATTTAAATATTATGATTATCTTAAGGGTTAAACCATGTTACCTCCTTTTGTCTTTCCTTTTTACTTATCTCATATCAACGGCTTATAATAACTTACATCTTTGGTTTAGTTTTCTTATTTTCTTTCTTTATTGGATCTTATTCATAATTATGATCCCTGTTTCGAATATTGTTTTACATCTTTCATTGCAATGACACAAATCAACTCTTTTTATTTAAAAAATTCTTAATTCTTTTCCATTAGACAACGTAGTTCTTAGCTACACAAAGTTGGAAAGATTTGTGTAACATACTTACCCTTCTTTCATACTTTCTCTTATTCTTATATGTATACTTTATAGTGATAACGAAACCATATAAGGTATCTCAGCTGCCTTAACTGATTCCTTTTTAGTCTCCCCAACTTCAAAGTATATACTTATTATATTATCATTGTTATTTTCAGTCATACTTTATTTTCGATCATACTTGATTCTATTACATCGGTACATTAATCCTATGTCTTTCAAACTTTCTTTCTTCTTTTCCCTACTCTCTACATGAATCCCTTACCAGATTTCCAAGATTCCTTTGTGATTCCACCAAACTCAAATACATATCCTGTGGTTATGATAGTACAGACCCATATTATTATAACCACCTATACATATTTGTTTATGGTATCACCACTAGGTCTCTTAGTCTACTGGTTCAGGCTAACTTATAACTCCCTATCACTCTTGATTTATCTTAGACTCATCGACTTAACCATCCTATAGGTTTACAACCTATCTCAGGATCTTAGGTTCAACAACCTATCTTACGATACATCCTATCACGACCCTTACTTTCTTGCTTACAGTCTTATCTTAAGTTCATAGTCTCATTTAAACCTCACACAGTTGAAGCCTAGGTTCGAGTCTCGACACCTAATTCGCTTAAACTATGGCTCTGATACCAAATTGTAACACCCCATCTTGCATACACCTTATTTGGTGTAATCGTTTATAAAAACATGGTGAAGTGAAAATTTCATTCTTTTAAAAACTTTTTCTTTTAATCAATAAGACATTGTTTAAAACTTTTGGTCCCAATAAAAAAAACAATTACATAAAAAGATATTTAGACAACATTGGGGGTTACAAACTCATATCAAAATAACCATAGTAAAGCCTTTAACAACCCAAAGTTATGTCCCGTATTAAACTAACATTTCTACCAAAAATTCGGCATGACCTTTGGGCAATATGGACAAATCCATACTGACCCGACTCAATAAAACAACCCAAAAACAATACGGGACATAACACCACTTTATTGTACAACTACAAAGGAATTCTAAATCATAATAAAACATCTCACAATTACATGACAAACTATACCGCAATTGAGATACTCTATCTTCTTAACATCTCTTAAATCTACAGTCCTCATATAATCTTCTAACTCCTTTCCTTCTATCATCTGCTAACCAGCATCCTGTTCCTGAGTACATAGCATTTTAAAACAAAAATACGTAAGACAAAAGTCTCGTGAGATACATGGGTTTTAGACCCAACAAGTTTAAAACAATTTGAATATCATTAGCTATTAACAAATAAAGAAAACCTTTCCTTTCTTTCCAAAACCTGCAAACTCCACTTTATTGTCAAAACAATAAAACAAAAGTTCATTGCTATAATCATTAGAACATAAATCATTACTTATCATCCAAACAAAAGATCATTGTTAAAACTTCAAATACTTCAGCTTAAATTGTCAAATAAGCAAATTCATCATAAGCAAACATAATTCAGGTACTTTCTAAACAAGCATAGACCAACTGTAATTCATGATTAATTTATTATCATTTGGCTTTATACGGGTTTCCCCATATCCCTTTCCCTCCCCGGAATAGAACCAATCTATCCGTGAGGGCGTGCTAGTTCCCTTTCCCCTTCATGGAATAGAACAAATCTATCCATAAGGGCATGCTAAAGACAACTACTTCGCGACGGGAGGTACCATCCCAGTAGTGTCTTTTGACCTCCCCTCATCAGGGTGAGATCCTTGTCCGGACATCTTTCTCATTTCTTTCATTTAGCTCATATCTCAAGTTTTACCATTATCATCTTATCACAAGTTGGTCTCTAAATAAACATCATTCAAAATATGTAAACTCATTTTCTATTCTTCAACATAAAACTGTACTTCTAATTCAACCTTGAAAAAATCATTTGTAAACCATTTCAACCAGTCAACATAAATCAATATTTTCTAATTCAAGCTTTACAAACCACTTTGAAAACCATTACTCATGAAACATTTATCATAACTTTTAAAAATCATTTGTCAAACTGTTAATCATAAAACATTTAACATAAAAACAAAAAACAAAACTTGTTGCTATGTACCCAGAAAAGTCCTCATGTACTCACCTCGGTAGCTTAGGTATGTCTAGCTACAAAGATCCACTAGCTCTCGACTCTACTTGCTTCCGACCTCTTTCAACCTCTATTAATTTATTAAGAGGATAGAACCCATTGCAAAACTAAACCAATAATATGTGTTAAATCATATATAAACTTTTTATAGCATGATATAATTCCATTCCAATTATTGAGTATAATTCATAAGACATAATAATTATATTGGACACTTTTACCTCTTTTTCGTCCCACCTTGACTCATTATGAATTTCTTTGGTTTGACATACAATTTAAATAACTTTATCATTTTAACATGTTTTTAATGCAATATTAATTGCTTAGATGTCAAAAGATCTCTTGTTTTACTCTTTTATACCATTTTAGCAAATTCCTACCATTAAAGTTTTCATAAATAGAAGTTCTTATAAAAACATATTATTTCTCACTTGCTTGACTCCAATATATTACCAATATTTCATAAAAGTCATTTCAATACAATTCTATGATCTATTTGTGTCATGTTTTGTAAAATACCAATATTGTCCCAAAGGGTTGGAATGCCCAATTCCATTCCAACCAACTTATGCAATAAACTTTTAAATTACATTTATAGACTCCAAGGACTTGAAAAATTACCATATTACATTCTAATGGTAAACTCGATATATTCCATTTTACAATTATTTAGAATTCAATCATACCTAGACACATAAAGTGTCATAAGGATGTTCCAAGTAACTATTTTCAAGTTTCTTTTGTGTGTATACATGCCAACCTACTCCAATATCAAAAGATCATATTATAATTCCATTATATGCTCTAATTTGACCAAATCAGAAAATATAGCTTAATTCCAACATGCATTAAAGATTCCAACTAGGGTTCTTAGAATCAAAGCTTTTACCTTTCACTTTCATGTCCAAATATCTGAATCATGGATGTTCTTGCCCTTATTCATGAATTACCTAATTCAATACATGTTTAAAACCACCAATCAGCACCAAATTTTCGACATGCATAGCTAGGGTTTGACATTTTTGCATTTACCTTTCAAGCTTTTGACATAAATCTAAAATCAGGGGGTGATACTAATTTTTCTGCACAAAATCAGGCCCCCTACACCACCCCTTGCCGTTTACCATCGCACTCCGCTGCCACCATCGCCGACAACGGCTGATTTCGCCGCTGATTCCTTATTTCCGGTGAAAAAACTCGCAACAGCAACATGAGGCTGCTCCTCCGACCCCCTTTCAGTCCTCCATCTCGTCTCCCTTTCTCTTGGACAGCATCTCTCCTTCGCTTCTCTCTTTCTCATGATGTAAGAATCACGCACACACACACACCGATGGTGTGTGTGTTTCTCGACCTCTACCAGACGCAAACCATGAGAACCCCAAAAGAAATACCTTCAATTCCTTTTTCCTTTTTGAGAATACGCACAGCAAGAAAATGGGAAAAAGAATAAAAATCTGATTTTGACTAGTCAACGGATAAATTACAAAAATGCCCTTCATCCTTGTGCCTTAGAAATATTTTATATCTTATGTTCCTTAACTTTTTCCTGATTTCATCGTATCATAACTTTCTCGTATGATTTCTAAATTTCATATACTTTATGCCTTTAGAAAGGTGGAGGTGAGCTCTACAACTTCTTTCTACTCCAAATCGTTATAGATGTTTCGCTATTCACCCTTGAAAATGACCTTTTAGTCGTTTTTGTCACTTTTTGTCCATCTTTACATGGTCATAACTCCTTCGTTACAACTCCAAACGACTCGAATCTTTTTCCTATATTTTTATTGCATAAATATCTAGAAACGTCTTCTTGGTGATTTTTTCCCAAATCCTTATAGATATTAAGATATAAATTTCTAAAATTTAACAATTAATCTTTTCAATTATAGTCCCAAATTTCCATTTTAGCCCTCGGTTCTTTAAATCAAATTTCCAAATGAAGTAGCACTTTATTATGACTTAATAAAAGTTCTTAAAACACAAGTTTCCATATTTTCCACTTCTTTGACCATTTTGCCCTTCTGAATAAATTTAAATTTATTTAAGCGTCGGACTTCTAAACATCATAATACTTAGCTTAAAATGCTTATTTCATATATTAAAAATTTAGGTTGTCACATTAATGACCATTGTGTTGTGATAACGACATCCCTCTTCACATCATAATTGGGGTATTTTGGGTCTTAGCCTTAATAAATAATAAATTGGGTAATTATTTAAAAGGATTGATTAAACTAATAAAATTCTGTTTATTATAGATGTCTGAATCAAGTGTCTATTCTCCTCCCTTTCCTCCTTCACCCACTTCTGAGAGCATCAGAATGCACATGCCAAATATGGAAAGGCTGACTGGAGTTCACTGCAAGGAATGACTTCACAATTGGAGACTTGTTTTCGTCATTGCTGGCAAGCTTCATCTCACCGTGTATCTGATGCCGGTTCCACCGAAACAAGTCATCATAAAGAGTTCTTATGATAAGCAAAACTTCTTGATTGATGAATCCGAAGAGATTCGTGACCTCATGTTTTGACCATTGACCCCGAGTTCTGCAGGGATTTTGAATCCTTGGGGCCATATGAGTTAATGAAGTCGGTTGAGGAAAAGTTCCAAAAACCAATTGAAGATGAACGATCTAGGATCTTCAAAAGACTTACAGAGTGCAAGCTAAAAGAAAGAAGTAGCATCGATTCGCATGTTCTTCAGATTGAAGCGTACAAGAGCGAATTGTACAAGCTTGGTTATCCCATGAGTCAGGAGAAGAGTATCAACATTTTACTCGACTCGCTGACTAGTGAGTACGATCTGTTCATCTAGAAGTATAGAAAGGAAAACCAGAAAAGGGCTTTTATGGAGATGCGTCCACTGTTGACTTTATACGAGTCACTCTTGGATAGGCATAGCTCAATGGTTCAACTACTGCTGGATTAAGTCCAGTGGGAAGACACTGCAAGAAACGGTCCAGATTGTCTGGACATGTCTTTAGCTGGGAATCCACAAAATCGAATACAGTCGCGGAAAGATTGGAAGACGCTCCAAGGTCAAAATCTTTTGAAAGCTCAAGTATATCTAAAAACCTCAAAACTACTGTTCCATAATTCCTTGATGCATAATGTGATAGTCACATTTTTGGTTTGTATGCAGGGAATCAGTAAGGTACGGGACTTTGGCGCATGGAAGCACATTTGGATTGAATTTCCGGCTCGTGCAGTTTTGAAGTTTAGTTAGATATTGAAATATTGTTATTAGCTTTTAGATGCGTATGACATTGTCCATCATATAGTACATTGTTCAAGGATTTTGTTTTTTTAATAAAATTGTCGTTTAATTTCTTTTAACATCGGTTGTTTGAAATTATCCTTGAAATGTTGTATGATTGTGTTGAATGCATGATTGATGATAACTTGAATATTGAATGCATCCAAAGTGTTTGGATTTTAGGAATTGTGTCCCTTATGATTGTTAAGATAAATATTATAAGAATCAATTCAACCAAAGGTCCAATTGGACAGGACCTCAGAATCACTTGACTTAGAGTCACTTGATGAGTTGAGTTCTTAATGTGTCAAGAAATGAATCAACCAAAGATCCAGTTAGACGGGACTTTGGAATCATTTGACTTAGAGTTAGATGATGATTAAGTTCTTTATAAAGCACATGTGGCAAGAAATGAATCACCCAAAGATCCAAAGGACAGGATTTTGGAATCAGTTGACTTAGAGTCAACTGAAGAGTCAACTGAAGATTGCAAGTCTTGAACAGAATTAACAAAGTCATAAGTTTACATAGAGATGTAAAAGAGATTGAGATTAGGAGCAACGATCACATCAGTTGCTCGGATCTTCAAATAGAACACAATTTTTTGTACTTCACAATATTTGTCATTCGGTATGACGAATATGGCTTCGCTTATCAGAATAAGCGATTGAATTGAAACCTTGAACAGTTCAAGGACTTCAAAGGAAGTATAAGATCCACAGAACCTGAGTGACAACATAAACTGGGAAAATATTTCACAGTTTATTCTCTTCCATGAACATTAATAGTCATAATGTGTCTTAGGGAAGATGATGGAGCATTGGTCGAAACAGTTTGATCTTCGATGTATGAGATACATTGTCAATTAGTTTCCGATAAATTGAATACTAAACCAGTCAGACCATATTCCGACCACATTCTAGACTAAGTAGGTTTTGAAGACACTGCCTAAAATGTAAAGCTGGGATTATCCCACTTGCACATAGAGAGTCCAGGGTCTTGTAGTGTTCACCCGAACCTCATGACAAGCCTGAACCTGATCAGCAATGTCGTTTCACTGGCTATCCCGCTATACCTGTAAAAGAAGAGCTCTTTTAGAAAGAACACATGTTCTAAGGAAACAGTGGGAGTTGGGACAGTCCTGAATGAGTTCAGGAATAGCCAAGTGAAAGAACCTTTAATCATCACTAGGCTTAGAGCAGAAATCAGATTTCTGTTTCAACACTGACATAATCTTCTCTTGACCAGTAGTACTGATCACCATCATAAGTAGTTATGATCGGGGTGACATACCAATTGGTGGTAAAACACTGTAATTGGTATGGATTTACAATCCGACTACTTGGAAAAATTGGTGAGCCCGTTTGCTGCCAATTAAGAGAACCTTAGGACGAGATACAGTCCATATGGCATTTTGATTGATTTTACACCTGGTCTAAAAACCAGTGGGAGTAATTGAATCATCAAAAGAAAGCAGCATGGACAGAAACGTACCTTCAGAACATCTGGTTGAGTGAGACGATACCCAGAGTCAAGTAATTGATTCCGGGAGAAGCACTCTCAATAGAAGATGAAATCCGAAAGGATACTGCATGGCACATTGTAAGTCGTTAGTGGAGCGCGTGTGGATCACCGGCACACTAATAGGGACTCACAAAGAGTGTCCCAGTACAAAGGTACATAGACCCGAGATTTCCCCACGGGCATCTCGCAAGAAAGGATGTTCATATTATCGAAATATTCCAATAGATTGGATTTTGAGAATGTGCTGAAAGATTTCCATTAAGATGTCAGAAGAGGTTTTGATTCACAAAATGTGCCAAAAGTTCTGGATTTTTGTGAATTGTCCATAACCGTGTCAAAGCCAGTGGGAGTATCGCTGTTATCTACTATCTCCATATGTGAGTTACATATTGTTTCTAGGAAACGTCTCTTTTCATTACAAAGTGTAATGACTTGGTGTTAAGAGACGGATCGCTATGAAGGACTTAATAGAGATACGACATATTCAGGTGGTTGTAAACGTCTATAAGATAGATCGAAACTCTGTCAAGATGATCTTGATAAGATTCAAGATTCATAGCACCAGGAAACTAGTTTCCTATCATTGCAAAGTATGATGATTTGGCATGAGAGATGTAAAGAAGGTGCAACATACTCACATAATCCATAAACACCTATCAGATAGATGTTACAGTCAGTATAGACCTAGCCACATTAAGCATGATCTTGATTAGAATCTAGATGCATGAGAAAACTCTCCGAAAGGAAATAGTTACTGAAAGTCGTGACACAGGGATTATAAATAATCCTAAGACTCCAAAAGAGTTTGGAATAGGACTAGATCGAATCCCTCGAGTTTCTTGGATCAATCAGAAGTATCATGAACATGTTTTGATGACTTAATGCATACATCATATAGAGTCAGTTTCAGGATATAACCTGGCTAGGAATACTTAATGGATTCTGTACATACGTGAGAAATCATTGGGGTGAGTGTTAATTTGAAAGGATTTTCAGATAAGTAAAAGGACTTAATGGTTAAAGAGTTTCGTTGGCATTCCGATGGAGCACGTGTGGGTCACCGACACATCGTAACACCTCGAAATAGTCTTAGGGTGCAGTCATGTGGACTAAAGATCCCAAGAACCATGGAAAGTCACAATGCACAGAATGGAGTTGTAAGTGAGAATGTCAGCATATGACCAAAATTGAGATATCATCGGATGAATGTCCAATTGGATAAGGTGTATCAATGTAAGACATTTTGATACATAGAAAGAGTGAAAAAGTCATATAGACATAGATACATAACATGAATTAAAAGTTTAAAAAGGAATCTAGAAACCGGTAAAAGTTTTATGAAGAATCCGACTTGGTGATTACCTCGTGGAGACTTGGTAATTAGGCAGGAGTAGCCACCAGTCAGATTTTATGTTTCGTTTTTGCATGTTTCACTTTCCGAATAATTTGATTATTCAAAAGTCCACAGTCGCTCATGCTTTTCAGGAGTAAGTATGAACAAAGACTGTCGTGAATTGGTTGTAGATTGTCTAAGGAGTTAGACATTGTAGTAAGACTGCTACAACGTTCACGAGTACTTAGAAATAGAGATTTGAGTATTGGATAAACCCGCGCTCAATAGATTGCTTCATGGATTACATCACGAGCAATGATTGAGATGATAATATCCTATGATCTTAAAGCGGAGACATATGAGTTGAAATTTGCGAGTCGGTTGTGCATTGATAATGCGTAAACGCATCGGTAACTCGATGTTATAAAACTCATTCTTGTGTACGATTTTGACAAGTAAAAGACACAAGCATATGAGTCGAAGCTTATTCGTTCCTTGACCCTGATGGGAAACCGATATCTGTAGGCCTCTCGATGATTTTGAAGTTGAATAAAGTGCTGGCCAGCCGAGACTAAATTGATGTGTTCAATTAAAAGTCTTAAAGTCGTAAGCAGAATCGGAGATCGGGAAATAGAGTATCAGACAAAGATTGATCTCAATCCATGTCTCGTGTCTGAAAATATCTTGTTGGACGAAGGATCATATGATCACTTATCTATGGACAGAACTGACTGGGTCAGAGTTCGGCAGCAGTTTCTAGGAAGCTGCAGGTTGTTTATTAATCAGAAGATAAATTAAAGTCATAGACTTATACAAGTGGGAGACTATTGGATTAGGTGTCTAAGCCATGACTTTATATTTGTATTTATCTTATTAATAGAAGCAAAGTCCATTTAGGTCGCCCTCATAGCAGGAGGATTGATGTAGAAGTCAGTAGAGAGAAAGGTTGATTTATTAATTGTTTAATAAATCAATAGAAATAAATAAATGGTTTATTAATATATTTAAGTGTTAATATATTAATTAGAAACTATAATAATTAATTAGAAATTAATCTAGAATTAATTGGATTTAATTTAGTGATTAATTTAATTAATTAAAAGTGCACGGACTGGTTCTGTAATTATTCAATAGTTGAATAATTAACTGGCCAGTGAAACTAGGGTTTGGCGAAATTATGAGTGGGCACACTCATATTTTCGAAACCCTAATTAGGGTTTAGAGGAGGCTTGTCCATTTGATAACAGGCTTGTCAAAGTTGGGCTCCTCTAGGGTTTTGACTGTAACCTCCTGAAGGCTATATAAGGAACCCCCTGGGAACCCTAATGTATGCGCCAACTCTCTCTCTCTCTCTCTCTCTCTCTCTCTCTCTCTCTGTGGATTCTCTGCTGTCTTCTCTCCTCCATTGCTTGGGTATGACTCCATTTGAGGCAGGAAACTTGTGCTGCTAGCTTCTGGATCAAGAATCAAAGGTTGGTTCTTCTATTTTATACTTTAGATTTAAATTTTTGGCCTTAGGTTATAGTTTATATCTTCATAGAAGAAAACATAGATCTTTCTAGGGTTGCATGTGAACCTTAAGAATTATTTGTTCATTGATTGCTGGAAAACCCTTCACAAACTTGAGCATTATCACTCCGACACCCCCACTCTTACACGATCAAATTAATGCTAGTCCAACGACTAACCCAACTTCACCAGAAACTTTACCACTTAAAGAAAACTTCAACTTCTTAATACTAGCACTACGCAATCAACCTTCCGGTGACACCACAACGTCAACACGAACCCATCCGCATCTGGTAACCCAATCGATCCTATCACGCATAAGGATACTCAAGCGACATCCTGACCATCGGAACGAATAACCAATCACTTCTAACTCAGCAATCGAACATCACCAAACCGACTACACACATCGTTACCCGAACGGAACACTCACGATCACGATTAAGAGGGCACCATCATCTTCAACTGTCATATTTACCGATGCAATCTTCCTGCTCCACGAAGCAATTTCTAACTTGCCGCGGACCCTCGGTCTCTTCTGTGATCCACACACTCGACGGTCATCCCCACATGACTATACAGACTCGATCCAACCCTCAAACCACCAAACGTTAAACCCACAACAACCCTCGAATAATGACGACGAAGCACCCACAAGTTCTGTTGCGTATGGAAACGTGACACTCGGTTAAAATTCCGTATTGCGCTCCACCTGAGCTGACGTCTGTTACTCCACACTACATAATCGAACTCTATGCCGCATCAAAGAACATCCTTATCTTAACGCCACAACCTGCCTCCGTTGATCCCTCTTTATTCCAGTACCTACAACGAAGCCTACACGAGGTGATCAACAGAACAGAAGATCCAATCGCTCACAGCCCAACAAAACACTAACACAATTCTTCATTCTTTACTCCAGCAGTTCTCCCCCACTTAGGGTTCGAACCCACCACTCATCTAGCTGCTAAGCCCCATCTTGTCTTCACCCGCACGCTCGAGATAGATCTCTACTATTTACTCGAATACTCAGAACCAACACAAAGGCAATTAAACATGAATGCGATAAAAGCAGAATCGCGAAAACGTACCAACAACGACCGATGAGGTTCCACTTCCTCATCCAGCTGCTAAGCCCCATCTTCCAATTTCGGGTCCTCCATCTTCACATGATGGACACCCCCACACTTCGGAACAACAAAACTCAAATTCTGACCAGCATCCCCAGGAAATCTTGGACAACTTGCCCTGACGTGGCCAAACTGATTGCATAAAACACAAAACCTCACCTCCAGCTTACCGTCCCGGTGGTAAGGGTCCTCCATCTGCCTCGATTCCTGATTCTGCCTCTTCTGCCCCAGCCGAGCATCGAGCTCGATCTGCCTCGATGCTACAACAGACTTCATCTCAGCAAAAGTCTGTTGTCGAGCAGCGACCACAAACCCGCTGATCTCTTTTCTCATCATAGCCTGGCACCGTGCCATCATCGCCTCTTCCTTCGCGGCGAACCGTTCCTCAAACCTTGCTAACATCTCTAACTTAACCGAATCAATCATCGGAGGGAGCATCTCGAACACAGCCTTAGTCGGCCCAAACACGACCCATATAAATTGGGTCGGGTTCGGGTTGGCGGGTCGCGGGTTGACGGGTTGGCGGCTCAAAAAGGTCAACCCAAACACGACCCATATAAATATTCGGGTTGGCGGGTCACGGTTTGGCGGGTTGGCAGGTAACCCGGACACGACCCGCGTAACCCGTTTAATTATACGGGTTGGCGGGTTGGTGGGTTATGTACGTGTTGGCGGGTCATAAACGGGTTGGCGGATTGGTGGGTTGGCGGGTTGGCGGGTCATATGCGGGTTAGCGGGTCATTTTCAACTTCATTTTTTATTTTTATTGAAAATATATGTGTGTGTATATATATATATATATATATATATATATATACATATATATATATATATATATATATATATATATATATATATATATATATATATATATATATATATATATATATATATATATATATATATATATATATATATATATATATATATATATATATACGGGTTGGTGGGTCAACCAGCGAACCCAACTACTGACCCGAACACGACCCGCATAATAAACGGGTTGGCGGGTTGGCGGGTTGACGGTTCAAAAATCTCAACCCAAACCCGTTTATTTTCGTGTCGGGTTCGTGTCGTGTCGTGGGTCGTGTCGAGAATTGCCACCCCTAGATGTGCGCACCATGTTTCAAACCCCCAAGCAACAATCAAACAAGTTCATGCAAAGGAATCTTCCACATGTTACACAACCTAACTGCTTAGGGACCGGATCCGATGAGGACTCCAATTTCGGTGAGGATTGCAAGGACAATTCTCTTCCACTAATTTCGTCAAGGACAATAACGTTAAATGTAATTATTAGATTTGACGCAATAGCATGCAACGCTCGTCCACGGAATGTAATGCAGACTCAATGATATAATCACATGTTACGCGCGTCCATAATTTAGTCTAGTTTTTTTTTCTTTTTCTTTTCTTTTATTTTTTTTTTTTAAATATTTTTTAGCTTTCAATAAACTCAATTTTTACTTTTCTTTAGTTTTCTTTTAAGTTTTTTTCCCTTTTTTTCAATTTCTTTTCGGTTTTTGTTTTTTCAATTTTTAATATTTTTTCGTTGACACTCTTTTTTTTTCTTTTTTAACTCGTTTTAGATCTTGGATCATAACAAGTTTTTATTTGGATCTTGGATCGTAACAAGTTTGGATCTTGGATCATAACAAGTTTTGAATCATGTATATATATTCAAGTTTTGTGCATACGTGCACATTGCGTATATGCATATATTTTTTACAAAATTTTTTTTGACAAAATATCTAAAATATAAATAATTTAATGTATTAAGTCGTTTTTTTGAAAATAAAATTTCAGTAAAAAGGTTCCTAGGTTCTTACGAAAAAAAGGATTCTCATTTGATCCGGACCTTATATATATATATATATATATATATATATATATATATATATATATATATATATATATATATATATATATATATATATATATATATATATATATATATATATATATATATATATATATATATATATATATATATATATATATATAGACAGATTAAAGGAAAGGGGAGGTGTTTGGGAATGGAGGAGAACTTTGAGAGAAGGAAGAACACAGGAGGAATTGGAGATGTTGAAGAGTAGGATCGATAACATGGTTTTGAATGAGAAAGAGGACGAGTGGAGTAGTATAGGAGGGCCAGGGGAGGTTTTCACAGTGTGTTTGTTTAGAAACGAGATAGAAAAGAAGAGTCATCAAATTATAGGAAAAAGTTATTGGAACAAATGGATTCCAAAGAAGATATATATATATATATATATATATATATATATATATATATATATATATATATATATATATATATATATATATATATATATATATATATATATATATATATATATATGTATATATGTATGTACGTACGTACGTACGTACGTACGTACGTACGTACGTACGTACGTACGTATGTATGTATGTATGTATGTATATATATATATATATATATATATATATATATATATATATATATATATATATATATATATATATATATATATAGTTGGATTAGTTGTTTAAGCAATGACTAATAATTTGTATTTATCTAATCGATAGTAGCAAAGTCTATTTGAGTTGCCCTCATAGCTAGAGGTTTAGTAGAAATACCACGAGATAAAAGATTGATTTATTATATGATCAATATAAATAAAAGAAATAGTTTATTAATATATTATGGAGATAATGTGATAATTAGACATAGTATTATTTGTTTAATGATTAATCAGAAATTAATTGGATTAATTTTTGTGGCATTAATTAGATTAATCAAGAGCATAGAGGCTAAACTTGTGACAATTCAACAGTTGAATTGGACATGCACGATGCGCGTGTATATGGACCGCAGCGCGCGTATCAATCAGCCGGAAAATAGATTAGAGTTGGGGATTATCTCAAGTTGAATGTCAAATGAGGTTTATCTGTAAGGGTTATCTGGCAGCCTATAAATAGGGACCTCTGGACCTCATAAGTTGCTGCTGATTCCTTGACTCTCTCTCTGGATTTCGAAACCCTAGCTACTGGGTGTGACTTCATTTGAGGCAAGTCATTTGTGTTGCTTAGCGTGCAAGAAACAACTAAAAGTTAGTTTTTCTTTTGTAATTCTTTTAGTAAATTTTGTTTGGCCTTTAGGAATTTGTTACATGTTCAAATAGTGAAAACATAGATCTTATTAGGTTGCATGAGAACTTAGGGTTTAAGTTTTGCATAAAACATTTTAGTGGTATCAGAGCTTTTGGTTGTTTTCTGTTTGAACTGCTGTAATTGTTATTCCTTTTTTTAGGGTTTATTGATACAAAACCCTAATTAGGCCAATTTCGTTTTTTGGGATTAGGGTTTTCGAAACCCTATCCCCTCCCCCTATTTTCGATTTTGCTAGGTTTAGTAGGTTTTTCCATTTTTGGTAATTATGATTAATTAATAAATGGATAACCTTAAACCCTTTATGTGATTTTCGATTTTAGTAGGTTAAAGGATAGGATTAAATTAATTTGATTAATTTGTGATGCCTATCTGGTTTAATTAATTGTTTAATTAAAAGATAAAATTAAATCAATTAAGGTTTAAATTTAATTTTAAATTAATTGTTAATTTCGAAAATTAAATAGTTAAATCATTCATATTTTAAGAGTTTAAAATACATGTTATATATATTATAATTAAAAATTAATATTATATGTATAAGATAATTGGTCAGTCAAATCAATAGTAGGCCTCATTGACGAAGCTGGTCTATAAGGAGGGTATAAGGAAACTGCCTATAAAATGGCGGTTGAATGGGTGTCCACTCTCACCCACCGCTCTCTTCATCAGTGGAGGGTCGTTAGCCGAACGGGTTTGACAGGACAACTTAATCTCATTAAAAGTATAATGTTATTAATCAAAGTACTAGAAGAGTTTTATAAAATCCCAAATCTAGTTACTTTAGGAAAAATGTGAAAGATATGCTAATCCATGAAATTGCACATTACACTTTATGAGACATTAGTGGAGCGTGTGTGGTTAACCGGCACACTAATAGGGGCTCATAAAGAGTGGTAATGGGTTTCTCATGATTTAGCATTGTTGATGTAGCGTGTGTGGTTAACCGGCACATTAATTAGAGACGATAAATGACATTGAGGTTACCGACCACATTTGCATGGTTATTCACATCTTGTTTGTGATCCTCGGCATCCCAGTCACAAATAGAAGAGCATATCCGAGATTAAACATGCCATTGAACAGTTTCAATAAATCTCACAGATCTAGGAATTTCATAAGACTGAAATTGATAAATATTTATCTACCTTAGTGACCATTATGTTGTGATTACGGCATCCCTCTTAACACCATAGTTGGGGTATTTTAGATCCTAGCCTTGTTAAATAATATATTGGGTAATTGTTTAAGAAGGATTAAAATTAAACTAATAAATTCAAATTTTATAGCTGTCTGAAGATAGTGTTAGTTACCCTCCTTCTCCTCCTTCACCCATTTCTGAGAGCATCAGAAAGCACCTGTTAAATATGGTAAGGTTGACTGGCCTGAACTGTGTGGTATGGCTTTGCAAATAGAGAATGGTTCTTAGTTTTGCTGGCGAGCCATATCTGATTGAGTGTCTGCTGCCCAAAACATGGCATCACACAGCAGCTTGTGATGAGCATGACTCCTTGACTATCAAGCCCAAGGAAGTTCGTTGCCTCATGTTGTTAATCATTAACCCCGAGTTCCGAAGGGATTTAGAATTCCTGGGGTCAGATAAGTTAGCACAGCTGGTTGAGGAAAGGTTCCGAGAACCGATTGAAAAAAAGGAACGAACTAGGCTCTTCAAAAAAAAAAAAGCTTGAAGTGTACAAGCAAGAAGCAAGTAGCGCCGGTTTGCATGTTCTCAAGATTGAGGGATACATAGGAAAACTGTATAAAATTGGTCACCCCATTTTGATCAGGAGTCAAGCATTAACTCGACTCGCTGATCTGTTCATCTAGATGTATAGGAAGGGAAACCAGGGTAAGACTATCATGGGAATGCATTCAATGTTGACTCTATATGAGTCGTTCATAGAGAAGCATAGTTCTACTGATTCAGCTGCTTCTTCGATGTCTGGACCGATTCTTCGATGTCTCAAACTGAGAATCCACAGGGTGGGACACAGTCACAGAAAGATTGGCAAAATGCTCCGAAGCCGAATAACTCAAGAATATCTTAAAAACTCAGAATTCCTGATCCTTATTCCCTTGATACAGGATGTGGTAATCACATTTGCTCTGTATGCATGGACTCTGTAGGATGCGGGATATTATTGCATAGGAGCATATTTGGATTGGATCTGAAGCTCATGCAGTTTTGGAGTTTAGTTAGATATTGTGAAAGACATTAAGATTATGAGCAACGGACACATTAGTTACTTTGTATTGCTCGAATCTTCGAACAAAACACAATTAGTTATACTTCATAATATTTGTCAACTAGTATGGAAAATATGGCTTCGTTTATCAGAATAAGCGATTGATTGAAATCTTGAACTGTTCAAGGACTTCAAAGGAAGTATAAGATCAACAGAATCTGAGTGACAACATGAGCTGAGAAAATGTTTCACAGTATATCCTCTTCCAAGAACATTAATGGTTATAATGTGTCTTTGGGAAGATGATGGAGCATTGGTCGAAATAGTTCGATCCTCGATGAATAAGATACACTTCCAATTAGCTTTTCAATGAATTGAATATTCAACCAGTCAGACCGTAGAAACCATATTCTGACCACATCTTAGACTAACTAGGTTATGCAGACACTATCTGAAATGTAAAGCTCGGATTGTCCCACTTGTACATAGAAGTGGTAACAGGTGACGTTCGCCTCTGATCGTCCCACTATGATCTTGGTAACAGGTGACGTTCGCCTATTGCCCATGACCAGATTTAATCTACCGTGCTCCAGCTCCCTACTTTCCCTTAGTCCTTGCAAATCAGAACAGATATGAAAACCACATCCTGTGTCAAGGACCCATGAACAGGAAGAATATGAGTTATTAGAAATTATGTAAGTACCATCTTGATATGGCTTCACTTTGCCATCCTTAATGTCCTGCAGATACCTTGGGCAGCTTCTCTTCTAGTGACCCTTTTCCTTGAAATAATAGCAATCGGCCTCCTTTGGATTGGTAACATGTGGAATGCCAAAAGACTTGGTTATTGGGGAACTGCTAGATGACCCGGCATGAACCTTCTTCCTCAAATTTTGCTTAGGAGGGCCCTTCATTTTCTTTCCCTTTCCAGATCCATTCGCCAAAACGGGTTGACTAACCGAGGGTATACTTTTAGCCTTCATCCCGTTCTCAGCAGTTCTAAGCATGCGATGCAATTCAGCCAAAGTGATCTGATTCTTGTTCAAATGATAAGCCAGCCTGAACTGGTCATAAGAACTCGGCAAGGAGTTAAGCACTATGTCAACGGCCAACTCCTTGTGTACGGGCATCACAAGCTTTCAGAGCCGATCCACATAACCTTGCATCCTTTGCACGTGAATGCAGATGGACTCTCCATCCCAAGGCTTGTTGTTAGTGAAATCCTTGACCACCTCGCACCTCTCGATGCGCTATTGCTTACAGAACTTTTTCCGCGAGCTCTTTATGCATCTCGTAGGGCCAGTAGTCTTCATAAGTCCTTTGCAATTCTGGGTTCATGGTGGCGATCATGATGCATGCCACTTTGGTAGCATCATCAGAGTGTTTTTTATATGAGGACATTTCCTCGGGAGTAGCGGTTTCAGGGTCAAATTCAATTAGCTCGGTTTCCAGAACATACTCTTTGTGTTCAAACCGCAGAGCCATCTTGATGTTACGAATCCAGTCATTATAGTTAGTGTCGTCCAACGTCACTTTCGAACACAATGACAAGATTGATGTGACATTACCGGAGTTTGAGTGGGGGGCGATTTTGTCAACAGAAGACATCTATATAAGAAGACGATAGTTGTAATTAGAAATTAATAAATACTCCTTATATTTACCCAATAATAAATATAAGGCTAGGATCCTACAATAACAATCTACAATATCGAAAAAGGGATGTCATAATCTTTATTGTAAATTTTATAAGGTAGGCGAATGACGATTCAGCCAATTCCACCGCGGAAACTTAATCATATTAAAATGAAATTCCTAGTTTCTTTTGAGATTTATTGAACTGTTCAATATCATGTTTTAATCTCGGGAATGCCCCACTGTTTGTGAATGGGATACCGAGGATCACAAACCGGGTATGAATAACCACGCAAATTAGCTTGGTACTCTCAAAGTCAATTACCATCTCAAATTGACATGGCGGTTAACCACACACGCTCCACCAACAATGGTAAAATCGAGAAACCCATTGCGACTATTTACGAACCCCAGTTGGCGTGCCTGTAAACCACACACGCTCCACCAACGTTCCACAAAGTGCAATGTGCAATTCCATGGATTAGCATCAATTTACATTTTTTACCTAAAGTAACTAGATTGGGATTTTGTTCAAGGTTCTAGTACTTTCAAATATAGCATTATACTTTTAAGAGGCTTAGCGGTTCTATCAAACTCGTTCGGCTAACGACACTCGACTGACCAGGAGAGCGGTGGGTGAAAGTAGACACACATTAGACTACCATTTTATAGGCAGTCACCTTATACCCTCTTTATAGGACAGTTTTGTGAATGAGGCCTACTAACGTTAAGACTAACCAGTTTAATCTTATATATAATATTAACTTTTAATCATAAATATATACGATATATTTTAAACTCTTTAAAATATTTTAGATTTAATTTTTCAAGAATTTTCGCAAATTTATATGGATTTTTCGAAAATTTTAATTAAATCTTTAAGTGATTTAATTGGTCTTTTAATTAAACAATTTAATTAAAATAATTAAACCAGGTAAGGGAATCACAAAAATTAATCAAATTAATTTCCTAACCCTTATCCCTAGTCATCGAAAATTGCAAGCAAAGATAAGGGGTTCCAGTTCTTTTAATTATCTAATAATTACCAAAAATAACAACCAACTAATCAAGGCAAGCAAAAAAAGGGGGGGGGGGGGACCAACTAGGGTTGGCGGCTAGGGTTTCAAAACCCTAGCATGAAAATCAATGGCCTTATGGAGGGTTATGGATTTTGCAAATCACCCTCCATCATGCAAGCAGTTATAGCAATTCATATAGAAAAACAAGCATAACTCTGATACCACTGAAAGGTTTTGCACAAACAATGAACTAGAAACCCTAAGTTCACATGCAACCTAATGAAGGATCTATGTTTTTATATCTTATGAACATATAACAAAAACCTAAGGCCAACAATTATTTCTATAGATCAAAACAAGAATTACCAACCTTTTGAATCTTGTTCTTGAAGCTAGCAGCAAAGAGATCCTGCCTTAAATGAAGTCACACCCAAGCTATAGAGGAGAGAAAGCAGCAGAGTCTCTGGAGAGTCTTGAAGTTGGCACAGGTTTTGGGGTGCCCAGGGGTTCCTTTTATAGCCTCCAAGGGTTACAGTCAAAACCCTAGAGGTGCCCCTTAATGGACAAGCCTGTTGACCATTTGGACCAGATCTCCTAAACCCTAATTAGGGTTTCGCCAACCTAGAAGGGAGCCTCCAAGGTGGCGCCAATTCTGGCCCCTGGCTACTGGTTTGCCAGTTATTCAACTTTTGAATAAATACAAACCAGTCCCTACACTTTTAATTAATTTATTTATTCACTGAATTAAATCCAATTAATTCCAAATTAAATTCTAATTAATTAATATAGTTTATAATTAATATATTAGCACTTAAGTATATTAATAAACTATTTATTTAATTTCTATTAATTTATTAAACAATTAATAAATTAGCCTCTCTCTCTACTGAACTCTACATCAATCCTCCAGCTATGAGGGCAACCCAAATGGACTTTGCTTCAATCAACAAGATAAATACAATTATAAAGTCATGGATTAGACACCTAATCCAACAGACTATTCTTCTTGTACTTATTGCACTAGACGTATCAAATGTCCTACTAACTATGGAACTAGTTCTATGCGGAATCATCTCATGCGTTGCTCTCGGAATCCTCATAACATTGATAAAAAACAAAAACTATTGATTTCTCAAAACAAGTCTTCTGTACAAGAATCTGGAGAAGCTGTATCTATATTTGTCCCATGGAAATTTGATCAAAAACAATGTAGATTTTATTGTGATAGAATGATCATCATTAACGAATTACCTTTTAAGATTGTTGAACATGAAGGGTTTCGTGACTTTGTGAACATGTTGCAACCAAAATTTTAAATCCCTTCAAGAACCAGTATTACTAAACATTGTTTAGAGATATATGTTTCAGAAGTGGAAAAGTTGAAAAAGTATTTTGCTAAGACTAAACAACAAGTTTCTTTAACCACCGATTTGTGGTCTTCTAGGAAAAATCTTAGTTACATGTGTTTGACAACTCACTTTATTGATAAAGATTGGATCATGCATAAAAGGATAATCAACTTTTGGCTTCTGGTCATTCTGGTGAGGTAATTGGAAAATATGTGGAAAAGAGCTTACTTGATTGGGGAATTGACAAGGTTTTCACGGTTACTTTAGATAATGCTAGTTCGAATGACCTTTGTATTCGATACTTAAAAAGAAGACTTAATGTATGGAAACATAGTGTGTTGGATAGTCGATATTTGCATATGAGATGTTGTGCCCACATCTTAAGTGTTGTTGTCAAAGAAGGTTTGAAAGAAGTGGACACATTTGTCGCCCGAATTCGATTAGTTGTGAAATATGTGAGGTCTTCTCCGGCTAGGCTCAAACGATTTAAAAGAGGTGTGGAGAAAATGAAAATCGAGAGTAAAGGCATTGTTTGTCTTGATATTGAAACAAGGTGGAATTCAACATACTTGATGTTGGAAAGTGCTATCAAGTTTCAAGATGCTTTTGAGTTGTTGGAGGAGCAAGATAGCAAGTACAAGTCCGAGCTTGTATCATTGAGGGGGTTGCTTACGGAAGAGGATTGGGAGTATGCTAGGTGTCTATGGCCTTTCTTGAGAGGTTTTTATACCTCTACTCTTCATATTTTTGGCTCTTTGTATGTAATTAGAAATAATTACTTTCATAAGGTCTTTGGCATAGGAGCAATGATAAAAAAGATAATGTCAACTAGTGATGAGGATTTCAAAAAGATTGCTGCTAGAATGAAGAAGAAATATGATAAGTATTGGAGCAATACATCAAACATGAATATTTTCCTTTTTATTGCACCAATTCTTGATCCATGATACAAGTTAGTTTATGTTTCCTTCATTATCAGCCAAAGTTATGACGAGAAAAAGATAAAAAAATTGTGTGATCAAGTTGAGAAAGTATTTCAAGATTTGTATGATCATTACTCACTTGAAATTGGAGTTGTTAATGAATGTGTTAGAACTAGAAGTCAAATCGTTGACCAACTCGTAGTTTGATATGTTAGGATTGTATTATCAAACTTCTTATTTTGATGGAATGAAATTACTTTTGTATGAATGTTTTTAAGTAATGAACGAAATGTTATGTCTTATGTATATTGTTAACATATATCTCGGATAAGGCATGTTCTGATAATATTGTAATTATCCAAAATCCAGTATTAGATTTCGGACCATCAATGAAAATCAGAATCAGCAAGTATCTCACCCAGAAGAAAAGATTATGAAGACCTCATTCAGAACTAACTCAGAAGATCAAGACATCCTCAACTGTATTTTCAAAGACACTCTGATACAATCAGCCAGGACTCCGAAATCCAATGGAGATTTCGGACTATCAATATCAATATATCAATGGAAATATCATACTTAAGCATTCAACAAAGAAGACTGAAGACCAAAGAATGGATAAGGCAAGGGATAAGCACCTCAACTTATAGGATATGATTAGACTAGATCAAGCGTGGTCCTCTAGAAGCATGTCTGTTGTCCTTTAGAGTATTATTATATTATAGACAAGCCACCCTAGTCTGACATTGTATTTTTATATTAGATTCACCTTTTCTTATCTGACTGAAGAGAGACGTGTTGTCTCCTCTTCAGTCCATAGGTTATTATCCGAAGGTCCTCCCTTAGTCTATAAAAGGGAGACCAAGTTCATCTTCAGTCCTCATGGTTTTGAGAGACTTTGTGTAACACTTTCACTTATCAATACAATCTCTCATTCCATCAACTCTTACTCTCTCATCTGCATTTCCTACTGTTCTTACATTTCTTGCACCCTTCAATTCTAGTCCTTACATTTCCAAGATATATAACTGCTAGTCTTTATTATTTATTGTTGAGCTATTAAGATCTATTCAAAGTATTAATCCTTATAATTTGCAACCATATCAAGTCTTCAGACTTGTCCATTTCAAGTCTCAGGACTTGTTCCTCCGAAACTTACATTTTGGATCTTTACATTCCGCAATTTTCATTTCTGCACTTACTTAGAATATTTGGCGACAACAATTGGTATCAGAGCCTGAATAGCTATCTATAAGATTCTAAGCGTCTAGTGTGCTCAAAACCCTGGCTGAAGCAACAACCTTAGAACCCTCTGTAGATCATTGCATGCTATTATAGCTCACACTCCTAATATTATCTCTTACATCTCAAAACAGTTCGAAATCTCCTTTTCTCTCATCATGCAGATGAACTACTCTATGAATGTTGCTAACAGCGTTGGAGGCTCTAATCGAGCTCCTATACTCATTCCTACTGAGTATAATGGCTGGGCATCTCGTATGCGCAACTACCTCAAAACCAAAGGCAAAGACATTTGGCGTTCGGTTGAAGAAGGACTTCACCTTCCAACGTTCACTCCTAGATCCAACACGGCTGAAGAAGCACTAGGTGGCATTTCTCAACCAAGGCTAACACCCTTGGACATTAAGAAAATGGACAATGACCAAATTGCCTTCACTGAAATCCAATGTGGAATACCTCCAGAACTCTTCGATCTCATACAAAACTGTACAACAGCTCAACAGATGTGGGTTCTTCTACAAAACATGTTCTTAGGAACAGAAGAGGAAAATGATCAAAAGTTGGTGTCAAGTGTGTCATACTATACGCACTCCTCAACATTTGCCGGAGAATCATTAAGTCAAGCTTTCACCCGGTTCTCCATAATCGTCACCAGACTCCTAAGTTCAGGAGCAGAAAGAACCAATCAAGAAATCAATCTTCGATTTCTTGAAGGGCTCGAAAAAGACTGGGTACTTGTCAAAATGATTCTTCAGGATTCTGGCAAACTAAAAACATTCAACATGTACCGGCTATACAACAATCTCATCGGACAAGAACGAGATATCAAGGGCAATCAGCAACTTCAACTTGGTGGACCTCTAGCCTTAGTTGCTGAGCACAACTATCAGACGAGAGACAACGCCTCTCAACAACTGGTTCATTATCAGCAAACAACTCAGCAACAAACCAATCCAAACTCCAATAGCCCTCAGATCATTCTAGCCCAGAATTCGCCTCAGTCTCAACAAACAAACTCCATACCTTCATACCATCCCTCTCAACCTCAAATCTCTTACCCTTCAAACTACCAAACTCCGATAAAACAAAACCAATCCTCATCAATCTCACAACCATCCATTCAGTCTAAATCTCCTACCCTTGCACTACCAGCTCCGGTGCAAACTTCTGACTCACACTACTCAGAATATGATGAAGCTGAAGAAGCAGCATATCAACATGAGATCGCATTCATTAGTCAGAAATTTAACAGGATACCATCCTACTCTGGCACCAAAAAGAACTATCGTCCATCCAATCAAAATGGAGGATCTTAACCCAGAAATCACTATCAAAGAGGACATCAGAACTTCAGTCAAAATCGTCATTACCAGAAGCCCGAAGATCAGCAACAAGAAAAAAAAAAAGCCAGACCCAGCTATCAGCACCAATATAGCTCCAACTTCTAAAAAGAAGGAATCAGATGTAATCAAATGTCACAACTGCGGAGGTCTATGGCACTATGCTGCTGACTGCCGAGCACCAAGAAACAATCCAAAGGCGAAAGAAGAAGAAAAAGTCAAAGCATTCGTAGCTTCCGGAAATGTCGAGATCTGGTCCTCAGGAGATGATGATGAGCAGTTTGAAAATAAGAGAAAACGAGAAAAATGATTTGGAGAATGCATGATGGTACAGGCAAGTCGAGAAACTCCAATCCCAGGTCTAGCAAGTTCCAAACATTCTGAGAACATCGCTGAATCCTCGTCTTCCTACACACCAAAGAACTATGCCTTCATGGTCAATCACAAGACAGGCAAAGGTGTAAGTATCGTCGAACAGGTGCGTAACATGCTCTATACACATCAAATTTACTCTAATAATCTGGAACCTGCTCTAGAAAATATATCTAACACTTGTGCAGATGCCTTAGCTGCTTATCAGCGGGTTCTGGAAGAAAGAGATGATGGGCATGACGAGGTGTTGAAGTTGAGAAGTAGACTTGAAGATAAAAAGTTATTTTGTGATAAGCTTACCGCTGATTTGAAGATCGAACAAACTTCTAAGACTTTGTTAGAAAACTCAAATCAACTTTTGACATCACAAAGGGATTTAGCCCGAAGTGATAATGTAAGATTAAACAAATTAATAGATCAGTTGTATCATGCAACTGAAGTTTTCAAATCTCCAACTAATATTAATTCTTCAGAAAATACTTTTAAATGGGGATGGGCAAGAAAAACCACAAACAAAAATTATCCTATATATAATAGAAAAAGTCCATTCTTTCAATATCCGTCAAATAAATATGATGATAAACACGATAAAGTCACAACTATGAACACTTCTGAAACTCCAAATACTGAATCAGAAAATGCCATTTCTGAATCAAAAACAGGAGTTAACATTCCTTTCTCATATTTCTCAGAAGCAGACACTGTCTAAATCAACAATCTGTCCACAGCTTCAGTCCCATTCGTGCCTAGACATGTGGTCACAATCACAAACTATCCTCTATCAAACTCTCAGCAACACTCTTTTCCAGACCGCACTCCAGTTTCTAAGAACTTGAAAAATTCAAGTAAAGAGAAAGTTGATGAGAAAATTGAAATGGAAAAGGTCCCAAGCAATATCATCATAGCTAAAAACTTTGACAAAATCAGAATTAGAAATCCTAATGTTGTCAGCACATCTAGCATGACTTCTGAACCATCGTGAATAGAATCCAAGTCATCCGAAGATACATCACAACATAATCTTTCAGAAAATCCAATCAGAATCTCGCTCGAATCTTAAAGTTAATCATGAAAAGATAAACTTTTTAAATGATTCTTTATCTGACTCTTCCCCAAGAGACATTTTTCAAAAAGGAAAAGGAAAGAATTTAACCAAACAAGGAGTAAAACCAAGTCTAAACAGAAAAGATCTATGATCACCTAGATCGCATGCTCGATTTGAACAGAAGAAATGCTTCTACACTAAGAAACTATCGGAAGCCAATTCAACTCTCAACACTCCAAGTCATACTCAGAGATCAACTCCTTCCACACTCAGAAAATATATCCACAAAGGATTACTTCCGACTCCAAAAATCAAACCCACTCAACAATTTCAAAATATCAGAAACTCAAATTACTACTCTGAATTTCCAAAACTAACAAAAAATTCAAGAATAGCCCAAAAAAGTCCATCTACGTCTAAGCAGTATGTGAACGAATTCTTGAAATCAAAAATTCCATTCTCTAAAATCATCAGAACAACAAACAAACTTCAAATGTTATCAGAATCAAGCCTCAGAACTACAATCGTTCTGAACTTACTCCGAAGATTTTAAAACGACAGCAAAACAATACATGTTGTCATTGTTGCAAACATCATTCTAAAACAGTCATTGCTAGTAATTCAAAAACTGTCGAATCTACAACAAATACTCACTTCTCAAAACCTTCAAGAAAATATATTCAAAAATGGGTTGTAAAATCACCCACTTCTGAATCAAATTTATATCCTGAAATAGAAACTCCCACCAAATCAGTTAGTAAAACCAAATCTTCCACACCTATAAAAACAAATGGGACCAACAAGTTTGGATTCCCAAACTAACTGTCTAAATTTTCAGGCATTTAGTACGGAATAGCAGGATGAAGAATGGTTAATAGATAGTGCCTGCTCAATGCACTTGACCGTAAGATTGGAGTTTCTAAGAGATTACAGAGAAATCAATTTTGGAGGATACGTCACATTCGGAAACGACGGAAACGACATTATCAAAGGCTATGGTGTACTGACAAACGGAAACTTTACCATTCAAAAGTTGCCTACGTTCTCGGACTTAAACATAATCTCATAAGTGTAGGCCAACTAGTAAGTACAGGTCTCCGAGTTGAATTCGACAATGAATTCAGCTACATTATGACTGGAAACAGAGACAGATGTCTAATCCGATCGCCAAGACAAATCAATATGTTCCCTCTGGACATCACTATATTTCTTGGAAAACCAAGACTTTGCTTACTGTGAAAAGCACATTCCGAAATCAGTTGGTTATGGCATCAGAAACTTGCTCATCTAAACTTCCGATACATGAATCAATTGGTAACAGGAGAAATGGTCAGAGGAATGCCACTTTTGAGGTTTGACAATGACAACTTATGTGCAGCATGCGCATTTGGCAAACAAAAGAAGAAACCTCACAAATCAATCACAGACTCAGGCATCACCCGTCCACTAGAACTTCTTCACATGGACCTCTGTGGTCCTTCGACAGTTTCTAGTATAACTCACAAGAAGTATATCTTGGTTATCGTGGATGACTTCTCCCGATTCACCTGAGTATTCTTCTTAAGATTAAAATCTGACACCTTTCCAGAACTCAGAAACTTTATTACATCAATCGAACTTAAAGTTCAACTTCCAGTAAGACGAATCCAAAGTGACAATGGAACGGAGTTCAACAACAAGCAAATTGAAGAGTTTCTGACATCCAAAGGAATAAAGCACAATTTCTCAGCACCATATACACCTCAGCAAAATGGCGTCGTCGAAAGAAGAAACAGAACTTTGGTGGAAGCAGCCTGATCAATGCTGAACTTTGCAAATCTTCCTCTAATCTTCTAGGCAGAATCAATAGCTACTACATGCTTTGTTCAAAATCGATCAATTGTCAAGAAAAGATTACAAATGACTCCCTATGAAGTATTAAACGGCAGAAAACCAAATGTCAAATTCTTTCATATATTTGGCTGCTGATGCTTCATTAAAAATAACAAAGATCATTTGGGAAAATTTGCACCCAAAAGAGATGAAGCAATATTCATGGGATACTCATCAATATCAGTAGCCTATCGTGTTCTAAACAAGAGAACACGAGTAATAGAAGAAAGTTTTGACATAGAATTTGACGATCAATACCAATGGAGAAAGAAGAATCAAGATATTCTATATGTAATGGAAAATGATGTTCCAGTGGGACACCGACCCATTCATACAGTTGAAATTGATTACGACTTACTCTTTGATCCATCAGAAACAGCAAAAGAAACCGAAATCATTCACTCTCCTGATGCAATTCAGCAAATTATCTCAGCATCAGGACCAACCACTTCTTCTGATCCAACCACATCCGAAAATCAAATACACCTTCCAATAAACACTGCAACTATCGAGGGGGAGCCTATGCTCTCTTCTCCCAATCATCAAAATCAGAAGGAACCCTTATACACAGCAACCTCTGAGGGGGAGTCCAGACTCCGTACACATGTTAATGGGATTCCCCAATCCGAGGGAGACCATCAACACTCAGAAGATACCTTGTTAGCAGATACCCCATCAGAAAATGTCATAACCCACTCTCCCGATATCATGATCAACAATCCACCGGTTGTCACATTTGAAACCAATAACATATCATCAGAAGAATCACAAATCCAAAACACATCTCCTGACGAAAATACTTTGATTCAAGATGTCCCACCTCCCATCTCTGATCCAGCCCTTCTTCCACGATTACACAAATGGACTCGGATTCATCCTCCAAACAAAATCATCAGAAATCCTTCATCCAAAGTTCAGACAAGATCAAAGAAATCAATTCAGGATGAATGTCACTATGCCGCATATATCAGCAAAGTCGAACCCAAGGCCGTCCTTGATGCTTTAGACGACGACGATTGGATTAAAGCCATGCAAGAAGAACAGTCAGAATTCAAGAGAAATAACGTTTGGGATATTGTTCCGAGACCCTCCAATCACAGAGTCATAGGTACCAGATGGGTTTTCTGAAACAAACTTGATGACATGGGCACTGTAGTCAGAAACAAAGCCAGATTAGTGGCCAAAGGTTATAGTCAGATCGAAGGACTTGACTACGATGAGACGTACGCACCAGTAGCAAGACTAGAAGCCATTCGGATCTTCCTAGCCTATGCCGCACATAAAAACATCATTGTACATCAGATGGATGTTAAAAGTGCATTTCTTCAAGGTGATCTCCAAGAAACAGTCTATCTTCAACAGCCTCCTGGCTTTGAAGATCTATCTCGACCCAACCATGTGTATCGTCTGAATAAGGCAGTATACGGCTTAAAACAATCACCCAGAGCTTGGTATGAAACACTATCTACCTTTCTAGATTCATCAGGCTACAGAAGAGGAGTTATTGATCCAACATTCTTTGTCCGATCCTATCAAAATCACATTATGATCGTACAAGTCTATGTAGACGATATCATCTTCGATCAACTAATCAAGCAATGGTTGATGAATTCACAAAAGAAATGACTGACAAATCCCACATGAGCATGAATCGAGAAATAAACTTCTTCCTAGGCCTTCAAATCAAACAAACAAGTAGAGGAATTTTCATACATCAAGAAAAATATACCAATGAACTTCTGAAGAAAATTTCTCTTGAAAATTGCTCCACTGCCATGGTTCCAATTTCCGCCAATCACAAACTCTTAGCAGACCCCGAAGGCGAGTCACTAGATCACAAGTTATATCGAGGAATGATAGGGTAACTATTGTACTTACCTGCAAGTAGGCCCGATATTATGTTTTCAACATGCCTGTGTGCGAGATATCAAGCTGCTCCGAAAGCATCACATTTGACAGCAGTTAAACAAATTTTCAAATATCTGAAAGGCACTAAAGCAATGGGACTATGGTATCCAATCGGAGACAACTTCAAACTCCAAGCATTCACCGATTCGGACCATGCAGGATGCAAATTAGATCGGAAAAGCACATCCGGAAGCTGTCAATTCCTTGGTGGATGATCAGTCAGTTGGTCCTCTAAGAAACAAAACTGTGTCGCACTATCATCAGCAGAAGCCGAATACGTTGCTGCATCCACTTGCTGCTCACAAGTCCTCTGGATGAAAACTCAACTAATGGATTACAGCTACCGATTCCTTCAAGTTCCTATATATTGTGACTCCAAGAGTGCCATAGCTATCTCTCATAATCCGATTCAGCACTCTATGACTAAACACATCGATCTGAGATATCACTTCATTAAGGATCAAATCTTAGAAGGTAACATCGAATTATATTTCATTCCTACCGATGAACAGGTAGCTGATGTCTTCACAAAAGCCTTAGACTCCACAAAATTCAACAATTTTCTGGACAAGTTGGGTATGCTAAATCCTGACTCTGACTTCTTCCAAGAATGATCGTCCGTTCCTGATTTTGATTCTCTCAGAAGGAAAGTCAGCTCTAAGCATACTCTGACTTTCTTCTCCGAACCTTAAAATCTTCCGATTTTCCTCAGAACCTTAAAACGTCCCGATTTTTCTCAGAACCTTAAACCTTCTGATTTTTCTCAATAATTTCAGGAAACCTATATCAATACTATCAAACACATATTACCAACACACGCATAAAAAACCAAACTTACTTTCATTCAGATAAACAAGCATTACATTAACTGAATCAATTAAGTCATATCCCTAAACATCTCAAATCTATATGACTTAAGATTCCACTACACAAAGACAACTAGAAAACATTAAAAACAAAAGATGATCATCTCATCTCCCCTTCCTCCTAATGTTTGTTGTACTGCCACTTTGGAGGATGTCCATACACAAAGCTCTGTGTGATTCGCACAGACGAATCACACACCCGAACAGTCTTCCCATCCAGCAGCACAATGTCATAAACATCGTCGCCGATCACATCGTCGACAACTCCAGCCCACCACCCCTGTCGATCCCATGCATCGACATAGTCACCAACTTTATACTCAACTATCACAGTTGGTGGGATAGGACGAAGGAGACCATATTTAACACGCACAATCATCATTCTTCCAGTAGTATTATTAGGCAAGCACCTCAGCTGCACTTTACACCACCGTTTCCAAGTCTTTGTGATGACTCCCTCATAGAAGCCACCAGCAAAATCTCCAGTAGTCAACTTTACCTCTACCTCATCGAAACATTTGAAGAAGAATCTAGACATGTTGAAAGCAGATTAGATTTAGGTGATTTTTGTTCTTGATACGAGTGGTTAAAACCATCAGTCGAAAACTCCCTTTTATAACCAACAGCATGACCATTCGCCTTCTCTAATCCATTTAACTAGAGGTCATAATGACCCTAGTGGGCAGTTAATGCACCCGTCACTTCAGCATCATGGCCTAAACGGTTGATAAGACGGTTTAGCAACTTAGACGGCGTAATGGATAAACCTCTCCCCATTCCCTGCAAACCTTCTTCGATTTTCAAGAACTGACACATTTACCTAACCCCCTCTTTCCATTTCTTTCTTTCTCTTATCACTAAACGACAACACTTCTCCCCTCTCTCGGAATTCTCCCTAAATATCCTCAGAAAGAAAAAGTTCTGAAGTATGATTCATATTCTAAAAGGAAAATGAAAACCACAAAACGATCTTTCATTCATGACGTTCAGAAAATTACAAAATACCATCAAAGCAAGACATACAAAGATCTACCAAGAAACAAACATAAATTCTTACACAAACAGCTACTTAACCTACCAAATCACCCAACAGTTTCCCCCTTCATCAGAGCTTATAGTACTGCCACATCGGAGTCTCTCCGAGATGGTACCTCTGATGAATCCTAAGTTCAGACTCATCCACGAACAACCTAGTTCCATCCACCAACACCACATGGAACTGGTTGAATGGAGTCTTCCTCGAAATAGCAGCCGACCATCATCCACGACGATACCATACCTCCACGAAATCATACTGCTTGAACTCCACCAAAACCTTAGGAGGCACAGGTTGAAGATATGTGAAATCAATATGCACATTCAACGGGCCACCATTGGCTCCATCCGTCAATGTTGTCATCTTTACCTCATAACGGTGATTCCATACCGACTTGATCACCCCTCCATAAACAGCACCCGCAAATTCTCCATCCTGCATCTTCACCTTCACCTTCTCGTCACGACTAAATGGACGTCTTCCTGCCATCTCCAACATCTAATCTTCTAATCGAATGACTTATTTGCTCCACAAAACTCCTTCTTTTATAGCCAATCACACTTCACCATTTCACGACACATCATCACTTCTAGATCAACAACATAGAGATATGCTACATGATTTGAATGGTTACCACAGACAGACGCTCCCTTTGATTATCTCTACAAAACTGACGTGACTACTCTTCAGTTATCCATTAAGCAAATTTCACCCAAATCGAAATCTATGATTCCGCTTTCTCCGAACTCTCTAATTCGGACTCTTACTCCGAACCTTTTACTTCTGAATTCCACTTCCTTCTCAGAACTTACCGACTCGGCACCTCACTCCCAATACCCCCCCCCCCTTTTCTTTTATATTTCAAATCACTCAGTAATTCTCTGTCTCTCAGAAAACCTAATCTCACAAGTTCGGATACATATATATCTTTTCAGAACCCCAACATTCATTTCTGCCACATCAGAACTTCACTATCCGTGCTCTAAACACCTCATCACGACATATTTAATAATGGAATGTGGATTAAATACGAAAAACATTTAATATCCAATTATTACAACTCACACGATCCATTTTTCTTCAACATATATTGTCTCTCTGTCACACATGTTATTCCTTTAATGGACCATCCTTTTTCATCATTTCTTTGCATTTAATGCCAAACATACGCTTTTCTGACATAACTGTTCACACGTCCCTTTATTTCCGCAACCCGGCGGTTTCTGACACTTTTTCAAATTGTTATAACCGTTCCACTTTCTTTTTAATCCCTCACACTTCTCATACAAACCCCTATTTTCTTATAATCTCTTTTCCCCGCCGTCTCCAACCTCTCAACCCTAGAAATTCACAGAACTTCTAATCCCCCTCTACCTTCAAAACTCTTCAATGGCTTCCCAATCCAAGAGCGATACCGACATTGTCAATATTGCCATCTCCAATCTCCAACTTTCAGATGATCTCCAAGCCTACAAACAACACCTACGAGTTCTCATTCACGTACTCTCAAGCCAAACTCTAGCAAAAGCTTTCTTTCATCCTCCTCCATCAATACCAGTCTCTCTTCTACAGGAGGTTGTCTTCTCCACCACCAAGTGTCCCAAAGGTTTTGCCATAGCACTGCACAACGATCATCGTGTCATCATCGATAAGAAAACCATTACAGAAGCCATAAATCTTCCCTATCACACCTCCACCTTCGACCAACCAACCGATGCTGATCTCAAGTCCATGATATACAATATGGGTTACATGTATGACTTGCCAAAGCTGTTTCACATGTCTAAAGGACACATCTCACCCCTATGGCAATGTCTCATACATTACATCATTAAGTGCTTAACTGGCAAAATGGGTGGCACAGACTAGTTAAACAGACGTCTTATGGGACTTCTTTGGAGCCTCTACTCCGGTCGTGAAGTCGATTACGCAGGAATTCTGTTCGATGATTTCCTCAACTACATACCTTCCTCCCTAAAACCAGCAGGTCAAATCCACTCTGCACGCTTCTGGGCTATATGTATCGAACACATTTATCAGAGCCTTCACCTCTCCATTCCTGATCCAAGATCAGAAGCAGATAAATTGGTCATGATCAAAGCCAAACCCTACACCGCCAAAACTGATCCCATATTTGGGAAAATACGCAGACTACCTGAAGCCCTTCTGAAGTTAGCTAATTCAACAAACCTTGCTGTCATCTATCATATCAATTCTACAGAAGGAATTGATGGTTATCCACCTCACTCTCTCAACAAATGTGAGGCCCCCAAGAAACTTAAGAAGAAAGCTTCTGAGTCTTCTCTGTCCACGCAACCACCCAAAAAGAAGCAACGAAAAACGAAAACGGTATCTCTGTCTTTAACTTTTTCTTATCAGCAATCTCATTCTTCTAATGATCACCTTCCCCCCTTCTTTTCTTATCAGAAGTCTCCTGCTTCTGATTTTCCCCCTTTTTTTCTATTATCGGAAGTTTACTTCTTCTGATTTCCCTCTTTTTCTTATCAGAAGTCTTCTTCTTCTGATACCCCCCTTGTTTTCTTTCTGCTTATCAGCAGTTTATCACTTCTAAAGTTTCCCCTCATCTCTGTCAGAAAATTCTTATTTTTACTGACTAACCTCTTCACAAACATTCCTTGTTCACAAGGGTCATGAATTTTTCTTTTATGTCAAGATTCTCTATGTATCAACTTCTCTCCATACTCATTTAACAGAACACCAAAAACAACAATTTGGAGGAAAGACACATTTCCATTCATCAATGCAACACTTGGATACTTTACTCTTAGTTTCAAAATTAAAAGGATCTTTTCTCATCTATAGCACCGTGCATTCAAATTAACTTTGATTGACTAACATATGCACTTACATCAAGTGCATACACACATTATCTAATTTGTTTTCTTTCATGTTAGACTTCTGAACCATCTTCAAAAGATTCCAAGTCAGAACATTTGGAGGAAAGACAGAACTCTCCAGACTCGGAAGACACCTTGCCGGATACATTAATGGAGGAAAAACATAACTCTCCCCCTAAAAAGAAATCACCAATCACCAAAGCCAATCCTAGAGCCGACTTCATCCCAAAACTCACTCAACCTCCTCCCAATGTATCCGAATTTGCTAAATGGAAGTTCAAGACAGCAGTTCAAGAACAAGAGGCATTGGTTGAACGACTTCGAGATTTGTTCGAGCATACACAAAAGGAGCTACAAACTCTATTCGTCTTTGGTCCTCCATCCGACAAGGACTCCGACTATGTCAAGTCCGAAAGAAAACGAATCAATGCACTCACTCAACAGCTTGATTCCCTCCTTCATTCCTCTCTTGAAAAACTGGTAAACTCCTCACTCTACCTCTTCGACACCACCGAAACCGACTGGTCCAAGATTGCCTCAGCAATCGTCCCTCTCACTTGGGATAAATTTTGTGAACAAGATCTTTAGAAAAAGGCTCAACAGAAATTCCCGGTTGAACAATCTGCTGAGTCTGACTCCCGAGTCTTAATCTCGGAAACTCAATCGATCCCGATTGACACCTCTCTCGGTGTTGATCAAGAAGTAGACAAACCCTCTTCATCCCAAATGCACATGATCGATCTCAGTGACACGAACTCCTCCTCCGACAAAGCAGCCAAAGAAAATCCGGCTCCCTCAGTCAACTCCTTACTCAAAGATGACTCTCTTCATCAGAAAGTTGACACTTTGACCATCCTCCTGACTGACTTCAAATCATCACAAAATCAGGAGGCTCTAACAAGAAACAAACATAAATTCTTACACAAATAGCTACTTAACCTACCAAATCACCCAACATTTTTCCACCTTCATCAGAGCTTATAGTACTGCCACATCGGAGTCTCTTCGAGATGGTATCTCTGATGAATCCTAAGTTCGGACTCATTCACGAACAATCTAGTTCCATCCACCAACACCACATGGAACTGGTTGAATGGAGTCTTCCTCGAAATAGCAGCTGGCCACCATCCACGACGATACCATACCTCCACGAATTCATACTGCTTGAACTCCACCAAAACCTTAGGAGGCACAGGTTGAAGATATGCGAAATCAACATGCACATTCAACGGGCCACCATTGGATCCATTCGTCAACGTTGTCATCTTTACCTCGTAACGGTGATTCCATACTGACTTGATCACCCCTCCATAAACAGCACCCGCAAATTCTCCATCCTGCATCTTTACCTCCACCTTCTCGTCACGACTAAATGGACGTCTTCCTGCCATCTCTAACATCTAATATTCTAATCGAATGACTTCTTTGCTCCACTAAAACTTCTTCCTTTATAGCCAATCACACTTCACCATTTCACGACACATCATCACTTCGAGATCAACAACATAGAGATATGCTACATGATTTGATTGGTTACCACAGACAGACGGTCCTTTTGATTATCTCTACAGAACTGACGTGACTACTCTTCAGTTATCCATTAAGCAAATTTCACCCAAATCGAAACCTTCGATTCCGCTTTCTCCGAATTCTCTAATTCAGACTCTTTCTCCGAATTCTCTAATTCGGACTCTTACTCCGAACCTTCTACATCTGAATTCCACTTCCTTCTCAGAAGTTACCGCCTCGGCACCTCACTCCCAATATTCCCCCTTTTCTTTTATATTTCAAATCACTCAGTAATTCTCTGTCTCTTAGAAAACCTAATCCCACAAGTTCGGATACTTATATACCTTTTCAGAACCCCAACATTCATTTCTGACCACATCAGAACTTCACTATCCGTACTCTCAACACCTCATCATGACATATTTAATAATGGAATGTGGATTAAATACGAAAAACATTTAATATCCAATTATTACAACTCACACGATCCATTTTTCTCCAACGGATATTCTCTCTCTGTCACACATGTCCGTCCTTTAATGGACCATCCTTTTTCATCATTTCTTTGCATTTAATGCCAAACATACGCTTTTCTGACATAACTGTTCACACGTCCCTTCATTTCTGCAAACCGGCGGTTTCTTGCAATTTTTCAAATTGTTATAACCGTTCCACTTTCTTTTTAATCCATCACATTTCTCATACAAACCCTATTTTCTTATAATCTCTTTTCACCACCGTCTCCAACCTCTCAACCCTAGAAATTCATAGAACTTCTAATCCCCCTCTACCTTCAAAACTCTTCAATGGCTTCCCAATCCAAGAGCGATACCGACACTGTCAATATTGCCATCTCCAATCTCCAACTTTCAGATGATCTCAAAGCCTACAAACAACACCTACGAGTTCTCATTCACGTACTCTCAAGACACACTCTAGCAAAAGCTTTCTTTCATCCTCCTCCATCAATACCAGTTTCTCTTCTACAGGAGGTTGTCTTTTCTGCCAACAAGTGTCCCAACGGTTATGCCATATCACTACACAACGATCATCGGGTCATCATCGATAAGAAAACCTTTGCAGAAGCCCTAAATCTTCCCTATCACACCTCCACCTTCGACCAACCAATCGATGCTGATCTCAAGTCCATGATATACAATATGGGTTACATGTATGGCTTGCCAAAGCTGTTTCACATGTCTAAAGGACACATCTCACCCCTATGGCAATGTCTCATACATTATATCATTAAGTGCTTAACTGGGAAAATGGGTGGCACAGACCAATTAAACAGACGTCTTATGGGACTTCTTTGGAGCCTCTATTCCGGTCATGAAGTCGATTAAGCAGGAATTATGTTCGACGATTTCGTCAACTACATACCTTCCTCCCTAAAACCAGCAGGTCAAATCCACTCTGCACGCTTCTGGGCTATATGCATCGAACACATTTATCAGAGCCTTCACCTCTCCATTCCTGATCCCAGATCAGAAGCAGATAAATTGGTCATGATCAAAGCCAAACCCTACACTGCCAAAACGGATCCCATATTTAGGAAAATACGTAGACTGCCAGAAGCCCTTTTGACGTTAGCTGATTCAACAAACCCTGCTGTCATCTATCATATCAATTCTACAGAAGGAATTGATGGTTATCCACCTCACTCTCTCAACCAATGTGAGGACCCTAAGAAACTTAAGAAGAAAGCTTCTGAGTATTCTCTGTCCAGGCAACCACCCAAAAAGAAGCAACGAAAAACGAAAAACGAAAATGGTATCTCTTTCTTTAACTTTTTCTTATCAGCAATCTCATTCTTCGGATGATCACCTTCCCCCCTTCTTTTCTTATCAGAAGTCTCCTGCTTCTGATTTCCCCCCTTTATCATAAGTCTCATGCTTCTGATTTTCCCCCTTTTTTTTCTCTTATCGGAAATTTACTTCTTCTGATTTCCCTCTTTTTCTTATCAGAAGTTTTCCCTCATCTCTGTCAGAAAATTCTTATTTTCATTTCACTTCACCATCTGATTAACCTCTTCACAAACATTCCTTGTTCACAAAAGTCATGAATTTTTATCTCAAGATTCTCTATGTATCCACTTCTCTCCATACTCATTTAACAGAACACCAAAAACAACAATTTGGAGGAAAGACACATTTTCACTCATCAATGCAACACTTGGATACATTACTCTTAGTTTCAAAATTAAAAGGATCTTTTCTCATCTATAGCACCGCGCATTCAAATTAACTTTAATTCCCTAACATATGCACTTGCATCATGTGTATACACACATTATCTAACTTGTCTTCTTTCATGTTAGACTTTTGAACCATCTTCAAGAGATTTCGAGTCAGAACATTTGGAGGAAAGACAGAACTCTCCAGACTCGGAAGACACCTTGCAGGATACATTAATGGAGGAAAAACATAACTCTCCCCCTAAAAAGAAATCACCAATCACCAAAGACAATCCTAAAGTCGACTTCATCCCAAAACTCACTCAACCGCCTCCCAATGCATCCGAATTTGCTAAATGGAAGTTCAAGACAGCAGTTCAAGAACAAGAGGCATTGGTTGAACGACTTCGAGATCAGTTCGAGCATAAGTAAAAGGAGCTACAAACTCTATTCGTCTTTGGTCCTCCATCCGACAAGGACTCCGACTATGTCAAGTCCGAAAGAAAACGCATCACTGCACTCACTCAACAGCTTGATTCCCTCCTTTATTCCTCTCTTGAAAAACTGGTAGACTCCTCACTCTACCTCTTCGACACCACCGAAACCGACTGGTCCAATATTGCCTCAGCAATCGTCCCTCTCACCTGGGATAGATATTGTGAACAAAATCTTCAGAAAAAGACTCAACAAAAACCCCCAGTTGAACAATCTACAGAGTCTGACTCCCGAGACTTAATCTCGGAAACTCAATTGATCCCGATTGACACCTCTCTCGGTGTTGATCAAGAAGTAGACAAACCCTCTTCATACCAAATACACATGATCGATCTTAGTGACACGAACTCCTCCTCCGACAAAGCCGCCAAAGAAAATCCGTCTCCCTCAGTCAACTCCTTACTCAAAGATGAATATCTTCATCAGAAAGTTGACACTTTAACCACCCTCCTAACTGACTTCAAATCATCACAAAATCAGGAGGCTCTGATCAAAGAACTAGCAGAAATCAAGGAACGGGTAGCTGTACTTGAAAAGAAAGACAGAGACATTGTTCTCCGTTGCGACGATCAAGCCGAAAAGATCATCCACGATGGACTCGCAACCATTGATGCTAACCGAGCATCAGATGCCACCAACATGATGAAGACTGCACAAACAATGCTCAATGAAGTTGAGAAATGTCAACAACAAGTCCCTGAGCTTCTGGCCAATGTGAAAACCCAACTCAAAGATTCCACGGACTATATGGCCAACTATCTGAATAGGGTTCTGGCAAAAAACTTCTCTATCAGGAGAACCAATACTGTCCTCCTTCAGATGGTGACATAAACCATGCAAAACATAACCGGCACTATGTTTGGTCCTATTGGACAAATCAAGCTCTGCACCAAGCTGAATATGGAAGCCATGGAAGCACTTCAGAACATGTATGATACGCCACTTCCTGATTGTATCAAGAAGGAAGTGACTATCGTCTCCGACAAGCTTGATTCTATTCTGGCCCGCCTGCCTGTGACCCCTTCCATTCCTACAGGTTCCCAAGGAGGGGGAAAGGCGGATGACAAAGCAAAACTTGACCAAACAACTGATATGTTAATAGACTCCACCGCTGGTCTAAGTGGAACAAAAGACCAAGAGAACATTCAGCAAAAAGAAACAACTAAAACTACTGCTGATAAAGGATCCAATGAGGACGCCAATCAGAACAAGGAATCGGAACCCATCAAGGAATCAGAACTTATCATTCCCCCTCCAAAATTTCCTTCTGCGGCTCTGAAATCTCCTCCTCCGAAATCACCTTCTTCTTAGAAATCCCCCTCTCCTCGAAAATCTTCTCCTCAGAAATCTCCTTCTCAGAAATCTCCTCCTCCGATTTCTCCATCCCCAAAATCTCCATCCGATAAGGATCTCTCAGAAGACAATGAGATTTTTGTATACTCGACGATCAAAGTAACTGATCCACCAGAGGTCAAAGAAAAGAAATCAAAGTTCTTTGACTCTCAAGCTAATAAACATGCTGAACACTTCAGCACTGAGTCAGAACCGGATCAGAACCAAGCTGATCAAACCGGTCCCAGCAGATCCATCTGGTCACAATTCACCACTTATCGACCACTGACCGACCTGGATTTCCAACCATTCAAGACACACAATCCTCCTTCTTCGTCCCAATACAACTGGGACATACCTCTGACACCCAATGGAGACAAATACAAATACACTCCAAACTTCACCGCAGCATCAGGGCCTGACAAAGAACTTGCTGCTTACTATAGGAATCTGGACTTCTTCAAGAAATGGACCAAACCTCAAGATGATACATGGTCAAATGAAGTCATAACAGCTGTTCGAAGTATCAAGAGAAGAAAGTTTCAAAATTCTGAATACTTTGAATACGAGCTAATCAGAAACGACGACTACAACAACCCGATTCTGATTACAGAAGCCGACTTTCGAAACATGAATCCAGCCGACATCTTCACAATAATAGTAAAGCTATCTCACAAAGAAAGCCAAATTGCTAGAGAAGCTTATGTCGCAGCAAGGAGATTCCTACATCGTCTAGTAGAGGAATTCTGCTACAATGATGCCGAAATGTTCAAAGTCCTCAAAGATCACCCTGAACCGCAGATCATCCCCAAACCTGACTTATCTATGCAAGACAATCGGGATAACTGGAAGAAAGGTGCAACCTTCGATCCAAAACTTGGCTTAGTTTACAAGAATCCCAAAGAGAAAGGATCTTTTCTTTTCCTTCGTGCTGATCAACTCAGAAGAGTTGCAAATAGTATGTTAAAAGAATGCATCAAGGCGTGGAAAAGTCAACATCATCAGATCCTGAAGCCAAGAAAGAACTACTCATCAGAATGAAGTGGCTACTGGCAATCAGAAAGTTCTGGGAGTATGCTGTAAGACAAGGAATATTGGATCAACGGTAAAAATGACTCAAACCCCTCGATTGGTCACCGAAGGGGGAATTGTTAGAACTAGAAGTCAAATCGTTGACCAACTCGTAGTTTGATATGTTAGGATTGTATTATCAAACTTCTTATTTTGATGGAATAAAATTACTTTTGTATGAATGTTTTTAAGTAATGAACGAAATCTTATGTCTTATGTATATTGTTAACATATATCTCGGATAAGGCATGTTCTGATAATATTGTAACTATCCGAAATCCAGTATTGGATTTCGGACCATCAAATAAAATCAGAATCAGCAAGTATCTCACCCAGAAGAAAAGATTTTGAAGACCTCATTCAGAACTAACTCAGAAGATCAAGACATCCTCAACTGTATTTCCAAAGACACTCTGATACAATCAGCCAGGACTCCGAAATCCAATGGAGATTTCGGACTATCAATATCAATATATCAATGGAAATATCATACTTAAGCATTCAACAAAGAAGATTGAAGACCAAAGAATGGATAAGGCAAGGGATAAGCACCTCAACTTATAGGATATGATTAGACTAGATAAAGCGTGGTCCTCTAGAAGCATGTCTGTTGTACTTTAGAGTATTATTATATTATAGACAAGCCACCCTAGTCTGACATTGTATTATTATATTAGATTCACCTTTTCTTATCTGACTGAAGAGAGACGTGTTGTCTCCTCTTCAGTCCATAGGTTATTATCCGAAGGTCCTCCCTTAGTCTATAAAAGGGAGACCAAGTTTATCTTCAGTCCTCATGGTTTTGAGAGACTTTGTGTAACACTTTCACTTATCAATACAATCTCTCATTCCATCAACTCTTACTCTCTCATCTGCATTTCTTACTGTTCTTACATTTCTTACTGTTCTTACATTTCTTGCACCCTTCAATTCTAGTCCTTACATTTCCAAGATATATAACTGCTAGTCTTTATTATTTATTGTTGAGCTATTAAGATCTATTCTAAGTATTAATCCTTATAATTCCGCAACCATATCAAGTCTTCGGACTTGTCCATTTCAAGTCTCAGGACTTGTTCCTCCGAAACTTACATTTCAAGTCTCAGGACTTGTTCCTCCGAAACTTACATTTCAACTAAAAATATGCATCAATTATGTTTTTTGAACTTGTCACAGTTACGTGTATCGTGCTTTTCGCTTGTGCCATATTTTTTGTATCTTCCACACTTGTGACATTTTCTTCCATCTTTCTTTGCTTTTTGTGCTGCAATTTCTTTTTCTCTTTGATTCTTTTCTTCAATCTTCCTCCACTTTTGTTGTTAATTAAAGGAGGAGGTAAGATGTTCACATTCTGTTTTTGTATAACACCCATAAAAGATTCTATAATTTCTTTGTTTTTTCATTGGTCTTTCATTCCTCGTTTCTTTATCGACATTCTTCATCTTTTCGTTCATTTCATCTCTGAATATAGTCAACTTTGTAAAATCATTTACCAGTCTATCGATGCAGAAATCTATTGAAAAATATAAGTCTCTGATAACTGATTGAATTTCTTCTTTCTTTTCAGTTGTACGAATATTTGTAATGTTATAAGCGTATCCAGATCGGGGTACGACATCCTTTGTCCATCTTCTTGATACATAATTTTTTGGATAAGATTCGACATTTTCCATTCTTAGAACATAGAAACAGTGTCTGCATAAGTGACCTGTCAACTCGAATCGTAAGCATGAACAAAAAATTTGTGACTCTGATTTAACAAATGAAACCTGTAAAGAAAATATTTCAATCTCACAATGTTAGTTAAGTTGTTAACTAAGGTAATTAAATTTAAATATCATTGTAATAATTTCCATACCTCAAATTGTCCATGGTGTTTTGGATCTTCATTTGTATCTTTTATTGTGAATTTTGTCCTTTCTTCAGATTCTTCTAATCTGATTGACATGCATGTAGATATTTATGCCATGATCTCTGATTGTATATCAAAAAAGACATTTCTTGTAGAAAGTAGAGATGCTTCAACTTCAATATTTAATCCGGTTTTGAAGTCTGGATTTGTGTATCTTGAGTCATGATCATTCTTTTTTTGTACACATCTTTGTGCTTCGAGAGCGGTGTCAAAATGTGTAACAAATTCCACTAAATGTAAATCACTGTTAGATAACATTCCATAAAAATAGTTTTCAGCTTCTGACCTTGATGTGGTTCTCATCAATCCTGAAAAGGTACATTCTTTAAAGTATGCTGGAATCCACATATTTCTGATCTTATACATTTCATTAAACCACTTATTCCCATTCAAGTCAAACTTGTCCATTATGATCTTCCAACTTTTTTCAAAATCGTCTTTACTGATTGTTTCATTGCAAATCAGATTGTTTATCTCTTTTAAAATGTCTGTTTTGTCCATTTTATTTACTAGCTGCAAATATAAAATCAGAAAATTTTAAATTAGAGATGGATTAGTATGTTATATAAAAAATTGAATTAAATAAAAATTTGGATCATATATAAACATACTAACCTTATCTGTAAATTTCTGGGATATGTGCCACATGCATAATCTATGTCTTGTATTAGTGAATACAGATGGTAATGCTTGTAAAATAGCAGGGTCTTGATCAGTTACAAATACATTTGGTTCTTTTCCAAATGATGATTTAAAAGCATGCAACAGCCATTTGTAAGATTCAGTTGACTCACTTGAGAGTAATCCGGCCCCAAAAGTAACACATCGCTTATGATTATCTATACCAGTAAATGGTACAAAAATCATGCGATATCTGTGGGTTATACCATACAACATGATGCATGTTAGAGTATGATACAATTTATTTATATGATGCATTTTATGCAATTTATTACATGATGCATTTTACTTATGATCTAAAAAATATATATGATGCAAAATAACATGATGCATGTTCCATTATGATACAAATTATTACATGATGTATTTTTATGATGCATGATTATGAAGAAGTTTTGTATGATTCATCTTGTTACATGATACAGATTATGACATGATATATAAAAAATATTTAAGATTCACTTACTTGTTACTTCTGTATGTTGCATCAAATCCGACAACATCACCAAAAGCAAAATAATTGTGTTTTGCTTCTTCATCCGCCCAAAATAAACCTGTCAACTTTCCATCATTCCCAACACTATATTCAAAAGAAAAATCTTGACCATATCTGCATCATTTTCTATGACCATATCTGCATCATTTTCTCCAATAAATGCATTCCAGTCCCTTTTAAAATTCTTTGCATCTGTTTGTGTAGCTCCAGTTTTATCGAAACCACCTTTAGATTCTTTCATAATATTGAACGCGGTATTTGGACCCATGATTATGTTTGAAATGTCATGCACCATTCTTTTTTGAGAATACAACATTCTTCTTTCAGATTTTAAAAATAGTAGATCTTGTTCATGAACAAATGAGTGATTATGTGTCTTATTTATGTAGTATACCACCCACAAGTTCATCTGATTCAACTTCAACCTTACACATGATTTACATCCTATCCTAAGTGAAGGTCTTCTGTGTTTTTGTTTATTTGTGTCATTTAAAGTATCATATGCAGCTTTCTTTTTGAATCCTTCCATGTTGCATAATATGTATCTTCTACCATATCCTTCTACTCCTTTTAATGTTTTTTTGTAGTTGCTAATCTGGTTTCAAAACCACATTTTCGTGCATATTCTTTGTAAAAAGCTAATGCATCTCCAAATGTTTGAAAATTTTATACAATATAAGGTGCATTTTCTACATCTGGAGTCCAGAATGTTTTTCCATTTGAAATATGCTCAATAACAGATGTAGACGAAGATGAAGATGCAATATTTTCTGCAAAAATAACTAATTTAGTCAAAAATGTCTCAATCATAAATAAATTATTAACAGAGTATACCTTCATTTGAGTTTGTGGATTCTGTTCTTCTTTTCTTTTACAGTTGTTTCATCATCATTGTTCATCAGACTTTCAGTCTCTTCAAAAATCTGATCCACCACTGTTGATTTAGCTTTCAAATTAAGTTAATTATAAGAGAAATAAATAATTATAGTGTTATTTGGTAATGAATTGAATCTAATGTTATATGAGGTAAATTATAAACCCTAAATTACAAAACATATAGGTTTTGGACTTTTTTGATACAATGATGAAACATAAAACATAACAAAACCTGATCCTCATAACATGAATTTGTTAAATCATAAATATAAGTAACAAATGAATGATTTTTGATTCTATAACATTAACGTTCAATTGAAAAAATCGTGTTTTACCCTAAAAGATGAAGATCATCTGTTTTGATCAATTTCGATTGGTAAATCAATTTTTCATTCATAAAATGCATTTAATTTGTAGTGATTAACACCAAAGAAGCTCTGCAATTTCATGAAAACAAACAAAATACGTTTTTGTTATGAAATTGAATTTGAATATAGGTCAATTGTTCTTTTCGAAAACAGAGCATCAGAAATTTGTAATTTTGGAATCGATTTATACAAATAAAATCGATATTACTAAATAAAACGAATCAAATTGTACCAAAAATCACAAATTCATGAAGAATTGAAGGAAGAACATGAGTTTAGAATGAATCTTCAATCGATCTGAACGAATAAAATCACGTTAAAGTCTTAATTTTTTTTAACCGATTAATGCAAATTGATTCAATATATTCAAAGAAATCTAACCTGAATCGTATAAAAATCGCAAAATCAGGAAGAATTTTACGATTAATTGGATGAATTATCGAAGGCAGCGTTGAAATAGTGACGTAGAAGGCATGCAAGCTGGAACTTTTTACCTAGCCCAATAAAAGAGTTTTCATAACCAAAACACCCAGCCCAAACACAGTTGACCCGGCCCAAATTTTTCAGCATTGCATAAATTGCCCTTAATGAGGTTGATTGGACGAGAGAAGTCATCGCGGTTCTTACCGGATTTTGGGTTCCTACCGGATCCTAACTCTATATATATATATATATATATATATATATATATATATATATATATATATATATATATATATATATATATATATATATATATATATATATATATATATATATATATATATATATATATATATATATATATATATATATAATTTTACGTAGAGTTTCTTTTTAAATGACTCTCTTTTTAATATGGCTCGACACGGGCCTATATATGTTCACACTAAAAAAGGGGATAATATTAGTTAAAGATACGTCATTCAGTTATTTGTATAGTATGTTTGAAATTCAATTTTACAATAATGGTCTCTTGTTTTCTAATTTTTATTCATAATCTTTTTTACTTTTATTTGAATTATTTTAAACATTTGCTTACTAGTAAAAACTTAACATATATATTTTAATAACTTAAACTTTTCTAACCTTTATTAAAGTTATTTTATTAAAGTTATTTAAAAATATATCTATGCTTCTTGGTTTTGAATACTTCCATTTATTTTTTCTTAACATTATATATATTATAGTTTAATTGATGGTTTATAAAACAGATAGGGAGTATAATGAAATATATAAACAAGGTAAACGGGATATGCAATTTTATTGAAAATTGAACCTTTATTTATTTCATTTGAATGATTTACCGCATTGTTCGGTTAATATAGACTATGACACGCCTAGGTCGTTATGCGATCAAAAATAGAAAATTAAACCAAACACGCACACTAGTATAGTAGCAGTAATGGTCTATCCGTGGGAGTCAAATGGTTAAAATATAGTATCAGAATAAACCAAACTATAGTGTCACTCTATAGTTGGCGGCGTTCCTTACACTTCCCGAAAACCGATAAAACGAAATACCGAAAACTAAAACTACCGATAAAACGAAATACCGAAAACACGAGATAACTTCTAACTGAATGATTATATTAAACGAAAACCAAAACCAGAAGTCTGAAGGTTCTGACTTCGAAAATAATCCAAATCAAACTAGTCCCAATAGATTCTACAATCCAGAATCGATGGAATCAAGCGATAACTAAAACTAATAAAATACTAAAAATAAATGAAAACATGAAAATACCAACTTATGACTGCTAAATTCCGAAATCACGAGTCGAAGAAGCCTAGGTTCAACCTTTGGGTCTATTCTTGGCTCCCGAAACTCGACCTAGATGCCTCTATTTATAGTTGCAAAATCGAGCTAATCGCGGCGTGCAAGGGCAAAATCCGCGTCAAGCCCTTATCCATATCCCCATTATTCGCTTTTTGAATTTCAACTCATCGTTTGATCTTTGACTTCCCGCGACGCGCGTGTCTTCTACTCGCGGCGCGCGTGTCTTTTCTACTGAAAGTGGTATTTATCCAAAACTTCTTCATTTTATACGCGTTTAACCCCTGTTTTTATCTTTTTTTCACACACAAGCACTAGACACGAAAAGTGAGTAATACCACAGTTTACGAGATATAATTTCACTCAGAATAGGGTGTAACGACGATTAAAATACTTGATATTACTAGCCAAACACCACACACTTGTGCCTTGCTTGTCCCCATGCAAGTGAGTTTTTAACAAATTATAACAAAGACTCAAACATTTTTTAATGCTTTCGTTTTCAAAGTTTATTGTCTCCAGAAGTTAGATTGATAAATGATTTTTGATAAAAACATGACCAGAATACCCTTTGGAATTCATGACTTTCTAAAGAACCCTTGATTACAAATTTTCGGTATGCAAGGTGCAAACTTACTTATTCAGATTCTAAAGGTCGTTAAGGAACTATCCATGACTTTTGATTTTTTTCGTGTAACGAGCTTTCGAAAATACTATCCCAGACCAAACGATCATAGGTAGTAAGGTGCATAAATGCCCTTTCAGGGCCACCCTTTTCGGACCTACCGGCTCGAACAACAAAGGTCACTGATTGATAGTTCCCTCCTAAATTTCAATCCTTAAATACTCCAAATCTAAAATTTTTCTAACTCCTAAAACTCAATTTATTTGACTGAACAATAGCATGATAACAACTAAATAGTATCTCTTGAAAAATACCAAATTCTATAACACTCAAAAGCTATTCGTTTCAAAATTACAATCTCTTAAAAATTTTGAAAATTGCTAAAAATTTTGAAAATTACTTGTTTTTCGCAAAAATTTCAAAAATAAACTCTTTCGACCGTCCCACACCCCACACTTAAAACCGTACAACGTCCTCGTACAAAAATAAATTCAAAACAAGGGAGAAAGAGTTACCCCTTTAGACGGTAGAACTGCTTGTTAGAACCAATTGTCACAGGATAAAATTCGCACATCATGATTCAAATTCCCGGAGTTTGTGGCGCAACAGTGAACACGCCGGTGAATGACAAGTGTAGGGGTACGGTGACCCCACACTTGCACAAATAAACACTCACAAAACAATTAAACAAAAAAAGCAAACAAATAATATAAAACTAATGAGTTACGGTATACTGCGACACGTGGTTTGATGCACGCGTCGCGGTAATTACGAAAGTGTTTTCTCTATGTGATGCTGGAAATGACCGTGGCGTATGCCCAAGTAGTGCCGCGTCGCAGTAATTTCAGATTCTAGAACCATTTTCAAACAACCATTTTTAACCCATTCCACATATTATTGCCTAAATTTACCATTTATTATTATTGTCCATTGACTTATTAAGTACCTAAACATTATCTTTTAAAATTTACCAAGAATTAACCTAAAACATAAAAAATAGCAAAAAGTATCATAATTACATAGCAACCCTCAATTATGAGCCGTATTTTCATCATCCTTTTCAGTTGGCTCCACATCTTCCTCCTCTTCAGGGTCTTGTTCCGCTTCTTCATCTTCGATCAATGGTGGTTGATCCCGGGGTAGGTCGCACTTAAAATTGTCCATGTACTTTCTCGTGCAATCTGCTATCCATAACACCTTATTCTGAATATTTTGAGAGTAACGGATAGTTTCCTGGATTTCCACTGAAAGCGCGTAATACTCGAACCGCTGCGACTTCATGGTTTGGTGGATAGATTTCATCTCGTTTGCCAAGTAACGAAGATCGGGATTTGCGGGTTTAGTGCGTGACGGGGGCTGTCTGATGCCGAGACCGTTTCTTCAACTTCTCCTCTAATGCCAGTGGCTCATGGCGAAGGACCGGGAATGGCGACCGGCGGACTGACATGATGCCATCATCTATATACACAACCTCCCTCGAGGTTGTGGTAGGTGGGCTGAACGGGACAGCAGGGATCACAGTCAACTGACGGGTATTGGCAAGTGCTAGCAACCCGTAAGATCGCGCGATGCGCGTGACAAAATGGCCTCCCCCAACTGCTATGAAATCCAGAGGCGCGTCAGTTACTTTTTTGAAGTAATCCGCAATAAGATATGGCACATTGCAAGTCTCTAGCTTTGCAATCAGTGACCACATGAAGTAAAGGTCATGATGAGTAATCCGATCCGCATCGACCCGAGGCCAAAACATAGTAGAGATGAGGCAGTGGAGCATCGGTGCGACGACAGATGCATCTGGCCCTCCAGAACCGTATTCGCGTGGTAACGCATAGATGAATTTGTATCCCCTAAATCAGCATAAGAAAGGGAATTGCCTGGAGCCTTCGCGGCCGACCTCAAGAAAGGCGCGAAACCTTCCCCATCAACCTCCGTTTGCGTATAAATACTCAGACGGACCCCGAATTCCGTAAGGCGGCACGTCTGATTCATGTCAAACGGAACATAATAGTATCGGAGTCGTCAATGCCCAACGACTCCTGGTCAAAATCGAATGACGCGAGGAACTCGAGAAGAGCCTCGCGGTACACCGGATCGTTCATGTGAAATACTGCATCAAATGCTCGGCAGGTAAATGTGAGCTCGTTGTCTTCGTACCCTTCTTGAGTCAACCACAGATCTAGGTTCTCCAAAATGCCCGACTCGCGGGTCAACTCCCAATTGACCACTTGAGTCGGTAAGATGTGTTTTTGAGAAAATGCTGCTATTCGATCTTGGAACCGACGACGATCGAAGCTACTGACGAATACTGGTAAAACAAGTCAATCGATGTCACTTGAACTATCGTGAGAAGACATTGTCTTGCAAAATTGAACAAAAATTCTAGAAATTAGGTACTGTTTAGCGTCACCTGCAGCGCGGTAATTGCTACTCGCGTCGCGCGCTTACGAATGTTTAAACCCCGCGTCGCATGTGATGATCCTACGCGGCGCAGCATATGAAACTCATAATAGAATTGATCAATTGACACTTCTACAGCCTATATTCGCAATTCTAACTAATGGGTTTTGTTGCAATTAGTATTATGGATCGTTTAACAATGCACATTCATATCCAGAAGCAATAAATCGCAATTTCAGAAGCAATTTTATGAACTCAAGAAAAAATTGAAAAGAATAGAGAAATTGGAACACTTACTAGTGTTGAAGATTAATGGACTGAAGCAATTAAGATCGAGAAGTTGCACGGAGTCGAATTTACGGTGAAAAATCGTAGGGATTTAACACTTTATTTTTTATATAGATATGAGGGTTTTTGGGTGTTTTTCAAACTCTGTTCGTGATTATTTTGAAATTCAAATTCTGATAAGCTTGCGACGCGGTGTTATGACCTCCGCGATGCGAGTACCAGTTTTCAGACTTATCTCAAATCGCAAATAATATTCTTGCGCGACGCGGATTTAAGGATCCCGCGTCGCATGTTTATAAAATTCTCAAAATGAACCCCCCACACTTGTTCTTTTCTTACCGTAATTGATTAAACACAATTCTAAATATTAAAATACAAAATTTACAAAAGATCAGGTTGCCTCCCGACAAGCGCTAAGTTTAATGTCTTCAGCCAGACGTACACTTACCTGGTTACGGCTCGTATTCGGGTTTGTCTGTCACAAAGTCAACTGTTTACCTTGAATGGTGGCCCTCCCTTGAAATCTCTTATTTCCACAGCACGTATTTTGTGACACTAATGACCTCGTAAGGTCCATTCCACTTGCTCCGTAACTTCCCAAGAAACATCTTCAGTCTCGAATTGTAAAGCCACACTTTCTGCCCTACTGTGAATGTCTTAAGTTTGAGTTTGGCATTGTGATATTTCTTCAGCTTCGACTTATATGTAGCTGCATTCTCGTATGCTTCATCAAGTAATTCCTCCAGCTCAGACAACTGTAGTTTCTGCTCCTTCCCGACTGCATCATAGTCGAGAGTAACTTGCTTGGTTGCCCACAATGCTCGGTTAGCTAGCTCCATAGGCAAATGAAATCCCTTCCCATAAACAAGCCGATAAGGTGTGGTCCCAATTGGCGTCTTATAAGCTGTCCTATATGCCCAAAGTGCATCGTCTAACCACTGCGACCAATCTTTTCTATCCATCTTCACAGTTTTCTGCAGTATCTCCTTGATTTGCCGATTTGAGACTTCCACCTGACCACTTGTCTGTGGATGATATGGCGTCGCAATCCGATGATTAACCTTGTAATGTCTTAATAATTGTCCAAATTTGAAGTTCTTGAAATGCGACCCCCCACCACTAATGATCACTCTTGGCACTCCATGCCTAGTAAATATATTCTTCTTGACGAACTTGCATACCACATGATGATCATTAGTGCGCGTTGCTTCAGCTTCAATCCATTTGGAGATATAATCTACAAACACCAGGATGTAGAAATACCCTTGTGAAGTAGGAAATGGTCCCATGAAGTCAATACCACAAACATCAAAGATGTCTACAACTAGAATAGGATTCACTGGCATCTGATCTCGTTTCGAGATGTTACCCAATTGTTGGCAATTTATGCATTCCTTTGCTGTCTTGTACGCATCCTTGAATATTGTGGGCTGATACAGTCCTCATTCCAAGATCTTATACCCCGTCTTCTTTGCGCTAAAATGCCCCCACAAGCAGATGCATGGCAGTGATCTAACATTTCAGGAATTTCACTATCAGGGACACAACGGCGAATTATTTGATCTTCACCAACCTTGAAAAGATCAGGGTCGTCCCAAATAAATCTCCTTGCATACATGCGGAACTGCTTCTGTCTTTGCTTTGTCCAATAGGTAGGCATTGCTCCAGTTGCCAAGAAGTTGACATAATTTGCATACCAAGGTACTGCATTTACTTCCAACAGTTGTTCATCAGGAAAGGTGTCCTGTATTCCTACTTCTAATCCTTCTGTTGGTAATCTTGATAAGTGGTCGGGTACCAGATTTTCCGTTCCCTTCTTGTCTTTTATATCCACATCAAACTCTTGGAGTAGCAGAATCCATTATATCAACCTCGACTTTAACTCCTTATTCGCCAGCAGATGTCGAACTGCGCTATGATCAGTGTATACCAGAACATTCGATCCCCAAATGTATGACCTAAACTTGTCCAAGGCGAAAACCACAACTAGTAATTCCTTTTCTATCATGGTGTAATTTAATTGGGCTTCTGAAAAGGTTTTACTTGCATAGCATATGACTACTGGTTTCTTATCAATTCGTTGCCCTAATACTGCACTAGCAGCATAATCACTTGCGTCACACATGATTTTAAAAGATTTAGTCCAATCCGGCGGCTTCAGAATGGGTGCTTCAACCAACTTGTTTTTCAAAATGTTGAATGCTTTGACACATTCCTCATCAAAGACAAATGGTGCATCTTTTAACAAGAGACCACAGAGCGGTTTGGAAATTGTACTGAAGTCTTTGATGAATCTCCTATAAAATCCAGCATGTCCTAAAAATGACCTAACTCCCTTCACCGATGTTGGTGGTGGTAACGTAGAAATCACCTTAACTTTTGCTCGGTCTACTTCAAATCCTCTCTCTGAAACCACATGTCGTAAGACAATGCCTTCTTGAACCATGAAATGACTCTTTTCAAAACTCAACAACAAGTTAGACTCTATACATCCCTCTAGAACTTTTCTAACCGACTCAAGCATGTTTCAAAAGACGAACCAAAAATTGAAAAATCATCCATGAAGATCTCAAGAGCTTCGCCTATCATATCTGAAAAGATTGCCATCATGCATCGTTGAAATATGGCTGGCACACTGCACAAGCCAAATGGCATTCTCCTAAATGCGAAGGTACCATACGGACAAGTGAATGTCGTTTTCGCTTGATCTTCTGGGTGGATTGCAATTTGATTGTAGCTTGAATATCCGTCCAAGAAACAATAATATTTCTGTCCTGCTAGCTTCTCCACTATCTGATCCATGAATGGCAATGGAAAGTGATCCTTGGAGGTCGCCGCAATGAGCTTCCTATAATCGATGCATACCATCCAACCTGTCACAGGCCTTGTAGATACCTTGTCGCCATCTTTGGTGTCCACCACAGTGATACCAGAGTTTTTCGGCACCGTTTGCGTCGGGCTAACCCACTCACTATCTAAAATATGATAGATGATTCCTGCATCTAGCCATTTTAATACCTCCTTCTTCACCACTTCCTTCAGGTTCGGTTTCAGCCTGCGTTGAGTATTTGTTGCGGGTTTAGTCCCTTCTTCAGTGATAAGATGATGCATGCATGTCGTAGGACTAATTCCTTTCAGGTCCGCAATTGTCCATCCAATGGCTTCCGTATGCTTAGATAAAACCTCCAGCAATGCTTTCTCTTGTTCCATTGTTAAGTTGGCTGATAAGATTATCGGCAAACTGTCCTTCTCTCATAAGAATGTATACTTGAGGTGAGCTGGCAATGGCTTCAACTCCAGTGTTGGTGGTTCTTGTAACGATGGTTTTAGTCTCTTAGGAATTTCGGTTGGTAACTTCTCAACTTGCGAGCATTCTACATATTTCGATCCCTTTTCCTTTCCTTCTTCTTGATGGTCTTTCTGTCTTGCGTCTTCTTCTTCTTCAGGAAATTCTATCACTTCTTGTTGTAACACTTTAGGCATATACTGTTGAACCAATTCATCTATAATGTCGACCTGATAACATTCCTCCTCTTCCATCCCGCTTCCATTTGCGTTGAATATGTTGATCTTTGTTTGTTGGTGCCCGAAAGAAATTCCCATCTCTCCCGTGTGACAATCAATGTTTGCATTTGTTGTTGCTAAAAATGGTCGTCCAAGAATGATCGTTGGTTGCTCTTCCTTAACTACCTGACGAGTGTCCAAGACCAAGAAGTCGGCTGGGTAATAGAAGTCTCCAACCTTGATGATAACGTCTGAAAGCATCCCCCACGGAATTTTAGTAGATTTGTCAGCGAGCTGCAAGATGACGTTCGTGGGTCTTAATGTACCAAATTCATGCTTATCAAAAAGTTGTCCTGGGAGGATATTCACGCTCGCTCCTAAATCCAATAAAGCCTTCTTGATATGAACATTTCCTAAGTCAATAGAGATGAGAGGTGCTCCTGGTCCTTCATTTTGGGAGGCAACGTATCCATGTTATGGAACTCACATACTAGTCAACTCGATCTTTTTCGGAAGCTGCGAGAGAATATGTTTCTTATGGATGCATATGTCCTTCAAAAACATTGCATAAGCAGGAACTTCTTTAATCAACGTGACCAGCGGAATGTTGACCTTGATTTGACTAAATAATTCCCACATATCCTCCGCTTATAGTCCTTTCTTTCCATACGGTTTATTCCTGGCTTTTCCAAAGCTGTAGGAAATGAGCTGTTCCACTAGTCTCCCCTTCTCCCAGTTACTCTCAGGGTTCTTCTTCTTTTCTTGCACCTTTTTTTCTTTCTTCTCGAACTCTTCCTTTTCATCGAAAACAATCTCTACATCAATGTCTTCTTCAAGTGGTGGAGCAACAACCTTGTTGTCTACCTTCTTGACACTCCTCAACGTGATCACTTCATTCAATTGTACCTTCTAAGGTTGCATCTTTTCCTTCTTCTCTTATTCTCTTTCTCTTTCAATCTTTGGAAGTTGAGTACCCAATCATAATAATGCCTGAGTATTTGCATCTTCCGCTTCCTTAAGCTTGACCAGGATTTCATAAATTTTGTTTGTACTGATGTTTGCACCTCCTTCTTTTGTTGTTGGATGTATGTTTTACTGTCTTCCTTGCAGTTGTCTAACATCTCTTTACTAGTTGTTTCTAAATGGATGCAGTGTATTGTGACACTGCCCATATCCATGAAGTTGACTACCTTCCTCGTGTCTCATCGTACAATCTATGCAACCATGACCTACTTCGCCACAATTGTTACACATGGTCTGACCGTGCAATATATACGCCTCTTTTTCCTTCTGAAGTCTTGTAAGAAGCTGATTGAACTTTTTCGTGACAGTTCTTAGCTCAGCTAAATCTCCTTTTTCCATTTATTTTCAGCTTCCATGCTTGCTACAAATGTTTTCCTATCCTTTATAGGTCCACTTGTTTTCGAGCCATGGCTCAATTGCTCCAAAAATCTCCAAGCATCATCTGGATCTTGAATCATAATCGTGCCACTAGATGAAGCGTTGATCATAGCTTGGTTGGTTGCATCTACCCCGTCGAAAAATAATTTAACAAGTTGCTATCGTGGAAACTCGTGGTGTGGACAGGATCGCATCAGCTCCTTCAATCTTTCAAATGCGTCATGAAACGCCTCTCCTGGCTTTTGCTGAAAATCTTGTATGGCTCTCCTGATTGTTGTAGTCTTGCTAGCAGGATAAAACTCTTGTAGGGATTTCGCTTTAAGTTGTTCCCATGTTGTGATACTATTTGGTTTCAGGGACGTGAACCAATACTTAGCCTTTTATTTTAGAGTAAAAGGAAATAGCCTTAACCTACAAATGTTCCTATTGGTGTTCCTAGGAATATTAGCATTTGCTATAGCCAAAAACTCATACAGATGATTATATGGATCATCCTGCTTGTATCCTCTAAACTCATGTAAAACTCCTAATAATTCAGGTCTAATTTCTACCTGACTATCAGCATTATCTGGAAAGAAAATGGGTGATGCATCATCGTACTCCCACGGTTGGAAGTACGATGCAACCGACTGCCCGATCGGTTGAGCAAAGTACAAGGGAGGAACGAAATTACAATCATTATATAACTTGTTGTTATAATATCGTTGCCGTTGCTGCTGATGTTGTTGTTGGTATCGTCTTGGAGGTCCCTGACCTCGATTCCATTGTTGATTCTGATGAACAGGATTGTTCGGCATCTATCCTTCATCTTCATCATCATAGCCTGGATCTCCATCTTGATATTGGTATTGTTGTGGCTGTGGTTGTTGTGGTTGTACTTGAGGTTGAGGTTGAGGTTTATAAATGGGTGGTTGCTGTTGTGGTTGCGGTTAGAAAACTTGTACCGGCTGGCGTGGACGTGGGGTACCATCTCGGGTCGGCACTCCCCAAGTCAACATAGTAGAAGCAGGGTTCCCAACAGGGTTGTTAATTGGTTGACTCAAAGGTGGAACAGTAGACTGAGTGCATGATGGTATGTGTGCAGGGGCTGAAATTGCACCACCCCTAGCACTAGTAGAACCTATATGAAATTCTGATGAAACTGGGGCTATAAATGATGCTTCCCCCATTACCTCGCCCGTAGGCTCATCGATAATGTCCTCGACTACTACATTATCTGGACTTATATTGATCAAGCGCATACGCACACAATTTCTGCACGCGGTTCGTTCAATCGCAGAATCAAACAAAAGAGGTGATGATTGCTCACTGACAACGCCTAGTAATATCAAATATTTTAGTCGTTGTTGAGCCCTATTCTTAGTGAAATTATATCATATACCTCGTGGTATTCTCACTTTTCGTGCCAGCACTTGTTTGGAAAGAAATAATGAAAACAGGGACCAAAAGCGTTCAATTTGGAAGAAGTTTGAAGATCAAGGCAAAATCAGGCGAAGACGTACGCACGCCGCGAAATTCACAAAGATGCAACGCGGTTATGAGGCGGTGGAAAAAATTCAAATGCCGATAAAACTGGGATAGACGTCTATGCGCGCCGCGGGATTCATTTATGCGCGGCGCGGCTTCGTGATTTTTGCAACTATAAATAGAGGCTCTTAGGTCGAAAAAAGCAGCGAAGACAAGGTGTGAAATCGACCCCCAAGGCTGTTTGACTCCGAGATTTAACTTCAGCAACCATCTTTTGGCATTTTAATGTTTTTATGTTTAATTTTCAATTAGTTAAATAGTTAGTAGTAGTTGGCTAGTGTCTTTGGGAGTGACAACCATTGGCATTGAGTCTTGGTTTATGTTTTTAGATAGTTTGGTTACTGTTTTGGACCCTTTGGATCTGATTTTGTTAATGGTAATCATTTGGTGTATGTTAATTGCTTAGTTTTTCGGTGTTTATGCTTGTGAATGAATTTTTGAATGATTGAATTGTGTTTGATGTTTGGTTTGCCCTTGATTGCTTCTGATTTGGAGATGTACTTCTGATTTCAGTAGGTAACAAGGTTTAGTTGGTAGTTTAGTTTAGTTAATACTTGCTTGGAATTCTTGGATTTTATGCTTTTTGGAGGTGTTTGGAAAAAGTTAGGAACTAGGTCCTCTGACTGTAGCGTGAAACTGTAGTTGGTAATCTGTCACCTGTCTCGACCACGAAACTCCTGCGGGTCGACCCTGACTACCACTGTACTAGTGTGTGTTAGGTATTTTCTTATTTTTGACCGCACGACGACCTAGGCGAGTCACTCACCCCGGCGCGTACGCATGCACAAGTGCAAACGACCGTCAGAACCAAAAACCAACTTACTAAATCAACTAAATAACCAAAAACTAAAATAAAAATCAGAAAACAAACCACTGACACTCTATCTTAAGCGCACAACGCCCCGGTAACAGCTCCAAAATTTGACACGCCTTGGTCGTTATGCGGTCAAAAAATAGAAAATTAAACCTTATACGCACACTAGTATAGTAGCAGTATGGGTCGATCCTTAGGAGTCAAGTGGTTAAAATATATTGTCAGAATAAACCAAACTATAGACTTTAGTGTCACTCTATAGTTGGCGGCGTTCTTTACACTTCCCGAAAATCGATAAAACGAAATACCAAAAACTTAAACTACCATTAACCAAACCAACTTGCATTCAAACTCCAAACCAAACTTAATTTCTGATTCCAGAAGTATATTCCACAAAACAGAAGCATTCAATAATCAAAAACCATTCAACAAGCAAATAAACATAAACCAATACCGAAAACACGAGATAACTTCAAACTGAATGATTATATTAAACGAGAACCAAAACCAGAAGTCTCAAGGTTCTGACTTCGAAAATAATCCAAATCAAACTTGTCCCAATAGATTCTATAATCCAGAATTGATGGAATCAAGCGATAACTAAAACTATTAAAATACTGAAAATAAATGAAAACATGAAAATACCAACTTATGACTGCGGAATTCCGAAATCACGAGTCGAAGAAGCCTAGGTTCAACCTTTGGGTCCCTTCTTCGCTCCCGAAACTCGACCTGGATGCCTCTATTTATAGTTGCAAAATCGAGCTAATCGCGGAGCGCAAGGGCAAAATCCGCGTAGCGCCCTTATCCATGTCCCCGTTATTCGCTTTTTGAATTTCAACTCATCGTCTGATCGTTGACTTCCTGTGACGCGCGTGTCTTCTACGTGCGACGCACGTGTCTTTTCGACTGAAAGTGGTCTTTATCCAAAACTTTTTCATTTTGTACGCGGTTAACCCCTGTTTTTATATTTTTTCACACACAAGCACTACACACGAAAAGTGAGTAATACCACAGTTTACGAGATATAATTTCACTCAGAATAGGGCCTAACGACGACTAAAATACTTGATATTACGAAGCGTCGTCAGACTACCAAACAAAATGTATAAACAGACACAACTGATTGTATGTGTCGTTAGATATGTTTGTTTGATATAACATCATGAGCTATTCTAATCCTACATATTTAGAAAATATTCATAACAAGTTGGAGACATATTTATTAGTCTTTTGGAAATTCAAGTGAAAAAGAATTATTACTTCCTAATTATCATATATATTTTTCATATATATATATATATATATATATATATATATATATATATATATATATATATATATATATATATATATATATATATATATATATATATATATATATATATATATATGTGACAACTAAAACTTTCTTGAGTTATATGAACTTGGTTTCCGCTAAATCTAATATTTTATATGTGCATAAACGTATCGTAATAGCTTTATTTCATTAAGAAAGTAACTCTAGTCAAATAATAGTAACATATGAACTCGAGTAGAAATTATATCGCATAAAGGACCTAAAGAGAATTTTTTTTATTTAGCAATCTTTAAAAAATTAATATCTTTAAATCTAAAGGGAATTAGGAAAGGGTCATCAAGGTGACTTTGGTAGTATTTGAGGTAACAAAAATATAGGAAAAAGAATCGGGCCATTTAGAGTTGTAACGAAGGAGACATGAAGGTGTTAAAATGGCCCAAAAGTAACAAAAATGACCAAAGAGTCATTTTCAAGGGTTAATAACAGAAAATCTATACACATTTAGACCAGAGTCAGTAGAGCAAAGTTGTAGATCTCGTTCCCACCTTTCTAGAGGTATAAAGTTTGCAAGTTTTGGATTTTGTACGAAGAAGTTATGCCCCTGCAAAGTTGAAGAAACGACTAAAGAGAAAAGCTGGAAATTTCTCTAGATTAAGACGACTCATCTTAGTCTTTTAAAATAAAGTAAAATTTAGACTAAGAAGACTCGTCTTAGTCTTAAGTCTGGAAAGGGGAGGGTATTTTCGTCTTTTCTCGTTTAAAATCAGCCTTTAAGTCCTTTCTCATCTGTGTGGGCTGCGATCAATTTCCCATTTACGCAAACTCAAAACCAGAAGAAAGAGAGGTGAGATCGAGAAGCTAAAACCCACACACACACACCTCGACTGTGTGTGCGTGAACTATAGATCGAGAGAAAGGAAAGGCTGCAGCAAGCATCAGATCGAGCAAGTGGGTGCAGAAGGGAGAGTTGCTACTGCAGCAGGTCGACGACCACAACCCAGAAGCGCCGAGACGCCGCTGCCGGTAGGAATTCTCCGGCGAAAAGGACCTCCACGGCCGGCGGTAGCAAGGGTGAGCAAGGAAGAACTTTTTTTTGTGCAATTTCATGTTTAGGTTACTTAAATTCCTGAAATTTTGAGACTTTTGGACAGAAATTGAAAGAGGGGATAATTGATTTTCAAACCCTAGTTCCTAAATCGGAAAATTTTACACATGCACGTCGAGATTGAGCATAGATTCTTGTTACTATCACTGTTGTGAGTCAAAAATCGCATATGACATGAAAGTTTTGAATATTGGGTTGGAATCCTTGATGCATGTTTGAGAAAAGTTGAAAAGATGAAGAATTGGTGATCATATAACATAGGTTGTTGAGTTTATGTTAAAGATAATATGTTTTTGAGTCGGATTTTTGTTAAAACTCGATATGATGAAACTGAATGTAGTTGGTATTAGACATTTGGAATTAGAAAGTGGAATGGAATTGACTTGTTAGAATTGAAATCTCCTAGATCAAGAGTGTGTAAAGAACACACCATGTTCAAGTTGAAAATTTTAATTACACACATGTTGAGGTCGATAAGTCTGAATAGTTGGAGCAATTGGTTCATAAAATTCATGCCTTGTGGACTTAATATTGCTAGTATAAACTCTTTTGATAAGGGTTGTAGATATGAGACTTAGTTAACATATGTAGTATGTTAATAATTGAATATAATACTAATCTTCTATATTATCAATATAGAAGCTAAGGAGTACGCAGAAGCAAGTAGAGGCAAAGACTAAGCAGACCGAGGTGGGTACATGTGGCATTTTTCCCATTTTGGGGTACATGGCGAAAAGTTTATAAAGTTTTATGTGACTTTCAATGTGAAGTGTTTTATTAGTTAGTCATGCTTACGAAAGTTTATTTAAATGTGTATGAAAGTACGTTTTGGCGTTTAGCCTATAAAAGATTTTTGAAAGAATGTTTTGGCGTTTAGCCTATAAGAGATTATGAAAGAATGATTTGGCGTTTAGCCTATAAAAGATTTTGAAAGAATGATTTGGCGTTTAGCCTATAAAAATTATGGAAGAATGTTTTGTTAATATGAAACAATGTTTTTGGCATTTAGCCGTAATGAGTATTTGAGTAAAGTTAATTTTTATAAATGACTGGTATTTTGAAGCAAACAATGTAAAGAAATGTGAATGAAAGGATGAAGTTTGGCCCGGGCAATGATGTTTCCGAAATGGGAATATAGAGGAGTCTACTGGGACGGTACCTATCCCTTCGCGAAGTAGATGTCCTAAACTAATGAGGCCAGGATGGACTGATCAAGTTCTCTCCATTCTGGTATAGACTTGGGGTATTAATGCCCTAAGTATAAAAATTAAGCATGTTATGATACCAGTCAAAGCATGTGAAAGATGCTGATGTGGTTTGATTATGTTCTCACCATCTCAGTATAGACTTGGGGTATCACCAAGAGTGATTAAGGCCCTAAGTATAAAAATCCAAATATGATGAATATCAGTCAAAGTTAAAGAAAAGAAAATGAAAGTTTTATGACAACCATTTTGTTACTTAATTTATTTTGAAGGGCCTTGGAAAGCTAAATATTTTTATATGATTTAATTATAAAGGTTTTGACAGCAAGTGTTTTTCTTTATATGATATGATCATAAATGTTTTGAAAAATGATTTAGTTATGCTTATAAAGTTTTCGTGTCCAAACCCATGTAGCTCACGAGACGTCTTCGTCTTACGTATTTTATTTTGATGCCATGTATTCCAGGTTCTAATGACGATGAATAAGTAGCAAGTAGATGACGCGAAGATAATGGGATGATAGATGGAGTGAACTTTTTGTTGATGCAATGGTTTGTAATTCTAACTTGCTTGCTATGGTTTATTTCGGTATGAATTTGTAACACCCATGGTTGTAAACTCGCAAACCAAATGTTTTTGTTGGACCGCATTTTGATATTCATGTCTTATAGACATGAAGTACGTTAAGTATGTTAAAACCATAGCAATATAAAGCTTTATGAGAAATGGGGTGTTACAAGTTGGTATCAGAGCCATAGTTTAAGCGAATTAGGATTGGATCATTCCACTCCTAGGCTTAAACTCTGTAGGATTAGGAAAATAGCATTGCATGCCTTAAGAGAATAAGACTTGTAGGACACTTGGATTGTGTGGATGCCTGATTTTAGGCGAATGCCATGCTAATTGCTTATAATAGCTAAGCTAAGAATATATATATTATGGAATATTAAAGTACTGTAAAATTTTATAGAAAAGATGCATACGAGAAGCGGTCAAGGGTCACGTAACGACGATCAGGAGGCTAACCGGGCGCCTCTCAATGTGAATCGGCGGCTTCGAGCCGAAGCGGGTGGCAATGCTGGGGATAACCACGATCCCGCTCCGGTTACAATGGAAGCAATACAAAAGCTTCTAAATAACATGCAAGAAAAGAACAAAACAGAGCTATATCAAATTCTTGATGAACGTTTGGGAGCCCACTCCCAATCTCGTACTGAAACCTCTGCGCGGAGTAAGCCTCCCGATAACGAACCGCCATCTCAAAACTCTACTCAAGGTAGTACTCAAATTGCTCAACCAAAGAGGGAATGTACTTTCAAAGAATTCATGACATGCAGACCTAAGGAGTATGAGGGTGTTCATGACCCTAAAGCGACAATGCGCTGGATTAACGAAATGGAGCAAATTCTAAAGATTTGTCGTTGTGATGAGGAGTAGAAGGTACTATTTGCTTCTCAAATGTTGAAAGGTGATGCTTTAACTTGGTGGAATACGATCACTCGTGCATTCGAGAATGATAACACTCCTCCCTTATCATGGGAAGAGTTTGTTGGGCTCCTAAAGACAAAGTATTGTTCGACTCGAAACATAGAAAATCTCGTCGATGAATTCTTTGCACTCCGCAAAGACAATTCTACTATTGACGACTATACCAAGAAGTTCACAGATATGCTACCATTTCTTCAAGAAACTCTCCCTACTGAGCGAGGCCGTATTAATCGCTACCTTCACGGGTTGCCTCCTGAGTATATGGTAGAAGTGAGGAAAGCAACTACTCTTGATGAGGCAATTCTTGCGGCCCAGAGTGTAGAAGATATGATTCTAAAGCGAACACAGGAGTGGCAGGCCTCTGGGGAGAAACGAAAGAAAAGCGGTCATTCAGGCTCGAATAAGAAGAGCCGCTTTTCATCAGGAATTTCAAAAAAAAGAGGATGTACGTGAGTGTAGAAAATGTGGAAAATGGCATGGGGTTGAATGTAGGAAAGGGACGAACGACTGTTTCAATTGTGGTCAACCTGGCCACAAGGCTCAGGATTGCAAGTTCAAGGATGCCTGAGAAGTCGAAAGTTTTTCTTGTCACGAAAAGGGTCATTATAGTGCACAATGCCCAAAGAAAGGAAGTGAGACCCTTGCCTCCACAGCCAGCAAGAAGACGGAACCTGCTAAAGTAAAAGGGCGGGCGTTTCAGATGACCCTCGAGGAAGCGCTCGATGTGGATGCACGTACATTTCTTGTAAATAAATTTCTAGCATACGTCTTATTAGTTTCGGGTGTAGATGTCTCTTTTGCACCACATGAACTCTGTAAACGTCTTAGGAGACCACTTAAGTCCTTAGATAATAGCGAGGTGTTATTTGTGCTAAATTACGCATATGAGTGTGGCGATATTTTTGAAGTTTCTTAGTTGTTCTCAAGGATACTTCGCTGCCAGGAGTTAGTTAAGAACGAATGGAATTAATTCAGAATGAAGGCTATCATGAGATGATGGAAAGTAAGAATGGAAAAAGGAAATAGATTAATTACATGTATAAATCATGTAAAGAATTATACCTTAAACGAAAATGCCCTCCATTTTCGTTTAAGGGGTAGATGGGAAGATCCTAGGTGATTAACTATATGGATGTCCATAGTGACAGAATAGCGTTAGCCTAAGTCTAACGACTTAGCGAATGGGATACAACAGAAGGCTATGAGTGATGAAAGACATACCATGTTGCTTTATAACACATATATCATCAATGGGAGGATGATGCAAGGGATAGAACCCTATTCGGCTATATAGTGATGCGAGTAATGACAATTAAGAACTTTAGGAATCTCCAATTTACGAAAGACGATTATGAATACTAAGGGCAGATATTGATCCAAAAGTTGTCAGTAGTGACTAGGCCTATGGTACACGTGGAATGAAAGGAAATGGATGATGCTCTAATCATCTATGGATAACATGTTGACTTTATAAAGTCAAACCAATTGTGCCATATAAAGTTAGGAGTCCCCCAGGACTATAGTGGAAATTCATTCTTGTGATAAAAAGTTAAGTGAATGGAACATGAGAAGTGAAAGTGGATTATGTCAAAATGTTGACTACTAAAGGTATTTCACAAAGCAATAAGGACTAAGAGTTAGTTGCTTGTTAAGGACTTAGTAAGAAATTCTACTTTATATTGGACTATGCAGTCTTGAGTTAATCCCATTATCATGTTAGTGATTCCGAGGACGGAATCCGTTTAAGGGGTAGATAATTGTGACAACTAAAACTTTCTTGAGTTATATGAACTTGGTTTCCGCTAAATCTAATATTTTATATGTGCATAAACGTATCGTAATAGATTTATTTTACTAAGAAAGTAACTCTAGTCAAATAATAGTAACATATGAACTCAAGTAGAAATTATATCGCATAAAGGACCTAAACAGAATTTTTTTATTTAGCAATCTTTAAAAAATTAATATCTCTAAATCTAAAGTGAATTAGGAAAGGGTCATCAAGGTGACTTTGGTATTATTTGAGGTAACAAAAATATAGGAAAAAGAATCGGGCCATTTAGAGTTGTAACGAAGGAGACATGAAGGTTTTAAAATGGCCCAAAAGTGACAAAAATGACCAAAGAGTCATTTTCAAGGGTTAATAACAGAAAATCTATACACATTTAGACCAGAGTCAGTAGAGAAAAGTTCGTTCCCACCTTTCTAGAGATATAAAGTTTGCAAGTTTTGGATTTCGTACGAAGAAGTTATGCCCCTGCAAAGTTGAAGAAACAAATAAAGAGAAAAGCTGGAAATTTCTCTAGATTAAGACGACTCGTCTTAGTCTTTTAAAATCAAGTAAAATTTAGACTAAGAAGACTCGTCTTAGTCTTAAGTCTCGAAAGGGGAGGATATTTTCGTCTTTTCTAGTTTAAAATCAGCCTTTAAGTCCTTTCTCATCTCTGTGGGCTGCGATCATTTTCCCATTTACGCAAACTCAAACCAGAAGAAAGAGAGGTGAGATCAAGAAGCTAAAACCCACACACACACACCTCGACTGTGTGTGTGCGTTAACTATAGATCGAGAGAAAGGAAAGGCTGCAGCAAGCATCAGATCGAGCAAGTGGGTGCAGAAGGGAGAGCTGCTACTATAGCAGGTCGACGACCCACAACCCAGAAGCGCCGAGACGCCGCTGCCAGCAGGAATTCTCCGGCGAAAAGGACCTCCAAGGCCGGCGGTAGCAAGGGTGAGCAAGGAAGAACTTATTTTTGTGCAATTTCATGTTTAGGTTACTTAAATTCCTGAAATTTTGAGACTTTTGGACAGAAATTGAAAAAGGGGATAATTGATTTTCAAACCCTAGTTCCTAAATCCGAAAATTTTACACATGCACGTCGAGATTGAGCATAGATTCTTGTTACTATCACTGTTGTGAGTCAAAAAATCGCATATGACATGAAAGTTTTGAATATTGGGTTGGAATCCTTGATGCATGTTTGAGAAAAGTTGAAAAGATGAAGAATTGATGATCATATAACATTGGTTGTTGAGTTTATGTTAAAGATAATCTGTTTTTGATTCGGATTTTTGTTAAAACTCGATATGATGAAACTGGATGTAGTTGGTATTAGACATTTGGAATTGGAAAGTGGAATGGAATTGACTTGTTGGAATTGAAATCTCCTAGCTCAAGAGTGTGTAAAGAACACACCATGTTCAAGTTGATAATTTTAATTACACACATGTTGAGGTCGATAAGTCTGAATAGTTGGAGCAATTGGTTCATAAAATTCATGCCTTATGGACTTAATATTGCTAGTATGAACTCTTTTGATAAGGGTTGTAGATATGAGAGTTAGTTAACATATGTAGTATGTTAATAATTGAATATCATACTATTCTTCTATATTATCAATATAGAAGCTAAGGAGTGCGCAGAAGCAAGTAGAGGCAAAGACTAAGCGGACCGAGGTGAGTACATGTGGCATTTTTCCTATTTTGGGGTACATGGCGAAAAGTTTATAATGTTTTATGTGACTTTCAAGGTGAAGTGTTTTATTACTTAGTCATGCTTACGAAAGTTTATTTAAATGTGTATGAAAGTACGTTTTGGCGTTTAGCCTATAAAAGATTTTTGAAAAAATGTTTTGGCGTTTAGCCTATAAAAGATTATGAATGAATGATTTGGCGTTTAGCCTATAAGAGATTATGAAAGAATGATTTGGCGTTTAGCCTATAAAAGATTTTGAAAGAATGATTTGGCGTTTAGCCTATAAAAATTATGGAAGAATGTTTTGTTAATATGAAACAATGTTTTTGGCATTTAGCCGTAATGAGTATTTGAGTAAAGTTAATTTTTATAAATGACTCGTATTGTGAAGCAAACAATGTAAAGAAATGTGAATGAAAGGATGAAGTTTGGTCCGGGCAATGATGTTCCCGAAATGGGACTATAGAGGAGTCTACTGGGACGATACCTATCCCTTCGCGAAGTAGATGTCCTAAACTAATGTGGCCAGGATGAAGTGATCAAGTTCTCTCCATTCTGGTATAGGCTTGGGGTATTAATTCCCTAAGTATAAAAATTAAGCATGTTATGATACCAGTCAAAGCATGTGAAAGATGCTGAGGTTGTTTGATTATGTTCTCACCATCTCAGTATAAACTTGGGGTATCACCAAGAGTGATTAAGGCCCTAAGTATAAAAATCCAAATATGATGAATATCAGTCAAAGTTAAAGAAAAGAAAATAAAAGTTTTATGACAACCATTTTGTTACTTAATTTATTTTGAAGGGCCTTCGAAAGCTAAGTATTTTTATATGATTTAATTATAAAGGTTTTGACAGCAAGTGTTTTTCTTTATATGATATGATCATAAATGTTTTGAAAAATTATTTAGTTATGCTTATAAAGTTTTCGTGTCCAAACCCATGTAGTTCACGAGACGTCTTCGTCTTACGTAATTTATTCTGATGCCATGTATTCCAGGTTCTAGTGACGATGAATAAGTAGCAAGTAGATGACGCGAAGATAATGAGATGATAGATGGAGTGAACTTTTTGTTGATGCAATGGTTTGTAATTCTAACTTGCTTGCTATGGTTTATTTCGGTATGAATTTGTAACACCCATGGTTGTAAACTCGCAAACCAAATGTTTTTGTTGGACCGCATTTTGATATTCATGTCTTATAGACATGAAGTACGTTAAGTATGTTAAAACCATAGCAATATAAAGCTTTATGAAAAATGGGGTGTTGCAATATATATATATATATATATATATATATATATATATATATATATATATATATATATATATATATATATATATATATATATATATATATATATATATATATATATATATATATATATATATATATATATAGGGTCCTGATCCGGTGAGGACTTTAATTTTGGTGAGGATGGCGAGGACAATTCTCGTTCAATCATTTCGTCAAGGACAATAACGACAAACGTAATTATTGTATTTGACGTAATCGCATGTGTCGCTCGTCCACGCAATGTAATACAGACTCGAGGATATAATCACATGTTACGCACGTCCGTACAACATAGTTTAGCCGGGTTTTTTATTATTTTATTATTTGTATTTGTTTTTAGACATTATTAATTATTTTTTTAAAATGTTTTTTAGCTTTTTAATAAACTTGATTTTTAGTTATTATTATTATTATTTATTTACTTTCTCATTTGAAACTCGTTTTTGACTTTTATAACTCGTTTTGATTACTAGACATAAGATTATAAACATGTTTTGGATTGTTTGGATCATAACAAATTTTGGATCTTGAATTATAACATGTTTTGAATCTTGGATCATAAGTTTTGGATCGTATACTTAAAAATGATAATATTTAAGACATAATTATTTTTTATTCTTAGCATTTTTGAATCATTATAATTTTGAATATTAAAAGTTTCTTATATGATATTTTGATTCATAACATATGTGGATCTTGAAATAATCCAAAATTTAAGACATCTTTTTGGATCATTTTAAAATATGAATCATAATAAGTTTGATTCGTAACATTTTTGGATTATAGTAAGTTTCATAGTTAATAACCGTTTGAATCATAAAACATATTTTGATCATTAATATTTTTGGATCATTTATATTTTTTGCTAATTTAATGAATTTTTTGCTTCAAAATAAAGAAAATATACACTTAAAAATCTTATTTTAAAAAACCTTTTTTTACAAACTTACTAATATAATGTGTAGCATGATCATTTAAAGTTTCATAATTTTTGGATAATTTTTTTTTATTTTTTTATTTTTTATAATAATAAAAAAAATATATATATATATTTTTTCAAAATTTCATGATAGTGCTTGTTTTGTAGAGAATTAAATTTTAAGAACCTTGGTTTTATAGAATTTTTTTTGCAAAGAAAAAAAAGTTACGGCCAAAAAACAAAGTGGGGGAAATAAAAAAACTCACTTAATGAGATTGCGACAAGTGTCGTAAAAGCGGGTGGGGGTCTCGTTTAAATTACCATGTTACCCTTATTTATTTATATTAATGACCCACTAGTTTCAATTTTTAGTCAAATAACCCCCCAAACTTTTAAGATGTATCAATTTTTTTTACATTGAATCCTATTCACTTATTCCTCAATATTAGAGGTCCAAATTTGTTTGTCGCGATCCTCACCGAAATTGGAGTCCTCGCCCGATCGGCTTGCTATATATATATATATATATATATATATATATATATATATATATATATATATATATATATATATATATATATATATATATATATATATATATATATATATATATATATATATATATATATATCATTTTGACGTACAATTTCTTTTAAATGACTCTCTTTAATATGGCCCGACACCGGTCTATACATGTTTACGCTAAACAATGGGATAATATTCGTTTAGATATGTCAGTCAATTATTTGATAGTATGTTTGAAATGCAATGGTACAATAATGGTCATTTGTTTTCTAATTTTTATTCATAATTTGTTTTACTTTCATTTGAATTATTTTAAACCTTTGCTTATTAGTAAAAACCTTAACATATATATTTTAGTAACTTAAACTTTTCTAACCTTTATTAAAGTTATTTAAAAATATATCTATGCTTGTTGGTTTCGAACACTTCCATGTATGTTTTCTTAACATTATATAATTTATAGTTTAATTGATGGTTTATAAAAAAGATAGGGAGTATAGTGAAATATGTAAACAAGGTAAAGGGGATCTGCAAATTTTATTGAAAGTTGAATCTACACTTATTTAATTTGAATGAGTTACCGCGTTGTTGGTTAATATAGACTACCAAACAAAATGTATAAATAGACACAACTGATTGTATGTGTCGTTAGATATGTTTATTTTGATGGGGAATAGGCATACAAACAATAAACTCGACTCTTAAGTTCACATACAACCTATAAGGATCTATGCTTTCTCTATTAAACATATAACTAAGAACATCTATGGGAAACCCTATGAATAAATAAAATTACTAAAGAGGGTTTCAGGATTACATACCTTATTGTTATTATAGCAAATAATAATTATTCCTTGTATCATTTGTCTCTCATAAGCAAACACCACAAATGTCGTGCCTCTAATCGTTCACACCCAAAAGTCCAAGCAAAGGTTAATTACTTTAATCTTAATTACTTATTAAGAAAAGCTCGCGATAAAACCTTAGAGAAGGATTATAGATTCTGATTGAGAGAGATGAGAAATTCAGAGAACTGTCTCCTGGAATAGGGCAGAGAATAATGAGTCACGGGATGCGTATTTATAGCTGCAAGGGTGATAAAGGATGAACCCTCACCCTAACCCTTTTTCCGGCCAAATGCGGCACACGCCGCGTGTGCACCTTGCCCGCATCGAGCGTGTCAATCCGTCCATTGTTCAGCTATTGAACAATTACAACTTAGCCCCTGCTCTTCTAATTAATCCCAAATTAATTCCAAATCAATTCTGATTAATTCCAAACATGTTTATAATTAATTTATTATCATATAACAAATTAATAAACTATTTCTCTCTCTCTCTCTCTCTCTCTCTCTCTCTCTCTCTCTCTTTCTATTAACCTTTATACCGGTTGGACTACTGAGGGCAATCCAAAAGGACCGTGCTGCCATCAATCAAGTATATTTCCAAATTATAGTCATGGCTTAGACACCTAATCCAACAGTCTCCCACTTGGATAAGTCTATGACTATAATTCAATATAGCTTCTAAATTGACCAGCAAATTGTAGCTTCCAAAACTACTTCTGAACTCTGACCCAGTCAGTGACATGTCCTAAGATAAGTGATCATATGATCCACCGTTCTAAAGATATCATTCAGAATTGAGACATGGATCAAGATCAATCTGAGTCCGATACTATGTTTCCCGGTACCAGATTCGTGATGATATAGGACTTCTAATTGAACACATCAATTCAGTCCTCGCTAAGCCTAGCATTATAAGTCAATCACCAAATCACCGAGCGGCCCACAGATATCGCTTTTCCCTTTAGGGAAAAATGAACGAATAAACTTTGACTCATATGCTAGTGTCTCTTACTCATCAAATCGCACACAACAATATGTTTTATAACATCAAGTTACCGATGCGTTTACGCATTATCAATGCACAAGCGACTTTCAAATTTCAACTCATATGTCTCGGCTTCAAGACCATAAGATATTATCTTCTCAGAATTATTCATGATGAGATCCATGAAGTAATTCTCTGAGCGTGGGTTTATCCAATACTCAAATCTCTATTTCTAAGTACTCATGAATGTTGTAGCAATGTTGTTGCTATGTCTAACTCCTTAGATAGTCTACAATCCAATTCATGGCAGTCTTAATTCACTACTTACTTCCGAAAGTATGAGCGACTGTGGACTTTTGAATAATCATATTATTCGGGAAGTAAAACATGCAAAAGTGAAACATAAAGATCCGACTAGCAGCTACTCCTGCTTATTACCAAGTCTCCACGCGGTAATCACAAAGTCGGATTTGTCATAATACTATTATGTGTTTCTTGGTTTCTTTTAAACTTTCAATTCATGTTTTTGTATATATGTCTATATTTCCTAAATGACCTTTCACTCTTTATATGTATCCAAAATGTCTTACATTGATACACTTCATTGTAGATGATCCAATCGGATACTCTTCCGATGATATCTCAATATGTCATTCTGTCTTTTTTTCTCCCAACTCCATCCGGAAAGGGTGATGTATGCTTCGACTTCTCATGGTTCTCGGGGTCTTTATTCCAGATGACTGCACCCTAAGACTATTTCGAGATATCATGACGTGCCAGTAAACCACACGCGTTCTATCAAAATATCAACAAAACTCTTTAACCTTTGAAGTCTTTTAGCACCACTTTCTGATGTTAATAATTACATATTTGAAACTCCTTTCCAATTATTATAACAATCACCCCAATCATTTCTAAATGATTTCTCACGTGTGTTCAAATCATCTGTCCAGTACACCCATCCAAGTTATATCATGAAACCAACTTACTATGCTCTACGCATCAAGTAATCACGACAAGTTCATGACACTTGTGATCGATCTAAGAAGCTTGTGGAATCAGGTCTATTTTATTTCAAACTTTTCAGAATATGAGGATTACTTATAATCCATGTGTTACAACTATTTCCTTTTGGAGACCCTTTCTCATGCATCTTGAATCTTATCAAGATCATGTTCATAATGGCTAGGTCAATACTTACAATTTCATCTATCTGATAGATGTTTGTAACCACCTGAGTATGTTGTATCTGTTCTAGACTTTTCATAGCGAATAATCTCTTAATGCCAACTCATCACACTTTTCAATGATAAGAGATGTTTCCTAGAAATGGTATGTAGCTGAGATACATTGATAGACAGATCACAACGATACTCCTACTGACTTTGACACGGTTATAGGACTCTTTTAGAGTATCATAAATATCCAAACCTTTCTGACATGATTAGAGGACTCCTTTAGCTTATTCACAAAATCCAAATATTTTGGCAAATTTTGAGAATCCAAATATCCTCTCTTGCGAGGTGCCCGTGAGATGAATCTCAGGGCCATGTACCTTTCTATATCGCCATGCTCTTGATGAGTCCCTATTAGTGTGCCGGTAAACCACACACGCTACACTAACAACTCACAAAGTGTATTTACAGCAAAGAATATATTTTCAGATTTGTTTCCCTTCTATTGAGAGCGTTTCTCTCAAAATCAATCATATGACTCTGAGTTTCGCTTGACTCAACTTATTCTTGCTCAGTATGTAGGTTCAATTCTATTTATGTGGTCTTCTTTTGATAATTCAATTACTCCCACTGGTTCTTAGGCCAAGTGTAACATCAATCAAATAGACACATAGATTCGGTCTCGCTCTTTGGTTCCCTTATTTGGCAGCAACCGGGCTTACCAATGCTTCCAAGTAGTAGGATTGCTTATTCGTACCAATCTCAGTGTTTTACCACTAATCGGTATGTCACCCAGATCATAACATCTTATGATGGTGATCAATGCTACTGGTTGCGAAGAGAAGAGTATGTCAGGTTTAATAGGAATCCGATCCCTGTTTAAGTCTCAGTGGTGACTATAGGTTCTTTCACTTGGCTAGTCCTTGAACTCTCTCAGGATTACTCTTGCTCCCACTATTTCCTTAGAATGTGAGTCCTTTCCAAAAGAACCATTCTTTCATAAGTATGTGTGGGATAGCCAATGAAACGACACTGCTGATCATGTTCAGCTTGTTATGAGGTTCTCATTAACACTACATGTGGACCCTCCATGTACAAGTGGGACGAACCCAGTTTTACATTTCAAACGGTGTCTGGGCAACCTACTAAGATGTTGTCCGAATACGTTTATGCAGTCTGACTGGTTGAATATCTAATTTATCTAAAACTAATTGGAATTACATCTAGTACATCGAGGATCGAACCAATTCGACCAATGCTCGATCTTCTTTCCTAAGACACATTATAACCATTAATGTTATTGGAAGAGGATGAACTATGAAAATTTTTTCTCAGTTTATGTTATCACTCAGGTTCTGTTGATCTTATACTTCCTTTGAAGCCCTTGAACAGTTCAAGGTTTCAATCAATCGCTTATTCGGATAAGCACAGCCATATTTGTCATACTACTTGGCAAATATTATGAAGTATAACTAATTGTGTTTTGTTTGAAGATTCGAGCAATTCACAATAACTAATGTGTCAGGTGCTCATAATTTTGATGTCTTTTACATCTCCATGTAAATTTATGACTTTGTTAATTTGTTCAAGATATGAATTCATCACCTGACTCTAAGTCAACTGATTCCAAAATCCTATCCATTAGATCTTTGGGTGATTCATTTCTTCCAAAAATTAATTTTATTAAGAACTCAATTCATCATGTGACTCCAAGTCAAATGATTTCAAAGTCCTGTCCAACTGGACCTTTGGTTGAAGTTTTTCTTATAAAATTTACTTTAACAATCATAGAAGATACAATTCATGAATCTAACACACTTTGGATTCATCAACATTCAAGTTATTACCATTTATGCCATCAACACATTTACACAACATTTTCGAGGATAATTGAAACAACCATGTTTTAAAAGAAAATATTTTGTTAAACCAGAATTATCCTCATAACAATGTACTATCTGAAACAATGTCATATGCATCTATAAATTAATAACATAATCAACTATTTAGCTAAACTCTAAAACTACACGAGTTCCAGATCCAATCTGAATACGCTCCTATGCAACAATATCCTGTATCCTACTTAGTCCCTGCATACAGTGCAAATATGAGAATCACATCCTATATCACAGAAATGAGGATCACGAGTTCCGAGTTTTAAGATATGCCTGAGTTGCCAAACCGTTTGGCTTTGGAGCATTTTTACTGATCTTTCTGTGATTGTGTCCTACCCTGTGGATTTCCAGTTTGAGACATCGAAGAACCAGTCCAGACGATTTGGATCATTTCTTAATGCGCCTTATCACTGGACTAAATCCCGAAGCAGCTGAATCAGTGGAACTATGCTTCTCCATGAACGACTCATACAGAGTCAACATTGAATACATTTCCATGATAGTCTTATCCTGGTTACCCTTGCTGTACATCTGAATGAACAGATCAGCGAGTCAAGTTAATGCTCAACTCCCGATGAGAGGGTGACCAATTTTATACAGTTCGCTTATGTATCCCTCAATCTGGAGAACATGCGAACCGACTCTACTTCCTTCCTTTAGCTTGCACACTTCAAGCTCCTAGTTCGTACCTTTTCAACCGGCTCTCAGAACCTTTCCTTAACCAGTTGTGTTAACTCATATGACCCCAGGAATTCGAAATCCCTGCGGAACTCGGGGTCAATGGTCAACAGCATGAGGCAACGAACTTCCTTGGACTCATCAGTCAATGAGTCATGCTCATCACAAGCTGTTGTGTAATGCCATGCTTTCAGGAGCGGACACTCAATCAGATATCTCAGAAATGGGTGATGGAGGAGAAGGAGGAGAATCGACACTAGATTTAGCCATCTATAAAAGCATAATTTGTTAGTTTAATTAATCCTTTTAAATAATTACCCAATTTATTATTTGACATGTCTAGGATCCAAAATCTCCCAACTATGCTGTGAAGAGGGATGTCGTAATTACAACATAATGGTCATTAAGTTAGATATACATTCATCAATTTCAGTCTTATGAAATTCCTAGATCTGTGAGATTCATTGAACTGTTCAATGGCATGTTTAATCACGGACTATGCTCTTCCATTTGTGACTGGGATGCTGAGGATCACAAACAAGATGTGAATAACCATGCAAATGTGCTTGGTAACCTCAATGTCATTTATCATCTCAAATTGATGTGCTGGTTACCACACATGCTCCATCAACAATGATAATTCATGAGAAACCCATTACCACTCTTTATGAGCCCCTATTAGTGTGCCGGTTAACCACACACGCTCCACTAATGTCTCATAAAGTATAATATGCAATTTCATGGATTAGCATATCTTTCACATTTTTCCTAAAGTAACTAGATTTAGAAATTTTATAAAACAGGTTCTAGTACTTTGATTAATAACATTATACTTTTAATGAGATTAAGTTCGTCCTATAAAATCCGTTATGCTAACGACTCTCCACTAATCAAGGAAGCGGTGGGTGAGAGTGGACACCCATTTAACATTCATTTTAGAGGCAGTTTCCTTATACCCCCTTCATAGACCAGTTTCGTGAATGAGGCATACTAGCGATTTGATTGACTGATTCTTATACATATAATATTAACAATTAATAATAATATATATAACATGTATTTTAAACATTTAAAATACCAAGTTTAAAATTCGAGGATGATTTAATTTTAATCTTTTAATTAACAATTAATTAAATAAATTATATTACATAACGATTAACAAATTAATCAAATAATATAATCCTAATCCCAACCCTCTAATTTTCGAAAAACCAGGGTAAAGGATTTATCCTTTTATTAATTAATCATAATTACCATAATAGAAAATCCTAACACCCTACAATTATCGAAAATAGGGAAGGAGGCTAGGGTTTCAGAAACCTAGCCCAAAGTCGAAATTTATGGCCCTTAGGGTTTAATCTCAATAAACTCTAATAGATCAAGTTCTACAATTATAATAATTCAACAGCAAACAATACTTATTAAAGTTCAACTTTTCTAACCTTTATTAAAGTTATTTAAAAATATATATATGCTTCTTGGTTTCGAACACTTCCATTTATTTTTTCTTAACAGTATATATTTTATAGTTTAATTGATGGTTTATAAAAAAGATAGGGAGTATAATGAAATATGTAAACAAGGTAAAGGGGATATGTAAATTTTATTGAAAATCGAACCTTCACTTATTTAATTTGAATGACTTACTGCATTATTCAGTTAACATAGACTACCAAACAAAATGTATAAATAAACACAACTGATTGTATGTGTCGTTAGATATGTTTATTTTGATGGGGAATAGGCATATAAACAATAAAATCAACTCTTAAGTTCAAATGAAACCTATAAGGATCTATGTTTTCTCTATTAAACATATAACTTAGAACATCTGTGGGAAACCCTATGAATAAATAAAATTACTAAAGAGGGTTTCAGGATTACATACCTTATTGTTATTATAGCAAATAACAATTACTCCTTGTATCATTTGTCTCTCAGAAGCAAGCACCACAAATGGCGTGCCTCTAATCGTTCACACCCAAAAGTCCAAGCAAAGGTTAATTATTTTAATCTTAATTACATATTAAGAAAAGCTTGCTATAAAACCTTAGAGAATGATTATAGATTTTTCTTGAGAGAGAAGAGAAATTCGAGAGAACTGTCTCCTGGAATGGGGTAGAGAATAATGAGAGAGGCGATGCGTATTTATAGCTGGAAGGGTGATAAAGGATAAACCCTAACCCTAACCGTTTTTCCGGCCAGATGCAGCGCGCGCCGCGCGTGCACCTTGCCCGCGTCGCGCGTGTCAATCCGTCCGTTGTTCAACTATTGAACAATTACAACCTAGCCCGTGCTCTTCTAATTAATCCCAAATTAATTGCAAATCAATTCTGATTAATTCCAAACATGTTTCTAATTAATTTATTATCACATAACAAATTAATAAATTATCTCTCTCTCTCTCTCTTTCTATTAACTTGTATACTGGTTGGACTACTGAGGGCACCCCAAAAGGAACGTGCTGCCATCAGTCTAGTATTTTCCAAATTATAGTAATGGCTTAGACACCTAATCCAACATATTTGATATAACATCATGAGTTATTCTAATCCTACATATTTAGAAAATATCCATGACGAGTTGGAGACATAATTATCAGTCTTTTGGAAATACAAGTGAAAAAGTATTTTTACTTCCTAAGAATCATATTTATTTTTCATATATATATATATATATATACACACACACACACACATTCGTGAGAACACCTAGCCTATAATTATTTTTTTCAAAAAAATGACTTAGTGCCTTGAGTCAATTCTATTTAACACATTTAATCACAAAGAATCTTAAAAAGTTGATTTTTTAAGGTGCACATATGCATAAAACATGTGAATATACACATTTACACAAAGATGCACATATGCACATTTTGTATATGGAAATTTTCTTTCAAATATTTTTCACAAAAAACTTAAATATAAGCGACTTAATGTATTAAGTAATTATTTTGGAAAAAAAATATTTTAGTTTAAGAGTTCTAAACTTCTAATGAATATTTGGGTTATCACCATATCCCGACTATAAATGATTCTATCTTTAATATATCCCGACACGGGCCTATACATGTTCACAATAAAAAAGGGTATAAGATTTGTTGAAGATATGTCAGTCAATTATTTACATAGTATGTTTGAAATGCAATGTTACAATAACGATCCCTTGTTTTCAAATTTTTATTCATAATATTTTTTACTTTCATTTGAATTATTTTAAACCTTTGCTTACTAATAAAAACTTAACATATATATTTTAATAACATAAACTTTTCTAACCTTCATTAAAGTTATTTAAAAATATATCTATGCTTCTTGGTTTTGAACACTTCCATTTATGTTTTCTTAACATTATATATATTATAGTTTAATTGATGGTTTATAAAAAAAGATAGGGAGTATAATGAAATATGTAAACAAGGTAAACGGGATACGTAAATTTTATAAAAAAACTGAACCTTCACTTATTTAATTTGAATGACTTACCGCAATGTTCCGTTAATATAGACTACCAAAAAAATGTATAAACAGACACAACTGATTGTATGTGTCGTTTGATATGTTTGTTTGATATAACATCATGAGTTATTCTAATCCTACAAATTTAGAAAATATTCATGACGAGTTGGAGACATAATTATCAGTCGTTTGGAAATTCAAATGAAATTTTTTTTTACTTCGTAAGTATCATATATATATATATATATATATATATATATATATATATATATATATATATATATATATATATATATATATATATATATATATATATATATATATATATATATATATATATATATATATATTGTTGAGTATATTTGTGCTGAAGTGCTTGCCTATCCGAAGACCTGTACATAACCATCCGAAGTCTTGAAGCTTTTTGATAGAAGACCCCGAAGTCAGAAGACTCCGAAGGGTACAACCTGGAGGATCCGAAGACTTAAAAACTGCAACAACCTTTTGGCAGCACGCGTGTTAGCATACTACGTGTTGCATAAATCTACAATCCTATTGGCTAGTACACTGATAGGATATCACTGTGTCGAGTGTGACTTTGATCCACCATCATATGTAAAACCCTAATCGTAATATCAAAGCATTCGACACTCTTTATCCATTCCTTATTGTGTTTATAATTGTTCTTCATATCATTGCGTGTTTCTATTACTTGCTTAGAATCAATTCATCGTTATACTTGTTATACTTCATTGATTGATCGATTTCAACACCCAACACGTGGTATCAGAGCGGGACAGCTCGAAAACCTGTGTTTAGAGCCTCATTTCTTTGTTACAGTTCTAGATCTGAATCGTTTCTCAAATCTAGCTTTCCACAACTGTTAGCTGTCTCTATTACTTGTTTTTCAGAAAATATCCTATTGAAAATCAATCAATATGGCAGATTCTACAGCTACATATGCAAATATGTTGAATTATGCAAATCTTATCGGCTCTGCAACCAAAGCACCTGTTCTAGTAACTTCTTAATATGATTATTGGTCTGGAAGAATGAAGGACTATTTGATTGGGCTTGAAAAAGATCTGTGGAGATCTGTAACTGAAGGTCCCCATACCGACATCGGGGGTCGTTTTGTGGTTCTAGATGGAGAAGAAGCTAAAGTTCTGAATGCAGCAGATCTCAAGAAAATTGAGAATGATGAAAGAGTTATGCGTGAACTAAGGAGTGGAATAGGTCTTGATGTAAGTCACCACATAGCTGATGCTAAATCTGCTAAGGAAATGTGGGATAACCTTGCAACTCGTTTTGCTACTGACAAAATTCTTCAATCTAGCAAAGTTCAGGAAATCTTAGCCGATTTTGGAAACTTCAAACAAGAAGAAAATGAAAATCTTGAACAATGCTATGAACGTCTCAGTAACATGATTTATACATTGGATAAGTATGGAGAAACCCGAAGTCAACAGAAAATCAACATTAAGTTTCTCTACAGTCTTCGAAAGGAATGGATATCCATTATGTTGATGGTCAAATCCTATGAGAACATTGAAAAGTACAAGTTAGTTGCATTGTACAATTTGATCAAATCACATAAACCTGATATTGTTGATAGAAGGAGTGAAAACGCTGGATCTCAAGCCCTTGCTTCAAAAGATGAATAAGAAGACAGTGATGATGATCCCGCAGGTTACATGGTTGACAAAAATGGAGAAACGATTGCTCTATACGCTGCAAACAATCGAATATTCAAGAAACCATTCATCAAAAAAAATTCAGGAAAACCCTTTGTGAAGAACTTCAACAAACTCAGTTTCAATCCAAAACCCAAACCATAAATTTACACACCGAAGGAGGAAAACACAAAATCTTCAACTCTGAAACCATCTGAAACAAAGACTTCGGAGAAACCAAAGGAGAAATATGAAGAGAATAAGGTCTCTGGTGATTCAGGGTATGATTGCAATTATTGTCATGGTAAGAATCATTTTGCAAATGCTTGCATGTTACGTAAACAGAATGAGAAGAAGCCTCAAGTGAAGGATGAAGCTTACTATGCTAGGAAGATGGAGGAGATAATGGACAAGACCAAGGCATTAGCCTTGATGGCTGCGGAGGATTACTATGGAACTTATCAAGTTTGGTCATCCGACTCCGACGACGAAGAAGTAAGAAAGCCAACTCATAGTGCTTTCATGGCCTATGATGATGGTCAGTGCTTTCCGAAGGTCACTTCTGAGGAGACTGAAAGTGAAGAGGAATGGGGGTACGAAGTCTATGCAGGACTGGGTTACACAAGTTCGGAACAGAAGAAGATTACAGAGGACGGGATTCCGAAGCAGTGGTCTGATGACACTTTGGAGGAAGATAAAGAAGTTTTCCTGATGGCTAAAGACACACGTGTGACCATCCCTAAACAGGTATCCAAACTTCTCCTATCTTTTAATATTCTTGTATCTAAATCCTCTGCTATTATTGATGAAATAACTCGTGATTGTTCTGTGATGCATAAACTACTTGTTGATGCCAAAAATAAGGAGAAAATCAGTGAGCAGGAGATTCTCAACTTGAGGGGGAGAGTAGAAAGTTTGATGATATCCCTAGAAAATTCCAATTTAAGAATCTCACTGCTAGAGGAGAATAGAGAGAGACAATTGAATAATAATGATGTAATTTTGAGACAATGTAATATCTTTTGTGAAACTGTTAGACGTTTGTATGCTCATATTTCTCGTATTTATCACTCTGTTGATGTTTGCAATGTTCAACATAGACAATCCTTTATATAAACATGGCTTGATATCTGTAGAAAAACACTTAACTGCTGAAAACATGTTGAAACTGCTTCTAAATGAAATTCCAATATTGCAGAAAAATATTCCTCTTGTTGAAAACAAATCAAAAGTAATTGTTGAAACTGAGTCTGAAAGTGAATTAGAAAATGATTCGGATATGGAGGAAATTGATTGTTCTTCCTTGTCTGTGATTAAACCGTCCTCTGCATCCACATCACACTCCGAAGGCATCTCACAAATGTCTTCGGATGATAAAGGCAAAACAAATATTGGTTGTGAAAATGATTTATCCAAAACCCCAAATAAAAACAAAGAAATTTCAAAAACAAAATTATAAATTTTTGATGAATGTGTCTCTTATGACAAATATCTCAAAGATAATTCAAAAAGACTAGTTCATGTTGCTTGTATCTATCCGAAGGTCTCTGTAACGCCAAGACATGTTTTATTATATAATTATAATAAAAGGGCAAAATGGTCATTTTACTTTGGAAGGGTAAATTGGTCTTTTGGACAGAAAAGTATTTGGTTTGAAATAATATTTTGAGTTTTGGACTTAAAATGTTATAAAAACTGAATTTGGGTCGTTTTACCGAAAAAGGGTATTTTGGTCATTTGACCATGTGAAAGACCAAATATGAAAAATATTGTTGGTTGTGGCAAAAATGTAAGAAATGAAAGTTTTATTGTAATAAAACTTGATTTTGTGGTCAAAGTTCAAGAAATGGAACTTAGGGACCAAAATTGTAAAAATTGGTGGTATAAATAAGAGAGAGTTGACTCTCTCTTTGACTAGCCATATGTGCAGCAACGGGAGGAGCAAGGAGGGTGCGATTTCTGCAGGAACTCATGGAATTGAAGCAAGGAATTAGAACTATGGTTTGGAATTGATGATTCCTAGGCTTGAAAGGTTAGTAAACTTGATTTCTAGCCAAGTTCTTGTGGTTTTTCTTGATGGGTTTGATAGAGACTGAAATATGTAAATTTCAGTTGTAATTATGTGTTTAAATTGATGTAATGCTTCCATTAAGTCATGCTAATAAGGACTTAACTCAAGAAAATGGAAGTAGATTGCTATTAGTGATGAATTTGAAGTTTTGGGGTTTTGGAACTAAGAACCCTAATTCTTCATATTGATTGATTTAGTTGTTTTGAATGGTTGAAAACCTTGTTAAAGTATAAGGTTTTAGCCTAGGAACAAACCCCAAACGATTAAGTTGAGTATTAAGGGCTTAAAATGAGAAAATGGGAATTTGTAGCTTGAAAATCGGAGTTTCTGGTCTGCTGATCAGCCCTCGCGACGCGACCAGCATGGTCGTCGCGACGTCGCGACTCGAAGGGCATGACCTTCACGACTCGAGGAGCATGGTCCTCGCGACTCGAGGAGCATGGTCTTCGCGACGCGACCAAAGGGTCCGTCGCGACGCGAGCCCTGGGCAGAAACTAATTTGTTTTCTGTGAATTTTCCAAGTTTGATTCTTGTGCTAGGCTTGTCCGATTGACCTGAAATTTTAAACATAGGTCTAATATGTTGTAAAACTTCAAGGAAAATTATCGGAATACGAATACGACCTCCCGAAAGTACTGTAGTAGAATACGCGTATTTCGGGAAGTGTATTAAATTTTATAACGATGGTTATTGATTGGAAAAGCTTGGAAATGTTTCCCAATTGTATTGTATATGACTCTTATGTATTAGAGTCAATTGAAATGATTATTAACCTATTATCATTTGGTATATAAATGGATATATAGGTATGGGACAAAATGGTTGTGGTGCACGCAAAGGCAAGAAACAACCGGGATATAAACGCAACTAGTAACCAGGTGAGTAATCTCACTGATATCATATATGATATATGATGATTGAGTTGTTACAGGTTGAAACGGCTTCGAGGGACGAAAATGACAAGTGCAAAAATATATGTAAAAGACAAGACCAGATAAGCCGTGAGTCATTGCGATGACAAGAACGGAACTGTGAGTCAACACATATATATATACACTATGATACGACAAAACCAGATAAGCCGTGAGTCTATAATAGACAAGAACGAAGCTGTGAGTCAATAAAATAAAATGACAAGACCGGAACCAGCCGTGAGTCTAGGCAACAGCGGGCTAACCCGTGAGCCATGGTTTACTTTGATGAGCCAAACTTATATAGACAACAGCGGGCTAACCCGTGAGTCTAGGCAACAGCGGGCTAACCCGTGAGCCACGGCAACAGCGGGCTAACCCGTGAGCCATATCTAACCGGTGCAGCCTATATGGCTATGATATTGTTACAGGTACATGGTGCGGCCTTTTGGCTATGATATCGGGTTATTGAACCCAGCTGGTGCGGCCTGCGGGCTATGATTTATATATTGATATTGTTTTGGTGCGGCTTATATAGCCATGACATATGATGCAGTCCATTGTGACTAAGAAACATGGGACAGAAACGATAGATATGATTATCTGTGCAAATAACTGATGTGGTTTGATAATTGCAGGTTGTCATGAAGTAGCCTGTAAGGCTACAAAATTAGGATGTGAAATCCTAAGAGATATATGGTCAGCCAGTAAGGCTATGAGTTTGGATTCGATATCCGAACAGATATACGAATATATTTGATACATGTTATTTGCAGAAATGATTACTCACTGAGCTTTGTAGCTCATACCGTTGTTAAATGTCCCTGCAGGTTAGCTTGATCCTGATAGGGGAATAGATGGAGTCCGTGACTCGTGAAGTAGGACTCTTAGATGCTGTCAGTAGCAGCCCGGCTTCAAAGGAGACTACGGTATTTTATACTCTCCTTGATACGCTTGTACCCGTTTTTACTAAAATATACCCCTTTGTTATGGTTTTAAATGAAAAATTTTTCAGGGGTGTTTTGTTTAAAAGCCGGGTGTTACAAGTTGGTATCAGAGCCGTGGTTTAAGTGAACTAGGTGTCTATAGAGTAGATTCCTGGACTTAAACCCTGAGATAGTAGACATGATGCATAGTTAGGTGGATATAGTTGTTATTATACATATATAACCTAACTGTTGCTAACTTCTGACGTATAAGAAGTAGGAATTGTGAATCTTCTTGGAAGACATTTAGGGCGTGAAGCTCTAAGAAATGGACCAGCCTTTCCTCAAGACTCCGTTGTATGAGGAGCAAAAAGGGGACGAATAGCAGAAATCCACATGATGAGCAATGTTAGCTGATGTGGTCAGATAAAGAAATCGGTTGCTCACCTTGGTTGATATTCAAGGTGAAAGAACAGTAGTTGAGACTACAAGAAAAGCAGAAAATATTAGTGGACTTCTCAGAAGAAGTTAACACGATTCAGGTCTAGCCTTGAAGGGAAGGGACCAGAACGAAAAGAAGATATAGTATAAGAAGTGCAGGAAAAGCACTCAGAAAATTTGTAGAGTTGAGACTCTACCGCTGAATGGCTAAAAAAAAAAAATTGTAGAAAACATGAGCATGTTGCTCGAGTTTATTGTATGGGACGGAAGTGGTTCCAGCGTGGAACTATAGATCACTTCCTTATGAAATACTCACATGCTAAATGTGGAGTAACGGGTGATGAACCCAGGAAAGAAAGAAGAAATGAATGGTTTAAAAGAACCAGCGGTACCTGAGCATTCCAGTAGATTTTAGAATGAGCTCGTGAGAAGACAGATATGATCTCCGATGTAAATGTTTTGAATATAACCTCGTGTATGTTATATTTGATCCAGGAAGCTATGCTTTGGATCGGTGACACTAATGTCTTATTTAAATATTTCATCAATGATTATGGATGAAAAGTTGGAAGTAGCTATAGCGGATAGCAAATATGTTCTAGATATGGAACACCTGGAAGGTAGTTTGCCTAGGATTTACGGGACCATTTTTCCCTAAAAATCTGAAGCCGATAACTACCAGTGAATCTGAAGCAATTGTGCTTATGAATTGGTTAGCAATGAATTATGCTACCATGAATTGTAGAAATAAGAACATTATGGTTCTTAGAACAGAAATGAGCGGATGAACATCCATGGTAAATGACCGTTGTTGAGAATACCGATTATTTTCCTTTGCCTAAACTCGGAAAAGAGTTAGTAAAGGAATGATTTTGTAGTTGGCATACGTGGTATGGGCCAAGCTTAATAAAGTGGTGATAGTAGTGTACTACTTTAAATAAATTTTCGGATGTTTCTTTTGAAAAGAACTTCCAGGATTTCTGCCAGATTGGCGAGAAGAGCTTATGATTAAGCTGGACTTGGGAGCCGTTCCTGTTATTTAGGCTCTGTGTTGAATGGCCTCTGCAGAGATGGCAGAGTGGTAAAACAATTGGAAGAAATTGTTTTTGAATTGGGATCTCATATGGCCGAATGTGTCGTCGTGTGGAGCCCTATCTGTTTGAAAAGAAGAAAGATAAGTTAATGTGTATGTACATTGACTACTGAGAATATGATATTCTCGAAACCAGATTGAATATGAGGTACATTGTACCAGATACTGGAGTTACTTCACTGAGTTAAGTGATATGTTAAGTTCTCCAAGTATGAAAAATTGGCTAAAAGAAGTTTCAACTCTTTGGGCATGATAATACTGCCAAAGATGATAAAATAAATCCAGTGGGATAGATGATGTGATAAAACTGGAACCGCCTGAGGAATCCGACTGACATTGTAGTTCCTAGGATTTGGCGGGTTACTATAGGAGAGTTGTAGAAAACTGCTCCTTGATTGCTGGTTAGCTGACTAAAGTTGACCAAGAAAAGTGAAAAAGTTTGGGTGGTAGAAAGACCACAGATATGTTGTACAGGTTTGGAATAAACCTTGTGTGAACCTCTAACGTTAGCAATGATGCTAAGCAGAGAAGATGGATTGGATCGTTGAAATGTATCCAACTTTAATTGTGGATGCATGATGTTGCAATAGCAACTATGATTTTGGTATTAAGCTTTTGAGACACTATCTATATGGTGTAAGGCTTACCGTGTATAAGGATCATAAAAGTTTGAAAGACTTAATTGATCAAAAAAGAAGCTATATATGAAATAGCAAAGATAGATGGGTTACTTAGAGATTTCGGGTATGAAATCTAGTACCATCTCAGAAAGGCGTATGTGATTACAGATGCCTTGAATTAGAAAGAGTAACCTTTGGAGGTTACATCCACGTGTATGAACGTGGCAAATCGATTACCTGAGTTGATTCGGGTAGCACAGAAAGATGTGTGCAAGTCTGAAAACGTGAAAAGTGAAGAAATGATTGAATAGTAGCGGAAGTTAGTTGGAATATCACAGTGATTTAAAACCCTGGGCGGTTGTGAATGTGAATTCCAAAGTCAAACGAAACATAAAAATCATCTTGAAAAGATGCATTTTGTATCCGATATGCAGCATACCCGGGGTAATGCCAAACTGTATAGGTCGATAAAACCTATGTGTTGGTGGCCGGGGCTGAGGAAAGACATTGAAAGATATGTGAAAAGTGTTTGACTTGTGGGTAACTACAGTCAAATCATTAGAAACATAAGGTTGTACGTCCTAAAAAAGAAATGGGACGAAAAATACCATAGACCTTGTAGTAAAGTCTTTGCAAGTACCGTATGGGTATGACACCATATGGGTAATTGCAGGTTGATTGATGAAATCAGTGTAGATTTATACTGACTAAGAAGAATTTAGAGTGGAAAAGTAGTGAAAAAAAAAACTACAAAGATAAAGAAAATTGTTGACGTGCACTACAGGTGGCGACTGTAACGGATTGAGATACTAGAATTATTTGCTGAATTTAGCATTAATTCTTAGAATTTTTAGCTCAAAAGTACTAGTAAGTACTGTGTGCGAATCGCAGATGGATTGACGAGGTGAGATAATGATGCAGACCTTAGGAGTTATGCCTGAAATCTGCATAACAGACCCTAGCGGAAAACAAGACGACCGTCTATCCTTGGTAGAAGTAGTAGATAAGTATAGGTATTATACTAGTGTTTTATTAACTCGTAGGAAGTATTGTTTAGACTACCGTGTTGCACGCCGATTTGCTAGACAGAAGTTGGGGAGAAGCCGTTGACTAAACCAGAGATTGTATCTCAAACAGAAGAAAAGATTTGGCAAATTCGAGAAAGCTTGGAAATAGACTAAAGTCAACAAGAGTAATATGCGGATCAGTGAGTAAAACTGTTGAAACCTCAAGTAAAGGAAGATGGTGGAACTCACAGTGACCCTTCGGAAGGACTAGAAATTGATATGGGACAAAAAGGAAAGTTGAGCCCTTGTTTATTGGACCTTTCCGTATATCCCAAAAGCAAGAATTGCGGTGTATTGATTGAAGATTCTTGATGAACTTCAAGATATTTATAAGTTTTCTATGGGTCTCATGGTTTTGAGAACATAGATTGATAAATTCTAACGAATCCCTCGTGTTGAAATGAGGAAGATAAGTGATTAAGGTGCCCGGGACAACCGGAGGAGTGATATGCGAGTGGTGATATAACCACGAGATACGAAGATTAGTATGGTTAAGAGCTTTGGCAAAACCATGAATGTTTCCATACGATATGGGAAACCGAAATTATAATGAGAAAGAAATACCCTCGCTTGATAGTATGATTTCGGGGACGAAATCTTTTGAAGGAGGGGAGAATTTGTAACGCCAAGACATGTTTTATTATATAATTATAATAAAAGGGCAAAATGGTCATTTTACTTTGGAAGGGTAAATTGGTCTTTTGGACAGAAAAGTATTTGGTTTAAAATAATATTTTGAGTTTTGGACTTAAAATGTTATAAAAACTGAATTTGGGTCGTTTTACCGAAAAAGGGTATTTTGGTCATTTGACCATGTGAAAGACCAAATATGAAAAATATTGTTGGTTGTGGCAAAAATGTAAGAAATGAAAGTTTTATTGTAATAAAACTTGATTTTGTGGTCAAAGTTCAAGAAATGGAACTTAGGGACCAAAATTGTAAAAATTGGTGGTATAAATAAGAGAGAGTTGACTCTCTCTTTGACTAGCCATATGTGCAGCAACGGGAGGAGCAAGGAGGGTGCGATTTCTGCAGGAACTCATGGAATTGAAGCAAGGAATTAGAACTATGGTTTGGAATTGATGATTCCTAGGCTTGAAAGGTTAGTAAACTTGATTTCTAGCCAAGTTCTTGTGGTTTTTCTTGATGGGTTTGATAGAGACTGAAATATGTAAATTTCAGTTGTAATTATGTGTTTAAATTGATGTAATGCTTCCATTAAGTCATGCTAATAAGGACTTAACTCAAGAAAATGGAAGTAGATTGCTATTAGTGATGAATTTGAAGTTTTGGGGTTTTGGAACTAAGAACCCTAATTCTTCATATTGATTGATTTAGTTGTTTTGAATGGTTGAAAACCTTGTTAAAGTATAAGGTTTTAGCCTAGGAACAAACCCCAAACGATTAAGTCGAGTATTAAGGGCTTAAAATGAGAAAATGGGATTTTGTAGCTTGAAAATCGGAGTTTCTGGTCTGCTGATCAGCCCTCGCGACGCGACCAGCATGGTCGTCGCGACGTCGCGACTCGAAGGGCATGACCTTCACGACTCGAGGAGCATGGTCCTCGCGACTCGAGGAGCATGGTCTTCGCGACGCGACCAAAGGGTCCGTCGCGACGCGAGCCCTGGGCAGAAACTAATTTGTTTTCTGTGAATTTTCCAAGTTTGATTCTTGTGCTAGGCTTGTCCGATTGACCTGAAATTTTAAACATAGGTCTAATATGTTGTAAAACTTCAAGGAAAATTATCGGAATACGAATACGACCTCCCGAAAGTACTGTAGTAGAATACGCGTATTTCGGGAAGTGTATTAAATTTTATAACGATGGTTATTGATTGGAAAAGCTTGGAAATGTTTCCCAATTGTATTGTATATGACTCTTATGTATTAGAGTCAATTGAAATGATTATTAACCTATTATCATTTGGTATATAAATGGATATATAGGTATGGGACAAAATGGTTGTGGTGCACGCAAAGGCAAGAAACAACCGGGATATAAACGCAACTAGTAACCAGGTGAGTAATCTCACTGATATCATATATGATATATGATGATTGAGTTGTTACAGGTTGAAACGGCTTCGAGGGACGAAAATGACAAGTGCAAAAATATATGTAAAAGACAAGACCAGATAAGCCGTGAGTCATTGCGATGACAAGAACGGAACTGTGAGTCAACACATATATATATACACTATGATACGACAAAACCAGATAAGCCGTGAGTCTATAATAGACAAGAACGAAGCTGTGAGTCAATAAAATAAAATGACAAGACCGGAACCAGCCGTGAGTCTAGGCAACAGCGGGCTAACCCGTGAGCCATGGTTTACTTTGATGAGCCAAACTTATATAGACAACAGCGGGCTAACCCGTGAGTCTAGGCAACAGCGGGCTAACCCGTGAGCCACGGCAACAGCGGGCTAACCCGTGAGCCATATCTAACCGGTGCAGCCTATATGGCTATGATATTGTTACAGGTACATGGTGCGGCCTTTTGGCTATGATATCGGGTTATTGAACCCAGCTGGTGCGGCCTGCGGGCTATGATTTATATATTGATATTGTTTTGGTGCGGCTTATATAGCCATGACATATGATGCAGTCCATTGTGACTAAGAAACATGGGACAGAAACGATAGATATGATTATCTGTGCAAATAACTGATGTGGTTTGATAATTGCAGGTTGTCATGAAGTAGCCTGTAAGGCTACAAAATTAGGATGTGAAATCCTAAGAGATATATGGTCAGCCAGTAAGGCTATGAGTTTGGATTCGATATCCGAACAGATATACGAATATATTTGATACATGTTATTTGCAGAAATGATTACTCACTGAGCTTTGTAGCTCATACCGTTGTTAAATGTCCCTGCAGGTTAGCTTGATCCTGATAGGGGAATAGATGGAGTCCGTGACTCGTGAAGTAGGACTCTTAGATGCTGTCAGTAGCAGCCCGGCTTCAAAGGAGACTACGGTATTTTATACTCTCCTTGATACGCTTGTACCCGTTTTTACTAAAATATACCCCTTTGTTATGGTTTTAAATGAAAAATTTTTCAGGGGTGTTTTGTTTAAAAGCCGGGTGTTACAAGTTGGTATCAGAGCCGTGGTTTAAGTGAACTAGGTGTCTATAGAGTAGATTCCTGGACTTAAACCCTGAGATAGTAGACATGATGCATAGTTAGGTGGATATAGTTGTTATTATACATATATAACCTAACTGTTGCTAACTTCTGACGTATAAGAAGTAGGAATTGTGAATCTTCTTGGAAGACATTTAGGGCGTGAAGCTCTAAGAAATGGACCAGCCTTTCCTCAAGACTCCGTTGTATGAGGAGCAAAAAGGGGACGAATAGCAGAAATCCACATGATGAGCAATGTTAGCTGATGTGGTCAGATAAAGAAATCGGTTGCTCACCTTGGTTGATATTCAAGGTGAAAGAACAGTAGTTGAGACTACAAGAAAAGCAGAAAATATTAGTGGACTTCTCAGAAGAAGTTAACACGATTCAGGTCTAGCCTTGAAGGGAAGGGACCAGAACGAAAAGAAGATATAGTATAAGAAGTGCAGGAAAAGCACTCAGAAAATTTGTAGAGTTGAGACTCTACCGCTGAATGGCTAAAAAAAAAATTGTAGAAAACATGAGCATGTTGCTCGAGTTTATTGTATGGGACGGAAGTGGTTCCAGCGTGGAACTATAGATCACTTCCTTATGAAATACTCACATGCTAAATGTGGAGTAACGGGTGATGAACCCAGGAAAGAAAGAAGAAATGAATGGTTTAAAAGAACCAGCGGTACCTGAGCATTCCAGTAGATTTTAGAATGAGCTCGTGAGAAGACAGATATGATCTCCGATGTAAATGTTTTGAATATAACCTCGTGTATGTTATATTTGATCCAGGAAGCTATGCTTTGGATCGGTGACACTGATGTCTTATTTAAATATTTCATCAATGATTATGGATGAAAAGTTGGAAGTAGCTATAGCGGATAGCAAATATGTTCTAGATATGGAACACCTGGAAGGTAGTTTGCCTAGGATTTACGGGACCATTTTTCCCTAAAAATCTGAAGCCGATAACTACCAGTGAATCTGAAGCAATTGTGCTTATGAATTGGTTAGCAATGAATTATGCTACCATGAATTGTAGAAATAAGAACATTATGGTTCTTAGAACAGAAATGAGCGGATGAACATCCATGGTAAATGACCGTTGTTGAGAATACCGATTATTTTCCTTTGCCTAAACTCGGAAAAGAGTTAGTAAAGGAATGATTTTGTAGTTGGCATACGTGGTATGGGCCAAGCTTAATAAAGTGGTGATAGTAGTGTACTACTTTAAATAAATTTTCGGATGTTTCTTTTGAAAAGAACTTCCAGGATTTCTGCCAGATTGGCGAGAAGAGCTTATGATTAAGCTGGACTTGGGAGCCGTTCCTGTTATTTAGGCTCTGTGTTGAATGGCCTCTGCAGAGATGGCAGAGTGGTAAAACAATTGGAAGAAATTGTTTTTGAATTGGGATCTCATATGGCCGAATGTGTCGTCGTGTGGAGCCCTATCTGTTTGAAAAGAAGAAAGATAAGTTAATGTGTATGTACATTGACTACTGAGAATATGATATTCTCGAAACCAGATTGAATATGAGGTACATTGTACCAGATACTGGAGTTACTTCACTGAGTTAAGTGATATGTTAAGTTCTCCAAGTATGAAAAATTGGCTAAAAGAAGTTTCAACTCTTTGGGCATGATAATACTGCCAAAGATGATAAAATAAATCCAGTGGGATAGATGATGTGATAAAACTGGAACCGCCTGAGGAATCCGACTGACATTGTAGTTCCTAGGATTTGGCGGGTTACTATAGGAGAGTTGTAGAAAACTGCTCCTTGATTGCTGGTTAGCTGACTAAAGTTGACCAAGAAAAGTGAAAAAGTTTGGGTGGTAGAAAGACCACAGATATGTTGTACAGGTTTGGAATAAACCTTGTGTGAACCTCTAACGTTAGCAATGATGCTAAGCAGAGAAGATGGATTGGATCGTTGAAATGTATCCAACTTTAATTGTGGATGCATGATGTTGCAATAGCAACTATGATTTTGGTATTAAGCTTTTGAGACACTATCTATATGGTGTAAGGCTTACCGTGTATAAGGATCATAAAAGTTTGAAAGACTTAATTGATCAAAAAAGAAGCTATATATGAAATAGCAAAGATAGATGGGTTACTTAGAGATTTCGGGTATGAAATCTAGTACCATCTCAGAAAGGCGTATGTGATTACAGATGCCTTGAATTAGAAAGAGTAACCTTTGGAGGTTACATCCACGTGTATGAACGTGGCAAATCGATTACCTGAGTTGATTCGGGTAGCACAGAAAGATGTGTGCAAGTCTGAAAACGTGAAAAGTGAAGAAATGATTGAATAGTAGCGGAAGTTAGTTGGAATATCACAGTGATTTAAAACCCTGGGCGGTTGTGAATGTGAATTCCAAAGTCAAACGAAACATAAAAATCATCTTGAAAAGATGCATTTTGTATCCGATATGCAGCATACCCGGGGTAATGCCAAACTGTATAGGTCGATAAAACCTATGTGTTGGTGGCCGGGGCTGAGGAAAGACATTGAAAGATATGTGAAAAGTGTTTGACTTGTGGGTAACTACAGTCAAATCATTAGAAACATAAGGTTGTACGTCCTAAAGAAGAAATGGGACGAAAAATACCATAGACCTTGTAGTAAAGTCTTTGCAAGTACCGTATGGGTATGACACCATATGGGTAATTGCAGGTTGATTGATGAAATCAGTGTAGATTTATACTGACTAAGAAGAATTTAGAGTGGAAAAGTAGTGAAAAAAAAACTACAAAGATAAAGAAAATTGTTGACGTGCACTACAGGTGGCGACTGTAACGGATTGAGATACTAGAATTATTTGCTGAATTTAGCATTAATTCTTAGAATTTTTAGCTCAAAAGTACTAGTAAGTACTGTGTGCGAATCGCAGATGGATTGACGAGGTGAGATAATGATGCAGACCTTAGGAGTTATGCCTGAAATCTGCATAACAGACCCTAGCGGAAAACAAGACGACCGTCTATCCTTGGTAGAAGTAGTAGATAAGTATAGGTATTATACTAGTGTTTTATTAACTCGTAGGAAGTATTGTTTAGACTACCGTGTTGCACGCCGATTTGCTAGACAGAAGTTGGGGAGAAGCCGTTGACTAAACCAGAGATTGTATCTCAAACAGAAGAAAAGATTTGGCAAATTCGAGAAAGCTTGGAAATAGACTAAAGTCAACAAGAGTAATATGCGGATCAGTGAGTAAAACTGTTGAAACCTCAAGTAAAGGAAGATGGTGGAACTCACAGTGACCCTTCGGAAGGACTAGAAATTGATATGGGACAAAAAGGAAAGTTGAGCCCTTGTTTATTGGACCTTTCCGTATATCCCAAAAGCAAGAATTGCGGTGTATTGATTGAAGATTCTTGATGAACTTCAAGATATTTATAAGTTTTCTATGGGTCTCATGGTTTTGAGAACATAGATTGATAAATTCTAACGAATCCCTCGTGTTGAAATGAGGAAGATAAGTGATTAAGGTGCCCGGGACAACCGGAGGAGTGATATGCGAGTGGTGATATAACCACGAGATACGAAGATTAGTATGGTTAAGAGCTTTGGCAAAACCATGAATGTTTCCATACGATATGGGAAACCGAAATTATAATGAGAAAGAAATACCCTCGCTTGATAGTATGATTTCGGGGACGAAATCTTTTGAAGGAGGGGAGAATTTGTAACGCCAAGACATGTTTTATTATATAATTATAATAAAAGGGCAAAATGGTCATTTTACTTTGGAAGGGTAAATTGGTCTTTTGGACAGAAAAGTATTTGGTTTAAAATAATATTTTGAGTTTTGGACTTAAAATGTTATAAAAACTGAATTTGGGTCGTTTTACCGAAAAAGGGTATTTTGGTCATTTGACCATGTGAAAGACCAAATATGAAAAATATTGTTGGTTGTGGCAAAAATGTAAGAAATGAAAGTTTTATTGTAATAAAACTTGATTTTGTGGTCAAAGTTCAAGAAATGGAACTTAGGGACCAAAATTGTAAAAATTGGTGGTATAAATAAGAGAGAGTTGACTCTCTCTTTGACTAGCCATATGTGCAGCAACGGGAGGAGCAAGGAGGGTGCGATTTCTGCAGGAACTCATGGAATTGAAGCAAGGAATTAGAACTATGGTTTGGAATTGATGATTCCTAGGCTTGAAAGGTTAGTAAACTTGATTTCTAGCCAAGTTCTTGTGGTTTTTCTTGATGGGTTTGATAGAGACTGAAATATGTAAATTTCAGTTGTAATTATGTGTTTAAATTGATGTAATGCTTCCATTAAGTCATGCTAATAAGGACTTAACTCAAGAAAATGGAAGTAGATTGCTATTAGTGATGAATTTGAAGTTTTGGGGTTTTGGAACTAAGAACCCTAATTCTTCATATTGATTGATTTAGTTGTTTTGAATGGTTGAAAACCTTGTTAAAGTATAAGGTTTTAGCCTAGGAACAAACCCCAAACGATTAAGTCGAGTATTAAGGGCTTAAAATGAGAAAATGGGATTTTGTAGCTTGAAAATCGGAGTTTCTGGTCTGCTGATCAGCCCTCGCGACGCGACCAGCATGGTCGTCGCGACGTCGCGACTCGAAGGGCATGACCTTCACGACTCGAGGAGCATGGTCCTCGCGACTCGAGGAGCATGGTCTTCGCGACGCGACCAAAGGGTCCGTCGCGACGCGAGCCCTGGGCAGAAACTAATTTGTTTTCTGTGAATTTTCCAAGTTTGATTCTTGTGCTAGGCTTGTCCGATTGACCTGAAATTTTAAACATAGGTCTAATATGTTGTAAAACTTCAAGGAAAATTATCGGAATACGAATACGACCTCCCGAAAGTACTGTAGTAGAATACGCGTATTTCGGGAAGTGTATTAAATTTTATAACGATGGTTATTGATTGGAAAAGCTTGGAAATGTTTCCCAATTGTATTGTATATGACTCTTATGTATTAGAGTCAATTGAAATGATTATTAACCTATTATCATTTGGTATATAAATGGATATATAGGTATGGGACAAAATGGTTGTGGTGCACGCAAAGGCAAGAAACAACCGGGATATAAACGCAACTAGTAACCAGGTGAGTAATCTCACTGATATCATATATGATATATGATGATTGAGTTGTTACAGGTTGAAACGGCTTCGAGGGACGAAAATGACAAGTGCAAAAATATATGTAAAAGACAAGACCAGATAAGCTGTGAGTCATTGCGATGACAAGAACGGAACTGTGAGTCAACACATATATATATACACTATGATACGACAATACCAGATAAGCCGTGAGTCTATAATAGACAAGAACGAAGCTGTGAGTCAATAAAATAAAATGACAAGACCGGAACCAGCCGTGAGTCTAGGCAACAGCGGGCTAACCCGTGAGCCATGGTTTACTTTGATGAGCCAAACTTATATAGACAACAGCGGGCTAACCCGTGAGTCTAGGCAACAGCGGGCTAACCCGTGAGCCACGGCAACAGCGGGCTAACCCGTGAGCCATATCTAACCGGTGCAGCCTATATGGCTATGATATTGTTACAGGTACATGGTGCGGCCTTTTGGCTATGATATCGGGTTATTGAACCCAGCTGGTGCGGCCTGCGGGCTATGATTTATATATTGATATTGTTTTGGTGCGGCTTATATAGCCATGACATATGATGCAGTCCATTGTGACTAAGAAACATGGGACAGAAACGATAGATATGATTATCTGTGCAAATAACTGATGTGGTTTGATAATTGCAGGTTGTCATGAAGTAGCCTGTAAGGCTACAAAATTAGGATGTGAAATCCTAAGAGATATATGGTCAGCCAGTAAGGCTATGAGTTTGGATTCGATATCCGAACAGATATACGAATATATTTGATACATGTTATTTGCAGAAATGATTACTCACTGAGCTTTGTAGCTCATACCGTTGTTAAATGTCCCTGCAGGTTAGCTTGATCCTGATAGGGGAATAGATGGAGTCCGTGACTCGTGAAGTAGGACTCTTAGATGCTGTCAGTAGCAGCCCGGCTTCAAAGGAGACTACGGTATTTTATACTCTCCTTGATACGCTTGTACCCGTTTTTACTAAAATATACCCCTTTGTTATGGTTTTAAATGAAAATTTTTTCAGGGGTGTTTTGTTTAAAAGCCGGGTGTTACAGTCTCTTACTTCAAAAACTCTATTTTTGTGAAACCTGGGGGTTTGCCTTTAATTGACAATGATTTGGAGAAACTTCTTGAGGAAGATAATTCCACAGTTACTAAGGAATGATTCTTCTCATCATAAAAAATGGTTGAAAATGACATGAATGAAAAACTTTAAGTTAAAATAAATGTGTGAAAACAGGATTTATACGACCATAACATTTAAAATCGTCTTTGTTATGAAAAGGAAAAGATTCCTAAAAACATGACTCATCTTTTGAATGTTAAAAATGATAATCACATTTACACTAACAGAAATGACAAACAAATTCAAGTTATGGAGAAAACCATAGCTCCGAAGATGGATGTTTTCAATTAATGGAATCTTGTGAAAGTGTACCTCTTACATAATCCTTCAAAAATGTTGTTATCAAACCTAAGATTGTTAGTTCCAAACCTTTGGTGCAAAAACCTCAAATTCTGAAAAGACCACAAATTCAAAACTTCGCATCAACCTCCAAAACAAAACCAGCAATTGTGATTACAAAACCAATTGCTGTGAATTTAAAAGCCAAAAAAGTATCAAACCTTATTAAAAGGAAAACACCATTCGTAGTTTCAAAACCAACCATTACGAAGGCTTCCACTTCTGGAACAAAAAAAATGTATACGAAGGACTCAAATGATAAAAATCAACTTTCCAAACCATCCTTCATACCCTCAAAACCAAACTTTCCAAATCCCAAGTTTCAAAAATCTTCGAAGAAAACTTTTTCAAAGGGCACAAATCTGACAGATACATTCCACCAATGGCTAGACAAAAATTTGGATATGTTTAAAGATAAAAATCTTTCATTTTATGATTTTAAACTTACATACGAAGAGTACCTATGTACTTCTACGTTATGTAGTTCAATATCAAGGAAATCTATAATTGAAAATTCAAAACAAAATTGGAAGAGGGATGCCTTAAACGAAAACTAAATTCCAAAATCAAAATCTTCGAAGTCATCAAAATGATCAAAAATTTCAAGTACCAAGAAAACATCAAAAACCTCGAAGTCAAAATCATCCAAACAAATATAGGTTCCGAAGTCTTCAAGTATTTCAATCTCTTCGGACTCATCAATTTTAACAAAAAGCACTTCAGAATCATTTTCTGGCTCATCTTGCTCATCACATGAGACTTCTAAGAATATGATTAATCTAAATGCAAATGAAACCTCCAAAGAGGCTGTTGAGAAGTGGATTCAAGAATCCTTTGCTTACCCTGAGGACCCAAGATTGATTGGGTACCAACTCCTTCTTGACTGATTGCAGGTTATGTCGAATGAGCGGTACGATGCAAAATGGTACATGGATAGTGGCTACTCAAGACATATGACTAGGAAGCGGGAGTATCTCAGGGATTATAGAACATTAGATGATGCAGGGAATGTTCGCTTCGGTAACAACGAAACTTGTCCAATTCGGGGTCATGGCAAAATCACAAATGGCCAATTTACAATCAACAGAGTGGCATTTGTAGAAGGTTTAAAGCACAATCTCGTGAGTATCTCTCATTTGGTGGTTGGAACTGGAAATGCAGTCACATTCACCAACCAATGGAGTGTCATCTCGAAAGAAGCAACAAACGAAGTCTTGTTGAAATCTGAAAGGAAGGGATCGATGTTTCCCTTGAATCTAAATCCAGTGACTGGTGGAAAATCATTGTGTCTTCTGTCCAAAGCTAATTCAGATGTTAGTTGGTTATGGCACCGAAGACTTGCTCATATAAACTTTAAAGACTTAAACAAGTTAGTGGCTATGGATCTGGTTCGTGGAATTCCTGCTCTCAAATTCGATAACGACTCACTTTGTTTTGCTTGTGAACATGGCAAGCAAACAAAACAAAGGCATCCAACTGTGATCAACCCAAAACTCACTGAACCTCTTTCACTTCTTTACATGGATCTTTGTGGACCATACGCAGGGGAATCAATTGGGAAGAAGAAATACATTCTTGTGATTATCGATGACTATTCAAGGTTCACTTGGGTCTTATTCTTAAGAAACAAGTCTGATGCTGCTGAATAAATCATTAATTTCATTAAGAAAATGGAAGTAATGCTCAACAAGAAAGTCCGAACTGTACACAGTGATAATGGTTCGGAGTTCAAATATCAACTCTTGATGGATTTCTGAAGACAAAGGGGATTAGTCAGAACTTCTCAGCACCTTATACTCCTCAACAGAACGGTGTTGTAGAATGACGAAATCGCTCTTTGTGTGAAGCAGCTAAAACCATGCTTAATTTCGCAAACTTGCCCATGTACTTCACTTCTGGGAAGAAGCCATTTCTACAACTTTCTTCACTCAAAACAGATCATACATCCACAAGAGGTTTCATATTACATCATACGAAGTACTCAACCGAAGAAAACCCAATGTCAAGTTTCTTCATATCTTCGGTTGTAGGTGTTTTATTTTGAACTTAAAAGATCATTTGACAAAATTTAATGATAAATCAGAAGAAGTGATCTTTCTTGGTTATTCACAAGATTCAAAGGCTTATAGGGTTATGAAAAAGAGGACTCGTAAAATTGAAGAAACCTTCAACCTCTCGTTAAGAAGTCCTTGCATCCATTTCCAATGTCATCTATATTTCCGAAGTCAGCTGTTGATGCATTAGCAATCACAACCTTTGATACTGACTTCAGTCTTCTCTTTGATCCTCCTGTGAGGGCTGTAGACTCCGAAGCAAGGGCACCAGATAATAATGTGTCTGAACTGTCCAAACTCACAGATGGCCCTGAAGACTCATCAACATGCAGTGTTCAAAGACCATCTTCGGTTGAGGCGGAGCCTTCCAACAGAAGTGAAGGGAATTCTGGTTTCGAGGGGGAGCAAAACAACACAAGTCTCAACAACCCCTCACATGAAATCTCCCACATCATGTCCCTGTACCCTTCTGTCCAGGGGAGCCATATATCTCTACTCCGGATACATCAACACCAATCACTTCAGATAACGGCACAACAACCTCTACACCAACTGTTGTCGAGGGCGAGCACACTCTTAACCCTTCTTCACATTTGCACACACCTCAAACAAATGTCAAAAATTCAAACAATCATTTAATACCGGATGATTTTCCATTTACTTCGGGATATCCTTCAGACATTGACGAAATTGATTCTGAAGGACCACCTGAATTTGATCCAAATTTTCCTCCTCTGGAAAAGTGGACGAAAAATCATCCACCATCACTTGTCATCGGTAATGTTTAAGATAAAGTCCTGACTCGTGCACAACTACACCAAAAACAACTTGATTTAAACAAAACTTCGGAGTTGTGCATGTTCAATGTCTTTATCTCAAAAGTTGAACCTAAGAACGTTAAAGATGCATTTGATCACCCTGACTGGATTGGAGCAATGCAATTGGAATTAGAAGAGTTTGAAAGAAACAAAGTTTGGAGGCTAATTCCAAAACCTGCAAATGCTTCAATTGTTGGTCTCAAATGGGTATATAGAAATAAACTTGACACTGAAGGAAATGTGGTTCGGAACAAAGCTAGGCTGGTTGTCAAATGTTATTGTCAACAAAGAAGGATTCACTACGAAGACATGTTTGCTCCTGTTGCTAGACTCGAATCAGTTCAGATCTTTTTAGCTTATGTTGCACACAAAAACTTTGATGTTTATCAGATGGATGTCAAGTGTGCGTTCTTGAATGGTGATCTCGAGGAAACCGTTTTTGTTGAAAAACCACCTGGCTTTGTAGACAAAGAAAATCCAAACCATTCCTACGTGTTAGATAAAGATGTCTATGGTTTAAAACAAGCACCTAGCACTCGGTATGAAACCTTGACAACGTTTTTAAAAGAGTCAAACTTCAAACAAGGTTCGGTGGATCCAACACTTTTTAGAAAGAAAGTTGGTTCTCACTTGATGTTAGTCCAAATTTATGTGGATGACATTATTTTCGGATCCACTGATCCAAAACTCAAAAGATTTTGAAAAATTAATGAAAAGCAAATTTCAAATGAGTATGATGGGAAAGATTAACTTCTTTCTTGGATTACAAATAAAACAATCTAAGGAGGGGATTTTCACAATCAACAAAATATACGAAGAGTTTACTTGAACGCTTCGGAATGACTAACTGCTCCAAAGCGAAAGTTCCATTACCTTGAATCCAACATTGGACAAACCGAAGACTGACATCCAGACGTACGGAAGTATGATTGGATCATTGCTTTATCTCACAGCCAGTCGACCAGATATCATCTTCGCAGTTTGCAATTGTGCAAGATATCAAGCTGATCCACGCAAACCTCATCTGGCTGTGGTTAAAAAAAATTTCGTTATCTTCACAACACTCCTACATATGGTTTATGGTATCCAGCAAAATCAGGCTTCTACATACAAGCTTACTCAGACTCAAACTTGGGTGGATGCTCTATTTATCGCAAAAGCACTTCGGGGGGTTGTCAATTTCTTGATGGAAAGCTAATCAGGTGGCAATCCAAGAAGCAAACTTGTGTATCAATTTCCACAGCTGAAGCAGAATATGTAGCAGCTGCAGCTTCCACTTCGCAGATCATCTGGATTCAAAGCCAATTAAAAGACTATTCCATCAACATGAGAAAGATACCCTTGTTTTGTGACTCACAAAGTGCTATTCGGATATGTCATAATCCTGTTCAACATTCCAAGACGAAGCATATAGCTCTTCGTGCTATCACTTCATCAAAAGTCATGTTAAGGATGGGAATATAGAAGTGCACTTTGTTCACACAACCGAACAGCTGGTAGATATCTTTAAAAAAGCTTTAAATGAAGATCCATTCACACGAATTGTTCGAGGACTTGGAATGATTGATGGATCTACTCTAACATAAACCTCAGATTTTCTCTTTCTTACCTTAATCTTTTCAATTACAAAATAAGACTTCATGTTGTTCCGCAGCACTCCGAAGCCCTTCGACACTTCGGAGCCCATCGAAATAAATCTTATGATCTTCCGCAGCACTCCGAAGTACTCAGATGGTTCGGAGCTCCTCGGAACAGACGTTTCAGTCAATAAATTTTGATAAATGTCAAAATTCATTGAAACACCTTTTGCCTTTGCATCATAAGGATAAGAATTCTCACCCAAAGTGTTTGCTTCAAGGGGAACACCAATATCTAGAAAAGAACAAATTGCAAAACCTTTAACATTTCAATTCTCAAACTTTTTGCATAAATGACTAAGTTCAACCCTCTTTCATGAATTAATTGAGTAAGGACAAAACTTTGATTTTAGATTCTGATAATCATACCTTATTGCAATAAAAGGTATTTGGGAATCGATTTGAAACATTGGTAAGAAAACAAACTTCGGAGTGAGGTTAAGGCTGTTTTACAATACAAAGTCTTGTTTGATTTTAATATCCTTAATATCGTGTTTATCTCTAAGCCCCCTGTTGAACTTAACTCGCTTCATTTTCAAATTAATCAAGTAGTTCACACACTACTCTGGATAAATCACATGTTCTGAAGTTTTCTTCTAGGGTGATACCGACATAGACTGATTAGTGAATTTAAAACTTTTTTCACTCTTGTTTCAAAATGAAGTTTTTCAAACACAAAGGATTGCACAAACAATACAAGAGCACCATAAAAAGTCATCATGACACGCCTTGGTCGTCGTGCGGTCAAAAATAAGAGAAAAACCTAATACACACACTAGCACAGTGGTAGTCAGGGTCGATCCGCAGGAGTTACATGGTCAGACAGGTGATAGATTACCAACTGCAGTGTCACGCTACAGTCAGAGGACCTAGTTCCTAAGCTTTTGACTACTAATCCCAGAAAACATAAATCAAAAAAACTCCAAACAAGCATAGACTAAGCTAAGCTACCAACCAAACCTAGTCACTTACTGAAATCAGAAGTACATCTCTAATTCAGAAACAAGCAAAGGCATCCAAACACTCAAACATAAACAAGGCATAAACCAAAGCAATAACTAAAGTCCAAATGACAGTCACTGGCTAAAGTTCAAACCCAAAAGCTAACCTAGTTGGCTACTGAAATCAGCAAGGAAATCAGTCTAAACAAGGTCAAACAAACATCCAAACACGAAACAAACATGCACAATCCAATAACAAGCACCAAACACCGAAAAACCAATATTATTTGTAACCAAATGATTATTATTAACCCAAAACGAATTCCAATGGTCCAATACAGTAACCAACACTGAAAAACAGTAACTAGAAATGTTCAATGTCAGTGGTTGTCACGCCCAAAGACACTAGCCACTAATGCTAACTACTAAGCTAAAGAAAATTAAACATAAAACCTGAAATACCAAAAAGGTAGTTGCTGAAGCTAAATCTCGTAGTCAAAGAGCCTTCAAGGTCGATTTTACACCAGGTCTTTGCTAGGGTTTTCGGCTGAAAAAGCCTCTATTTATGGTTGCAAAATTCCCGCAGCCGCGCCGCGCATCGATGGTTTCCGCGGCACGCGTACTGATCTTTTCCCGTTTTATCGGCATTTGAATTTGTTCCACTGCCTTAAATCCGCGTCGCGCTTTGAGGATTTCCACGGCGCGCGTACGTATTTTCCTGATTTTGCATTCTTTTCAAAACTTCCTCCAATTTGCACCCTTTTGGTCCCTGTTTTCATTATTTCCTTCCAAACAAGTACTGGCACGAAAAGTGAGAATACCAAGATATATATGATATAATTTCACTAAGAATAGGGCTCAACAACAACTAAAATATGTAATATTACTAGGCGTTGTCACATCACATGGTGAATTTTTGTCTCTTAGGATATGAAACTCCAAAATGAAAGATAAGTTTCAACAATGAAAACTTGAAAAACTCAAAAGAAAAACAGAAATTCAAAATGTCAAAAGAATCAAAGACAACAAACAAGTGGAAATCAAGAGACTGCAAAAATAAAGATAAATCACCAGTCAAAGACTTATTCTTCTGTCTTAGATGACGATACAAGGAACTCCTATAACATAGTTGAGTACCATGTAGAGAATATAAACATATCAAGTAATCTATCTTAAATGGTCATGTTGGGGTGGTGTACGAAGCTCAAAGGCTTGTCATCAGAGAAAGGTAACCAAACACCTCAACTGATGAAATGGGATAAATTTTTCAAAAGATTCTTCAAAGTCAATCCAAATCTTCTCAATATCTTCTGATGCTCAATTCAAATGTGAAATATTTTTGAATTTCAATGCAGTGAATGTCACCATCATTTTGTATGAAAAATTTGAAGCATAAAAGAAAAATAAAACTTCATACAAAACGCGAAATTAAGTTCAACTTAGGGTGGTTAGACCTATGTATCTCATGACGATATTCAATTAAACAGGCTTCAGAATGAAAAACGGACTTCCAACATGATTCGAATGATTCTGAATACTAACAAGTTAAATCTTCATTTCACAATGTTTATGGAAGCTAAGGTTAAAAGTCATAATGCATCATCAAAAGTAAAACAAAATTTTCTAATAAAAGAAAAGGTCTTCGGTGTATTGATAACATTTCTCAACAAAACTTCTTATCCGAAGTGTTATCTATACCCTTCGGAATGTTTTACAACACTGGACCAATTCTCAAACTCCGAAGGATACCTATAATTGTTACACTTGTCCTTGTTGGTCTGAAGTTAATTAAGTGTTTAAATGATTTTCACATTTATGATAACCACAGAGACAAACATTCGTTTAAATTTAATAAACGTTAATGTACAACTGTCACTCAGGAAATCTTGGAGAATCATAACAAAAAGATCGTGGGCAATATGGCGGTTCAAATTTGAACAATCATGACTGACAAACGGATGTTTCTGCTTTTGCAGAGATAGTGGAGCGTAAAACTGTTGAGGTGGTATTCTTTAAGTGGACCTTTTTCAAACAGGCATTAAATGGCCTAGGGACCACGAATACTATATATATACCCCGCTCCTCAGTTCACCTCTTTACGCAATCAAAGCTTTCAAAATTACTCTGCAAAAATCCTCTTTGAACCCTAATCTCACTTCATCTTCTTCAATCAACCAACAATGGCGGCTGAAGTATCTTCCCAGAACACAGAAGTGATGTCAATTCCAGTGCTCAAGAATCAATCAGCGAACCTGTTTCTTCGCACTGATCTCAAGCTCTATCCCCAACCAATTGTCGCTCTTGTTGAATGTATGAAACAATCGATTCTTGGTCACCCCTTGACCTACACACCCTCAATTCCTGCCACCCTGGTTCACAGAGCTCACTATACATCCAATGCTCTGTTCGACACCAACAACAATGTTGAATCGGTGTTCTATAAAGCTATCGATTCCAATGGCAAAACCAAGAAGGTACAGCTGACCAAGATCAAGTTTGTAGAAGCCCTACATCTTCCAATCTACGAATCAAAAGAAGTTCTTGTCCCAACTGCTGAACAACTGGTAGATATGTTCAATGCAATGGGTTACGAACCCCAAATGGTCAGCATTAGTCTATTCAAGAAGAAGCATCTTCCTAACATGTGGAGATTCTTCTTTGGGATCTTCTTGAGATGTCTTTCAAGAAGAACGTCAGGCCAAGAATCTGCAAGCCAAACATTTTTAAGTCTTCTCTATGGAATCTACTATGATGAGAAAGTGGATTATGTCTCAATCTTGTGGGAAGATTTTTGTTCGCACATTAATCATTCAACATAGGGTACTGAGATCTCAAATGCCAGATTCTGGGCTATGGTCGTTCACGAGCACTATCAAAAGACAAATTTTGTTTATGATCCTGCTCTTACCGAAATGAGGTACACTTATATTACAGTTCCCGCTTTAGATGAAAATTTTGTTGGTTTCTATGCACAAATTCCATCTGAGATGCTGCGAAAAGTATCCATGGATTGTGATGAGGTCAATATATACCGGTCTACTCTCACAATGCCTTATCATGTTCGAGAAATCACACAAGCTGCACCAACAGAACCCCATGTTAAACCCAAAGGAAAAAAGAAGGTCAATATCTACCGGTCTACTCTCACAATGCCTTATCATGTTCGAGAAATGACACAAGCTGCACCAACAGAACCCCATGTTAAACCCAAAGGAAAAAAAGAAGGCAACTGGAGGTCCCAGTGGTCCAAAGCCCGCAAGAAAGAGGAAAGCTTCGGAACAAACCACTCATAAAAGAAAACAACCAAAAAGAACAAGGAAATTGCTAGTTGTGGATGAGTCTTCGAAGTCAAACAGGACTCCAACTGCAAATGTTCAAGAAGAAGAAGAGGAAGAAGAACACCAGTCCTTCCCAATCAAAGACACTAGATCACCAACTCCACCACATACAATAGCTCCACCTCCTCCACCTCCAACAACTTCTCCATTCACTTCCACCATTACAAAAGAACAAACTACAACAATCCATACATCCTCAACTGATGTACCACCAACTACAGCTCCACAAACATCTACCATTCATACTATATCTTTGGATGCACCTCCTAAATCCTCCTCAACTGAAACACCTCCTGTTTCAACCACTCAAACCTCCGAACCCATTACATCCAACTTGGAAAATCCCACTTTTTAGCCCCTCAGACATCTGAACCCATTTTCACATCTTCAGAACCACTGTTAAACATTTCCTCCTCTGGTTTTGACTTCTAATTACTAGACTTTGATCTACACCAATCATCTCCACAAAAAAAATCCTACCTCAGCAGCCTTCTTTGAGGCTTTTCATTTGGGCCCTATAGTTGCTGAAGGTGGTTCTGATGAAGAGTTACAAGATGGGGATCTTATGCTCATGAAACAATATAAGATCCTCAAATCCAAGCTTGATGTCCTTATCCAAGCTCAATTAGGATTTGATCCCATAAAACCCACTGTGGGAGACCTTTCAGAAGAGATAGAGAGTTTGCAGTTCACTTTGTCTGAGGAACTCGACAACTCTGTGAAGCAACTCGAGAAGAGACTCTTGGATCAACAAGCAAAAATCCAATCAACCCTTGAACAGAAAATCCAGTCTGCTGTTGCTGAGGTTGATACCAAAAACAAACTACTTCTGGAAGAAACTGAAAAGAAGATGAAGATTTTTGTTGAAAAAGTGGAGTCTTCAAACTCCGAAGTCCTGAAGGCTCTACAAGACCTTCGGACTGAAACTCAATCCATCCAGCAGAGTACCAATTTTGAAAAACAACTTGATGAGGCAAGAGCTAAAATCGAAGAGCTTACTGCCGCCCAAACTGCTTCGGAGATCACAAAGTTTGCTGATGAACTCCAAAAGACAAATGCAGTTCTTACCCAAGACATTGTCACTTGGTTAAGAACTGTATTACAGCCTCTCATCCACTTTTCTAATAGAATCGCTAGACCACAAGCAAGACTTGCTCCTGCTCAACATGTGGGTCATGCTTCACAAGGGGGAGAAGCTCTAATTACAGCCTCCGAAGCCACAAAAACCTTCACTTCAACTACCTATGTTGCTACAAGTTTGGGAACACCTCCGTTTTTGGTACATTCGGGTCCTACTTTTTCAACAATCACCACAACAACCATAGGATCATCTGAAGCTGGGGGATCAATATAAAAGAAAGTTGAAAGCTTGATCGCCCCACATATGGAGAAGGTTTACAAGGCTCGATGTGAGGATCATGCCTTAATGTTGAAAATGAATGCTTTTGCCTTGAACGATGGCAAATGGACAGCAGAAGCAATCACAACCTTCGGATTTCAAGACCTGGATGTGTTCAACAGACTTCCTCTTCGGAGTTTTGACGCAAGCAACTCCGATGATCAACAACTTGATATTCCTTTTAATCCGAAGACGTTCTCTTTTCTCCAGCTCGTTCAGTCAATCACGAACGAACAAAGGCCCACCTACTGGAGAAACAAAATCAACTTCCATGCTATGTTCATTCAAAATCAGAATGTAGTATGGAGTTCGAAAAAGATCAAGAAAATCATCTCGATCAAGGAAGCAGAGACATTTGAGAACTTCACGAACTATGAATTCTTCGTTCTTCGTGGTTCTGATGAGGAGGACTCCAGGTTCACTGCCGCTGACTTCCTAATAATGAACCCAAACGACTTCATCGAACTCTTGGAAATCATGAAAACTTTCCTAGTCATGCTGCGGAGTCCATCATCATTTTCAATGCTGCCCAAAATCATATCAAGGGGTTTCTAAACAACTTTTTGCTAAGGTTTGCAAAGATTGGCATGGAGTTGTGCTCCTACTACAGACAGCCACTGAGCACTCCTCCAGTCGTAGTTTGGAACATCAGCAAGTTCAAGAATGGGGAGATTCTCGATGAACCATATGGCGTAGTCTTTAAAGGACTTCGAAACGGAACCGAAGTCATGATTAAGTTCTTTCAAATTAACTACATTGGCCGCAATCCCTCATCCTTCATCACCAGCATGATTCCTCATGTGAACTCTTGCCATGTTAACTCATATGAGAAAAAGAAGAAGTTCATGGATCACATGTCCTGGTGGCTAGCTGTTAGAAAAACCTTGAAGAGGGCTTACAAGAGAAACTGCAGAATTTAGGCTTCAGATGCACTTCACACAAAGGGGGAGATTATTGAGTATATTTGTGCTGAAGTGCATGCCTATCTGAAGACCTGTACATAACCATCCGAAGTCTTGAAGCTTTTTGATAGAAGACTCCGAAGGGTACAACCTGGAGGATCCGAAGACTTAACAACTATAACAACCTTTTGGCAGCACGCGTGTTAGCAGACTATGTGTTGCATGAATCTACAATCCTATTCGCTAGTACACTTATAGGATATTCCCTGATTTTGTTTGTACTATCGTATCTCTAATTTAGTATATATTTTAGAGATATATCACTATGTCGAGTGTGACTTTGATCCACCATCATATGTAAAACCCTAATCGTAATATCAAAGCATTCGGCACTCTTTATCCATTTCTTATTGTGTTCATAATTGATCTTCATATCATTGAGTGTATATATGTATATATATATATATATATATATATATATATATATATATATATATATATATATATATATATATATATATATATATAGTTAAAAGAGGAAGTCAGAAGGAGGAGAATAAGGTCAGCATTGATCCGGTGATTAATAATGGAAAGAAGGAGAATTATAAAGCTAAAGGGTACAGAGGAGGGGTGGAAAGCACCATCAGAATCACCCTGATGGAATCAGAAGAAGGAGAGAAATAATTAAAAGCAAAATTATTAGGAGAATTAAAGAGTTTCAATAATCTTCAATGTATAACTAGTCTTTGTCATTGTGAAGGTATTATAGGAGATATAGTTAAATATTTGCGAGGACTTTGGGTCATGTTGGTCGTAAAAGATGAGGAAGAAGAAAGATTAATTATGTGAAGTGTAGAGATCCAAGCCAATTTCAGTTAATTAAGCAAATGGGATGAAGCTTTCCGACTGTTGGATATATTTGTGTGGCTTAAGATCGAAGGAGTTCCTGTGCAAGCTCGAAGTGCATAAAATTTTATAAGAATTGGAAATCGATGGGGGGAAGTGGTGATTACAGATCCCTACATCGAAAGTTGGCAAGATTGGTCTTCAGGAATAATATGTATTAAGACGGAAGTTTTGGATAGAATTTGGGAAATATTGGAGGTCAAGGTGGGCAATAAGGTCTTTACAGTCTGGGTAAAAGAAATAGAAGGAAAAGTCTTTGAACAATTTATGAATATGGAGGTAAACGAGAAAGAGAATGAACGGAAAGAGGAAGGAGAATGGGAAGGGGATGACCGGAATTGGTTATCGGATGAAGGGGAATCAGAGAATTCAGTCGGAGAAGAGGAAGGTGAAAAGTTGGGGGCATGGAACAAATTCAAACACGAGGTTAATTTCGAGGAATCATTCATTGCAGACTCGTTGGAGTCGGCGCATGCGTGCAAGGGTAATAACGGTAAAAACGTTATGGAGAGTGACCCGGATGGAATGAATCCAGATGGGGAAATCCCAGATCCAATTCCAGATCCAAAGACGGCGGAGAATAACGAAACAGAGCCCAATAAGACCATTGGGCTTAATAAGATCCCATCTATCGAGAAAGAGAGTCAGCCCAGGTGTGATACAGATGGGGGTGGCGAGAAGGATCCGGATGGATTAGAGAGTGTAGTGTTGAAAAGTGGAGAAGTCTCAAATAAATTGAAAAATTTACTATCAAGGAATGTCCCAATAGAAGAAAGATTAGTCATGGTGGGGAAAGATCTGATGGATACGCAAAGAAAAATATGGATGAAGGAAGGGAGAGTAAATAACTTTAGCAGAATGGAGAAACGAATCACAAGGAGTCAATCGAAGAATTGGAGAAAGAAAAAAGAAGAGGATGAAGGCAAGAAGGAGGGGGAGACGGGTGTTGACAGTGATTCATCTTTGAGCATTGGAGTTTTACAAAGGTTAGAGGAGGTCGGAAAGCTAAGCCGGCTGAGGAGAGGCGAAGTAGGGGGAAATCACAACCCTCGATTACCAGAAATGGGAGTAAGCAAGGTAAACCATGAATCTTTTATCCTTAAATTCGAATGGTCTGGGCCTTGGAGAGTTCAAATCCAAATAGATTTCTGAATTAATCAAGACCCACAGGGTTGGAGTTGTGGGAATTCAAGAAATTAAGAGGAAATCTCTTTCAGACATGATGGTCAAGAAAATCGGGGGTAGTCTTGACTATGATTTTGTGTGTACGGGAAGTATAGGTCAAGGAGGTGGGCTGGTCTCTATATGGAACTCGAATTTGTTTGTCAAAGAGCAAGCGCTTTCGAGAGATGATTGTATAGTGCTTCAGGGTATGTGGAAGGAAAACAATAAAAAATAGGCTTTGTTAATGTGTATGCCAGCCAAAATACTTCGAAGAGAGAAGAGTTATGGGGGTTCTTAACCACCATAATAGAGAGCTGGTCGGGTGTTATGGTGGTTCATGGGGACTTCAATGAAGTTAGAAGTATAGAAGAAAGATGGGGATCTTACTTTGATGAGAGGGCAGCAAAGAGATTCAATGATTTCATTAGCAATAATAACCTGATAGACGTGAAAACTAATGGCTCGAAGTTTACCTGGATAAAAGGGGGAGGGGCAAAAATGTCAAAACTCGATAGAATCTTGGTGTCTGAAAATTTCAGAGAAATTTGGCCTAACTTTGAAGTCATAACTGATTCGAGGCTTTGCTCGGATCATAAGCCATTGATTCTGAGGCAGTTGTCCAGGAACTTTGGATTCCGTCATTAAACTGTATAACACTTGGCTAGAAGATGAACACCTGGAAGGGATCGTTAAAGATACTTGGCAGAATTTTAAAATTGAAGGTCAACATATTAAGCTTTTTATTATCATGAAAAAGCTTAGAGAGATAAAAGATAAAATAAAAAATGGAGACAGGAAGTGAGAATAAAGGAAAAGGCGGAGAAAGAATAGTGGTTAAAAGCAATGGATTATTGACAGGAAAGTGGAGGAAGGCGCTGCAAATGGAGAAGACTTAAAGAAAAAATTGAGATCACTTCCTCAATTCGTAAAAAAGAATTAAAAGAAAATGAAGACATTGCCCAGAAAAATAAAAACAGATGGTGTCTTGAGGGGGATGAGAACTCGGCGTTGTTTCATAGAACGTTGAACAAGAAGAAACATGTTAATAGCATAAAAGGCATAGAGGTGAATGGTTTGTGGGAAGTGGATCCGATCAAGATTAAAAAGCAATTCAAAGACCATTTTGAAGAGAGGTTTATAAAAGATGAAGAGTGTAATTGGACGCAAGACCTTGGAGTGACTTCAAGGATTTCAGAGAAAGATAAGAAAATGCTAGAGAAGGAGATGTAAGAGAAAGAGCTAAAAGAAGTCGTTTGGAGTTGTGGGTCCAATAAGTCCCTAGGCCCGGATGGGTTCACGATGGAATTCTTTAAAAAACTTTGGGACATCGTTAAAGGAGAGTTGTTGGATGCGTTTAATGAGTTTATTAGAAGGGGAAAAATCCCCAAAGGGGTGAATACGGCTTTTATAACTCTAATTCCTAAGGTGCAAAACCCTTTATTGGTGAAAGACTTTCGTCCTATAAGTCTAATTTCAAGTTTGTACAAAATTTTATCTAAAGTGTTAGCTAATCAGTTAAAGAAGGTTTTGCCAAGCATTATAGATCCTACACAGTCGGTGTTCATAAAGAATAAACAAATTTTAGATGATCCCCTAATTGCTAATGAAGTTATTGATTGGGCCAAGGCTAAGAAAAAAAGACTGCTTATTCTCAAGACGGACATAGCTAAAGTGTATGATTCGGTGTCTTGGGAATTCCTCGAGTCTATGATGATTCAAAAAGGTTTCGGAGAAAATGGCGAGGGTGGATTCTTGAATGTTTAAAGTCTGGGTCGTCCTCAGTTCTAGTAACTGGCTACCCTTCTTCAGAATTTTCTCTCTCAAGGGGTCTCCGACAAGGAGACCCAATTTCCCCTTTTCTTTTTACCTTAATTATGGAAGGTCTAAATGATGATATTCGAAAGGCGGTTGAGAGTGGATCGTATAAAGGAGTGTTAGTGGGAGAAAATAATATTGATCTAACCCATCTCTTTTTTGCTGATGATGCGATTTTCTTTGGAGAGTGGTCTCCAGAAAACGTGCAAAATCTCGTTAGAATTCTCTATTGTTTCCAGAAAACTGCAGGCCTCAAAGTTAATTTGGATAAAAGTGCTCTTTTTGGGATTGGCATTGACTATGGAATGGTGAAAGAGATGGCTCAAGTGATTGGGTGTGCAGCGGCGAAGTTACCAACAATCTTTTTGGGGATTCCGGTGGGAGAGAAGATGGGACATAAAAAAGCTTGGTGTGGGCTTATCAACAAATTCAAGAAGAAACTTCGTAACTGGAAGCTCAAAACGTTATCCATTGGGGGAAGACACACACTCATTTGCAATGTGCTAGGCAACTTGGGAACTTATTTCTTTTCTTTATATAAAGTTCTAAGCGGGGTAATTAAAGAGCTAGAGAACTTGCGTAGAAATTTCTTTTGGGGTAGAACCCAAGATAAAAAACGCATCCCTTGGGTAAGCTGGGACAAAATTCAGCTGGAAAAGAATAAGGGAGGTCTTGGGGTCGGTCAACTTGGCAACATGAAAAAAGCTTTGTTAGCTAAGTGGTATTGGAGGTTTAGAAGGGAGAAGGAGGCGATGTGGGTGAGAATCATAAAAAGCATTCATGGAGTTAAGGCGACGATGGGAGACGGTAACAACATTAAATGTGGTTCTACTTGGAAAAGAATTGTAAAAGTTTGGCAGAAGTTAAAAGATGTGGATCTGGATCATAGATGTAAAATCAAGGTGGAAGTGGGTGATCGTAAGTCAACAAGTTTCTGGAATGATTGGTGGTTAGGAGAAGGTAGGCTGAAGGAGGTTTACCCTAGAGCTTATAATATAGAAACTAACAAAGACAGCACGGTAGAGGAGAGATGTAAAATGGGTACTGTGATTTGGTCTTGGAGGGGAATTGCTAGAGAAGGTAGAAGTAGAACCGAGGTGGAGGATCTAGTTCAAAAAATCTCTGCTATAAATCTTACAAATAAATAGGATAAATGGATATGTAATGGAGGCCGTAAAAATGAATTCTCAGTGGCATGGTTGAAGACTGAAATGGAGAACTTAAACAGGAACGTGATAGGGAAAAATAGATGGAGTAACAGTTTGCCCAAACGTATATATATCCTGGTGTGGAGAATATTTAGAGACCGTATGCCAACTAAGTTGAAATTGGCAGAAATGGGCTTTCTTAGGACTACAACCCAATGTGATATATGTAACGAAGAAGAGGAATCTCTCTTTCATGTTCTATGGAATTGCAGGAGGTCGAAAGAGGTATGGAATGGAATTAGAAGATGGTGGAAATTGAATGATTGGGTCCCCGGTTGTATTGAAGACGTTATGGATGGCTTGGAGTCCCAAGGCAGGAGCAAGGAGGAGAAGAAAGCTCTCCGTTTGGTCGGGTTTGCTACCTTTAACAATTTATGGAGTTTTAGGAATGAAGCTGTCTTTAATCAATCTTTTGTTCCGGGGATGGTTATTGTAGCCAATGTCCAAAGAGATGTTCTTTTGTGGCTAGATAGTAGATCGAAGAAAATTGTTTTAGATAAGAGTATTTGGTTTTCGAGTCATAGTTTAGCCGTGAAAACTGTGTAATGGTGTTTGTGGGCTCCTAGCTCCTTGCTGGGAGTTTCCTGTTTTATAACGTTGCCATTTTCAAAAAAATGTATATATATATATATATATATATATATATATATATATATATATATATATATATATATATATATATATATATATATATATATATATATATATATATTATATATTATATATTATATATATATATATATATATATATATATATTATATATATATATATATATATATATATATATATATATATATATATATATATATATATATATATATATATATAAACACACACACAGAGAGTGTGTGTGTGTGTCCGGTCATTTGAGAACCCATATATTCGTGAGAACTCCTACTCTATAATTACTTTTTCAAAAAAAAATGACATAATGCCTTAATTCACTTATATTTAACACATTTCGTCAAAAAGAATCTTTAAAAAAATGATTTTTTAAGGTGCACATATGCATAAAACATGTGAATATACACATTTGCACAGAGATGCACATATTCTAAGGCTATTTGGTCCTATTACACACAATCATAAAGCATTCTTTCATCTTCCTAACAGTATAAGCATAGGTCCAAAAAGTACACAGGTTCAGCACATAGCACATAACACACAGGAAGCAGCACACTAGGCAAAAGGCATCCCTATGATCCATGCCAATTCTATCATGCAATTTCCTGAGCGGATCCTATCCTATTTCTTAGCATATATCACATCAGCACATAATATCGTGCGTATTTTGGGAAATAACACTTACTTGAGCTCTGGCCGACTATACGCTTCGCATCTCATTCTTTTCACATCCCATTTATCCTTTAAAATCATAAGTGAGGTGTGCGTACCATGTTTCAAACCCCCAAGCAACAATCAAACAAGAACATTCAAAGGAATCTTTCATATGTTACACAACCCAACTACTTAGAAATTTTATTTAAAAACAATTTTTCCCTTCGAAAATCGTTTTAGAAAATTTTCAAATCCTTGGTTTGAGTTTGGAATTCCAGTCATGTTCATCCGGATACTCGGAATCGCATTCATGTTCATCCAAATCCCTCAAACCAAGGCTCTGATACCAACTTGTAACGTCCCAAATTTCGTAATAAAATTTTCATTTTTAAAAGCGTTTTAAATACATAAAAAGGTTCGCCAACTAAAAATCATTCAAATAAAATCTTAGTATTTAAACATATAACGTATTTATCAAAACATTTACAAACATCACCCAACGGAAGACTTTAATCGTTGAAATCCTCAGATGCGGTACAGTCGCGCCGTGCTCCAAGCTCAAGCCAGTATTTACGTGAAAAACATTTAGGGTAAAAGGATAAGCAGAAAGCTTAGTTAGTTCCCCAAAAATACCACATGGTCCATCACATAAACATCGTCATCGACTTTTGTCGGCAAACATTGTCATCGGCTTTCGCCGGCAAACATTGTCATCGGCTCTCACCGGCAAACATCTTCATTGGCTCTTGCCGCCAAACATCATCATCGGCTTTCGCTGGCAAACATCGTCATTGGTTCTCAAGCCAGCACTGTCGGCCCACAGTCTGACAGCCTTCGACTTTCGTCGGCAAACACGTAAAGCACAAATGATCACATTATTACACAAAGTAATAAAGGCTATTTACGCATGTAACATCACCCATAGTATAGTGAGAAGACTCACCTGATTCATGACCTTAAGCTAGACAGCACTCCACACGAGTGCCCGCTGATCCCGACAATACGCACTTCCTAACAAGGATAAACCCCACATAGAACTTTCTAAATCCCAAACAGGATAACCCTATAGAACCAGCATCCAAAACCCTCAAGTTTGACCAAAAGTCAAACTGGTCAAAAAGTTAACGGTCAACGGTCAAAGTCAACAAAGACAACAGACAAACTTAGCCGCTAACTCCCCTTTTCAGCCCAAATCTCCATTAAGTGCTTATTCCATTAAGACAGAAGTCCCAACTTCCAGGGAATGTCACAAACAGTCCCTTAACTTACAAAAACGTGACTTTAACCACTAATCCTAGCCAAACAAGCTCATGGTGACAAATCTAGTCCAAAATGAAGATTAACAACTTACAACTTCATCCAAAACCACATTAAGACTAGGCTTGGGTTTTTCTCAAGGATTCAGAGACTTAAAGGAGAAGAACTCATCCTTAGCCTCTAAATCCCACACTCATCCAAGATATGAAGCCATCATTGTCTTGAAAGGCTTGAAAGTGATCTTATAACTCCATTAACAACAAATTACTATGGAAAACAAGGTCTTAAACAATTACAATGGTCTAGGGACAGCAAGAACTTGACTCCTTCTAAGCACCACTCTCTCTTGAACACCCTTGCTACCTTCTTCTTCCTCCAAGAACCTTCACAAACCCATAAATGAAGCTTAAATCACCATGGAAACTTGAGAGAGAGTTCCATGGTGTTTCCAGAGGTTAAAACTGAAGAGAGACGGATTCCAAATGAGTTTTACACTTGAAAATGACTTCAAATCACGAAAATGTGCATTTATCTCGTCCAGACGAAATTAGCACCGCTAACTTCAAAGTTAGCGCCGCTAATATCGAGTATGTCCAAAACCTACAGCTTTCCAGACTGGCTCGCGACTGTTCCGCTTCAGCTTCATATTCGCGGCGCTAATCACTTTTTCTCCCAATTTCTCATTTTTGATTTATTTTTAAATGTCATCCCCTCGATACTTGGTTTTGGGCTTAACACTTTGACTCCTTAAGGCTCGTAACTTGACTTTCCGGGATTAGGGTCTTACAAGTCTCCCCCACTTAACGGGATTTCGTCCCCGAAATTGTTTCCTTACTTGTCCTAATCGTGCACCAGCAAATTAACCATTCCATGGTCATTTATATCCTTACATGACTAAACCAGATGGACGTCGCCACTAACTCTAAGCACAACCACCCGAAACCGACTCCTTCAATGCCAAACTCCATACCCTGCTGATCAAAAACCACAATGACTGTCACGCGCCTAATCTGTGCCGACCCACAAACTTCAGATACTCACCTCCAGAGTATTTTACCAAGCCCCAAATATAACCACTTTAATTGCATCATTTCAGAAAACATCCAACGCATAACACCAGGTCATTATACACACGGCAACAACCACCGTCCTACAGACCCACAAGCGCTTTGTCCAAGAGTATATGATCGACTAGGATACAACCACAAGACGCCCCACTCATGTACAGCCCATCAAGCAATTATCGCACTCATCGTTATTCAAGGAATCACAGGATCCCCGTTCCATTCAGCTCGCGACCGAACTCGCAGGTTCTAGACCTAGTATCAACTTCTCAACCAACCATAACGAACTCAACCTAAACCATATTGATGAGTTCGTTACGGAACGAACAGGTCTAACAGAAAACCACTATCCTAAACCGAAATCTTGCTGACCCAAAACATGCAATTTCTCAAAAATCGAGATCGAACTCGAGTTACCTCCAAACTGAACCACATTCGCTCTTCTTTACTCTAATCACCCAACTCCCAACAGACGGAATTTCTTAGAGAAGATATCCAACCATTTTTATGATTGTAACCCAAATCGAAATGCGACACTTTAAAACTTTCCGTCGACTCCTTGGTCGGTTACCCAACCTATCTCACTGCACTGCCGAGAAACCCTAAAATCCCACGATTCCAATACCACCACTCCATAAATTCGGAAGAAGATCCAAAGAACCGAATTCGTACATATTAACTTTCACCAATGTCCCAGCTACTTACCAGATGCCCGTTTGACTTCCATACAGCCGATACTTCACAGGGAAGGTATTCAGCCGTAACTCGGCCATCCGATCCCGGTCCGAATTTTAACACGCCAGCTCTCCTAATTGCCTTCCCTAGATCGATTATCCAACTGATCCCTAATGCTTCACCTGGAACCCCCACTAATAACTAGCGCTTCATACCCAACTGATTCATCATTCGAAAGAAAACCGAATACTCAAGTCTAGCATTCCCAATGCTAACGAACTGAGGTGTTCTTATCGCCAACGAATGAGCACACTAATAACCATCTCTTCCTCTCGCCTTCCCGGTTGCTCTGCCACATGTGCCACCGCTACTACTCAACCTGAACGAGAATAGACGAACAAACTTGAGCATTATCACTCCGAAGAATTCACCAACGATCACCCCCGCTCTTACCCGATCAAATTAACGGTAGTCCAACAACTAACCCAACTTCACCAAAAACTCTACCACTTAACGAAAACTCCAACTTCTTAATACTATCACTACGCAATCAACCTTCCGGTGACACAACAACATCAACACGACCACATCTGCATCTTTGGGTAACCCAATTGATCCTATCACGCATAAGGATACTTAACCGACATCCTGACCATCGGAACGAATAACCAATCACTTCCAACTCAGCAATCGAACATCACCAGACCGACCACACACACTGTTACCCGAACGAAACACTCACGATCACGATTAAGAGGGCACCGTCATCTTCAATCATCATAATTACCGATGCAATCTTCCTGTTCCACGAAGCAATTTCTAACTTGTCGCAGACCCTTGGTCTCTTCTACGATCCACAGACTCGACGGTCATCCCCACGCGACCATACGGACTCGACCTAACCCTCAAACCACTAGACGCTGAACCCGCAACAACCCTCAAATAATGACAACAAAGCACCCCACAAGTTCTGTTGTGTACGGAAACGTGACACTCGGTCAAAATTCTGTAGCGCGCTCCACCTGAGCTAACTTCCGCTGACTCCACACTACATAATCGAACTCTCTGCCGCATCAAAGAACATCCTTATCTTAATGCCACAACCTGCCTCCGTTGATCCCTCTTTATCCTAGTACCGACAACGAAGCCTACACGGGGTGATCAACAGAACAGGAGATCTAAACGCTCACAGCCCAACAAAACGCTCTAACACAATTCTTCATTTTTTACTCCAGCAGTTCTCCCCCACTTAGGGTTCGAAGCCACCACTCGCTGACCCAACAGCCACTGCCGTTTCACCGTCAGTCCACCCTTTACCTACTAGCAATAACACAGACAACTACTTGTCTTCACCCGCACGCTCGAGATAGATCTCGACTATTTACCCGAATACTCAGAACCAACACAAAGGCAATTAAACATGAAAGCGATAAAAGCATAATCGCGAAAACGTACCGACAACGACCGACGAGGTTCCACCTGCTTATCCAGCAGCTAAGCCCCATCTTCCGATTCCAGGTCCTCCATCTTCACATGACGGACACCCCCACACTTCAGAACAACAAAACTCAAATTCTAACCAGCATCCCCAGGTAATCCCGGACAACTTGCCTTGACGTGGCCAAACGGATTGCGTGAAACACAAAACTTTACCTCCAGCTTACCGTCCCGGCGGTAAGGGTCCTCCACTCCATCTAAAACTGCAACTCGAAACTTCTTCTGTGATGACTGTCCCAATTCCTGATTCTGCCTCTTCTGCCCTAGCCGAGCATCGAGCTCGATCTTCCTCGATGCCATAACAGACTCCATCTCAGCAAAAGTCTATCGTCGAGTAGCGGCCACAAACCCACTGATCTTTTTTTTATCATAGCCTGGCACCGTGCCATTATCGCCTCTTCCTACGTGGCAAACTGTTCCTCAAACATTGCTACCATCTCTAACTTAACTGAATTAATCACCAGAGGGAGCATCTCTAACACAGCCCTAGTCACCTCTGCGGCGACCAAATCTCGAACATCCTCGTCACTCATTTTAGGCCCAACCCGGCCTCGTGGACTCGACTCGAGTCCTGAATCATTCCTTCATGGATCATCCCTCCTCATTCTGAAACCCAACAAGGAACTAGTAAGCAAAGGTTTAAAATAATTAAAATGAAAGTAAAAAAAAATTATGAATAAAAATTAGAAAACAAATGACCATTATTGTAACATTGCATTTAAACATACTATATAAATAATTGACTAACATATCTTCAACGAATCTTATCCTCTTTTTTAGTGTGAACATGTATATGCCCCATGTTCACACTAAAAAAGAGGATAAGATTCGTTGAAGATATGTCAGTCAATTATTTGCATAGTATGTTTGAAATGCAATGTTACAATAATGGTCATTTGTTTTCTAATTTTTATTCATAATTTTTTTACTTTCATTTGAATTATTTTAAACCTTTGCTTACTAGTGAAAAACTTAACATATATATTTTAATAACTTAAAATTTTCTAACCATTATTAACCTTATTTAAAATTATATATATGCTTCTTGGTTTTGAACACTTCCATTTATTTTTTTTCTTAACATTATATATATTATAGTTTAATTGATGGTTTATCAAAAAGAAAGGAGTATAATGAAATATGTAAACAAGGTAAAGGGGATATTTAAATTTTATTGAAAATTGAACCTTCACTTATTTAATTTGAATGACTTACGGTATTGTTCGATAATATAGACTACCAAACAAAATGTATAAACAGACACAACTGATTGTATGTGTCATTAGATATGTTTTTTTGATATAACATCATGAGTTATTATAATACTACAGATTTAGAAAATATTCATGACGAGTTGGAGACATAATCATCAATTTTATGGAAATTCAAGTGAAAGTAAAAAAAATTATGAATAAAAAATTAGAAAAAAAATTACCATTATTGTGATATTGCATTTCAAACATACTAGGCAAATAATTGACTAACATATCTTCAACGAATATTATACTCTTTTTTAGTGTGAACATGTATATGCCCCATGTCCACACTAAAAAAGAGGATAAGATTCGTTGAAGATATGTCAGTCAATTATTTGCATAGTATGTTTGAAATGCAATGTTACAATAATGGTCATTCGTTTTCTAAAGTTTATTCATAATTTTTTTTTACTTTCATTTGAATTATTTTAAACCTTTGCTTACTAGTGAAAAACTTAACATATATATTTTAATAACTTAAATTTTTCTAGGCTTTATTAAAGTTATTTAAAAATATATCTATGCTTCTTGGTTTTGAACACTTCCATTTATTTCTTCTTAACATTATATATATTATAGTTTAATTGATAGTTTATAAAAAAGATAGGGAGTATAATGAAATATGTAAACATGGTAAAGGGGATATATAAATTTTCTTGAAAATTGAACCATCACTTATTTAATTTGAATGACTTAAGGAATTTTCGATAATATAGACTATCAAACAAAATGTATAAACAGACACAACTAATTGTATGTGTCGTTAGATATGTTTTTTTGATATAACATCATGAATTAATCTAATTCTACGGAGTTAGAAAATATTCATGACGAGTTAGAGACATAATTATCAGTCTTTTGGAAATTCAAGTGTAAAAACAATTTTTATTCATAAGTATCATATATATATATATATATATATATATATATATATATATATATATATATATATATATATATATATATATATATATATATATATATATATATATATATATATATATATATATATATATATATAGACTAAATATCAAATGGGAACCAATATTTTCCTAGGAACCATAGAAACTTTTTGACTGAATTTTTTTTTCAAAAAAAATGACATAATACACCTAATCGCTTATATTTAAGATCATTTGTAAAAAAATTGAAAATATAATATATATATACACGAAATGTGCACATATGCACGAAACGTGATCATATACACATATGCAAAAAAATGCATATATGCACATTTCGTGTATACATATTATTTTTCAATTTTTTTTTTGTCAAAAAGTCTTAAATATAAGCGACTAGGTGTATTATGTCATTTTTAAAAAAAAACAATTCAGTCAAAAAGTTTCTACGGTTACTAGGAAAATATTGGTTCTCTCTTGAAACGGACTCTATATATATATATATATATATATATATATATATATATATATATATATATATATATATATATATATATATATATATATATATATATATATATATATATATATATATATATATATATATATATATATATATATATGTTCGTGTGTGTGTGTGTGTGTTAAGTTTTTGACTAGTAAGCAAAGGTTTAAAATAATTAAAATGAAAGTAAAAAAAATTATGAATAAAAATTAGGAAATAAATGACCATTATTGTAACATTGCATTTCAAACATACTATGTAAATAATTGACTAACATATCTTCAACGAATCTTATCCTCTTTTTTAGTGTGAACATGTATATACCCCACGTTCACACTGAAAAAAAGGATAAGATTCGTTGAAGATATGTAAGTCAATTATTTGCATAGTATGTTTGAAATGCAATGGTACAATAATGGTCATTTGTTTTCTAATTTTTATTTATAATTTTTATTACTTTCATTTGAATTATTTTAAACATTTGCTTACTAGTGAAAAACCTAACATATATATTTTAATAACTTAAATTTTTCTAACCTTTATTAAAGTTATTTAATATTATATATATGTTTCTTGGTTTTGAACACTTCCATTTATTTTTTCTTAACATTATATATATATTATAGTTTAATTGATGGTTTATAAAAATGAAAGAGAGTATAATGAAATATGTAAACAAGGTAAAGAGGATATGTAAATTTTATTGAAAATTGAAACATCACTTATTTAATTTGACAGACTTACGACATTGTTTGATAATATAGACTACCAAACAAAATGTATAAACAGACACAACTGATTGTATGTGTCGTTAGATATGTTTGTTTGATATAACATCATGAGTTATTCTAATCCTACAAATTTAGAAAATATTCATAACGAGTTGGAGACATCACTATCAGTCTTTTGGAAATTCAAGTGAAAAACAATTTTTATTCCTAAGTATCATATATATTTTTCATATATATATATATATATATATATATATATATATATATATATATATATATATATATATATATATATATATATTCCTAAGTATCATATATATTTTTCATATATATATATATATATATATATATATATATATATATATATGTTAAGTTTTTTTACTAGTAAGCAAAGGTTTAAAATAATTAAAATGAAAGTAAAAAAATTATGAATAAAAATTAAAAAATAAATGACCATTATTGTAACATTGTATTTCAAGCAAACTATGTAAATAATTGACTAACATATCTTCAACGAAACTTATCCTCTTTTTTAGTGTGAACATGTATAGGCCCCATGTTCACACTAAAAAAGATGATAAGATTCGTTGAAGATATGTCAGTCAATTATTTGCATAGTTTGTTTGAAATGCAATGTTACAATAATGCTCATTTTTTTCTAATTGTTATTCATAATTTTTTTTACTTTCATTTGAATTATTTTAAACCTTTACTTACTAGTGAAAAACTTAACGTATATATTTTAATAACTTAAATTTTTCTAACCTTTATTAAAGTTATTTAAAATTATATATATGCTTCTTGGTTTTGAACATTTCCATTTATTTTTCTTAACATTATATATAGTATAGTTTAATTGATGGTTTATAAAAAAGAAAGAGAGTATAATGAAATATGTAAACAAGGTAAAGGGGATATATAAATTTTATTGAAAATTGAACCTTCACTTATTTAATTTGAATGACTTACGACATTGTTCGATAATATAGACTACCAAACAAAATGTATAAACAGACACAACTGTTAGGTCATTTATTGATTGAGTCAATTGCGCATGATATTTTGCCTATATATTAGTTGTTCATTTAATGGGTGGACATGTCTATTCCATAGTTAGCGTAGACTATTTATAGCTGCATGTACCCTAATTTGGGTTAACGTTTTTGTAATCTTTCATACGCCTCTCATACAGAATAGTTCTCTTTGAATTATTCTTGAGAGTAGCAATACAATCATTCGGCTATTGTTCTTCATGTTTTGATCTGGTTGATTATTCCGCTTATTTGAATCTATCGATCTACTCTTATTTGTTCTCACAATTGGTATCAGAGCAGGAGACTGTGTAATTGATACACTTTTCTTCTGTCGAGTTCCAAAAAGTTTGAACTCAGATCTGTTCTTGATAGTCTTAATCGTCTTAATCGATTTTAGATGTCAGATCTTGATCTTTTGTTTATCTTTTAACTCGATCCGTTTATACACGTCTGATTCACGTTAAAACAAGATCTAATGGCGCATGAAGAACCTCATTCATTGTTATTCAACTTGTCCAGCAGCAATGGATCCACCACAAGGATCCCGATCCTTTTTACAAACGATTATGAAGTCTGGGCTCTGCATTTTGAAGATTATGTTCTTGGAATAGAAGAACATGGATCAACCATATGGCATGTTATAACTGTAGAGACGTTCGCTCATACGGGTTCGCTTAAGGTCATCAAAACCTTAAAAGAATACAATGCTCTTCTCGTTGCTCATACAGATATTCCTCTAGATGAGAAAAACAAGTTAATGTGCAACATTAAAGCCTTCAGAATCATCAGGTCTGCATTTCCCCCAGACACCCTCAAACCGGTCAGTTCATGTGAAACAACAAAGGAGATCTGGGATAGGTTGTAGTAGTTGTACTCCGGCGACACTGATCTTGAGCATTCAGTACAAACTACCCTTCTTTCCGAGTTTGGATCCTTCGTTCAAACCCCTGATGAAACATTTGTTCAGACCTTCGATCGCTACAATCATCTCTTGAGCAGGTTGCTCAAATACAAAATTGCTCGTACCGTTATTGCAAAAGGTCACATTTTTTAATAGCCTCCGACCTGAATGGAAAGCTATAGTTTCAACTATCAAAGCTCATGAGCAGTTCAAATCATACACTCTAGAAAAAGTAATGGGTATTCTTAAATCTCACGAGAAAGAGATCACTGAAGAAGCGAAGACCATTTCTGGTATGGGTTCACTTGCCCTTGTTGCGAAGGGAAAGAAAGCTACCGAAGACGATTCGGAGTCTGACTTTTCCGATGAAGACCTGACCAGAGAAGAAAAAGCTCTCATGGTCTTAAATCCGAAAAAGTTCTTCAAAAAGACTTTTTCCAAGTTTAAGAATCGTGGTACACAAGGGAACTTCAGTTTAGAGAAACCCAAAGAGGATAGCTTTAAGAAGTAGAAGCCGGAAGAAGAGAAAAAGGTGGTTGGTGACTCTAGTCATGATTGACATTACTGTAAAGGCAAGAACCACTTCGCTAAGGATTGCTTGCTCCGAAAGCAAAACGAGAAGAAGGAGCAAGTCAAAGATGAAGCCTATTATGCCCAGAAGATCGAAGATCTGAAGAAGAAATAGGCTTCAAATGCAAAGCCAGCTTTTGTGGTACAAGAGAACGATGAGGATGGTGTCGTTAAAGGCTGGTCAACGGATTCAGAAGATGAGGAAGTTAGGAAGCCGACGCATGGTCGATGTTTCATGGTGAAAGAGGATAGTTTCGAACAAAGAGGGTACTCCACTGACAGATGCCAGACATCAGCGAGTTGTTTCGCCAGCGAAACCTGTTTCGGAACAGGTAAAGGAATGTGATGATATCGTCGACAAGGTACGCTCTATTCTAAAATCCTTAAATATTTTCTCCTCTACTTACGACATGGAATTAGATTATTTAAGGTTCACTGTTTCAAATTTTAGTGACAGCTTAAAACGAACACGCCTTAGCAATTCTAATTTAAATGATCAATAGAACAGGGTGACATTTAAGAATGAGGAGAGTAGAATGAAAATCGACGCCTTGGAGTTAGAGTTGATTAGAGCTAGGGATGACATTATTTATGTCAAGAGAGACAATTTTTCACTTGTTAAACAAAGAAACATTTTATGTTTGATTGCAAAACGTCTTTATAACAATATTACTCAACTGCATAATGATTGTGATATAGGCTGGAGATTACATAAAATGATTTTGCCATTTCTCGAATTGAAAGAGGATGAAATCGATGCAGATTGTTATAGGTGCGAAGAAATTGTTTCTGTAATGCCCCAAAATTTGTCCCCCTTTTTTTTTTTTAAGAAAAACGCAATAGTGCAAAAAGCACAATAGCTGGTGTAGTATTTTATAAAACTCGGTATTGAAAAATTTCATATTTCGATAACCGTGTTTCTTTACAGAACAAATTGTCAAGCTTTAAAAACTTTTCTCATGACCCCGTGTCATGTCTTAAAAATTTGGTCCCAACATAAACCATTTAGTTGTAAAAATGTTCATACAACTTCGGGGGTTACAACTTCATATCATACAAGACCATAGAAAGCAAGTTAGGATTACAAACCGTTACATGAGCCAGAAGTCGCTCCATCTAAAATCTCAATATCCTCGAGTCATCTACCTGCTTCTATCTCTCGTGTCTAGAATCTGGGATACATGGCATAAAATAAAATACGTACGACAAAAATGTCTCGTGAACTACATGAGTTTGGACACAAAACATTTATAAACATAACATATATCATTTTCAAAATCTTTGTAACCAAATCATATCATAACACTTACTGTTAAAATCATTATAACTGAAACGTATCATCGTTTTGCTTTTGAAGCCTTTCATAAAAAGTTTGACATTATAAAACTTTCATTTCTTAAACTTGAATGGTATTCAAACACATTTGGATTTTTATACTCAGGGCCTTAATCACTCTCGGTGATACCCCAAGTCTATACCGAGATGGTAAGAACATAATCAAACCACCTCAGCATCTTATCACATGCTTTGACTGGTATCTTAACATGCTTGTTTTTTATACTTAGGGCATTAATCACTCTTGGTGATACCCCAAGTCTATACCAGAATGGAGAGAACATGATCAGTCCATCCTGGCATCATTAGCTTAGGACATCTACTTCGCGAAGGGGTCGGTACCACCCAAGTAGATTCCTCTAGGTTCCGTTACGGGAACATCATGGCCCGGGCACAAAGAACTATGTTCTTTGTTCATACTGCTTTATATTTCTTTGCTTGCATTAAACACCAGTCATTCATACACATAGCATTTCTTATCATCAAAACATTCATTCACAAATACATTAAGGCTAGATGTCAAAACTTTCTTTCAAAAACATTCGTAAGGCTAGATGCCAAAACTTTCTTTCATAAAAATTCGTAAGGCTAGATGCCAAAACTTTCTTTCATAAACTTCATAGGCTAAATGCCAAAACATTCTTTGATAACTTTCGTATGCTAAACGCCAACACATACTTTCAAATCTTTATGGCTTAATGTCAAAACATACTTGTCAAACATAGTAGGCTAAATGCCAAAAACATAATTTCATAACATTATTCAACTTAATGTCAAATCGTACTTCCAAAACATAGTGGGCTTAATGTCAAATCATACTTTCAAACATAGTATAAGACTTTTATAATCATGACTTAGATAGATAAACTTGCATATCATTTCATATTTGAAAGTCACATAAAAACTATATAAACATTTTGCCATGAAAAAATCACATGTACTCACCTTAGTAGCTAGGTACGTCTAGCTACACTAATCCACTTTCTCTAGGCTTTCCTTGCTTCCAAGCATCCTTCAAATCTCTATTAATTTTAATAGAAGATTAGAACTTATTAGACAACTTAGTGTACATCATGTGCCTAATCATTCTTGAACTACTTTTTTTTTTTTTTTTTTTTGAACGACTATTCTATTTCTACTGTTAGTTCACCTTGTTAGTTTTTTTTTAACCACCTTGCTTCTAGTGGGGATAGAACCCAAACCACTTGGGAGACTTGTAACTCTTGATGCCACTAACCATTATCTAATTCTATTCTAATGGTTAAGTATAATTCTTAAGACATAATAACAATCTTGGACTCTTTTACCATATTGACCAAAATGGTATTTCCAAGATCTACAAGTTTATTTTAGCAACTTTCAACTTTTTACATCTTTATAAGTTTATCTCAATGGTTAGATGTCAAAACATCTATCATTCACTTGTTTATGTCATATTGACAAACGTTGATCGATAATGTTTCTCAAAGTTAGAAATCGTTATAAAACATATTATTTTTTTCGTTCACATGATTCCATTCTTTTCTCCTTTTATTGATGGAATCACCAATTCCATCCTGATCAGACAATTATTTGTGAATCTAAATCCCATATTATTAAAACACCATGACCAATCACATGATTTGAGGCTTTAATTGGTATTTTACAACTTTAATACCATTCTAGAAATTTACCAAGAACAAATCTCATAACTAATATCATCTGATCCATATATATATATATATATATATATATATATATATATATATATATATATATATATATACACACATGTATATATACATACACATGTATATATATATATATATATATATATATATATATATATATATATATATACATACACATGTATATATATATATACATATATATATATATATACATACACATGTATCAAACATTACCAATTAAACATTACCAAACATTACCAATTAAACAAATCTCATAACTAATATCATCTGATATATATATATATATATATATATATATATATATATATATATATATATATATATATATATATATATATATATATATATATATATATATACACATGTATCAAACATTACCAAGTTTCAAGTTTTTGTTATTCCTTTTTAACAGGTATGTAGTAATTCTTTGCAAGCAAAATCTTTTGACTAATACAAAAGTCAAAACTGTAATATTGTTGATAACCCATCCAACTTCTTTAATTCCTTACTCATTCTCATTCGTATACAAAGTGTGGTACTTGTGTCTCGTGACTTAAATTTCAACATATGTTTGGCAACAATCCAACCACTTCAAATTAGAACTACTTAGGAAGTTATACCTCAAGAACACTCTGTCTAATAGAGACATATTAGGTGAAGGCTGTTCTTATGAGGACCCGACCACCATACAGCCACCGTTACTCACCACAGCTACCATCATCACACTGATAGCAATAAATCAGCTTGTTGCTTCCTAATCCCTAAATCATATTCCAAAACACATAAGCACACAAGCATCAAACTTCAAGAGTCTTTCCTGTTTCTAAAACCAAATTTGACTAATACTTGTGAGAGATTACCTTCAAATATTCTGTAGGTTTGTCGATTTTTAGGTTTATTAATGCTTCAGACCACAAAATCGAACCTTATGGAGCTCATGTCAATCACTGTCGCCATCATCGGAGCTCACAAAAATACCGATAACAGCAGTTTCAAGTCACCATTGCCATCGCCGGAGTTCATAGTCGCCTCCCACCGCGGCTCTGCCACCCCCCTGTGCGCACAGCAGCTCCAAGCTGCATGTTCGGTCTCGTTACCCCCTTTGAATCGCGATCTGTTACTCTAGTGAAAGTCGCAAACCACAAAAGCCTTGACCGACCTTCTCTCTTCCCGTCGTGACTCCTTTCGCCGGTCTCAGAAGCACCGGCCGGCGCCGGACCTATTTCTGATGAAACTCAGACCCATAGAGACCATTGCTAGACCCAATCTCATCCTCGCCGACCATGCGCTCTCTCTCTAATTCATACACACACGCTATCGATTTGTATGGGTGTGTTTGATTTGATCGAACTCTAGATCTCTAATCAAATCCTCGGTTTCTGATTTGCGTGTTAAGGAAAGAGAGATCGTACCTGGTTTTGGGGAAAAACGTAGCCCACAGGATGTTAAGGAACCGGTGGATGGATTTTAGATGGAAAATGACAAATATACCCCCATCCCCAGCCTTCGAAAATTTTCCTACTTTTGAGTATTATTTCGGCTGATTTTCTGTTAGCTATAACTTCTGCATATGACATTCAAATGTTACAAAATTTATAACTTTATAAAGATGGGAATAAGCTTTACAACTTTCCCCTACTGACTTAAGTCCAAATCTTTGTATATTTTTCCACTATCAACCCTTGAATTCTTTGGTCATTTTTGTCACTTTTGGGTCATTTTAAAACATTTATAACTCTTTCGTTATAACTTCAAATGGCATGAATCTTTTCCCTATATTTTTGTTATCTCAAATATTTCCAAAGTCATATTGATGACTTTTTCTCAATTCTTTTTAAATTTTGAGATATTAATTTTAAAGTTTGCTGAATAAAGTTTTCACTTTTGGTCATTTATTCCCTTTTTTGCTTTTGGGTCGCTAAGACCAAATTTATAACGGATATACTATCTCAAAATGAATTAATACAAAGTCTTAACAATAACTTTTCCACAATTTTACATTCTTGGACCATTTTGTCCTTCCATTGTACATCTTATAATCGTGAATATTAACATCAAATATACTTGTACTGTCTTTCTACTTATGCAAAATTTTAGTTGTCACGGTTTCTTCTGACGAAGTGTCAGAATCATATCATATCGGACTGGACAAAATTGAAAATTTCATTCGTTGTGCAAGAAATTGAACTCCGAAAATACTCTCACTTCTGAGAATATTTCCGAATTCGATGAATGCGAAATGAGTGAAATATCCGTGGAGGATGAAATTGATTGCTCTGCTTTTGTAAATAAACAACCTGAACCTAAGAAAAATCTCATTTCTGAAAATTCAGTTGCATTTGCTCGAATTGTTGAAAATAAAGGATCACAAGTTTTAAATGAACAAGCAACAGTTTTTTCCTAAAGTTAAAACTGTTCCAAACCAAGTTTTCATAAAAACTGGACTGAACATTAAAGACACATCGGAACTCAAAGTCCTTGTTGATAACGCTAATGTTGATGGTTGTGATGCTTTCTTTTAGTCTGAACTTATCGACAATGCAGATGAAACGAAAGGTCTTTCCGAAATGACCTCTTAGAAGTCCCGAGGAAAATATATAACAGGAGCATTGAATCGTAAAGATTCATTCTCTCAGCCAGGAACAAGTGGCACAAAATCAATTCTGAATGATCCTTGTGTGCTTCATAATAAAATACCAACCAACCCTCCAAATTCAGTATCTTGTTTTTATAAGTCTCCTGAAGAACTTATAGCTAGAAGGAGACAGATGAATGCTCGGTACATAAAGAATTTAAAAGAAAGAAAACAATTTTGGAGAAACAAAAATGCCAAAAGTTTTGTTAATTCTGACTTGAATTCTGCTTAAAAAGTTGGTACAACTCCGATTCCGAAATCGAAACAAATATCACACACAAGACAGATCTTTCAGAAACCTTACGCCTTTTTGAAAACAGTTAAAAAATCAAAATCACCTGAACCAGCAAAAGCAAAGATTTTCAATCCTGTCCTAAGATCTAATGATTTGAAGGGCAAAGCCAAGCTCTATCCCGAAACAAAATCAATCCTCAAAGAGGCCAAACTCACAAAAGTTTAAAAGGATTTTCACTCAAAACCGAACTCGAAATCAAATTTCTTTGTCCAAACCAAATCGAATCAAGCTGTTCAAAGAAAAACACACTTTGTTGAGAAAAATTGGTATTTAAACAAAACCAAAGTGTTTCGGTTCGAAAACGGAGAGAATCAACTTCCAAAGAGGCAAACATTTGGGGTTGACAAGTCAAACATCTTTCCTGTTTTCAAGAAATTCTCACATGGACCCACATTGGTTTGGGTTTCTAAATCTCTCTAAATTGTGCAGGTGATGCGTGACGAAGAGTATGACTCGGAATGGTACATTGATAGCGGCTGTTCGCGTCACATGACAGGGAGAAGGGAAGAATTTAAAGGAATATCATTCGCTACAAAATGGAGGAAAAATTCGGTATGGCAACAATGCTACGGGTGAAACCAAAGGCTACGGCATGATCACAAACGGTGAATTTTCTATTCGCAAAGTAGCTTATGCGGAAGGCTTAAAACACAACCTAATCAGTGTTTCGCAACTGGTGGTGGGATCTGGTCTCAAAGTGTCCTTTGATGAAGACGGTACGGAAAAATCATAGAAAAGAAAACTAAGACGATGATTCTGAAGTCTAAGAGAAAGGGTGAAATGTTTCCCCTGGATATGAATCTGATCAAAGGAAAGCCTGCCATTTGCTTACTCACAAAAGCAGCTAATGATGATAGTTGGCTATGGCACAGAGGTCTATCCCATATGAACTTCAAAGACATAAACAAACTGGTGCTTGGTGATCTGGTGCGAGGATAGCCACTACTAAAGTTCAATAAAGATCATTTGTGTGACGCATGCAAACTCGGAAAACAAAGCAGAAAGAGCCACTCCACAATATTCAACACAATCATAGTTGAACCTCTTGAATTGTTGCATACTGATCTTTGTGGTCCATCTGCAATCGAAAGTGTAGCTCACAACAAGTACATTTTGGTTGTAGTTGATGATTTTTCTCGTTTTACGTGGGTTTTCTTTCTTAAACAGAAATCCGAGGCGACTCCAAATATGATCAACTTCATCAAGCAAGCTGAACTGCTGCTCCGAAAGCCCGTTCAGAAGATTCGAAGTGACAATGGCACAGAATTCAAGAATCAAGTACTTGAAGATATTCTTGTGAGCAAAGGGATTTTACATAATTTTTCTGCTCCTTACACTCCACAACAAAATGGAGTGATGGAACGCCGAAATCGCTCACTTTGCGAAGCAGCTCGAACTATGCTCTCATTCGCAAGACTGCCTTTGTATTTCTGGGCTGATGCTATTGCCACTGCCTGCTTCACTCAGAATTTCTCAACAATCAACAAGCTATTATTACTCACTTCTTATGAGATTCTCAACAAGAGAAAACCAAATGTGAAATTCTTTCATGTTTTCGGTTCGAAGTGCTTCATTTTTAACTCTAAGGAGAAACAAGTTAAGTGGGATGAAAAGGCTGACGAAGGAATCTTTTTGGGCTATTCATTGACATTAAAAGCCTATCGAGTTCTGAACAAACGATCTCGGAAGATAGAAGAAACGTACTATGTCACTTTTGATGACAAATACACCTCAAGGGCTCGGAACAAAGAACATCAGTTGACAGAGATCTTTCCTGAATCAAATAAAACAATTATTCCTCTCATGAACCTATATGAGGAATTCATGAACTTGTTTGATGAACCAGAATCTTCCAAATCCTCTTAATCAAATGCTAAAGACAATCAGGAGGAGGAACTGCTAAAGATAGTAGAAGATGCCACAACAGAGGCTGAAGGAACACCAGAACCAGCAGAAACTACTCCGTCTACACCAGAATCGTCTCCCACTCCATCTCCGAATGAACAGGAATCTGAAACCTCCCATACTCAAGAAGACTCTTCCGGCTCACACATCCAGGGAGAGTCCAAAACCTGTTCCGGAAGAGAGACCAACACCTGTTCCGTAAGAGAGGCCAACACCTGTTCAGGGGGAGGGTTCTGCTCCAACTCAAGGGGAGAACACTCCTACTTTCGAGGGGGAGCATCCAACTGATAATGACGAATTTCATGCAAACTTTCAGGGGAGAATGAGAATGAAAATAATGATTCTGACACACAATCAGAAGTTTAGTCAGAAATCGAGGAAGTTTTTGTAGAAATCAATCTGAAGTATGACCCAAACTATCCTTCGATGCTGAAGTGGACAAGAGATCATCCTCGAGCTCAGGTAATCGGAGAAACATCAGCAGGAGTTCTGACAAGGGCACAACAAAAAGAGAAACAAACTGTATTATTTTCGAAAGTAGAATTTTGCATGTTTAATTCGTTTATCTCAAAAATTGAACCTAAAACGGTTAATATCACCATTCATCATGCTGACTGGGTCCAAGCGATGCAAGATGAACTCAATGAGTTTGAACGCAACAAGGTCTTGAGACTAGTTCCGACTACAGAAAATGCATCATTTCTCAGAATGAAGTGGGTGTTCCGAAACAAACTAGACAAAGAAGGAAACGTCATTCAGAACAAGGCACGTTTAATGGTCAAAGGATACTGTCAAGAAGAAGGAATCGACTACGAGGAGACTTTCGCACCCGTTGCAAGATTGGAATATGTTCGGCTCTTTCTAGCCTATGCAGCACACAAAGGTTTTGACGTCTATCAAATCGATGTGAAGTGTGCTTTTTTGAACGGTGAATTGGAAGAAACAGTGTATGTCGAACAGCCTCCAGGTTTCGTAAACAACAAACATCCGGATTACTGCTTCGTTCTGGATAAGGCAGTATATTCCTTAAAGCAAGCTCCAAGAGCTTGGTATGAGACGTTGACTCGCTTCCTCAAGCAGTCGAAATTCAAACAAGGCTCAGTTGATCCAACCTTCTTTCGCAATAAGGAAGGCAACCATCTTATGATAGTTCAGATTTATGTTGATGATATTATTTTCGGATCCACTCATCCAAGCCTAACCGCTGAGTTCCGAAAATTAATGGAACTAAATTTGAAAGTTTGATGGGGAACTTCTTCCTTGGCCTGAACATCAGACAAAGCTCCAAAGGGATTTTCATCAATTAGGAAGCCTATACAAAATCTCTTCTAGAGAAGTTCGGAATGATGAGCGACTCAAAAGTTAAAGTTTCGATGGCGTTCGGAACCAAGCTCACTCCTTCTCTGGATAAACATGCCGCAGACATCACTCTTTATCAACAAATGATTGGTTCGGTTCTCTACCTTACTTCTAGTCGACCTGATATCATGTTTAATGTTTGTTATTGTGCTAGGTATCAAGCTAATCCAAGGGAACCTCACATTACTGCTGTGATGTAACGCCCGTTCTCGTATTTGACCCTTTTAGCGTATTTTCCAACTTAAAATACTAAATAAAAGATTTATAATAATAAAAGAATAAAATTAAATAATGTTGGTTATAATAATAATTCTAGAAATTATCTAACGACTAAAAGGAAATATAATTATGATGAGAGACCTAAAATGTCAAGAAACGAAATTAAATAAGTGATATTTGTTAGGAGTGGTTAATTACGTCAAGTTGAGAAACTATTTTTTTTTTAGAACGGCAAATCTATCCTACTCCTAAATTACTCCTGGTTATGTTGCGAAACTATTGAGTTTAAGTTGCAAACTTAGAAAACACTCTTTGAAACGGACGCATGATCGGGAACTTGAAACAGATTCTAATTAAAATCTACGACTCACAGTTATCACCAATTAAATCTCAATAAACACATCTTCCGTTTAATGCTCCAAATCGATATCAACGTTGATTGCCAATTGGAAGCTTTACATTCCATTCACTTTGCCGATTCCGTTGTTCTTGCCGTGAAACCACGAATCAGAGATGCAGTGAGATCGAGAGAAGAGCGGGACAGCAAAGTACCGTGGTGGTGATCCACTTTGGCTGGCCGGAGAAGGATGTGGTGCAAGCAGTTGGTCGTTGTTTCAAGTCCAATCACCGGTAAAAGCTCCTACCGTCTCTCCTTCTTCTGTTCTCGTTTTTCTGTCCACCATCATTGCCATCGCCGACAGCCCTTGGCTGCCGGATTGACCACCGCTACGCCGCCTTTGAACCACCAAGTGTGTGTGGTTGCACTTGCTGACCTATTCCGACATGTACGTCCTTATTTTTATGACCTATTGCAGCGATTAGTCATGGCTTCCGCTTGTTTTCCTCCCGGTTAAATCGAACCACCGTCGGCTGCAGCCGTTGGCTGCCAGCGGACCAACGTTTCACGGTTGCTGCACCACCATGCAATGAGGTAGTGCTTTGGTGTTAATTTCAGATTTCAAGTTATGTTTGTTTTAGATAATGATCGTTGTATGGTGTCCGTTTTTGTCCCATTGAACACAAATGTCGTGTGTGGGTTTTGCACCGCCACCAAGCCGCCAAGAGCCGTCTCATCACCGCCGTGTCACCACCACTGTGTGGAGGCTATGGTTGGGTGACCATCTCAACTTTAGGGCTGTTAACTTGAAGGCTAGACGGTCTGTTTTGGACTAAAAGGATAAATCGGTTCTATCATTTTATGTGAAGTGTTATTTAATTATGTGATCAAGTCTTAAGTCCTTTGACCATTCAAAGAAGGATTAATCTCTATTCCAACATTAATCTCTATTCCAACATTAATAATCAGACCTTATTACATTAAGAACTTAATGAATGTCTTATTAGATTAATAATTAGGAGAAACACCCTTAAAATGGCTAAAATTGCATCCAAACCCGTACAGCAATCTGCACAGAACTTGCAGATCGTTTTACGGGAAATTGGTGCGGAATCAGAGAAAATCCTGTGAGACGTGAGTCGTGCGAAATCGAGTCTAGTTTCCAGAAAGGTATAGAACACGTCATTTGGATTTACGGTTCAGAAGTTACGGTCTGAACAGTGGAAAGGTGTATAAAAATGACTTAATATGCAATTTTTATAAAAATCGAATTTGGAGATTTTATGCACCAAGCCTAAAAAGAACATTTTAAAAGGGTATTAATTGGATCATGTGACACCTAAAACTCATAACTTAATAATTGTGGTTAAGGGCTTAATATATGACTTAAATAATAAAGCTAGAAAATAATGTAAATAAATAATAACAAGTAACAATATAAGGCAAACTCTAAAAGGTGATCGTTATCAATGTTTGTAGGTTGTTTCGTGCGAGTTTCTTCTAGTGCACGCTAGTGTCGATACATGGACGTACCTGGAGGTGAGTTACACTGACTTGCCTATTATAGTAACGATGCATGTAATGTGTTATATTTTATGCGTTTGTATGCTTATAAATTTTCAATAGAATATTGTGCTATATATTATGTGGTATGTATGTGTTGTCCATGAAGAACGGTGGTGAAGTGGGCAATGTATACATTTGTAAGTTTGTCCATGAAGAACGGTGGTGAAGTGGACAAGGCTCACCATGAAGCACGGTGGTGAAGTGGTCAGTGGCTGAGGTACCGGGGACAGCCCTTCGGGGAACCGGCCCGCGCATAGGAGTTGGTACCAACAATACGTGTATAGGAATAATGTGATTATGTCTATGTTAAGTTAAGTTAAGTTGTACTTTTGGTGAAAGTTTAAAGGTGCTATGTGTATGCATGTGATTGTTACAATGAGTGAGTGTAGTGTAGGCTCACTAAGCGTTTTCGTTTACCCGTTGTTGATTTACATCTTTTCAGGATCCTTTAGGGTGACAAGGGGAAGGCACCGGTTTGACTGCTGCTGATACGCATTCCATGAAGATTTAGTTAAAGGATTTTATGACTTTTAATAATATGAAGTTATAATATATTTTTTATAAATGTTGGCTTCCGCTACTCATGTTGGTTTTGGATAATTTAAAATTATGTTTTTTTGGAATTATGGTTTTATAATATATGATGGTTATTTAAAAAAAAATTTGGGACGTTACAAGTCGGTATCAGAGTAGGGTTTGAGGGATTTAGGTGTGCTTTCATGCATGCGTAGACTTAAACTACGGCTTGGAATATTTTCAAATAAGATTTTTTAATGAAATTAACATGCTTGAAAAAGAAAATGGAATGCGGGGTGTGCAGTCAACCAGGGCTCAACAGGAATCACTTAGATATTATTTCGACATATGATGTTGAATCCTAAAAGATAGAATATTTGGAATTGTTGATGAATGACACATTTATTGTTTCGATAGTAATGTTTGTTTATGTGCCTTACATGCCATTATATGCTTGTAGGAACACTTGTGCTTTGTAAATGTAACTGCTAGAAACTATGTTGGCGATTCGCAACTAGGATGCCTTAGGCTATACCTAATCAGAATCTTATAGGCTTTGAAATTTAATCTGGCCTTATTGCATGTTCTTGTTTGATTGTTGCCTTAAGGTAGGATTAATCATTCGAATGCCTATAGGATTTGGTGTTATGCGTGGTAGGGCATGCATGTTGTCCTTTGCCATCATTAGTGAATAACATGTACTTGAACTCGTAAAGTATATTCTTAGGGTAATCTAAGAATATTATTAAAGTATATAAATAAATGGTATAACACTAACTAGACTAGGGAAACTACGTGTAACTCTCGAAACAAATAGCTATAAGTGTGGATGGTAGTAAGGGCCCGTACTATCGAAAACACAGGATAGATATTTGACTCTAGAGAAAACACGGGGGAACCTAGGAGAGCTGGGGGTGGGTGCACAGAAATGAATTAGTAAAATCTACTAATATTATTAATAATACTTTTCTAACTTTAGAATAGTAGAAAGGATGAGAAAAGGAATTCAGAAGTGATATGCATAAGACCGATATGTCTGACCTAAGTGGTGGTACTAGCATGTTTGATGTTTCAGTACTTATTAATAGTAAGTAAAGACTAGAAATGTGAAAAAGTAACGGGTCGGATGTAGTAGAAGCTAGTCGAACGTGAAGTTGAAAGTGTGAATATTACGTGAACCGACTAGTAGAGTCACGGTCATCATCAATATATAGAATATACGTTGTAATCGGAAGTGGAAAGCATTGGGAGGTTTGGTCGTCAGGATGATTGGCTAGAAGAGAGGAACGATTCATGCCGCTGATATAAGTGCAGCGGATTATCAAAGTTTTTTTTAAGTTTGGAGTAGACGACGGAGACATAATTTATGGATAAGTTAGCATTTTGCTCCAAGAATATGGCAAAGAAAAGGATGACTATTGACCGATTGGGTGAACAACCGGGCTATGTGTAGGACCGTTGTAGACAAGCAGAGCGAAGTGAAGCTAGGGTTGCTGAGCCTTAGAAGGGGTATTACGTGCACGAACCAGGAGACGAGTGGTACATCAACTAACCCTTCATAGTAAACCTAGATTAGTGCAGTGTAATGGAGAGCATAGAAATTATCTTGAAAGATTATGTAGATATGTAGAGGAAATGGAATCAAGTAAGATACCGGAATGAGAAACCTTATAGAGGAATGGAAAATGGAAATGGGTAACACGTGAAGGAGCAAGAATAAGTAAATGCGTACATGAGTAATGGGATAAGCATTAAGTATTTGGGGGATGGATGTGAGATGTGACTTAAGCTCTAGAGATGGATTAAGGTGTACATGAAAATGATCCTAAAAGAAAAGTTGTGCAAGAATTGAATTTCGGGACGAAATTCTGATAAGTGGGGGAGAGTTGTAACGTCCGTTCTCGTATTTGACCCTTTTAGCGTATTTTCCAACTTAATATACTAAATAAAAGATTTATAAAATAAAAGAATAAAATTAAATAATGTTGGTTATAATAATAATTCTAGAAATTATCTAACGACTAAAAGGAAATATAATTATGATGAGAGACCTAAAATGTCAAGAAACGAAATTAAATAAGTGATATTTGTTAGGAGTGGTTAATTACGTCAAGTTCCGAAACTATTGAGTTTAACTTGCAAAACTTAGAAAAAACACTATTGGAAACGGACGCATGATCGGGAACTTGAAACAGATTCTAATTAAAATCTACGACTCACAGTTATCATCAATTAAATTTCAATAAACACATCTTCCGTTTAATGCTCCAAATCGATATCAACGTTGATTGCCAATTGGAAGCTTTACGTTCCATTCACTTTGTCGATTCCGTTGTTCTTGCCGTGAAACCGCGAATCAGAGATGCAGTGAGATCGAGAGAAGAGCGGGACAGCGAAGTACCGTGGTGGTGATCCACTTTCGCTGGCCGGAGAAGGAAGTGGTGCAAGCAGTTGGTCGTTGTTTCAAGTCCAATCACCGGTAAAAGCTCCTGCCGTCTCTCCTTCTGTCTTTTTCTGTCCACCATCATCGCCATCGCCGGCAGCCCTTGGCTGCCGGATTGACCACCGCTACGCCGCCTTTGAACCACCAAGTGTGTGTGGTTGCGGTTGCTGACCTATTCCGACATGTACGTCCTTATTTTTATGACCTATTGCAGCGATTAGTCATGGCTTCCGCTTGTTTTCCTCCCGGTTAAATCGAACCACCGCCGGCAGCCGTTGGCCGCCAGCGGACCAACGTTTCACGGTTGCTGCACCACCATGCAATGAGGTAGTGCTTTGGTGTTAATTTCAGATTTCAAGTTATGTTTGTTTTAGATAATGATCGTTGTATGGTGTCCGTTTTTGTCCCATTGAACACAAATGTCGTGTGTGGGTTTTGCACCGCCACCAAGCCGCCAAGAGCCGTCTCATCACCGCCGTGTCACCACCACTGTGTGGAGGCTATGGTTGGGTAACCATCTCAACTTTAGGGCTGTTAACTTGAAGGCTAGACGGTCTGTTTTGGACTAAAAGGATAAATCGGTTCTATCATTTTATGTGAAGTGTTATTTAATTATGTGATCAAGTCTTAAGTCCTTTGACCATTCAAAGAAGGATTAATCTCTATTCCAACATTAATAATAAGACCTTATTACAAAAGAACTTAATGAATGTCTTATTAGATTAATGATTAGGAGAAACACCCTTAAAATGACTAAAATTGCATCCAAACCCGTACAGCAATCTGCACAAAACTTGCAGATCGTGTTACGGGAAATTGGTGCGGAATCAGAGAAAATCCTGTGAGACGTGAGTCGTGTGAAATCGAGTCTAGTTTCCAGAAAGGTATAGAACACGTCATTTGGATTTACGGTTAAGAAGTTACGGTCTGAACAGTGGAAAGGTGTATAAAAATGACTTAATATGCAATTTTTATAAAAATCGAATTTGGAGATTTTATGCACCAAGCCTAAAAAGAACATTGTAAAAGGGTATTAACTGGATCATGTGACACTAAAACTCATAACTTAATAATTGTGGTTAAGGGCTTAATATACGACTTAAATAATAAAACTAGAAAATAATGTAAATAAATAATAACAAGTAACAATATAAGGCAAACTCTAAAAGGTGATCGTTATCAATGTTTGTAGGTTGTTTCGTGCGAGTTTCTTCTAGTGCACGCTAGTGTCGATACGTGGACGTACCTGGAGGTGAGTTACACTGACTTGCCTATTATAGTAACGATGCATGTAATGTGTTATATTTTATGCGTTTGTATGCTTATATATTTTCAATAGAATATTGTGCTATATATTATGTGGTATGTATGTGTTGTCCATGAAGAACGGTGGTGAAGTGGGCAATGTATACATTTGTAAGTTTGTCCATGAAGAACGGTGGTGAAGTGGACAAGGCTTACCATGAAGCACGGTTGTGAAGTGGTCAGTGGCGGAGGTACCGGGGACAGCCATTCGGGGAACCGGCCCGCACATAGGAGTTGGTACCAACAATACGTGTTTAGGAATAATGTGATTATGTCTATGTTAAGTTAAGTTAAGTTGTACTTTTGGTGAAAGTTTAAAGGTGCTATGTGTATGCATGTGATTGTTATAATGAGTGAGTGCAGTGTAGGCTCACTAAGCGTTTTCGCTTACCCGTTGTTGATTTACATCTTTTCAGGATCCTTTAGGGTGACAAGGGGAAGGCACCGATTTGACTGCTGCTGATACGCATTCCATGAAGATTTAGTTAAAGGATTTTATGACTTTTAATAATATGAAGTTATAATATATTTTTTATAAATGTTGGCTTCCGCTACTCATGTTGGTTTTGGATAATTTAAAATTATGTTTTTTTGGAATTATGGTTTTATAATATATGATGGTTATTCAAAAAAAAATTTGGGACGTTACATGTGAAGAATATTTTCCGATACCTGAAACGAACAACATCACTTGGGTTATGGTATCCATACGGATTAGGTTTCTTTGTGCAAGCAGTTTCAGACGCAGATCTTGGTGGATGTGGACTCGATAGGAAAAGCACTTCAGGAGGATGTCAACTTCTGGATGGCAAGCTTGTGAGCTGGCAATCCACAAAGCAGACTTGTGTTTCGCTTTCAACTGCTGAAGCTGAGTACATTGCAGCTGCATCATGCACATCTCAAATTATCAGGATTAAAAACCAACTGAGAGACTATGTAATCAACATGAAGCGTATTCCACTCTACTGCGATTCAGAAAGGTTTAAAATATAATTTAATTTAATTTAAATTTAATTGTTTTAAATTAGCGAAAAAATTAAGAGATAAATCCTAAAATATTTTAAAAGATTTAAAATATAAAATTTAATTAATTTAATTAATTGATTAATTAAAAGATAATTAAATCGATTTTTAAAGGTTTAATTTAATTTTAAATTTAATAGTTTAAATTCCAATAAATTAAAGGATAAACCAAAAACATTTTAAAAGGTTTAAAATTCATCTTATATATATTATAATTAAAAGTTAATATTATATGTATAAGATTTAATGGTTATTCAAATCAATAGTAGGCCTCATTCACGAAGCTGATCTATAAAGTGGGTATAAGGAGACTGCCTATAAAATGGCAGTCTAATGGGTGTCTACTCTCACCCACCGCTCGCTTGATCAGTGGAGGGTCGTTAGCCGAATGGGTTTGATAGGACCGCCTAATCTCAATTAAAGTATAATGATATTATTCAAAGTACTAGAGCAGCTTAATAAAACCTAAATCTAGTTACTTTAGGAAAAATGTGAATTGGTGCAAATCCATGAAATTGCACATTGCATTTTATGAAACATTGGTGGAGCGCGTGTGGTTCACCGGCACACCAATAGGGATTCATAAAGAGTTGCAATGGGTTTCTCGAGTATTATCATTGTTGATGGAGCATGTGTGGTTCACCGGCACATCAATTTGAGATGACAATTGACCCCAAGAGTACCAAGCTAATTTGCATGGTTATTCACACCCGGTTTGTGATCATCGGTATCCCAGTCACAAACAGTGGGGCACATCCGAGATTTAACATGCTATTGAAAGGTTCAATAAATCTCAAAAGAAACTAGGAATTCCATTTTAATAAGATTATATTTCCGCGGTGGAATTGGCTGAATTGTCATTCGCCTACCTTATAAAATTTACAATATTGATTACGGCATCCCTCTTCGAGATTGTAAATTGTTATTATAGGATCCTAGCCTTATTATTATTATTGGGTTAATACTAAGGATTATAAATATCTAATTAAAACTGTCTTCTTTTATAGATGTCTTCTGCTGATCAATCCGCCCCCCAATCTAACTCCAATGTTACCTCTATCTTGTCATTGTGCTCCAAAGTTACGTTGGACGGTACCAACTACAATGACTGGATCCGTAACATCAAGATGGCTCTAAGGTTTGAACATAAAGAGTATGTTCTGGAAACCGAGCTTGTTGAAATTGATCCTGATACTGCTACTCCCGAAGAACTTGCCCAATACACAAAACATTCTGATGATGCAACCAAAGTGGCTTGCATCATGATAGCTACTATGAACCCAGAATTGCAAAGAATTTATGAAGACTACTGGCCCTACGAGATGCATAGAGAACTTGCGGAAAAGTTCCGCAAGCAGGAGCGCATCGAGAGGCGCGAGGTGGTCAAAGCTTTCACCAATGGGAAGCCGAGGGATGGAGAGTCCATCTGCAACCACGTGCAGAGGATGCAAGGATAAGTGGAGAGGCTTAGAAAGCTTGAGATGCCAGTTCACGAGGATTTAGCCGTAGACATAGTGCTAAATTCTCTACCTAGTTCTTATGACCAGTTCACGCTGGCATATCATTTGAACAACAATCAAGCCACCTTGGCTGAACTGCATCGCATGCTTTGTACTGCTGAAGACGGGATGAAGGGAAAAAGTATACCCTCAGTTAGCCAGCCCGTCTTGGCAATAGGTGGTGGAAAGGGGAAGAAGAGAAAGGGCCCTCCGAATCAGAATTGGAGGGAAAAGGTACATGTTGGATCGTCCAGCAGCGGCCTGAGACCCAAAGCTTTTGGCATTACTCACAATGCAAACCCCAAGGAAGCCGACTGCTTCTACTGCAAGGAAAAGGGCCATTGGAAAAGAAGCTGCCCAAGATACTTGCAAGACTTGAAAGATCGCAAAGTGAAGCCGTCTTCAGCAGGTATATACACTATCTCTAAAAACTCACCATCTTCCAATTCTTGGGACCTTGATACAGGATGTGGTGTTCAGATTTGTTCTGATTTGTAAGGTCTAAAGGAAAGCAGGGAGGTGGAGTACGGTAGATTGAACCTGATCATGGGAAACAGGAGATCGTCGCCTGTCACGAAGATTGGAATCTATAGTTTAGTGCTTAGTAGTGGTGTTTGTTTAGAACTTTTAAATTGTTGCTATTCGCTAGAAATGGCAAGAAATATTATTTCCTTTCATGCATTGTTTAGACAAGGTTTCCAGTTTGCTTTTGATAATATAAATGGTTCTATTTCTGTTTTTCAAAATGGTGCTTCTATTTTTACTGCTTTACCTTGTGATGGTGTCTATGAAACGGTACAATATGTTGACAATTTAGGACATAGTGTTAATTATATTGATTCTTCTAGTGGTGTAGAAAAGGCGTGCTTGTGGAACTGTCGTCTTGGGTAAATTAACAAGAAACGCATCGCCCAACTCCAAAAGGATGGAGTGTTGGAATCTTTCGACCTCAAATCGGATGATGTATGCGAATCTTGTCTTTTGGGCAAGATGACTAAGTCACCATTCAAAGGGTCCTTTGAAAGAGGTAAAGGTCTGCTGGAAATCATACACACTGATGTGTGTGGTCCCTTCAGATCAACCATAAAAGATGGCACACGGTTCTATATGACTTTCACTGACGATTATAGTAGATACGGGTATATCTACTTAATCAATGTAAGACCCGTATCCGGATTATAACATATACTTAAAATAACACTGTTAGGAATTATATGATGTTGGTAGTTATAAAGCTAAGAAAAACTTTAGTTACAATTTCATATGAAAATCAGCATTTTGTGTCGTTTTTAAAAAAATCATAATTAATTCTAGGAAACTCGTTTGGACCTCAAACCAATGCACAAAGTTTACAAATTGAGTCTAGTATAATTACCAAAAATAATAGTAAGCTTGAAAATGACATTATCTATGGTAAAAAATGCAATCTTTACTGATTAGTTCGGAATTGACAGATTAGATAGTCTGTTTTCAAAAATTCATAATAAATCATAGAAAATCATATAAATACGTAAAATACATCCCTGGAAAGGTATTGAGATAAATTTCTGGAATATCAAATAAAAACGTGAATTTCATGGGTTTAAAGTCGGCTAAACCAGTCTTGAACAGACTGATTCTAGAAGGTATTAATTTCAACAAAGTTATATTATTAAAATCTTTTGTCAAAAGTGTCATGCCATTTTTTATTCAAGAATTCAAGTATAAATACCCCTCAAAACATCTCATAAACCACACAACTAAATCTCAATCCAATATATAGAGGTTTCTAAGCACTAGAGTGTAAGCAAGTGAGCGGAAGGAAGCTCAAAAGCCTAACGAAGGAGTTATAGATCTCGACGACTGGTCATAAGGTAACTACAAACCTTTCTATAGCTTAATTAGGTATTGTAAAATTGTTTTTGTTAAGAAGTAGAATATTTAATAAGTATAACATATGTTATATTATACTCATTTCTAACAATAGTAAACAAAAACCTTAAAATGTCGTTATTATAACAATTCGTAATTTCCGAAAATAATACCGATTGATTTACTTACGAGGACGGTGACTAGGCCGATTACTTGGGATCTGGTTGTTGGATTTTCCGAAAGGCTAAAATGCTGAAAGGATCCTGCCACCCCATCTAATATTCTACCTGGCCGTTCTTTACTTGATAAATCATGGAGTATCATATTGGAATTATTGAAGGGTTTAATGATGCGACTATAATATAGTTAATGATTAAGAAATGATAGATTTCTTATTATGTTAACAGTTAAAGTTGAAGGAAATACAAAGCCGAGAAAGATAAACGATATAGTCAACTATAATCAGGTGAGTCTTCTCACTATACTATAGGTGATATTGCATGCGTAGGAAGGAAGATAGGTTAGGCTAAGGTGGTCTTACCTGTTATAATAATTGTATGAATTATTTCTATGATAATGATTGTTTGTGGACGGAACGGGAACAGCCCGTGAGCCAATAGGCGGAACGGGAATAGCCTGCGAGTCATTAGACGGAACGGGAAAAGCCTGCGAGCGATAAGACAGAACGGGAACTGCCCGTGAGTCTTCAGCGGAACAGGGATAGCCCGCGAGTCTCACAGACATATGAATGGTTATGATGTGTTGTATGTTATATGTGATGGATCGTATGGTATTTTGAGGAACTCACTAAGCTCTGTGCTTACCCTTTCCCTATATAAACTACTGTTTCAGGTACATCAGGTACCATGGATGGCAATGCGTGACGTGTATACACTGTGCTGCTTCATTGGAGGATTGTTTTTGAAAGGATGTTTCGTTATGTTGTGATTTCATTAACTTTTGTTAATCCTGGGATGTTTTCATTAAACTTATAAGTTATGGAATTTATTCAAAATTAATTAAGTGGCTTTTCTTATATTAAAGTGTTCGTTTAAATTTTTTTTTAATTTTACCCTAAAATTTTGGGATGTTACAAGTTGGTATCAGAGCACAGCTTGAGAGAATCAGGCTCACTTAGTGAGTTCTGGACTCAAGTTGAGGCTTAAGAGTTTTCTTAAAACATTTTTACGAAAGAAGGATGTTTTATGAAGGGTGAACTGAAGACACAATGTGTACCGCCAGCCGACGCCAGTATGAAAAAAGAGTTAAGTATTTAATATTGTGGATGTTAAAAAAACATATGGTATATGTTTGCTGAAATGTCTGGTAGAGATAACAAATTGTTGTATTATTATCTGCTATTTGCTAATAGAACTGTATGCTAGTGCCGATAGGTTGCTTAGAGATTTCCACTAAGTTGTATACAATATGGACTGAATAGTCATAGAATGTGTGAGTTGACCTTATTGCATGTTCCTTGTTTGGTTGTTGCCTTAGGGAAGATTCTCTTATTTGAAAGACTGTTTAGTTCGATATTTTATACAACTACGTTCGCGAAACAACCTGTCATCACTGGAGGAAGTTCCGTCTTAGTTAGAATAGCAGGGTGGGGGTGGGATTCCAAGTATTCCTAGAAGGGTTAACATATGCCTTGTAAGGGCATATGTGTTAAAATTATCGGTGAGGAGCGAATTGGATATTTCGAGACGGGTCTTGGAACGAACATGGATAGGTGTGGAAGGTAGTAGTAGAGCTCCTACTATCGAAAGCACAGGATCCACGTTCGAGTCGGGAGTTCGTCACGAAGGATCCAAGGAGCTGAGTATGTGACTGTCTAGCATAATTAACTTAAATGCTAGTGTAATGTGGTAAACTTTTATCCATTCAATTTTTGAATGTTGATTGTGAGGTTCAGTAGGAACAATTAAGATGCGATCATACCAGTTTGGTTGGACCGATCATGCTTAAGTTGATTACTGAGCTTAAAGACTATTGAAAGGGAGAATGCCAAAATGCTATTGTGGTAGCTATTTTTCATGCAACTAATGGGCGCACAAGTCAAACAGGGACTAGAGGATGCAAGGGTGAGTTTTCCAACTCACGGTCAAAGAGGTGCAAGCGGCGCCTGAGATGATGGCGGGTATTTTTGAGTCAACTCTGTACATGCCTAGTACTGTGTAATAGTGGGCTACCTACCCTTGTATTGATCTTGCTTGAGTGATTGATCAGGTCGTGTGGGTTGAGAGTTTGGATCACTCACTCGTGATTGAGGTAACTGATGATAGAGGTGTTGACTAGGGTCGCAAGCGGATGAGTAACATATGGTGGTTGATGTAAACATCTTTACATTATCGAAACATGTTTATTGAGATAGTGTTTGCCCCCGATGCAAGTTGTTGGCTGAGCAGAGTGGGCTTGTTTTTCGTTCGAGAGTAAGGGCTCGTAAAAAAAATATTTATAAATCGAATAAACAGACTTGGACTTTAGTCCAAGTGGGAGAGGAATACAAAATTAAGGGAACAACATGAATATTATATTGAATCGATGAAATTATTAAAATTATAGTAACACGTCAATATATTTAATTCATTACTACAACTTTATATTAATACATTAAGAAAAGTTTACAGAACTACTAACCTAAACCAGAGAATCAGAAAGAAGCGAGAAAAGATCTTCTACACTCCAATCTTTGTCATCATTAGGTTGACTTGTACCTTCTCGAGGATTTGGAAGTGGTATGCTTTCAGTTATTGGAGGAGGAGCTCCAAGGTATGGGGTCTCGATAGGGTTGGAACCTGTAACCCCATGATTAGGGGCTAAATATTGACTCATTTGGGGCGTGTGTAAGTAGGGCAGTGATGAGGAAGGGCTCTAATTCGGAACCAGTTGGGGGTAGCTATAAGAAGGAGGAAACCAGGCTAGGTCACCTACAAAGCCTCAAAAATTCTCCTCACTCGAAGACTCGAGTAAACCAGGGTTAATACTACTCATACCAGAATTAGATGGCAGAGATTGCTGCTGTGTATGAGTTGTTGATGAAGTTTCCCCCTTTTCCTGAATTTTTCTTTTCCTAAATACAACCTTATGAGCAGCTTGTATTAGCTTCTTTGTGCCGTCTGTTAGACCCGATTGTGACCCTTCAATTATCGCTTCTTTTTCTTTTTTTAGGTTGGGTATTAAATCTCCCGATAATTCTGTTGCCTCAATAAATTCATTACCAAATTCCTGTGGCACAAATAACTTTAGTAATTTCAACCTTATGATATAAAGGAATTAAAAAAATGTAGTTCTTTACCTCAGCACGATCAATAAGGGTTTGCAAACTCGTAAGTTGTCGTTGGGGCCAATGATTGATACCTAATTCTCTACAGCGTTTTTTTAATTGTGTCGTTCCAATGTTGAGTTCCTTCGCAGCTTTCTCAATTGGTTCGTTAAAGTGTTCAGCTATTATTTCCATACTTAATAAGTGTCTGAAACCTCTTCCACTGCCACCTGCTATGTTTTCTGAACTAGAAGGTTCAAATCCAATTGTATTGTTATCATTCTGGATCATTTGAACATGATCCTGATTTTTTGACCCAAAGATGGACATTGATTCATCAAAATTAGTGGACTCTATCGGTAATAATTGTTGGGTTTCAACTAAAATCTCAGGATTCTGAAATCCTTCTAGATTCCTTTGAATCAACAGAAGATGATCTTGATGAAAACCAACCCCAAACTCGGGATTCAATTCAATATTTATGTTATGAGTCCTCTGTAATTGATTCTCATCCTGAATACCAGCCATGAATTCTTGATTCATGGGGACAAACTCACTGCTTGTTGGGTGCACGTCCATGAATGGATTGTACTCAGTTAGACCATCCACAAATGGGTCTACAAATAACACATGTCAAATGATAAAACAAAATAGAATACTTATAAATGGATCATTCAAAAGAATTTAACCTGGTAGAAGGCATGGAGTCTGATCAAGTGCAAAGTCAGATGCATGCACCGGATCATCTGAGTTAATGTTCAACTCAGGAAAAATTTCCGGCTCATCGTGGAGATGCTCTATTGGTAGTATATCTGGAAGACTGTACCATAATTCAAAATCAAACAAAACATTAGAAAGGTAATCGAAGTATGGATGATAGATGTCTAGAATGTTAGAGTCACCGAACTCTATTAAGAATTCTTGGTTTGATGTACCATCTCCTTGCGGAAAACCAGGTCCAGGGTTCGACAGATCGCCCATTGAAGATATGTTTTCCATGACTCGGCTTTAAATATGAGTTTGTTTACGAACAAACTAGTGATAAAAGAGGATGAGACTGAAAATGAATGATACTACATACCTGTATATATAGTATCTTGCAGCTGGAACCGAAAGGACACACGGAACTGAAAGGACACCTCACGTTTTAATTACCGAAATTCAAACTAACTACAGTAGATGCGACTTTCCACTACCCCAAGTGACATTTTTTCAAAATTCTCTGCTTGACTCTGGTGAGAACGAGATAATAAAGAGACTTTTGAAATAAAACAAAATTTTATGTCTCCATATAATGGAAATAGTTTAAAGAGTGTTCAGTACTTAAAAAAAAAAACTTACAAAAGATGATGTAAATTTTATATTTCGGTGGAACACAAAAATTTGGAGATTCTACAAAAATAGACTTATTTAGCCAAAAAGTATTTAAAAGAAATGTTGAATTGAGGCAAATGTGTGTTGAAATATGACGAATTCATATAAATACGAAATAGTGTTAAAAATTAGGTGTTGCAAGTTAACTAGGTTAACTATGTATATAGGTAGATTAGAAAGTACTAAATATGTACTGTAGATAGTAGCCGGTCAAGTCGATGTGTGGGACTGTGAGAAACAGTTAGAGTTTTTTTTTGTACATCTAGAGTAATTAGAAGAAAAGAAGTATGGAGTGAATGAGAATAATAAGACCTTAAGCATTATTACAGAGGTATGTGAATGTTGAAAGGGAAAGATAATTAAATCTTGTAAGGGTTCGGCAATAAGACGATGAGGATTTTTGAAGGACATAAGGACTCGATGGGAAATACATAGAGGAGTTCGAGAATGCGGATTTCGGGACGAAATCCAAATAAGTGGGGGAGACTTGTAAGACCCGTATCCGGATTATAGCATATACTTAAAATAACAGTGTTAGGAATTATATGATGTTGGTAGTTATAAAGCTAAGAAAAACTTTAGTTACAATTTCATATGAAAATCAGCATTTTGTGTCGTTTTTAGAAAAATCATAATTAATTCTAGGAAACTCGTTTGGACCTCAAACCAATACACAACGTTTACAAATTGAGTCTAGTATAATTACCAAAAATAATAGTAAGCTTGAAAATGATATTATCTATGGTAAAAAATGCAATCTTTACTGATTAGTTCGGAATTGACAGATTAGATAGTCTGTTTACAAAAATTCATAATAAATCATAGAAAAATCATATAAATACGTAAAATACATCCCTGGAAAGGTATTGAGATAAATTTCTGGAATATCAAATAAAAACGTGAATTTCATGGGTTTAAAGTCGGCTAAACCAGTCTTGAACAGACTGATTCTAGAAGGTATTAATTTCAACAAAGTTATATTATTAAAATCTTTTGTCAAAAATGTCATGCCATTTTTTATTCAAGAATTCAAGTATAAATACCCCTCAAAACATCTCATAAACCACACAACTAAATCTCAATCCAATATATAAAGGTTTCTAAGTACTAGAGTGTAAGCAAGTGAGCGGAAGGAAGCTCTAAAGCCTAACGAAGGAGTTATAGATCTCGACGACTGGTCATAAGGTAACTACAAACCTTTCTATAGCTTAATTAGGTATTGTAAAATTGTTTTTGTTAAGAAGTAGAATATTTAATAAGTATAACATATGTTATATTATACTCATTTCTAACAATAGTAAACAAAAACCTTAAAATGTCGTTATTATAACAATTCGTAATTTCCGAAAATAATACCGATTGATTTACTTACGAGGACGGTGACTAGGCCGATTACTTGGGATCTGGTTGTTGGATTTTCCGAAAGGCTAAAATGCTGAAAGGATCCTGCCACCCCATCTAATCTTCTACCTGGCCGTTCTTTACTTGATAAATCATGGAGTATCATATTGGAATTATTGAAGGGTTTAATGATGCGACTATAATATAGTTAAGGATTAAGAAATGATAGATTTCTTATTATGTTAACAGTTAAAGTTGAAGGAAATACAAAGCCGAGAAAGATAAACGATATAGTCAACTATAATCAGGTGAGTCTTCTCACTATACTATAGGTGATATTGCATGCGTACGAAGGAAGATAGGTTAGGCTAAGGTGGTCTTACCTGTTATAATAATTGTATGAATTATTTCTATGATAATGATTGTTTGTGGACGGAACGGGAACAGCCCGTGAGCCAATAGGCGGAACGGGAATAGCCTGCGAGTCATTAGACGGAACGGGAAAAGCCTGCGAGCGATAAGACAGAACGGGAACTGCCCGTGAGTCTTCAGCGGAACAGGGATAGCCCTCGAGTCTCACAGACATATGAATGGTTATGATGTGTTGTATGTTATATGTGATGGATCATATGGTATTTTGAGGAACTCACTAAGCTCCGTGCTTACCTTTTCCCTATATAATCTACTGTTTCAGGTACATCAGGTACCATGGATGGCAAGGCGTGACGTGTATACACTGTACTGCTTCATTGGAGGACTGTTTTTGAAAGGATGTTTCGTTATGTTCTGATTTCATTAACTTTTGTTAATCCTGGGATGTTTTCATTAAACTTATAAATTATGGAATTTTGTCAAAATTAATTAAGTGGATTTTCTTATATTAAAGTGTTCGTTTAATTTTTTTTTAATTTTACCCTAAAATTTTGGGATGTTACAATCAAGCACAAGTCTGACACCTTTGAAAAGTTCAAAGAATTGAAAAATGAAGTTGAGAATCAATTGGGCAGGAAGATAAAGATTCTCAGATCCGATAGAGGCGGTGAGTATCTTAGCATCGAGTTCCTAGACTATCTAAAGGAATGTGGAATAGTTTCACAGTTATCGCCTCCTCGGACACCACAGTTGAACGGTGTACCCGAAAGGCGTAACCGAACCCTATTAGATATGGTTCGTTCCATGATGAGTCGAGCTTCACTTCCAATCCACTTCTGGGGGTATGCCTTAGAGACTGCCGCCCATATCCTCAACCTTGTCCTAACTAAGAAGGTTGCTAAAACACCTCATGAGATGTGGACAGGGAAAGTTCCCTCGTTAGCACATATCAAGGTCTGGGGTTGTGAGGCTTTCGATAGATGAGAAACTCACGACAAACTTGTAGAAAGAAGTGAGAGGTGCTTTTTCATTGGATACCCCAAATAGTCTTTTGGATACTTGTTCTACAGACCAAGCGAGGACGTGGTCTTTGTAGCTAGACGAGGAGTCTTTCGAGAGAGAGAGAGCTCATATTCAATGAGGACAGTGGGAGTACCATTGATCTTGAAGAAATTCAAGAGTCATCAGATGACGCAACCGTAGGAGAAACTAGCCACCAACAAGAGGAGGAAACTCCTGTTGGTCCGACTGATATATCCTTACCTCTTAGTCGCTCTGGTAGAGTTAGCATGCCACCCGAGTTTTATGGTTTCCATATAACTATGGATGGAGACACGTTTGTCAGTGATAGGATACTGATAAATTTGGATGAGCCAGCTAACTACCGGGCAGCAGTGGCGGGCCCTGAGTCTGCCAAGTGGAAAGAGGCAATGGACAGCGAGATCAAGACGATGTATGACAATCAAGTTTGGAACTTGGTTGACAATGTACCGGGTCGAAAGACAGTCGGGTGCAAGTGGATCTTCAAGAAGAAGACCGACATGGATGGAAAGGTACACACTTTCAAGGCAAGACTGGTTGCGAAGGGCTTTACTCAAACCCCAGGGATTGACTATGACGAGACCTTCTCACCAGTAGCCAAGATCAAGTCTATTAGGATTATGCTAGCCATAGCTGCATTTCATGACTATGAAATTTGGCAGATGGATGTCAAAACCGCTTTCCTTAATGGAAAGTTGACTGAGGATGTTTACATGAATCAGCCAGAGGGTTTTGTCGATGCAAAGTATCCTAATAAAGTGTGTATGCTTCAGAAATCAATCTACGGATTGAAAAAAGCTTCTCGCAGCTGGAATCTTTGTTTCCATGAGAAAGTCAAAGAGTTTGGTTTCTCTAGGAGCGAGGATGAGTCCTGCGTATATGTCAAGGCTAATGGGAGTATAGTCACCTTTCTGGTACTGTATGTGGATGACATACTACTTATGGGAAACCATATCCCAACCTTGCAAGATGTCATGTCTTGGCTTGGGAAATGTTTCGCCATGAAAGATCTAGGAGAGGCTGCCTATATTCTCGGGATAAGAATATTGAGAGATAGGAAGAAGAGACTAATTGGACATAGTCAGGGCACATATTTGGAAGAGGTACTAAAGAGATTTAGTATGGAAAATTCCACGAAGGGAGAGCTACCTATCCTAAGTAATGCCAAGTTGAGTAAATCTCAAAGTCCAAGTACAGACGAGGAAATTGCTGACATGAGTCGGGTACCTTATGCTTCGGTTGTGGGGTCGATCATGTACGCCATGACGTGTACTCGCCCTGACGTGGCCTTTGCGTTGAGCATGGTCAGTCGGTACCAGGGAAACCCTAGAAGGACACATTGGATAGCTGTAAAGAATATACTCAAGTATCTGCGAAGGACGAAGAACATGGTGTTAGTCCTTGGTGGCAGTGATACCTTGAGAGTTAATGGTTATACAGATGCCAGCTTTCAGACAGATAGAGACAACGGTCGGTCTCAGTCAGGCTGGGTATTCCTATTGAATGGGGGAGCAGTGACTTGGAAAAGTTCCAAGAAAGAGACGGTGGCTGATTCTGAAGGGATTCTATGCAAACAATAAACACAAAAATTCCTATGGTTCACATGCAACCCTAATATTGATCTATGTTTTCTTCTATGAAGATTAGAACTAAAAACCTAAAGGATACAGTTCAATTCTAAAGATGAATTAGGAAAACCAACCTTTGATCTTATGATCCTTCAAGCAGGAGCAAAAGAATCCTGCCTCAAATGCAAGTCACACCCAAGTGATGGAAGAATCAGTCCAACAGAGTAATTCCAGAGAGAAGGAGGCGTGGGATTTAGGGCATCCAGGGGGTTCCTTATATAGCCTCCTAGGGTTACACCTGAAACCCTAGAAAGCCTCCAAGTGGACAAGGCTTTTGGCCACTTGGACCAGACTCCCCAAAACCCTAATAGGGTTTCGCCAAAACCCTGGAGGAGCCTCCAGGGTGGTGCCAACTTTGCCCCAGGTTTTTACCTGGCCAGTTATTCAACTATTGAATAAATGCGAAACCAGTCCCTGCACCTTTTAATTAATTAATTTAATCTCTAAATTAAATCCAATTAATTCTTGATTAAATCTTCATTAATTATTATAGTTTCTAATTAATATATTAACACTTAAATATATTAATAAACCATATATATATTTTCTATTGATTCATTATACAATTAATAAATCAACTATTCTCTCTACTGAACTATACATCTATCCTCCATCTATGAGGGCAACCCAAATGGACTTTGCTTTTATTCATAAGATAAATACAATTATAAGTCATGGCTTAGACACCTAATCCAACAGTCTCCCACTTGGATAAGACTATGACTTTAATTGTCTGAACTCTGACCCAGTCAGTTCTGTCCAAAGATAAGTGATCTGATGATCCTCCGTCCAATAGGATATTTTCAGACTCAAGACATGGACTAACATCAATCTTGGTCTGACACTCTGTTTCTCGATTTCTGATTTGCATATGACTTTAGAGACTACTAATTGAACACATCAATTTAATCCTGGTTGGCCAACACTTTCAGTCAACTTCAAAATCATCGAGAGGCCTACAGATATCTGTTTCCCATCGGGTCAGGGGACATATAAGTTTCGACTTATATGTCCATATCTTTTGCGGGTCCAAATACATACAACAATACGTTTTATAACACCGAGTTACTGGCGCGTTTTCGCATTGTCAATAAGCACTTGTATCGGAAATAACAGATCATATCTGTCCACTTAAAAATCACCGGATATTATTGTCTTAACATTGCTCGTGATATAATCCATGAAGCAATCTGTTAAGCGCGGGTTTATCCAATACTCAAATCTCTATTTTCTAAGTACTCATGAACGTTGCAGCAGTCTCACTGCAATGTCTAACTCATTAGACAGTCTGCAACCAATTCATGACAGTCTTTGTTCATACTTACTTCCTAACAGTATGATCGACTGTGGAGTTTTAAATAATCTAATTATTAAGGAAGTTAAACATGCAAATATAGAAACACAGAAATAAACAATTGACAAAGGCAGTAACAATACTCATTTATAAATCTCTATTATAAAATCACCGAGTCAATTACATTTATACTGTTACAAGTTTCTAATCTATCTAATTACTAAAGGATTGTGCTTAATCCTATTCAGAGCCTTAGTCAAAGGATCTGCAGGATTGTCTTCTGATGATACCCGCTTAACCAGTAAGTGCCCTTCTTCTACTTGATGTCGAATGTAGTGGTACTTTCTGTCGATATGCCTGGACTTTCCATGGTCTCGCGGTTCCTTTGTCAAGGCGACCGCTCCTTCATTATCGCAGAAACGTTCCACCGGCTCCTGAATGCTCGGGACAACTCCAAGGTCCCCGATGAAGTTCTTCAGCCAAGCCGCTTCCTTAGACGCTTCACTTGCTGCGATGTACTCTGATTCGCATATTGAATCAGCCACCGTTTCCTGCTTGGAACTTTTCTGTAACGCCCCAATTTCAAAATTTCAAAAATTCATTTATTATCAAGGTTCCAATAAAATATTTATTCCAAAAAGTAAATCTGTTCAACATATTACTTAAATCAACAGCGGAAACATTTGAAAATACTAATATAGTTCATTAAAATAAATCTCTTGTATGCGATGCGCCGCTGTCACGCCTTGCCCTTCCCTTTGTCATTTAAAATACGTGAAATGTTATAAAATCAACGGGTAAGCTTAAAGCTTAGTGAGTCCACAAGTTACCATACATGCCCACACATTAAACAACCCGTCCTCGAGAACGACCCGACCCTACCCGCCATACAACAGCTACGGGCGTCCATCATACAACAGCTATGGACACGAGATGGTTCTACCCATCATACAACAGCTATGGGTTCCCGGTTATGGCCTAGCCCATCATACAACAGCTATGGGACAAGGCAATAGTCCAACTCGCCATACAACAGCTACGAGGGGACACGCATCAGTACTGAGCCCAACAATAAATAACCACAGATACAGAGCAAATCATATAACTATAAATAACACACAAGATGCCTAACATGCAACATCATATAGTAAGGTGAGGATACTCACCTGATTCGAAACCGCACAGATATTCTATAATATCCCCACTTAGCTCGTCCACACACCTAAATCAAACACACATACAACATATAAATTACTGACTAGGCTCTTACAGACCTGCCTAAAGGTTAGACTTCATATTTGCCATCAAACCATGGTCAAAACTAAGTTCCTGGTCAAACAGTCGCTCGTCGCGGCGTGGCTCTTCCTCCTACGCGCCGCGGCTATCATCGAATAAACATGGGGTTTCAGCCGAGTCCGCTCCGCTGACATAGCCAGTCCGCGTCGCGGCTCGTAACTTTCCAAAATATTTTCAGCGTTTAACAGTGCATCAATCGGCTGGGCTTTCACTCCAAACCCTTCCTGAGATCAGAAACTACCCTAAGATTACTTCCTTAGAGACATGCAAGTCTATTCATGTCCTTAGTCTAACCCTAAGGATTACAAGTCATCTAAGACTACCACTTAAAGAATGACACCATAAAAACGGGATAAACTGAAATATCAGAAGGTAGATCCTCATACATTGCTTCTGGAAAACAGAGAGATGCATCCGATCGTCTACAGCCTTTTCCCACGCTGTATTTCTTCCTTCAAGCCTCCAAAGCCTTGGAACCACGGAGTCTCTGCTGAAATCGGACGCCTCTGCTCCAGAAAACTCCCAAAAACACGAACCCTAGGGCTGGGTCCCTTTATATAGGCGTTTAAATCCGAATTAGGGTTTTTTTCACTTTAGAGGCGTACCGCGTCGCGGGATATTTAGATCCGCGCCGAGCGTACAAAATCCTTCGCGATTCTAGATTCTTCCTTAACTAATCCTATTGTTTTATTTCATAAAGTCTTTATCTTCCTTTCAATGATGGCAATTGGTCGCTCCACATAATTTAGGCGTTCATCTAATTGAATATCCTCCAACGGCACTATTGTGGATTCCTCAGTAACGCACTTTCTGAGCTGCGAAACGTGGAACGTGTCGTGAATCTGACTAAGCTGCTCAGGCAGCTCCAACCGGTAAGCTACCTTACCTACACGGGCGACAATTCGATATGGTCCAATGTACCTAGGACCAAGCTTTCCTAGCTTCCTAAAACGAATAACTCCCTTCCAAGGTGACACCTTAAGAAGAAGATAGTCCCCAACTTGAAACTCGAGATCGGATCGTCGCCTATCCGCATAACTTTTCTGTCTACTTTGAGCGGTTAACAATCTCTCCCGAACCTTCTGAATTAACTCAGTTGTCTTGAGCACCACCTCTGTACTACCCAATACCTGCTGGCCAACCTCGCCCCAGCAAATAGGTGTCCGACATTTTCTTCCATATAACATTTCAAAGGAGCTCTGCCAATACTCGCGTGATAACTGTTATTGTAAGAAAACTCAGCTAAAGGGGGATGGGAATCCCAACTCCCGCCAAAATCGATGACGCATGCCCTAAGCATATCTTCCAGCGTTTGAATCGTCCTTTCACTCTGCCCATCCGTCTGAGGATGATATGATGTGCTGAAATGAAGGCGAGTGCCTAATTCCTCTTGAAACTTCTTCCAAAACCTAGACGTAAATCGGACATCCCGGTCGGATATCACCGAGACCGGTATACCATGCCGAGAGATAATCTCATCTGTGAAGACCTTAGCCGATTCCTTTGTAGAGTAAGTCTCTTGGATGGGGAGGAAATGAGCACTTTTAGTCAACCTATCCACGATAACCCAAATAGTGTCCATATGTCGAGGGGTTCTTGGCAACTTCGTGATGAAATCCATTGTGATATGTTCCCATTTCCATTCTGGGATCTCAAGAGGCTGCAACTTACCATGAGGCCGTTGGTGCTCGGCCTTGACCTTACGACAGGTCATGCATCTTTCGACAAACCAAGCTACTTCCCTCTTCATGCCTGGCCACCAATAATATTCGCGCAGATCCCTATACATTTTAGTTGCTCCAGGGTGGATAGAAAACCTGGATTTATGTGCCTCCTCCAATAGGGTTTGACGAACCCCGCCCAACTTCGGTACCCAAATTCTCTCATGACAAGTTAACAAATCCCTACTATCTTTGACCATAGCTGCCAACTGACCCACAATTCTCTCACCTTTCTGATTCTCGCTCTTGCTTGCTTCCACCTGGGCTTTCTTAATCAGCTCAAGCAGCGGTGTCACAATTGTCATCCTTAGACAAATGCCCCGAAGGGGAGCACCCAAAACCTTACGACTTAACGCATCAGCTACCATATTGGCCTTTCCAGGGTGGTAGTGTATCTCACAATCATAGTCTTTCAATACATCCAACCATCTTCTCTGTCTCATATTGAGGTTTGCCTGATCCATCAGGTACTTCAAACTCTTGTGGTCCGTGAAGATGGTGCACTTCACTCCATACAAATAGTGTCTCCAAATCTTGAGAGCGAAGACCACCGCTCCCAATTCCAAGTCATGAGTAGGGTAGTTAGCTTCATGGGGCTTCTACTGTCGCGAGACGTAAGCAATTACCCTGCCTCGTTGCATCAAGACTGCCCCCAATCCCGTGATAGATGCATCGCAATAAACTACCATGTCCTCCATGCCTTCAGGCAACGTCAAAACTGGAGCTTCACAAAATTTCCGCCGCAAAGTCTCAAAAGCCTGCTGCTGCTCCTCACCCCATCGAAAAGCAGCGTTTTTCTTAGTTAGTCGAGTCAAAGGTACCGCAATCTTCGAGAAGTCTTGGATGAAACGGCGATAATAACCCGCCAGACCCAAGAAACTTCTAATTTCAGAGGGAGTCTTCGGAACCTCCCACCGCATCACAACCTCCACCTTAGCCGGGTCTACCATGAATCCTTACTCATTTACAATGTGTCCCAAAAACTGAACCTCTCGTAGCCAAAAGTCACACTTGGATAGCTTTGCATAAAGCTTCTCCTTCCTTAAGGTCTCCAATACTTCCCTTAAATGATGTTCATGTTGCTCCCTGTTCCGAGAGTAAACTAAGATATCGTCAATGAAAACTATAACCGATCCAACATCGGTCGACATACCCGATTCATTAAATCCATAAAAGCTGCAGGGGCATTGGTCAGTCCAAACGGCATCACTACAAACTCGAAGTGGCCGTACCTCGTCCTAAAAGCCGTTTTCGGGATGTCTTCCTCCCGTACTTGCATTTGATGGTATCCTGACCGCAAATCAATTTTTGAGAACCACGAGGCGCCCTGCAGTTGATCGAATAAGTTTTCGATGCGAGGCAATGGATATCGATTCTTCACCGTAAGCTTATTCAGCTCACGATAGTCTATGCACATCCTATTGGAACCATCCTTCTTCTTAACAAACAAAATAGGCGCTCCCCACGGCGAGCAACTGGGTCGAATAAATCCCTTATCTAATAATTCTCGAAGTTGAATAGACAACTCCAGCATCTCCGGAGGCGCAAGACGATACGGTGCTTTAGCTATCGGAGCTGCACCGGGAGTTAAGTCGATCTTAAATTCCACCTGTCTCTCTGGCGGCACGCCAGGCAGGTCCTCGGGAAAAACATCAGGAAAATCCCGAACCACTGGTATATCACTGCTTTCTGCTGTGGCTTCCTTTCTCGTGCATCTACAATATAAGCCACAAATCCCGAACCTCCATGCTGAAAATGTCTGCGTGCCCTAGCAGCTGAACAGAAAACTGCACCTCGATTCTTTCTCTCACCCTGTACAACCAGCTCTCCCCCACTTGGGGTTTGAATCCACACTCGCTTATTCTTACAATCGATCCATGATTCATGCTGACCCATCCAATCCATACCGATGATGACTCGGGAGTCACTTAACGGTATAGGGATGAGATCGATCGGAAACTTTATTCCTTGAATCACTACTTCGCATCCCCGATAAACACTAGTCGCTTGCACGGTTTTATCATCCGCAATTTCTACTTCTAACGGCTGATGAAGAGTCCCTAAAGCAATACCGAAACTCTTTCCCAACGCGGCAGACACAAAAGAATGACTAGCACCCGAATCAAATAGTGCAAAGGTAGGCGTATAGTTGACTAAGAATGTTCCTAATCAAAGCATAATAGACATATTAACTACACACACCACAAACGCGAGGCAAGTAAAGAAAGAGTACACGTGACGACGTCGGGCGCATCCTGTGCCTCCTCTGCGGTCATGACGAATGCTCGACCCTTGGTCTTAGGGGCTTCCCCTTTCCCTTGCCTACCATCGGTAATCCGGAGTGTAGTGGGTGCCGGATTCTGAACCACTCCCTGAGTCAGACGGGGACATTGGGCCTTGAAGTGGCCTACCTGATTACCATTAAAACAAATCTTGACCTCTTGCCGACAATCTTTAGCATAGTGGCCCTCCTTTCCACACTTATGGCATATTAACACCCAGCAATGCCCTTCATGAGTCCTTCCACATTTACCACACTTACCCTGGCTCCTTTGCCCTTGCTTTCCCTGATTCGACCCTCGAAATTTCTTCGACACCTGCTGAGTTTGGGTAGGCGCCGGACGCTTCTGCTTTTGTTGGGTTTCCAGTTCCAACTCTCGGGCTCGAGCGGCCGCTATCATATCAGTAAGAGTTTGGTGCCTAGCAGCAGACACAAATTCCCGAATATCTGTGCGAAGCATCGCCAAGTATCGTGTCATCCTCATGCGCTCGGTTGCTGCAAACTCTGGACAGAAGAGTGCCCGCTCGGTAAACTTTTTGGTGATCTCTGTCACCGTCTCAGTAGTCTGGGTCAGATTTAGGTATTCCTGCGCCAAGCGTTCCATTTCCACCTGTGGAACATACTCCAGTTTGAACTGTTCCTTAAAATGCGGCCATGTAATGGCATCCAACTGAGCAGGAGTGAGATCTTTCGTTTGTATCTCCCACCAATCCTTCGCACCCTCTCTTAAAAGATTCGCCGCAAACGTTACCTTGGAGTTCTCAGGACAGGAACATGTGCGGAAAGCACCCTCCACTACGGAAATCCACCGCATGCTAACAATCGGATCCCTGCCCCCATCGAACATCGGAGGCGAACAAGCCGAAAAGTCCTTATAACTTGCATCCCTAGCACGTGATGTGCCCTGAGTTGCCAATCGTTCCTCGAGCATTGCCCATAGCTCAGCCTTAATCGTACCAAAGAACTGAGGTATCACAGCCAACACTTCTCACGAAACCTCCTCCGCTATCAGGTTACGGAGATTTTCATCAGTCGGTCCTCCCCCACTCGAGGTACCCGCATCTGGTCCACCGTTGCTTCGAGTGACTGCCATTCTGAAATGCGCAACAGTTCTAATATCAATACTTGGGTTACTCTTATCTACCCATCTACTTGACTTTCTAGGATTCAGTTGACTACTCTTGACTCAAGCGTGAATCCTGTGCTTTCGGTAATATTAGCCTGGTACTACCTTCCACACTTATTCGCTCTTGTTCCAAGTTCGTCAATCATCCTCCTAAAATGTCACACACATACTAAACCATTTTCTATGACTCCTGCGGTCAGGCACCGTGGTGCCTATTCTTTTGATCTAACTCTCCATTTCACACGTGCCTAAGAGAACTACTGCTAATGCCGTCGAGTCGCCTCACGGAAGCACAGCCGTACACAATCGGGAATAAGATAGGCGTTTGAATAACTGATCTACCCTAAAGTCACAACCAAACAAGGAACAGCCAGTAAGGCCAGACCAAGAATTCTTAGGCTATCTTACCCTAATTGTATATAACCTACCAGCATTCACTAAGCAACCTAACGACAGTAGCATAAAATTCCAAAGCAGCACATATGGCACAAACAGTCTACAGAGTATATTATCCAGGCAACTTTACATTCTAGCACAATAAATGTTATCACATAACACAAACTTGGCATGGGTAATTGGGAATCACAAAACTTACTTGAGCTCGGCTGACGGTTCGCATCGCATCTTCTTTTACTTTACTTTATCCTTCCAAAAACATTTTCTTAACAAAATCGCTCAGTCCTAAGTTTGAGTTTGGATTCCCAATACAGTTCATCCAAATCCCTCAAACCAAGGCTCTGATACCAATTTGTAACGCCCCAATTTCAAAATTTCAAAAATTCATTTATTATCAAGGTTCCAATAAAATATTTATTCCAAAAAGTAAAACTGTTCAACATATTACTTAAATCAACAGCGGAAACATTTGAAAATACTAATATAGTTCATTAAAATAAATCTCTTGTATGCGATGCGCCGCTGTCACGCCTTGCCCTTCCCTTTGTCATTTGAAATACCTGAAATGTTATAAAATCAACGGGTAAGCTTAAAGCTTAGTGAGTCCATAAGTTACCATACATACCCACACATTAAACAACCCGTCCTCGAGAACGACCCGACCCTACCCGCCATACAACAGCTACGGGCGTCCATTATACAACAGCTATGGACACGGGAAGGTTCTACCCATCATACAACAGCTATGGGTTCCCGGTTATGGCCTAGCCCATCATACAACAGCCATGGGACAAGGCAATAGTCCAACTCGCCATACAACAGCTACGAGGGGACACGCATCAGTACTGAGCCCAACAATAAATAACCACATATATAGAGCAAATCATATAACTGTAAATAACACACAAGATGCCTAACATGCAACATCATATAGTAAGGTGAGGATACTCACCTGATTCGAAACCGCACAGATATTCTCTAATATCCCCACTTAGCTCGTCCACACACCTAAATCCCACACACATACAACATATCAATTACTGACTAGGCTCTTACAGACCTGCCTAAAGGTTAGACTCCATATTTGCCATCAAACCGTGGTCAAAACTAAGTTCCTGGTCAAACAGTCGCTAGCCGCGGCGTGGCTCTTCCTCCTACGCGCCGCGGCTATCATCGAATAAACACGGGGTTTCAGCCGAGTCCGTGCCTCTGACATAGCCAGTCCGCGTCGCGGCTCGTAACTTTCCAAAATATTTTCAACGTTTAACAGTGCATCAATCGGCTGGGCTTTCACTCCAAACCCTTCCTGAGATCAGAAACTACCCTAAGATTACTTCCTTAGGGACATGAAAGTCTATTCATGTCCTTAGTCTAACCCTAAGGATTACAAGTCATCTAAGACTACCACTTAAGGAATGACACCATAAAACGGGATAAACTGAAATATCAGAAGGTAGATCCTCATACCTTGCTTCTGGAAAACAGAGAGATGCACCCGATTGTCTACAGCCTTTTCCCACGCTGTATTTCTTCCTTCAAGCCTCCAAAGCCTTGGAACCACGGAGTCTTTGCTAAAATCGGACGCCTCTGCTCAAGAAAACTCCCAAAAACACGAACCCTAGGGCTGGGTCCCTTTATATAGGCGTTTAAATCCGAATTAGGGTTTTTTTTCACTTTAGAGGCGTACCGCGTCGCGGGATATTTAGATCCGCGCCGCGCGTACAAAATCCTTCGCGATTCTAGATTCTTCCTGAAGCCGCGCCGCGGATTCCTTCGGGCCGCGACTCGGCAGACCGGGTCTTACATTTTCCAAGTGACCGCTCCACCGTTCAAAAGAAATACCCAGCCCGACCGGGACCGTCCACTGTCCCTATCTGTCTGGAAGCTGGCATCTGTATATCCACTTACTTTTAACTCATCACTGCCACCAAGGACTAATACATTATTCTTTGTCCTTCGCAGATACTTGAGTATGTTCTTGACTGCAATCCAATGTGCTTTTCCAGGATTACCCTGGAACCGACTAACCATGCTCAGTGCATAGGATACGTTGGGACGAGTACATGTCATAGCATACATGATCGACCCTACTGCCGAAGCATAAGGCACCCGACTCATCTCAGCTATTTCCTCATCGGTACTCGGACTTTGAGTCTTACTCAATTTAATATTACTTTGGATTGGCAACTCTCCCTTTTTGGAATTTTCCATGTTAAATCTCTTTAACACCTTTTCCAAATATGTACACTGGCTTAGGCCTATCAATTTTCTCTTTCTATCTCTAAGTATTCTTATCCCGAGAATATAAGCAGCTTCCCCTAGGTCTTTCATGGCGAAACACTTCACGAGCCAAGCCTTAACATTTTGCAAGGTTTGAATGTCGTTTCCCATGAGCAGTATGTCATCAACATACAGCACCAGGAAAGTGACTATACTCCCACTAGCCTTGACATATACACAGGACTCATCTTCACTCCTAGGGAAACCAAACTCTTTGACTTTCTCATGGAAGCAAAGATTCCAGCTGCGAGATGCTAGTTTCAACCCGTAGATTGATCTTTCAAGCTTACATACTTTATCAGGGTGCTTAGTGTCTACAAAACCTTATGGCTGACTCATGTAAACATCCTCAGTCAGTTTCCCGTTAAGGAAAGCGGTTTTGACATCCATCTGCCGGATTTCATAATCATGAAACGCAACTATGGCAAGCATTATCCTGATTGACTTAATCTTGGCTACTGGTGAGAAGGTTTCATCATAGTCAACCCCCGGGGTTTGAGTGAATCCCTTCGCAACCAGCCGAGCTTTATAAGTATGCACCTTTCCATCCATGTCGGTCTTCTTTTTGAAGATCCACTTGCATCCGACTGTCTTTCGACCCGTTACATTGTCAACCAAGTTCCAAACTTCATTGTCATATATGGACTTTATCTCGCTGTCCATTGCCTCTTTCCAATTTTCAGACTCGGGGCCTGCCACTCATCCAAATTAGTCAATGTACGATCACTGACTAACGTGTCTCCATCCAAAGTAATATGAAAACCATAGAACTCGGGCGACATGCTAACTCTACCTGAACGCCTAAGGGGCAACGAAATGTCGGTGGGTCCAACAGGAACTTCTTCCTCATGAATTTCTTCGAGATCGATCTTACTCCCACTATCCTCTTTGGATATGAGTTCTCTCTCTCGAAAGAACCCCCGTCTTGCTACAAAGACCACGTCCTCGCTCGGTCTGTAGAACAAGTATCTAAAATAATGTTTCGGGTATCCGATGAAGAAACACCTCTCACTTCTTTCTGCAAGCTTATCTAAAGTATGTCGTCTCACGAATGCTTCACAGCCCCAGACTTTGATGTGTGCCAATGAGGGAACTTTCCCCGTCCATATATCGTGCGGTGTTTTCGCAACCTTCTTGGTTGGGACAAGATTTAGGATATGGGCGGCAGTCTCTAAGGCATACCCCCAGAAATGGATTGGAAGTGAGGCTCGACTCATCATGGAACGAACCATGTCCAACAAGGTTCGGTTTCGTCTCTCTGCAACACCATTCAACTGAGGTGTTCTTGGAGGCGACAACTGTGAAACAATTCCACATTCCTTGAGGTAATCTAGAAACTCGATACTAAGATACTCACCGCCTTTGTCGGATCTAAGCATCTTTATCTTTCTGTCCAATTGATTTTCCGCTTCATTCTTAAACTCTTTGAACTTTTCAAAGGTGTCCGACTTATTCTTGATTAAGTAGATATACCCATATCTACTAAAATCGTCGGTAAAGGTCACATAGAACCGCGTAGAGGTGGCAAAACCTGACACGACACGACAACCCGACACGAACTCGACACGAAATAAACGGGTTTGGGTAAGAGATTTCAACCCGTTTAATTAAACGGGTTAACACGACACGACACGATAATTAAACGGGTAAGGTCAGGGTTGAAACTTTCAACTCGAAAATGACCCGTTTATTTATATTCAAGTTTTTCTAATTCTTATGTAAATTGGACATGTCAATAACCAACATCATATTTAAAAGAAAAACTTCTAATTGACGTGTTTTATAATTTGGAAGTCGCTTAGCCACCTAGGTCATGAATTCATTTGCACTTTTCTACTTTCTCACTCATACTCCACAGTTTCACTCGGCCTCTCTCTCCTCCTCGCAACCTCGTCATTTATCCCCCCGACTCCTAATCTTTTAACGTTGCTCTATAAACTTAGTGTGAATGCTTCTACTACTAGTTTTTCATGTTTTCCTTTTCGCCTCAAACTCCTATTCTTTCAACATACTTAGTGTTTCAACTCGAAAAGTGATATGATATATTTACAAGGTCTACACCCCAAACCCGAAACTCGACACGAACTCGACACGAAAATAAACGGGTTGACACGACACGACACGATTATTAAACGGGTTGGGTTAGGGTCGAGCACTTTCAACCCGTTTAATGTTTTGACACGACACGAAATCGACACGACACGACACGTTTGTCAGGTCTAGAACCGCGTGCCATCTTTAGTGGTTGTTCTGAAAGGACCACATACATCTGTGTGTATGATATCCAACAGACCTTCACCTCTTTCAAAGGAACCTTTGAATGGTGATTTTGTCATCTTGTCAAGTAAGCAAGATTCGCATACATCATCCGACCCGAGGTCGATTGATTCCAACACTCCATCCTTTTGGAGTTGGGCGATGCGTTTCTTGTTTATATGGCCAAGGCGATAATGCCACAGACATGCCTTTTCTATACCGCTTGAAGCATCAATAGCTAAAACATTTTTACCATAATTATCAACACACATAATAGATTCATACACTCTATCACAAGGCATAGCATTAAATATAAAAACATTATTTTTGAAAACTGAAATTGAACCATTCAATTTATTAAACTCGTAATAAAAACCTTGTTTAAACAATGCATTAAATGAAATTATGTTCTTTGCCATATCAGGCGCATAGCAACAATTATGTAATTCTAATCTAACTCTACTACTCAGCATCAGTCCATAAACACCGATCTTGGTAACAGGTGACGTTCGCCTATTCCCCATGACCAGGTTCAGTCTGCCATGCTCTAGCTCCCTACTTTCCTCTAGGCCCTGTAAATCAGAACAGATATGAAAACCACATCCTATATCAAGGACCCATGAACGGGAAAAAGATGAGTTATTAGATATAGAATACGTACCTGCCTGTGACGGTTTCACTTTACCGTCCTTGACGTCCTGCAGATACGTTGGGCAGCTCCTCTTCCAATAACCCTTTTGATTGCAGTAAAAGCAGTCGGCCTCTTTGGGGTTCCGAACATGTGGAATTCAGGAAGACTTACCTTTCGGGGCACCGCTAGATGACCCGATGTGAGTCTTTTCCCTCCAGTTCTGCTTAGGAGGGCCTTTCCGTTTCTTTCCTTTTCCAGAGCCAATAGCCAGGACAGGCGGGTTGATAGGGAGCACAGCCTTTCCCTTCATCCCGTCCTCAGCCTTACGAAGCATGCAGTGTAACTCAGCTAGGTTTGCCTGGTTGTTGTTCAAATGATACGCCAGTGTGAACTGGTCATAAGAACTGGGCAAGGAGTTTAGCACTATGTCAACTGCTAAATCCTCATGGACAGGCATTTCCAGCTTCCTAAGCCTTTCCACGTAACCATGCATCCTCTGCACATGTGCACAGATGGACTCGCCCTCCTTGGGCTTGCTGTTAGTGAAAGCTTTTACAACCTCATGCCTTTTGATGCGCTCTTGCTTGCGGAACCTTTCCGCGAGCTCTTTGTGCATCTCATAAGGCCAATAGTCCTCATAGATACGCTGCAGTTCAGGGTTCATAGTAGCGATCATGATACAAGCCACTTTGGTTGCATCATCAGAGTGTTTAATGTACGCAGCGATTTCCTCGGGAGTAGCGGTTTCAGTGTCCACATCAACAAGCTCGGTTTCCAGAACATACTCTTTATGTTCAAACCTTAGAGCCATTTTGATGTTGCGGATCCAGTCATTATAGTTAGTGCCGTCCAACGTCACTTTTGAGCAAAATGACAGAATCAAGGTGACATTACCGGGATTTGAGTGGGGAACGGATTGGTCAGAAGACATCTGAACAAGAAGAAGGTAGTTTTAATTAGATATAATAATAATAATAATCCTTATATTCACCCAAGAACAAATATAAGGCTAGGATCCTACAATGACAATCTACAATACCGAAAAGGGATGCCGTAATCAATATTGTAAATTTTATAAGTTAGGCGAATGACGATTCAGCCAATTCCACCGCGGAAACATAATCATATTATAATGGAATTCCTAGTTTCTTTGAGATTTACCGAACTGTTCGATAGCATGTTTTAATCTCGAGAATGCCCCGCTGTTTGTGACTAGGATACCGAGGATCACAAACCGGGTGTGAATAACCATGCAAATTGCTTGGTACTCTTGAAGTCAATTGTCATCTCTAATTAACGTGCCGGTAAACCACACATGCTCCATTAATAATGACAAAATCAAGAAACCCATCGCGACACATTGCGGACCCCAGTTGGTGTGCTGGTAAACCACACACACTCCACCAACGTTCCACAAGGTGCAATGTGTAATTTCATGGATTAGCACCTGTTCACATTTTTAACTTAAAGTAACTAGATTGGGATTTGTTTTAGGGTTCTAGTACTTTGAATTATAGCATTATACTTTTAAGAGGCTTAGCGGTTCTATCATACCCGTTCGGCTAACGACACACGACTGACCAGGAGAGCGGTGGGTAAGAGTAGATACCCATTAGACTAACATTTTATAGTCAGTCGCCTTATACCCTCTTTATATGACAGTTTTGTGAATGAGGCCTACTAACGGTAGACTAACCAATTTTCTTATATATATATTAAATTAACTTTTAATCATAAATATATATAAGATATATTTTAATCTCATTAAAATATTTTAGAATTAATTTTATCAAATTATTACTAATTTTTTGAAAATTTTAATTAATTCTTTAAACTGATTTAATTGGTCTTTTAATTAATCAATTAATTAAACTAATTAAATCTAGGTTACAGATTACCAAATTAATCAAATTAATTAATCTGTAATGGCCCATGTGATTCTCGAAAATTACAAGCCAAAACAAAAGAGTTCAAGTTATTTTAATTGATCTTATTACCAAAAATAACAACACATAATTATGGCAAGCAAATCAAGCAATCAAAGGGGACCATATGGGGTTGGCGGCTAAGGTTAGGAAACCCTGGCCTTGAGATCGACAATGGCCTTCTCCCAAGGGTTTATTCTCGCAAAAAACCCTAAGGCACAAACTGTTCAAATCAAATCACAAGAAAACAAGCTAGCTCTGATACCACTGAAGGGATTCTATGCCAACAATGAACACAAAAATTCCTATGGTTCACATGCAACCCTAATATTGATCTATGTTTTCTTGTATGAAGATTAGAACTAAAAACCTAAAGGATACAGTTTAATTCTAAAGATGAATTAGGAAAACCAACATTTGATCTTATGATCCTTCAAGCAGCAGCAAAAGAATCCTGCCTCAAATGCAAGTCACACCCAAGTGGTGGAAGAATCAGTCCAGCAGAGTAATTCCAGAGAGAAGGAGACGTGGGATTTAGGGCATCCAGGGGGTTCCTTATATAGCCTCCTAGGGTTACACCTGAAATCCTAGAAAGCCTCCAAGTGGACAAGGCTTTTGGCCACTTGGACCAGACTCCCCAAAACCCTAATAAGAGTTTCACCAAAACCCTAGAGGAGCCTCCAGGGTGGCGCCAACTTTACCCCAGGTTTTTACCTGGCCAGTTATTCAACTATTGAATAAATGCCAAACCAGTCCCTGCACCTTTTAATTAATTAATTTAATCTCTAAATTAAATCCAATTAATTCTAAATTAAATCTTAATTAATTATTATAGTTTCTAATTAATATATTAACACTTAAATATATTAATAAACCATATATATATTTTCTATTGATTTATTATACAATTAATAAATCAACTATTCTCTCTACTGAACTATACATCTATCCTCCATCTATGAGGGCAACCCAAATGGACTTTGCTTTTATTCATAAGATAAATACAATTATAAGTCATGGCTTAGACACCTAATCCAACAGATTCTACGTGTGAATCAGAGTACATAGCAGCGAGTGAAGCGGCAAAGGAAGCGGCTTGGCTGAAGAACTTTATCGGTGACCTTGGAGTAGTCCCGAGTATTCAGGAGCTTGTGGAACTATTCTGCGACAACGAAGGAGCGGTTGCTTTGACAAAGGAACTGAGAGACCATGGAAAGTCCAGACACATCGACAGAAAGTACCACTACATAAGACATAGAGTAGAAGAAGGTCACCTCATTGTAAAGATGGTGTCATCAGAAGATAATCTTGTAGATTCCTTGACAAAGGCTGTGAGTAGGATCAAGCATAATCAGCATGCCAGGAGCATAAGATTAAGATATGATATTAGTTTTGTGTAATTAGATAGGATTTGAAACTTTTGCAATGTAAACATACTATGTAAATAATTGACTAACATATCTTCAACGAAACTTATCCTCTTTTTTAGTGTGAACATGTATAAGCCCCGTGTTCACACTAAAAAAGAGGATCAGATTCGTTAAAGATATGTCAGTCAATTATTTGCATAGTATGTTGGAAATGCAATGTTACAATAATGGTCATTTATTTTCTAATTTTTATTCGTAATTTTTTTTTACTTTCATTTGAATTATTTTAACATTTTGCTTACTAGTGAAAAACTTAACATATATATTTTAATAACTTCAATTTTTGAAACCTTTATTAAAGTTATTTAAAATTATAGATATGCTTCTTGGTTTTGAACACTTCCATTTATTTTTTCTTAACATTATATATATTATAGTCTAATTGATGGTTTATAAAAAAGAAAGAGAGTATAATGAAATATGTAAACAAGGTAAAGGGGATATGTAAATTTTATTGAAAATTGAACCTTCAATTATTTAATTTGAATGACTTACGACATTGTTAGATAATATAGACTACCAAACAAAATGTCTAAACAGACACAACTGATTGTATGTGTCGTTAGATATGTTTGTTTTATATAACATCATGAGTTATTCTAATCCTACAGATTTAGAAAATATTCATGACGAGTTGGAGACATAATTATCAGTCTTTTGGAAATTCAAGTGAAAAACAATTTTTATTCCTAAGTATCATATATATTTTTCATATATATATATATATATATATATATATATATATATATATATATATATATATATATATATATATATATACATATGCATATATATATATATATACATATGTGTATATATATATATATATATATATATATATATATATATATATATATATATATATATACACATATATACATATGTGTATATATATATATATATATATATATATATATATATATATATATATATATATATATATATATATATATATATATATATATATATATATATATATATATATAGAGAGAGAGAGAGAGAGTTAGGATATAATATAAACTACAATTATTGTGTGGTCATAAGGACCAATCATATCGCAGAATCAGCTAAGGGTACTTTAGTAATTTAATTTATAAATGAATTAATTAAATATAAAATTAAACCTACAATTATGGAAGATTTGACCAATAATTAAGGTATTAATTCTTATAATTATGGCAACTAACTCCTTCCTCTTTATTAGAACCATAACTGACTCATTCATTCAAACCCTAATCATGATCTCGTTCTCCACCAGGTAGCCACCGCCGGCCACCACCAATTGCTGGTTCACCAGTACAGCCGATCACCGCCTCCATCATTATTCTGATAGATTAGCAACCATCTTCCCGCCTTACAACTCTAACTTTCGTCGCATACACCATCGGTTACCTGCTTCCTCGTCAATGCGTCGACCACAATCTGATACTACTCGGGAAACTCAGGTTTAATCCATTCTCTTGATCATCAGTTACAACTACCAAATTTTGTTTAACCATTGCTTATCGCTAATTCCTTCATCCCGCAACCATCAATCCACCTTTCACATATTATCGGCATTTTCTGTGACATTTGATTACCATAGGAGTTCTTGATAGTTTCGTTTGACATACAAGAAAAGAATTGAGTGGTTACAACATACTCTTTCAAGGGGGACAACAATCTACATTTTTTTCAACAAATAACACTATATTCTATCAGAATGGCAATGAATTTTGTCAGAATTGTATTCAGAATAACATAGTATTCTGTCAATATTCTTGAAGATTTTGGGGTTGGAAACACGCACATGACGATCAATGTTATTCTTGTAGATTCTAGGTAAATTTGTGTAATTAGAACATAGAAGAGATAAAGAAGAAGTTTTTGAGTGTGATTTGAAGGCAGTCATTCTAACAGAATTTGATATTAGCTTCTACTATAATATTTAAATACAATATTCTAGCTATTATGTACTGTATGTTAGCTTCTATTATGATATTCTAGTCATTCTGATGTTGGAAAATACAATATTCTAGACATTCATATGTATTACAACTTTGATTATTTACTTCATTCTAACAGAATATGTAATTATGATTTTGTATGATTTTTTAATGCATTCTAATAGAATGTTTAACTTACTTTCACATAAATATGATGTGGTATGATTTTGTAATTCATTCTGCCAAGAATAATAATTTTTTGATGTCATTCTGCCAGAATGGATATTTTGTAATATTATTATGTTAGAATTCTATTTGTTTGATGTATTTTAGTTCAAAGACTGTTATTTTTTTAATGTATTTTAGTGCAAGAATGTTATCATTTTGATGTATTATAATTCATAAGATTTTTTTCTATATGAAATTCTGTAAAATGATGTTTTGAAGAAAAATATAATTCAGTCAAGAATGATTGACTGCTTATGCCATTCATACGCGTCAATATGGCTTTTGAACCATGCGCCAGCCTTCCCATCCAACATCATTGGGAAGTGCGTGCACCAGAAGCGCTCGTCCAGCTTCAATGACTGCATATGCCATTCAAACGCGTCAATATGGCTGTCTGGACAAGTTGTTCCGTCTTAGGTTTTCAGATGTGGTAACTTTGCTGTGTTCGGCATATCATACTCATGTATCTCCTTGATGAACGGGTATTTTTATGTTTGTGAGGGTAATGGGTTTGTGGTGTTTAGTATGCTGCTCGAGGTTGACATAGGCGTGTTTACCGGCATAGGGGTTGATATTGGTCTTATCGGCGTTGATATTGACGGGAAACTCGTGAATAACGGTGCTATCGCCGGCTGGGATGGTTGAAGAAACGATGTGGGTGATGATGTGACTGTTGGATTAGGTGTCTAAGCCATGACTAATAATTAGTATTTATCTAATTAATAGTAGCATAGTCCATTTGGGTTGCCCTCATAGTAGGAGGTTTGGTAGAAAGTCCGGTAGAGAGAAAGATTGATTTATTATCTGATTCATAAATCAATAGAAATTAATAAATAGTTTATTAATATATTAAAGTGAAAATATATTAATTAGAAACTATATTAATTAATTAGAAATTAGTCTGGAATTAATTGGAATTAATTTGGCGATTAAACTAATTAATTAAAGGTGCAGAGACTAAAACTGTAATTATTCAATAGTTGAGTAAGTGACATTTTTAGCAGGATATATAAATGGTGGAATTATATATATATATATATATATATATATATATATATATATATATATATATATATATATATTCAATTTAATATATAAGATAAATATAGTTTGAATTATTAAGATAAAGGCTTATCTTAATTTGAATTCAAAAAAGGTTTATCTTTAAGGTTTATCTGGTAAGCTGTTGGAGGCTATAAATAGGAAGCCCAGAGCACCATAACTTGTGCCATATTCCCTAGCTCTCTCCCGATTTTTGATCACTCCTTCCTGCTCCCTGGGTGTGACTGCATTTGAGGCAAGAGATTTCTGTTGCTTTGCTTCCAAGTTTCACTAAAAGGTTGGTTTTTCTAATTCTCTTCTTTTAGTTTATTTTTCTGGGCCTTTAGGATTTGTTATATGTTTAGTTAGAAGAAAAACTTAGATCCTCATAGGTTGCATGTGAACTTAGGTTATTTAATTCATAGTTTGCAAAAAACCTTTCAGTGAGCAGTTGTGTTCCCACCGGTGGTGGAAACAGGTAATTGAACGGTATATATGGTGGTGGTGTGCTCATAGCTGGCGAAGCCATGGCGTATGGGAATGCCGATGAAGGAATGGGTGTCTGTGGGAGCAAGGGAAGTATGGGGACGACGGTTGTGGACGGCGACAGTGTGTTTGGTGTAGTTTCTACCAGTACTGGGCCCAAAGACGTCATTGAGCGTATTGGGCTCGTAGGGTGGTTGCCGTCTCCGCTTGTTCCTTCAGTCGACATTGCCGGAGATGATAACAGTGGTTTTTGTTTCGTGTCACAACACGGATGGCGCCAATGATGCGATATTGAGTTTGCTTTGCTTCAAGGGTGATTCCGACAGCCAGGGGCTTGACCTGCGATCACAATCACAAAGGAACAATAGCGTTAGCCGTTATCCGGGAGGTGATCCCGGGCGAATGCTCTGATGCCTAAGTCAGATCTCCGACGGTATTAGGGTAAGTAAGTAGTAAGAGTGAGAGTGGCGATCCCTTTACCGTGTGCCGTGTGAGGGCTTTTATATGTGTTGCAGGTCCCACCATGGCCGACAGAATCTTTGCTGTGGCAGGTGGGGACCAGGCCGTTGATTGGTTACACGATCCCCTTCCTTTGTCACGCCTCCCATTGGTCCAGATGGACTACGTGGGACGTGCACGATCTTTGTCAGGTACGGGCGCCATGCGTGGGCTAGGGAGTATGGCGCCAAGTCTGATCAGGGCCGGGCGTTCTAGCCGGAGCACTGTTAGTGAGTCGGGATGGAGCTCTTCTGGCGAGACTTCTCCGGTGGGTGACATAATACCGACCTCTAGGGAGCTCTTCTAGGAGCGCGCCAGCGGGTGCCATATGGCACGCTATCAAGTCTCCCTAGCCTTAGGCATTATTACGTGTGCGCAGCTAGTGATGGTGACTGGGGCTAGCATCGGCTTAACTCTGTGTTGATGTGACCGTTACTCAGACGGCGTCAATCATCACGCGGTTGAATTTTTGAAACTCCCGCCCATGACTCTTCCTTATCCGTCTTCCTTATATTCCTCTTTCTTCGCCCGTTAGTTTCCTTTACAGTTTCTTTCTCTACCAATTCTTTTCATTCTCCTTTGTCGCTCGTTTCGTTTTCTTCTTGTTCAAAATGAGTTTTTCGTCGGACGCCTCTCCTGCTTCGGAATACTATGATTCGCTAATGTCTCGTTACGGTTTCCAGCCGGAAGACGGTGTGGAGATCCCCGCCGATAACGCCATTTTCTCTTTTCTGCCTGAGGGGAAGAGCGATGTGTGCCTGAAACACTTTGAAGCCGGTTACCGGTTGCCCACGTCGGACTTCTTCATGGAGGTTCTTGAGTACTATCATGTTTATATCCACCAGTTAGTACCTAACGGTGTGAACAAGATCGTCGCTTTCGAACTCTTCTCTACGGCAACTCATTTGGAGCCTGACTTGTTTGTGTTTCGTCCTTTTTTCCGATTTGCACATGCCTCGACTGGGAGCAATTACACCTTCTGCGTTCGAAAGGATCGTCTTATCATCGTTACCGATCAAAGGGGGTCAGCCAAGAATTGGGCCCGACACTTCATCTAGGTAGATCAGCACCGCGTTGGTGACATGAAACATCGTGTTGAGCCCATCTCCGATCGTGCCTTCAATCTTTTTCCTGCGAAAGAAGCGATCGCAAAAGTCCTTCGGTCTTTTCGTGTGGTTGGTGGGGAATTTCCTGAGTACATTTTAGCCGATGCCGGTATGAGCACGTCCTGGCGGCTACGAGGGAAGATGCCTGAGTTCTTCAGCATTGTAAACGGTTAGTTCTATTTCTTGTTTATCTTGTGTCTTTTCTCCTCTCCTTCTCCCATTTTTTTTTTTTTTGAAAATGAATTTAGGGTTTTGTATATCTTCCTTTGTGCAGGCCGAGAGTAGACCTGGCAAACGTGTCGTGTCGTGTCGTGTCAAAACATTAAACGGGTTGAAATTGCTCGACCCTAACCCAACCCGTTTAATAATCGTGCCGTGTCGTGTCAAAACATTAAACGGGGTGAAATTGCTCGGCCCGAGAGCATGATATCCGTTTTACGGACATTTTGGCAAAAAGCTATCCTGGTAGTCTCCAGTATCGGGAAATCCCCTTGATTGATCGCGTGCTTCCTTCACGCGCTTTTCGTCATGAAGCTTTTATTACGTGGGCCTCGGACGTACAGGAGGAGGAGAGGCGGCGAGCTGTGGGGTCCAATCCTTTAGTGGTTTTGGTTGTTGATACCAGGACTGTTTCTCAGGAGAAGGTTGCTGATAGAGGTGTTGGAGGTGATCATGATAGTCCGTCAAAGGTTATGGTCAAGAGACGTGCTGCTTGGCCCAGTGTTGGTGATAGCTCCGCTAGTGTTGTTTTGCCCCGGCGAATACGTCCTCGCCGCTTGGGTGGCGGTAGTGGAGCATCTGGTCTTGTTCTTACGCAGTCTCCGGTGATCAATATTGTTGATGACACGTCTCAGGGTGGGGAGATGTAAATTAACCAGGGTGAGGGTGCATGTATCAGTACCCACCCGATTGTTCAGAGTGTTGCTGACGAAGGTTCTGGAGAAAATGAGCCTCCTTTGACGGTCGGGTCCCGCCTCCCCGCCTTGATTTTACCGGTTTCGGTCATTGTAGTGGTGCTGCGGTTTTTGGGCCTCCCCCGGCAGGTGATGGGGAAGCTGGTCAGGTTGCCCCCGCTGGGAAGTTTGTTCCTGGATGGAATTTGACTGAGGGTGCTCTGTTGTCCTCTTACCAAACTGCACTGGAGTTCACGCAGCATGCGTTTCCTACCGGCACACGATCGGAGATGGGGAGTTATTCCCCGACCGATTTGGTAGGTTCGCTCCGGTATGCAGCCGCCCAAAGCGCCTGCTCTTTTAGTGAAGGTGTCAATCGATTGGAACAGTTGTTAGCCGCCAGTGCCGATCATCCCTCCCTTCAACAAGAGTTGGATGCTTCTCGTGCCGAAATTGTTAAACATCAGGATGCATTAAGGGACCTTTGTGGTCGCCTTTTGCATGCTGATGCTGATCTCCAATCTCATGTGACTCTTTTATAGGCAGCTGAAAAGGAGAATGCTAGATTGAAGGATCAATTGTCTTCCCTTGGCCGTTAAAAGATTGAACTTCAGAGTGCTCTGGCAGGGGTGAAGTCAGAGAATGAGGGGCTACATATACATGTTGAAAGTGTTGAGAGGGATGCTTGTGAACGCGATCGGGTTGCCCAGGCGAAAACACAAGCTTTGGAGGAGGCGGAGGCGGATTTGTCCTGGTTGTTAACTGATGGTTTGGTGGGCATTGTTGATTTGGTCATGGAGAGTCGGGATTTTGGAATGGGCGTTCACCGTCTCAAGAGGGATGTTTGGCAACCGACCAAGCTCAAGGATATTCTCGCGCTTTGAAAGATGTGAGGGCTGGCAAGGAGGTTGCAGTAGAGGAGGAGGCGCCACCTATCGATTATGGCATTGAGGTGGATGAGGCGGTGGATGCTTTTATGAATGTTGATTATGTCACAGCTTTCAATCTTAGAGAACTTGTTGTGCCGGAGTTGAAAGCGTTGCTGGACCCTAGCAACGTTGCTGGCCCGTCTCGTCCATGACAGGTACCCGTTTAATTTTCTTGTTTATTTGGATGTTTACGAAACACTGTTTGTAAGGCCCTACTGAGGCCGTTTGGACAAGATACTTTTATGTTTGTTTTTGTAAGGCGTAAGAGCCTGGACATGTTTGCTTTCTCTATGAATCTTGATGCAATGGCCATGGTTGGCTCTTTTTTCTTTTCTCTTGTGGTTTTGTGTATATCTTATTCTCATTGGATTCGTCATGGCTAGTGAACCGGGGTCAGCGATCATTGTCCTTTTGTGACTCCTTATCCATTCAGACCTTGTTGGGGGCACCAACGGGGGTTGCTAAACACATTAGGAATTGTTTTGTTCTTGGTGTTGATATAGGACCGGGACCCCAGAGTCTCTGGGTCTGTTTAGGGCACTTCGCTCGTTTTGGCTTTGCGAAGGGTAGGATCAGCAGTCGCTTAGCTTGCTAGGGCATATTTTGCCCTTAGGGTCGATAAGATTAGGACTAGGAGTCGCTAAGCCTTCTTCGGGAAGTTTTACCCGGTTGGACATTGCTAAGGCTAGGACCAGGATTCGTTGACCCCGCTAGGGAGTATTTCACCCTTAAGGTCGATAAGACTAGGACCAGGAGTCACTAAGCCTTCTTCGGGATGTTTCACCCGACTGTACCTTGCTAAGGCTAGGACCAAGAGTCGCTGAGCCCGCTAGGGAGTATTTCACCCTTAAGGTCGATAAGACTAGGACCAGGAGTCACTAAGCCTTCTTCGGGATGTTTCACCCAGCTAAACCTGCTAAGGCTAGGACCAGGAGTCGCTGAGCCCGCTAGGGAGTATTTCACCCTTAAGGTCGATAAGACTAGGACCAGGAGTCACTAAACCTTCTTCGGGACGTTTCACCTGGCTGGACCTTGCTAAGGCTAGGACCAGGAGTCGCTGATCCCGCTGGGGAGTATTTCACCCTTAAGGTCAATAAACTAGGACCAGGAGTCGCTAAGTCTTCTTGGACATTTCGTCCGTTCACAATGCACAAAATACAAAACAACATTCTTCATTCAATGATTGTTTTCACATAACTGTTACAACTGTTAATATGAAAGCTCGGCTGTGTCGGTAACCGACTTCTTGTTGTGATGTTGGCTTGCTGTGTCTTGTCTAGTAGTGGAATTGTTTGAGGTTCTAGACATTCCACGTCCTTGGGATCGCTCTTCCCTCCAGGGTTTCGAGGGCGTAGGAGCCTTTTGGGCTGGCCTCTGTGATCCGGTATGGGCCCTCCCAAGTTGGGCCAAATTTGCCTTGTGGCTCTGCATGGCTTGCCTCATTTTTCCGGATGACTAAGTCTCCTATTCCAAAGCGTTTCTCCCGGACCCTCTTGTTGTAGTATTTCTCCGTCATTGCTTTGTAACATGCTTGCCTTATTCCGGCAAGTTCTCGTTTTTCTTCCAGCATGTCCAGGTTGAGACGGAGGTCCTGGTTGTTTCTCTCTTCATCGAATTCTGTCTTCCTTAGGTTGCCCACAAAGATTTCTGGTGGTAGGACGGCCTCTGTGCCATACGTTAGTTTGAATGGTGTTTCGTTCGTTGACGTTCGTGGGGTAGTCCGGTATGACCATAATACTGTAGGCAGTTCCTCCACCCAGCAGCCTTTTGCTTTTCCAAGCCTCTTCTTCAATCCCATCACCAGAGTTCTATTTGACACTTCGGTCTGTCCGTTGGCTTGGGGGTGAGCCACTGATGTGAACTTTTGTTTGATCATCTTTTCGGCGCACTAGGTTCGGAAAGGGTCTTCTACAAATTGAAGCCCATTGTCGCTGACCAGGATTTTAGGAGTACCGAATCTGGTCAGGATGTTTTTCCACATGAATTTAATCATGTTTCGGCCTGTGATCGAGGCAACCACCTCGGCTTCAATCCATTTGGTAAAGTAGTCTACAGCGACTATGACGAACTTCACTCGTCCAGACGCCTTTGGGAATGGTCCCACTATATCAATGCCCCACTGGTGGAAAGGTCATGGGCTGGAGATGCTGGTCAAGGGTGCGGCTGGCGAGTGATGCAATGGTGAGAATGTTTGGCACGCCGTGCATTTTCTTGTTATTTATGATGCGTCCGTGTAGATTTCCGACCAGTATACCCCGGCTCTTAGGGTTTTCCCTGTGAGCGCTCTGGCCCCCTCATGCGCTCCTGATTCCCTTGCGTGGATTTCTTCCAGTGACACCTTTCCCTCTTCTCTTGTGAGACATTTTAGCCAAGGTTCTAAATGGCCTCGTCGGTATAGTATGTCGTTTCGTATCGCATATTGAGGGGCTTTTAGTTTTATCTTTCTTGCCTCGGTGCCATCTGTTGGTAAGAGACCTTGAGTCAAATAGTCGATGAGGGGCGTTATCCAAGTTTTGGCAGTCGTGCTAATTGGTGCTATCTCCCGTCCCTCAATGCTTCTATATTTTAATACTTCAACTAGGACTTCTTTGTACAGGTGGTCAAATGCTGCAGATGCCAACTTGCTTAGTGCGTCGGCTTTTCTGTTGGCTGAGCGCGGGATCTGTTTGATTGTAAAATCATCTATTGTGGTAGCTAGTCTCTTCACCTCCTCTGCATACTTCTTCATTCTGTGGTCTTTCATCTCGTACGTCCCGTTAATCTGGTTTGTCACCGATAGAGAGTCGCTGTGTGCCAGCAGCCATTGTGCCCCATTCTCTCTTGCAAGTCTCATTCCTGCTAGTAGTGCTTCATATTCTGCCTCGTTGTTCGACGTCTGGAAGTCAAACCTGAGTGCATAAGTTATTTCTTCGCCCTTCGGACTTGTTAGCACTAGGCCTGCTCCGGAGCCCTCTTTGCTAGTTGCTCCATCCGTATAGAGCGTCTAGGATTCTGGGTGTGTTTTCTGGTCAGATTGTTGTATTCTTGGTTCCATTGTCTTCCTCTGGTATTTCTGCTAAGAAATCTGCCAGGGCCTGGCCTTTGATGCTTGTTCGTGATTTGTATTCAATGTCATGCTCCCCCAATTCGATTGCCCATTTGGCCAGGCGCCCTGATTTTTCCGGTTTTAGGAGTATTTGGCGTATTGGTTGGCTTGTAAGCACTTCCACATGGTGTTCTCGGAAATAACGTCTCAGCCGACGCGCCACGTAAATTAGTGCTAAGACTAGTTTCTCTAGCTTCGGGAAGCGTAGCTCTAGGCCCTGGAGTGCGCGGCTAACGAAGTAAACCGGCCTCTGCTGGCGTTCCCTTTCCACGGTTAAGACAAAGACTATTTGGTTCGGCTTTTTATCACCATATCATCTACATATACTTCTATGTTTCTTCCAATTTGGTCCTTGAATACTTTGTCGACCAGCCTCTAATATGTTGCCCCAGCGTTCTTTAGGCCAAACGACATTTTTTGGTAACAGAAAGTACCATGATCCGTATAGAAGGCTGTCTTGTCTTCGTCTTCCTTGCGCATGAGGATTTGGTGGTAGCCCTTGTAGGCGCCCAGGAAGCATTTCCATTTAAAGCCCTCCAGGGATTCCACTTTTTGGTTTATTTCGGGAAGAGGGTAACAGTATTTTGGGCATGCCTTGTTTAAATCGGTGTAATCGATGCACATTCTCTAGCTTCCATCACTTTTCTTTACCATTACCGGATTGGCGATCCATGTTGGGAAGAAAGCTTCGTGGACGATGCCAGCCTGGACTAGTTTGGCCACTTCTGTGTTGATTGCATTGTTGTCTTCGCTAGGCTTGTCGCGTCGTTTCTGTTTGATGATGTTGCTTCCTGGCGTGACATTCAGGTTGTGCTCGATGATCGATCTATCCACCCCAATCATGTCTGCTGGTTCCCAAGCAAACACATGTTTGTATTTTCTGAGTAAAGATATAACACTTTTCCGCGAATCGATCTATCCACCCAAGCATTCTGCAGTGTCATGGCCATAACACTTGTGGAATTCACAGTACTTGGATTGGTCTCTCAGGCGCTCTGGCGCTTTCCTCATCGCTTTACTTTTCTCTGTGACGGCCAAGATGTCCATCCGTCTGTGTCTTCTATTATCTCTGTAATGATTGTTGAAGGGTTTTGGTGGTTTACCTTTCCTGAATGTTTGGCATCTGTCGCCTGAATATGGTGTGTAGTTTTCTCTAGGTTTTGATGAAGAGGTAGGTGTTGCCTTCAGGTATGCCTCCTTGGCGGCGGAACCCTCTTCTTGCCTTAGAAAGCGCTCTACTTGCTCTTTCATCTCTTGGCGAGTGGCTGGTGGTTTCCCGAGGAATTTTGTTGACAGCGGTCCTGGTAATAAACCGTGTGTAAATGCTCCTGTTCCTAGGCTGTCATTCTGCCCTGGTACGTTTAGTGTTGCTTCATTGAATCGCTTGAAGTAGGTTCTGACTGTTTCGCCCTCTAGCGGTTTGCAATCGATGATTTCCCGGATGTCTCCTCTGTATTTACGCAACTGCATGAAGTTTGATAGGAATTGTTCCTTGAGTCCAGCAAAGTTCTTGATGCTGCTTGGGGCGAGGCTTTTGAACCATGCGCCAGCCTTCCCGTCCAGCATCGTTGGAAAGTGCGTGCACCAGAAGCGTTCGTCCAGCTTCAATGACTGCATATGCCATTCATACGCGACAATATGGCTGTCTGGACAAGTTGTTCCGTCGTAGGTTTTCAGATGTAGTAACTTTCCTGTGTTCGGCATATCATACTCATGCATCTCCTTGATGAACGGGGATTTTTATGTTTTCGAGGGTAATGGGTTTGTGGTGTTTGGTATGCTGCTCGAGGTTGACATAGGCGTGTTTACCGGCGTAGGGGTTGATATTGGTCTTATCCGCGTTGATATAGACAGGAAACTCGTGAATAACGGTGCTATCGCCGGCTGGGATGGTTGAAGAAACGATGTGGGCGATGATGTGAACAGTTGCGTTCCCACCGGTGCTGGAAACGGGTAATTGAACGGTATATATGGTGGTGGTGTGCTCATAGCGGGCGAAGCCATGGCGTATGGGAATGACGATGAAGGAATGGGTGTCTGTGGGAGCAAGGGAAGTGTGGGGACGATGGTTGTGGACGGAGACGGTGTGTTTGGTGTAGTTTCTACCAGTAATGGGCCCAAAGACGTCATTGAGCGTATTGGGCTCGTAGGGTGTGTTGTCGCCAAATATTCTAAGTAAGTGCAGAAAGTAAGGATGCGGAAAGTAAAGGTCCGAAATTTGGAAGTTTCGGAGATGGACAAGTCCGAAGACTTGAGATGGACAAGTCCGAAGACTTGATATGGATGCGGAATTATAATGAAGAATTAATACTTAGAATAGATCTTAATAGCTCAACAATAAACAATATGGATTAACAGTTATATAATTCGGAAATATTAAGACTGAAAGTTAAGAGTGCTAGAAAAGTAAGGACAATAAGAAATGCATATAAGAGCACTAGAGTTGATGGAATGACAGATTGTATTGATAAATGTGAAAGTGTTACATGAAGTCTCTCAAACTCATGAGGACTGAAGATGGACTTGGTCTCCCTTTTATAGACTAAGGGAGGACCTTCGGATAATGACCTGCAGACTAAGAGTAGACAACACGTCTCTCTTCAGTCAGATAAGAAAGGTGAAGTTAATATAATAATACAATGTCAGACTAGGGTGGCTTGTCTATAATATAATAATACTCTAAGTACAACAGACATACTTCTAGGGGCCACGCCTGTTCTAGTCTAATGATATCCTATACATAGAAGTGCTTATCCTTTGCCTTATCTTCAAGATTATCTTCAGTCTTTAGTCTTATTTGTAGAATGTTAAAGTTAGTTCCTAACCTTTGTTTATATTGTTACTCCGAAATCATGTGGGGATTCCGGAGTCCTGGCACTTAGAGAATCAGAGTGTTTTAGGAACATCAACTTGTTGGTCTTGATATTCTGAGTTGGTTCGGAGTCATGTCTTCTGATTGAGTTAAACTGGGTTCCGAAATCCAAGTTTGGATTTCGGACATGTTATATAATATTGTACGACTCTTATCATAAGCATATAAATTCAAGACATAAATAAACATTCATTTATAATAGATACTTTCATTCTATCAAAAGAAGAGTTTGACATTACAATCCAATATATCAAACTACGAGTTGGTCAACGATCTGATTTTAGCATTAACAATTCCCCCTTCGGTGACCAATCGAGGGGTTTGAGTCAGCATCTTCAAGGTTTATCCAGTACACCTTGTCTCAAAGCATATGACCAGAAGTTCCTAACTTATAGTAGCCATTCCACTCACAGTAGCAGCTCTTTCTTTGCTTCTGTATTTGAAGATTGAGACTTCTTGATGGCTTTGATGTATTCGTTTAAGTTCAAGTTGGGGATTCTTCGGATTTGATCAGCACGGAGAAAGAAGAGGGATCCTTTCTGCTTTGGATTTTTGTAAACCAATCTGAGTACTGGATCAAAGGTGACACCTCTTTTCTAGTGATCTCGGTCTTCAGGCATGGAAAGGTCAAGTTTTTATGGGAAAGGGTTTGTTGGATTAACAAACTTGAATAGTTCAGCTTCGGCAGTGCAGAATTCTTCTAGAAGACGATGTAAGAATCTTCTGGCTGCGATGTAGCCTTCTCTAGCAAGTTGATACTCCTTGGTTGACAACTTCTGAACAATCGAGAATATGTCTGCTGGATTCATCATTCGGAAGTCAGCTTCTGTTACCAGAGTTGGTTTATCATAGTTGTTATTTCTGATGATCTCATACTCGTAGTAGTTGGCCTTCTGAAAGCTTCTCTTCTTAAGACTTCTTACTGCTGTGATTGGATCGGTTGACCATGTTTCAACTTGAGGTTTGGTATGTATATTCAGGAATTTTTGATTCCTATGATATGCTTCCAGTTCTTTGTTGAATCCTGGAGTCTGTGCGAAATTGAGCGAGTAGACATACTTGTCTCCTTTCGAAGTCAGAGGTATGTCGCAGTTGTGTTGAGATGTAGGAGGAGGATTGTATGTTTTGAGGGGTTTGAAATCAGAATCAGTTAGTGGTCGAGGAATGAGGGGATTTGTGAAGAAAGCTCTGACGGGAGATTTTCTGAGACCACTTGGATTAGTTTTGTTTGAATTTAGATCAGACTCAGAGTTGCTGAAGTTTTCAGCATGTTGATGAGCTTGTTCATCAAAGAATTTGGATTTCTTTTCTTTAACTTCTGGGGGATCGGATTCTTTGATAGGTGAGTATACGAAAATCTCATCTTCTGAGTGATCCTCATCCATTGGATTCTGATTTTTCGGAGGAGAAAGATGAGGATATTTTGAAGGAGATTTATGAGGGGATTTTGAAGGAGATTTCGTTAGAGATTTTGAAGGAGGGGATTTTGGAGGAGGGGATTTTGGATACTGATTGATGGGACGGTCGTTTTCTGATTCCATATTGTTAGTTTCATCCTCATCAGTGTGCGAGTCTTCTTGAGTTTCACCCTTATCAGCATAGGTGTCTTCTTGCTGATTATCTCCTTGGTCTTTTGTGGTATCATCAATGGTTGCTTTGATGGTTCCACTTGGACCAGCAGTGGTGTCTATTAACATGTCTTCAGTTTGGAGGGTTTCTACTTTATCATCCGCCTTTCCCCCTCCTGGGGCGTCGGCAGGAACTGAAGGTGGCACAGGCAGGCGGTCTAAGATACTAACAAGTATGGAAGTGACGTCATCGACTGCCTTTTGGAGAGATTTAGGAAGCGGTGTTTCCAACATTTCTTTGAAATCCTCCATGACTTAAGTAATCAGACTGGTGCTGACTTTCATTTGCTGTAGGGGACCTTCCATTATGCCAACGATGGATTGTAGTGTATGAGTTAGGATTTGAATAAGCAGAGCTTGTGTTCGTCGCATTGAAGTGTTTTCGGTAAGAACTCCACTGAAGTAGCCAGATAAGTGTTCCATGGTTGTGTTGAGTTTCTCATTTACTTCATGAACCATGTCAAGAACTTGCTTTTGACATTTTTCTGTTTCTCGGAGTAGAGTCTGTGCTGTTTTCATCATGTTGAGGGCATCTGATTCTCTGTGAGAGTCAATTTTTGCAAGACCATCAGAGATGACCTGTTCGATTTGTTCGTCTAGATGAAGAATGATGTCATGTTTTTCAAGAGCAACGATTCTGGTTTTCAGGTCAGCAATTTCTTTGACCAAGGCCTCCTGATTCTGAGAGGCTTTGAAGTCAGAGAGGAGAGAGGTTAAGGAATCAACTTTCTGATACAGAGCGTCATCTCTGACAGTGGAGTTGACTGATTGGGGAGTTTTAGTGTTAGCTTTGTCGGAGGATGAGTTGGTGTCACTAATATCGATTAGGGGCACTTTGGAAGAAGTGGGTTGGGGTTGATTGACTTCCTGATCAGTTCCGAAGAGAGAAAATCCGCCTGGTATGGAATGGGATTCTGAGAGTATGAGGCGAGAGCCGGATTCAGCCGGTTGCTCAAGGGTGGTGTTTGTCTTTTGTGGGTTGAGAAGAGTGAATCTGTTCCAAGTGAGGGGAATGATATCGGAAGCAATTTTGGACCAGTCTTGTTCAATAGTGTCAAAGAGATAGACAGGAGTGTCTACCAATTTGTTCAGAGAGGCACTGAGAAAGGAATCAATCTGTAGAGTGAGAGCCTTGATTCGTTTGCGTTCTGCTTTGACTGTATCGGAATCAGCATCAGTAGGAGGGCCAAGTTCTGAGAGATTTTGGAGTTCGGCGTTCTTGAGGTCGAACTGCGTTTTGAGGCGTTCCACTAACAAGTCTTGTTCATTAACAGCATTCCGAAATCTCCAGACATCAAATTCGGATGCGTCAGAGGGAGGTTGGGTTGGATCTGAGATGATGGTTATAAGAGGTGTATCTTTGTTTGTTTCAGTGGATGTTTCTTTTTCTTTGGGTGGTGATTTGTGGGTGTCCAAAATCATGTCACCCTGAGTGTCTTCCAAGTCGTGAGAGTTCTGTCTTTCCTCTAATTTTTCTGACTCGGAGTCTTTGGAGGATGGTTCAGAAGGCTAAAAAGAAAGAAAGCAATTAGAGTGTGGAAACAGATTCCATAGGTAACACATACCTGAGATGATCCAAACTTAAAGTATCACAGAGATATTATAGTTTATGTCAAAGTTGATTCAGATGCTTATCCATTGAAGATTTCTGACTTACAGGTTGCAAGTTGTGAAAACATTATAGTTGGAACAAAATAACCAAGTGATATTTAATATACATATACCTAAGTCTAAAAATAAGCAAAGTGTTTGGTTTTGGATTAAAGAGAAGAGTATGATACCAATCGTTGTCAAAAGTTGAGTTAATATGAGTGAGTGAGTTCGAACATAATCATAGGAAATTAAAGAATTCGAGCATAGAGTCAGAGAAGTCAATATTAGTCCGAACATTGTGAATCAGAAATGGATTCAGAAATGTGATGGTTCTGAATATCCAGACTGTTTTGAAAGTAAGATGTATCATTTTGTCTCTTCGTTGCTTCTTTTTGGGAGGAGGCTTTGATGGAGAAGAGTCAAAAGCCTTCTTTTTGGATTTTTTCGGGGCCACACCGTCTCTGAGAGAGTGAGGAGGGTATGGAGGTACACCTTGTGTGGCAGAGAGGTGATAAATCACAGCTGGCTCTGATGGATCAGCAAGGCTCAGAAGTGAGTCAGATAATTTTCGGATCTTTCCAAAAATGGAGTCTGTTTTTCGGGCATAGGGTTTTGCTACAGGCATGACCAATTTGTCTTCATTGGATCGTGGTTGAGGAATTGGGATATGAAGGGTTTGGTGAATATGGTCGATGCATATAGCCCAAAAACGTGCAGTGTGAATTTTTCCTTTGGGCTTCTGAGAGGTTGGTATATATGAGAGAAAATCTTCAAATAAGATTTCCGCGTGGTCGTTTTCGTAGCTTGTATAAAGGCTCCAAAGAAGTTCCATGAGGCGTTTGCTTAACTGATCTGTACCGCCCATTTTACCGATTAAGCACTTAATGATGTAATAGATTAGGCATTGCCATATGGGTGAGATGTGTCCTTTAGACATTTGAAACAGTTTTGGCAATTCGTACAAATAACCCATTTTGTATATCATGGATTCAAGTTGGGTATTGCTAGGATGATCGAATGTGATTTCATGATATGGGAGATGTAGTGCTTCTGCAAAAACTTTCTTGTTCAATAGAGTTTTAGTGCCGTCGTGCAGAGTAAGAGTGTAACCTTGTGGGTGTTTGGTGGCGGAGTAGACTATATCTTGTAGCACAGAAACTGGAATCGCAGGGGGAGGATCAAAGAATGCACTGGCAAGACTGTGTTTGGACAGGATGTGAATGATCACTCGTAGATGTTCCTTGTAACTAGTAAGTTTGCGTGAGTGATAGAGGTTGGTGATGGTGACTAGGACAATTTCATTGTCGCTTTTAGATTGGGACGCCATTGGAGAATTTGAGTAGGGTTATTGGGAGTTCGAGATTTGTTAGGGTTTCAATGTAGAAGATGACGGTAAGAGAAAATGATGAGAGTATGAAAGGAAATATGTAAGTATGGAAGATATGATAGAGAGATATGAAAGATATGAGAGAGAAATAAATAAGAGGGAACGGTTATAACAATTTTGAAAATGTATAAAGAACCGTCGGGTAAGAGAATGAAGGGACGTGTGAACAGTTGTGTCAGGATAGGGCGTGCTTGGCATTTAATGCTAGGTGATGATGAACAAGGATGGTCCATTAAAGGACGAACATGTGTGGCAGAAAGAATATCCGTTTGAGAAATTCTGATTTTAATAATTGGATATTAAATGTTTTTCGTATTTAATTTTCATTCTAACATTAAATTTGTCGAGTTGAGGTGTCTATGGTACGGATTGGTAGAAAGGGATTGATTCTAAATCAAGTTCTGAATCAGAAGATTTGAGATTCCTGATTCCAAGTTCCGATCCTGGTCGTTCTTCTGAACAGCTTCGTAAGCATTCCTTTTTCTGAATGACGAAGTTCTGAGTGCAAGTGAACATACTGATTAGGGTTCTGATTGGAAGAGGTTTGAACCTATGTTCTGATTCATCAGAAGTGATACAATTTAGCATGTCAGCTGAATGGATATTGCATGAGTTGTCATTTCTGATGATGGATGTCATGTATTACTGCAGCGACAGTAAATGACGCCGACTGGTTAGGCTAACCAGTCAAATCAAATATCTCATCTCTATATTGATGATCTTTAAGCGATGAGGTGGCGAAATGTGGTGAAGAGTGAGTGGCTATAAAAGGGGGTTGCTGTGAAGCAAGGAAATCACTCAATAGAAAATTTGATGCTTGAGATGGCAGCAAGACGTCCATTCAATCGAGATGAAAAGGTAGAGGTTAGAATGCAAGATGGAGAGTTTGCTGGAGCTGTGTATGGAGGCGTGATCAAGTCGGTATGGAATCATCGTTATGAAGTGAAGATGACAACACTCACGGATGGATCTACCGGTGGTCCTTTGAATGTTCATGTGGATTTCGCCTATCTACATCCGGTTCCTCCTAAGGTGTTGGTGGAGTTTAAGCCATTTGACTTTGTGGAGGTGTGGTATCGTCGAGGATGGTGGCCAGCTGCTATTTCAAGGAAGACTCCATTTAACCAGTTCCATGTGGTGTTAGTGGATGGGACTCGTCTATTTGTTGATGAGTCGGAACTGAGAATCCATCAGAGGTATCATCTTGGAGAGACTCCGATGTGGCAATACTATAAGCTCTGATGGTTGAAGGAGGCTGTTGATCTTTTGGTAGATTATGTGACTTGTTATTTCATATTACGTTTGCATGTATGTCTAGGATTGTGTGAAAATTGCTTTCATTATGTTTTGTAATGTTTTGGGTGGTATAAATGAAAGCATGATGTGACGTTTAATTTTTGCGAATGAAATTTAAAAGATTCAGAAATTTATATTCAGAAAATGTTTAAGAAGATTTCGGAGATAGGGAGATTCAGAGAGGAGAAGAATTTTGTCGTATATAGAAAAGAGAAAGAGAGAGAGAGAGAGAAAAAATTTGGTGAGTATGTGTCAGTTCTGGGAAAACGAAAAATCTGTATAGAATCAAGAGCGGTTATCCATTACGCCGTCAAAGTTGCCGAACCGTCTAATCAACCGTTTAGGCCATGACGCTGATGTGACAAGTGCATTAACTGCCCACTAGGGTCATTATGACCTCTAAGTAATTGATTTAGAGAAGGTGAATGGGCATGCGGATGGCTTATAAAAGGGTGTGTTTTGGCTAAATGTTTAACAACTCATATCAAAAGTAAATCTTATCGAACAAAGTTTGCTTTCAAAATGGCTCGATATTTCTTCCACTGCTTTGATGAAGTCGAGGTGAAGCTTGCACAGGGAGACTTTGCAGGGGGTTTTATGAGGGGGTAATAACTAAGACGTGGAAGAGGGGTTGTGAAGTTCAACTCAGGTGTCTACCGGACAACACAACTGGTAGGATGATGATTGTGAAGGTAAAATACGGTTGTCTTCGTCCTATTCCGCCTACTGTGATTGTGGAGTATAAAGTGGGGGATTACGTAGATGCATGGGATCGGCAGGGATGGTGGAGTGGTGTCGTTGACAGTGTCATAGGTGATGATGTTTATGATGTGGTGCTGCTGGGGGATGGTAAGTTCGTTAGGGTGTGTGATTTGTCTGTGCGAATCACACAAACCTTCATATATGGCAACCCACCAAAGTGGGAATACAGCAAGCACTAGGTCATCGGGGAAGAAGTTTGCTTTATTTTGAATATTTTCCTCTTTTTAGAATCTTAAGTCATAGTGTTTTGATTTTTTTTTCTTAAAGTTGTAACTATGACTTAATGGATTAAGACTATGTACTTCACTGTTGACGTAATGAATGATGAATGCTTGTTGTTAATTTGTGAAAAGTATGATAGCTTTAATTTTGAATGCGTTTCGCAGATTAACAAAGAATTTTGAGTCCGAAGTCTTGTGGTTCTGAGTGATAGGTCAGAAATTGTTTCAATCAGAATTCTTTGGAGTAGATGATAATCAGAAATTGAGTATCATTCTCTGAAGAATTTCGAGTCAGGATTTAACATACCCAGTTTGTCTAGAAAATTGTTGAATTTTGTGGAATCTAAAGCCTTTGTGAAAACATCAGCAACCTGTTCTTCAGTAGGAATAAAATAGAGTTCAATGTTACCTTGTAAGATCTGATCCTTGATGAAGTGATATCTAAGATCGATGTGCTTTGTCATGGAGTGCTGAATAGGATTGTGGGAGATGGCTATGGCACTCTTAGAATCACAATAAATGGGAACTTGAAGGAATCGGTAACCATAATCCAGGATTTGAGTTTTCATCCAGAGAACTTGTGAACAGTAGGTAGATGCAACTACATATTCAGCTTCTGCTGATGATAATGCAACACAATTTTGTTTCTTTGAGGACTAGCTGACTAACCTTCCACCAAGGAATTGACAACCTCCGGATGTGCTCTTCCGATCCAACTTGCATCCGGCATGGTCCGAATCAGTAAATGCTTGTAGTTTAAAGTTGTCTCCGACTGGATACCATAGCCCCATTGCCTTTGTACCTTTGAGATATTTGAAAATTTGCTTGACGGCTGTCAGATGTGACATTTTAGGAGCTACTTGATATCTAGCACAGATGCATGTTGAAAACATGATGTCAGGTCTACTTGCGGTTAGGTATAAGAAGAGCCTATCATTCCTCAGTATAACTTGTGATCAATGGGTTCTCCTTCGGGGTCTGCAAAGATTTTATGGTTGGTGGATATCGGAACTTTGGCAGTAGAGCAATTTTCAAGAGAAAATTTCTTCAAAAGTTCATTTGTATACTTTTCCTGATGAATGAAAATTCCTCTTTTGGTTTGCTTGATTTGAAGACCTAGGAAGAAATTGATTTCTCTGTTCATGCTCATGTGGAATTTGTCTGTCATTACTTTAGCAAAGTCATCAACCATCGATTGGCTTGTTGATCTGAAAATGATATCATCAATATAGACTTGTACGATCATAATGTGACTTTGATGAGATCGGTCAAAGAATGTAGGATCAATGACTCCCCTTCTGTATCCAGATGATACTAGAAAGTTTGACAATGTTTCGTACCAGGCTCTGGGTGATTGTTTTAAGCCATATACTGCTTTATTCAGACGACACACATGGTTGGGTCGAGATAGATCTTCAAAACCAGGAGGTTGTTGAAGGTAGACCACTTCTTCAAGGTCACCTTGAAGAAATGCACTTTTTACATCCATTTGATGTACAATAATATTTGTATGTGCGGCATAGGCTAGAAAGATCCGAATGGCTTCTAGTCTAGCTACTGGTGCATATGTCTCATCATAATCAAGTCCTTCGATCTGACTGTAACCTTTTGCCACTAATCTGGCTTTGTTTCTGACTACTGTTCCCATGTCATCTAGTTTGTTTCCGAAGACCCATCTAGTACATATTACTCTCTGATTTGATGGTCTCGGAACAAGATCCCATACATTGTTTCTTTTGAATTCTGATAGTTCTTCTTGCATGGCATTGATCCAATCGTCGTCGTCTAGAGCGTCTAAAACTGTTTTTGGCTCAATTTTACTGATGTATGCGGCAAAATGGCATTCATCCTGAATTGACTTCTTTGATCTTGTTTGAACTCCAGAGGATGGATTTCTGATAACTTGATTCGGAGGATGGTTTCGGGTCCATTTATGCAATCTTGGAAGTAGAGCTGGATCAGAGATAGGAGGAAGAACGTCTTGAATGAAGTTTGTGTCTTCAGGAGTTGTGTTAAGATTTTGTGATTCTTCAGCAGAAGTATTATCATCGGCTTCAAAGATGAATATTGGTGCATTATTACATGCAACGTCAGACGAATTGACTAAGGTATCTCCTGAGGGGACATCTTTTGACAAAGTATCTTCTGAGGTTTGATGGTCCCCCTCGGATTGAGGTATTCCATCAACATGAGTTGGGAGTATGGGCTCCCCCTCAGCAGGTGCTGATATTGAAGCTTCCTTCGGAGTTTGTTGAGGCTGAGAGGGAGGCGAAGGCTCCCCCTCAACTGTTGAAGTGTTATTTGGGAGATTTGTTGGACTATCAGATGGCATAGGTTCTAATCATGTTGATGGTCCTGAGGCTGAAATGATTTGCTGAATTGCATCAGGAGAGTGGATGACTTCGGCATCTTTTGCAGTTTCTGGAGGATCAAAGAGTAAATCATAGTCTATTTCAACTGTGTGAATAGGTCGATGTCCGACTGGAACATCATTTTCCATTACATACAAAATATCTTGATTTTTCTTTCTCCATTGATATTGATCGTCAAATTCTATGTCGAAGCTTTCTTCAATGACTCGAGTTCTTCTGTTTAGAACACGATATGAAACTGATTTTGATGAATAACCCATGAAGATTGCTTCATCACTTTTGGGTGCAAATTTTCCCAAGTGATCTTTTATTTTTTATGAAGCATTTGCAGCCAAAAATATGGAAAAATTTGACATTGGGTGTTCTCCCATTTATGATTTCATAAGGTGTCATCTGTAGTCGTTTGTTTCTGATTGACCGGTTTTGAACGAAGCATGCTGTTGCGATAGCTTCTGCCCAGAACGTTAGAGGAAGGTTTGCAAAAGTCAGCATTGATCGAGCCGCTTCCACTAAGTTCAGTTTCTTCTTTCTACTACACCGTTTTGTTGAGGTGTATATGGTGCTGAGAAGTTGTGCTCTATCCCTTTGAATGCTAGAAATTCTTCAATTTGCCCATTGTTGAATTCAGTTCCGTTATCACTTCGGATTCTTCTTACGGGTAGTTGAATTTTGAGCTCGATTGATGTAATGAAGTTTCGGAGCTCTAGAGAGGTATCTGATTTTAATCTTAAAAAGAATACCCAGGTAAATCGGGAGTAGTCGTCCACAATAACCAGTATATATTTTTTATGATTCAGACTAGCAACCGTTGATGGGCCACAGAGGTCCATGTGGAGAAGTTCTAATGGATGAGTAATGCTCGAGTCGGTGATTGATTTGTGAGGTTTCTTCTTTTGTTTGCCTAAAGAACATGTTGCACATAACTTTTCGTTGTCAAACTTCAGAAGTGGCATTCCTCTGACCATTTCTCCTGTTACCAACTGGTTCATATATCGGAAGTTGAGATGAGCTAGTTTCTGATGCCATAACCAGCTGACTTCGGAGTGTGCTTTTGATAATAAGAAGAGTCTTGGTTTTCCGGGAAACATTGTGATCTCTAGTGGGAACATGTTGATTTGTCTTGGAGATCGTATTAGACACCTGTCTCTGTTACTTGTCATGATGTAGCTAAATTCGTTGTCGAATTCTACTCGGAGACCAGTGCTGACTAGTTGACCCACACTTATTAAGTTGTGTTTAAGTCCGAGAACATAGGCAACTTTTTGAATGATGAAATTTCCATTTGTTAGTACGCCATATCCTTTGATGATGCCGTTTGCATCATTTCCGAATGTGACGTATCCTTCGAAGTTGACTTCTCGGTAATCTCTTAGAAACTCCAATCTTCCGGTCATTTGCATTGAGCAGGCGCTGTCAATTAGCCATTCGTCATCCTGCTCTTCAGAACTTAGTGCCTGAAAAATTAAACAGTTAGTTTGGGCACCCAAACTTGTTTGGTCCCATTTGTTTTTTCAGATATGGAAGATTTGTTTTTAACTATTGGTTTGATAGAAGTTTCAGTTCCAGAAAATGAATTTAGTTCAGAAGTGGATGATTTTACAATCCATTTTTGAACGATTCTTTTTGATGGTTTCTGAGAGATAAATTTTGTTTGTTGGTTGAGAGTTTTAGCTTTGATGACAGGAGGTATCTTTGTGGCAAGTTTGCAACAATGACAGCAGATGTTGTTTTGTTGCCTTTTCAGTATTTTCGGAATTGTTTGAAAATTATTGGAGTTTGGACTTTTGATTCTAGTAGTACTCGGATTTTGCTTGTTGTTTTTAGTAACTTCAGAAAATGTGATTTTTGGTTTCATGAATTTTAGATCATATTTCTTTGAAGTTACTGAAACATTTTGTGCTGATTTACTAATGTTTATTTTTGGAAATTCTGAATCGTAATTTGCGTAGTTGAATTTTTGTTGATGCATAATGGGTTTGATGTTTGGAGTCGGAAGTAATCCCTTGTGAATGTACTTTCGGGATGTGGAAGAAAAAGACTTCCGAGTATGACTTGGAGTGATGAAAGTTGAATTAACTTCTGGCTTTTTCTGAGTGTAGAAGCAATTTCTCTTTTCAAATCTTGCATGAGATCGAGGTGATCGGAGATCTTTTCTGTTCAGGGTTGGTTTTACTCCATTTTTGGTTAGATTCTTTCCTTTTCCTTTTTGAAAAATTTCTCTTGGGGAAGAGTCAGATAAAGAATCATTTAAAGAGTCTGACTCTTCATGATTGACTTTAAGTTTTTCGAGCGAAATTTTGATCGGATTATTTGAAAATTTGTGTTTTAATACATCTACATATGACTTTGTATCAGAACACGATGGTTCGGAAGTCGATTTAGATGTGTTAGCAACATTAGGATTTCTGATTATAATTTTGTTAAAATCGTTCTTAATGATAATGTTGCCTAGAGGTTTTTCCATTTCAATTTCTTCGTCAACCTTTTCTTTATTTGAATTTTCCAAGCTCTTAGGACATGGATTGAATTCTTCAGTAACACAGTTACTTTGTAAATTTTCTAAGAAAGAGTGTTGTTGAGAACTTGACGATGGATAATTTGTGACCGTGGTCATGTGTCTAGGCATGAATGGGACTGAAGCTGTAGACAATTTACTGCTTTCGGCAGTGTCTGCTTCTGAGAAATATGAGAAAGGGATTTTAACTCCCTCCTTGGACTCAGAAGTGGCAGTTTCTGATTCATTGGCAGGAAAGTTCTTGGTTGTGTCCTCATCGTGTTTATTATCATATTCGTTTGACGGAGACTGAAAAAATAGACTTTGTTTGTTATATATAGGATAATTTTTGTTTGTGGTTTTTCTTGCCCATCCCCAGTTGAAAGTATTTTCTGAAAAATTAGTGTTAGCAGGAGATTTGAAAACTTCAGTTGCATGATACAACTGATCTATTAGTTTGTTTAATCTTACATTATCGCTTCGGGCTAAATCCCTTTGCAATGTCAAAAGATGATTTGAATTTTCTAACAAAGTCCTAGAAGTCTGTTCGATTTTCAAATCAACAGTAAGTTTATCACAAAATAGTTTCTTATCCTCTAGCCTATTCTTCAACTTTATCACTTCGTCATATTCCAGAACCTGCTGATATGCAGCTAAGGCATCTGCACAAGTGTTAGTTATTTTTTCTAGAGCAGGTTCTAGAATATTAGAATAAATCTGATGTGTATGAAGCATGTTACGTACCTGTTCGATGATACTTACTCCTTTGCCAGATTTGTGATTGACCATAAAAGCATAGTTCTTTGGTATGTAGGAGGATGAGGATTCAGCAGTGTCATTAGGATGTTTGGAGTTTGCTAACCTGGGATTGGAGTTTCTTGGTTTGCTTGCACCATCATGCATTCTCCGTATCCTTTTCCTCGTTTTCGCTTGTTCTCAAAGTGTAACGCCCCAACTTTTTCAAACCATTTATATTACATAAAAGCATATTTTACAAAATTTGGTTCAACTAAAACCATTGTACTTGTTTAAATACAACAAAAGGGGTGTTACAATTACATATCAAACAACCATAAGTTTAAGGAGAATGGATTCAATCAATACCAAACATGGAAGCTGTATCCAGCTCCACTCCTTTGCACCCTAGTACTTATTTCGCAACTCCAAACTATCTTACAACGTTGTACTTGAACCTGGAATACATGGCATAAAAACAAAATACGTAAGACAAATTGTCTCGTGAGTTACATGAGTTTTAGACACAAACATTTAATCATCTTTTTCAACCTTTTATAAGAACTTTACAATCTATACATTTGCCAAAACTTTATAGTATTAATATACTATAACTTTTCATCTTAAAAAAAATATTTTTATATATTTCAAAACTAGCTTCTTTCTTTGACTGGTTTTATAAACTTGCTGGATTTTTATACTTAGGGCTTTAATCACTATGTGTGATACCCCAAGTCTCTACAGCTAGAAAGAACGGATCAATCCTCACCGTAGAAGTGCTGAGGCAGCCTACTTCGCGAAGGGGTTATCCCCAGTAGACTCCTTACCTATCCCGGGTAGGTTGGAACATAGTTCCCTTACTAACGTATGCTAGCTACAATACGAGTCAAATATAAAATACTTTCTGGACACTGAAATAATACTTGTACTCAAAATGGCTAATTGCCAAGCTTTTGACTCAAACATGTTTCTAACATAATCTAGGCTATTGCCAGAAATCATACTTTCAAATATAGCAACTAACTCTCAATTAAGCTAGAAAATGTACCATTCTTGCAAATTATTTTCACATATAAAAGTGTATATGAAATCTGAAAAATATTTACTTACTTGCCATGTATTCCCAGAATGGGAGAAAATGCTACATGTACTCACCTTATAACTCTTGTAAAGTCGTTTAGACGTCCCTCGGTTCTTTACCCTTTCGGTGTCCGATTACTTGACTTGCACCTATATATATAGTATTTGATACATTAATTTACATTCTAATTGACTCTATAACATGTTAGAGTCCTTGTTTTATCATTAATGGTCAAGACAAGTGTATACCTTTTAAATACTCAATTTTAATTAACTCGTATATTATACGTATTTTACTACAGTACCCTCGGGAGGTCGTATTCTCGATTTAATAATTTTCCATGTGTTTTCACACCATTTTAAGCTTATGGTATGAATTATAGACCAATCGGACAGGTCTAGCATCAAGTTCCAAACTCAAAAATGGACAGAAACCTTACAGGGGGTTGGCACGACTCGTGCTCTTTTTGTTCTATGGGGAGCACGACTCGTGCCCCTCCTGGAACTTTCTTCCTTTGCTGATTTTTGTGCTGCAGGTCCTTTAGTCCGAGGGTTAAGTCCTTAATACGTAACTTAATCATTTTAAGGTCATTTTTAGGCCTTAAATAACAGCTTACTTTTAGTTTTAAACCATGGAATCATCAATTCCATTCTTTGGCTTAAAACATTCCCGTAATACCCATTTTGACACCAAAAATCATTTTGATGAATTTTTAAGTATAGAACTGATTTCTTACACTCTTTATGACTCTTTGAACTTACTAAATCAATTGAAATCAGTTTCAAACTCATAACCCAATTTCTAGGGTTCTTGAGCTCAAAACCCATTTCCAAGGATTTAACCAAAATTTCAATAACTCTTTGCAATTTATGTGTATTTATTTGATGCTTTGGTATGACTTGGTGGAAACAACTTTCTGGAAACATTCCATGAGTTTCATAACTCGAATTTTCAGGTTCCACATGAAGAAGATGATGAATAGTAGAAACCTTTACCTTGTATACCTAGGAATCTTCAATTCCTTCTTAAATTTCTTGTACAATTTCCTCTAATCTTCTTCTTCTTCCCGTATCTTCTTGCTCTCTCTCGATTTCTCTACAACTTTCTGAAGATAAGAGTGATAAATCACTCTTTTATGTTTATTTTTTTTTATAAAAATATTTGCATTTTTAGTCCCTAGGCTTGCATTCCTTGGACTTTTGACATTAACACTTATTTTGGCCACATGAAACTATAGTTCTTACATTTTTAGTCCTAAATCATAAATAAATTTTTATAATAATTTCTACAATTGGTCAAATGACCAAATTACCCTTTATAACCATAATTTCTCATAACATTACATATAAACTTTAAATTACACACATCTTATTTTTACATATTTATTATAAATTTTTGGTCGTTTCAACTACCTCCCCCTAATTAGGATTCCGTCCTCGGAATCGCTTCGTAATCTATAAAATTAGGGTATCTTTTCTTCATGCTCTCCAAAGTTTCCCAAGTTATGTCTGAGCCCAGTGAATGCTTCCATTTGACCAATACTAGGTCAATTTCTCAGTTTCTTAATTTCTTGGTTTTCACTTCTAACATCGCTTCAGGTTCTTCAATTATTCTGTTGGGTGTTTCCACTCTTATTTCTTCTAGAGGAATGGTTAATTCCTTCTTTCCAAAATACTTCTTAAGATAACATACATGAAATGTATCATGTATTCCCCTGAGTTCCTGTGGCAACTCCAGCTTGAATGCTTGTAAACCGATTCTTTTCAGAATTTTGAAGGGTCCAATATATCTTGGACTCAACTTCCCTTTCTTGCCAAATCTTATCACCCCCTTCCAAGGTGATACTTTTATCATCACCAAATCACCTTCATTTAGATCATAGGGTCTTTTCTTCAAATTTGAGTAGCTTCTTTGGCGATCTTGTGCAGCTTTCATATTGGTCTGTATTACTCCAATAGTAGAAACCTTTACCTTGTATACCTAGGAATCTTCAATTCCTTCTTAAATTTCTTGTACAATTTCCTCTAATCTTCTTCTTCTTCCCGTATCTTCTTGCTCTCTCTCGATTTCTCTACAACTTTCTGAAGATAAGAGTGATAAATCACTCTTTTATGTTTATTTTTTTTTATAAAAATATTTGCATTTTTAGTCCCTAGGCTTGCATTCCTTGGACTTTTGACATTAACACTTATTTTGGCCACATGAAACTATAGTTCTTACATTTTTAGTCCTAAATCATAAATAAATTTTTATAATAATTTCTACAATTGGTCAAATGACCAAATTACCCTTTATAACCATAATTTCTCATAACATTACATATAAACTTTAAATTACACACATCTTATTTTTACATATTTATTATAAATTTTTGGTCGTTTCAACTACCTCCCCCTAATTAGGATTCCGTCCTCGGAATCGCTTCGTAATCTATAAAATTAGGGTATCTTTTCTTCATGCTCTCCAAAGTTTCCCAAGTTATGTCTGAGCCCAGTGAATGCTTCCATTTGACCAATACTAGGTCAATTTCTCAGTTTCTTAATTTCTTGGTTTTCACTTCTAACATTGCTTCAGGTTCTTCAATTATTCTGTTGGGTGTTTCCACTCTTATTTCTTCTAGAGGAATGGTTAATTCCTTCTTTCCAAAATACTTCTTAAGATAACATACATGAAATGTATCATGTATTCCCCTGAGTTCCTGTGGCAACTCCAGCTTGAATGCTTGTAAACCGATTCTTTTCAGAATTTTGAAGGGTCCAATATATCTTGGACTCAACTTCCCTTTCTTGCCAAATCTTATCACCCCCTTCCAAGGTGATACTTTTATCATCACCAAATCACCTTCATTTAGATCATAGGGTCTTTTCTTCAAATTTGAGTAGCTTCTTTGGCGATCTTGTGCAGCTTTCATATTGGTCTGTATTACTCCAATCTTTTCATTTGTCATTCTTACAATTTCTGGCCCAGTGAGTTTTGCTTCACCTGCTTCTAACCAACACACTGGGGTTCTACACTTCCTACCATATAAGACTTCAAAAGGCGGCATCTTGATGCTTGAGTGGTAACTGTTGTTATACGAGAATTCTACTAATGGTAGGTGCTGTTCCCAATTACCTCCAAAATCAATGGCACACGATCTCAACATGTCCTCCAAGGTCTGAATAGTACGTTCGCTTTGCCCATCTGTTTGAGGGTGATAGGCTGTACTCATCTTGATTCGAGTTCCCATCTTTTCTTGTAGGGAATCCCAAAAATTAGACGTGAATCGAGGATCCCTATCTGAGACTATGGACAAAGGTGCTCCATAACGTCTGATCACTTCATCGATGTACAACTGAGCTAATTCTCCAAGTGAGGCAGTTTCTTTCATCGCGAGGAATATGGCACTTTTAGTCAATCTGTCAACAATGACCCATATACTATCGTGTCCCCTTCGCGTTCTTGGCAGCCCCATGACAAAATCCATTGTTAGTTCTTCCCATTTCCCTGCTGGTATCTGCAATGACTGCGCAGAACCATACGGCACTTGATGTTCTGCTTTTACTTGTGCACAAGTTTCACAATGGGATATGTACTTTGCTATTCTCTTTTTCATTCCTGGCCACCAGTAATGCTGCTTCAAATCTTGATATGTTTTTGTACTTCCAGGATGTATAGAATACTTGGATTTGTGAGAATCATCCAAGACTATCTTTCTGATTGCTCCATACTTAGGAACCCAAATACGTCCTTTAAAAGTACGCAACCCTTGAGTATTTACTTCAAACATCACCTTTTTCCCAAGCTTTTCTTTCTTTATATTCTCTTCAGTTAAAGCATCGTCTTGAGCTTCTTTAATCTTTTGAATTAACGTTGAGACCACTTCAATTCGCATGGATCTTCCTTTAATAACTTTTTCACGAACCTTTCGGCTTAAAGCATCGGCTACTACATTAGCTTTTCCTTCGTGATAAATTATTTCACAGTCATAATCGTTCACGAGCTCAATCCACCGTGTCTGTCTTAAATTCAATTCTTTTTGAGTAAAAAGATATTGTAGACTTTTATGATCTGTATATATCTTGCATTTCGTCCCATATAGATAGTGCCTCCAAATTTTCAATGCAAACACAATTCCGGCCAATTCTAGATCATGGGTAGTATAACGTGTCTCTGCATCTTTTAGCTGTCTGGAAGCATAGGCAATAACTTTGCCCCGTTGCATAAGTACACAACCAAGACCTCTATTAGACGCATCGCTGTATACTACAAACTCTTCTGTGCCTTCTGGTAAAGATAATACTGGAGCTTCACATAACTTCTTCTTCAGTATTTCGAAGGCTTCTTGTTGTTTTTCTCCCCAAACTAACTTCACTTCTTTCCGAGTTAACTGAGTCAGTGGCACTGCTATTTTAGAAAAATCTTGGATAAACCGTCGGTAATAACCGGCTAACCCAAGGAAACTTCTAACTTCTGTAGGTGTCTTCGGTGGCTCCCATTTCATTACCGCCTCTATTTTTGCTGGATCCACTTTAATGCCTTCAGCTGAAACAACATGACCTAGAAATTGAACTTCCCGCAACCAGAAGTCACACTTTGACAACTTCGCGTATAACTGTTCATTCTTCAAGGTACACAACACTTCTCGTAAGTGCACTTCATGCTCCGCTTCACTTTTTGAATAGACTAAAATATCATCGATAAAAACGATGACAAATCTGTCAAGAAAAGGTTTACAGACCCTATTCATGAGGTCCATAAACACAGCTGGGGCATTAGTGAGACCGAATGGCATCACTAAGAATTCATAGTGACCATATCGAGTTCGAAATGCAGTCTTACATACATCTTCATCCTTTACCTGTACTTGATGATATCCGGAACGAAGATCAATTTTAGAGAAATAACTAGCTCCCTGCAATTGATCGAATAAATCATCAATTCGTGGCAAAGGATATCGATTCTTGATTGTCACCTTATTGAGCTCGCGATAATCTATACACATACGCATAGTACCGTCCTTCTTCTTGACAAACAATACTGGACCTCCCCAAGGAGAAGAGCTGGGACGAATAAACCCCTTGTCAAGAAGTTCTTGCAACTGAGACATAAGTTCTCTCATCTCTGTAGGAGCAAGACGGTACGGCGCCCGAGCAATAGGACTTGCTCCAGGGACCAGATCAATACGAAATTCGACTTGTCTAATGGGTGGTAACCCAGGTAAGTCATCAGGAAAAACTTCAGGGAATTCATTTACCACTTTTATATCTTCCATCTTCTGCTTCTCTTTCTTCCCATTCATCACATATGCTATAAATGATTCACATCCTTTATGGATGCATTTACGGGCCTTAATAGCAGTAATGAGACTCTGCATATTCTTCCGACGTTCCCCATATATATATACTTTGCTACTATCAGGAAATTTGATCGACACCATTCGTTTTCCGCAAAGGATTTTAGCATTATGAGTTCCGAGCCAATCCATTCCAATAACAATATCGAATCCTTTTATCCCGATAGGTAGCAAGTCAGCCTTTAAGATTCGCCCATTAATCTCAACCGGACATTTCTCATACACATGACGTACCGTAACTAGCTCTCCATTCGCGACTTCTATTACACAGGTATCATCTAATGGTTTCATTGGTATGTTCAGACGCTTAATAAATTCATGGGACACAAAAGAGAAATGTGCTCCAGAATCAAAAAGAACATAAGCAGGTTGTGAGTTTACAATGAGTGTATCTGCCACCACATCCTGATCTTCTTTGGCCTCTTCAAGAGTCATCTGAAACGCTCTCCCTTTCGTCTTTGCCGGCTCCGTCTTCTTATTACTTGCAGTGGAAACTAATGTCTCATTTTTCTTCTTGGGACAATTGGTGCTGTAATGCCCCTTTTTATGGCAATTGTAACATTCCACTTCGCTAATATCTTTCACCTTGCAATCTTTGGCTTGGTGGCCCGGAAGACCACATTTGTAGCACCCACTAGTGCCCTTATTGCATTCCCCACTGTGCCTCATTCCACACTTCTTACATTCTTTAATCTCGCTTTGCTTAGAAAATCCCGATGAAAACCGAGTCTTCTTGTTTGCTCCAGAGATTCCTGAAGACTTTCGCTTTTCCGCAAAAACTTGTCGTTCCTTGGCCTTTTTCTCTATCATACTTTCAACCCTAGCCGCAGATTCAATGGCTTCATCGAGAGTAGTAGCCTTTCCAACTTCTAATGAGTAATCCCCCGGTAACCCATTGACATACCGGTTTATCCTTCCAGCCTCAGTCGGTAGTGTATCTTCCAGAAACGGCAACATTTCACAAAATTTCTTTGTATACTCATCAACTGTCTATTTTTCCTTTGCAAGTGCAAAGAATTCATTGACCAAGTTCTCCCGGTGCCTCGCTGAATAGAACTTGCTTTTCAACCGTTGAACAAACTCCTCCCAAGACAACGCGTCAACAAACTCACTTCCTTTGGTTCGGCGGAGAGTATTCCACCAATTAAGAGCTTCCGCCTTTAGCATCTGGGAAGCAAACCCTACCTTCATATCCTCTTTGCAACGGCAAATGCAAAGAACTTGTTCCATTTCAGTCACCCACCGAATAGTTATTCACGGGTCCATCTCGCCGTTGAACTCCTTGGGCCGACAGGACATAAAGTCCTTAAAAGTACACGCCCCTTTAGTCTTGAACTGTGGCTGCGATTTAGAAGAAGAATCTCCTTGAGAAGAATTTTGTGCTGGATTAGTACCCTCAGGAGCCACACTTTTCTCACTATCTTCATTTTGTGATTTGGACCTTTCGCCTAATCGTTCATCTAGTAGGCGAGTCATTTCTTGTCTGGTTTGTAATTGAGAGTCGTGTAATAACTTCTGGATTGCCTCCAAAGTCAGTGGAGGTGGATTAGCCTCACCCCTAGAATCGCCATCATCAACGACTTGGGGCGGTCGAGGAGGAATAGGAGGCCTTGCATTAGGATCCGGATTTTCTGCATACGATCCTTGACCACTTCTAGTTCGCATTTTGCTATAAAATTTCAAGTACTTTAGTATTTCATAATATGTCAAAATATTTGTTTACTACTTTTTCCACTAGTTTCCCAGTATTCCCTCGCGGTTACACTAGTCACAATACGCGTCCTGTGATTATGATAATACGGGCCCATATTACCATAATCACCTACACATGTTGTCCCCAATGTTTCCGCTCGGTTCCACTGTTCACTAGTATTAATTAACTACTTTTATCTCATAAATATACTCATATAATTCCATTAATAAATAATGTCTTAATCCCTTAAGACATAACAATTTGTGTAACTCTTTCTAACTGACTATTTTACTAGTCTAAGCCTAGGAGTGGAATGATCCAATCCTAATTCGCTTAAACTATGGCTCTGATACCAACTTGTAACGCCCCAACTTTTTCAAACCATTTATATTACATAAAAGCATATTTTACAAAATTTGGTTCAATTAAAACCATTGTACTTGTTTAAATACAACAAAAGGGGTGATACAATTACATATCAAACAACCATAAGTTTAAGGAGAATGGATTCAATCAATACCAAACATGGAAGCTGTATCCAGCTCCACTCCTTTGCACCCTAGTACTTATTTCGCAACTCCAAACTATCTTACAACGTTGTACTTGAACCTGGAATACATGGCATAAAAACAAAATACGTAAGACAAATTGTCTGGTGAGTTACATGAGTTTTAGACACAAACATTTAATCATCTTTTTCAACCTTTTATAAGAACTTTACAATCTATACATTTGCCAAAACTTTATAGTATTAATATACTATAACTTTTCATCTTAAAAAAAATATTTTTATATATTTCAAAACTAGCTTCTTTCTTTGACTAGTTTTATAAACTTGCTGGATTTTTATACTTAGGGCTTTAATCACTATGTGTGATACCCCAAGTCTCTACAGCTAGAAAGAACGGATCAATCCTCACCGTAGAAGTGCTGAGGCAGCCTACTTCGCGAAGGGGTTATCCCCAGTAGACTCCTTACCTAACCCGGGTAGGTTGGAACATAGTTCCCTTACTAACGTATGCTAGCTACAATACCAGTCAAATATAAAATACTTTCTGGAAACTGAAATAATACTTGTACTCAAAATGGCTAATTGCCAAGCTTTTGACTCAAACATGTTTCTAACATAATCTAGGCTATTGCCAGAAATCATACTTTCAAATATAGCAACTAACTCTCAATTAAGCTAGAAAATGTACCATTCTTGCAAATTATTTTCACATATAAAAGTGTATATGAAATCTGAAAAATATTTACTTACTTGCCATGTATTCCCAGAATGGGAGAAAATGCTACATGTACTCACCTTATAACTCTTGTAAAGTCGTTTAGACGTCCCTCGGTTCTTTACCCTTTCGGTGTCCGATTACTTGACTTGCACCTATATATATAGTATTTGATACATTAATTTACATTCTAATTGACTCTATAACATGTTAGAGTCCTTGTTTTATCATTAATGGTCAAGACAAGTGTATAAATTTTAAATACCCAATTTTAATTAACTCGTATATTATACGTATTTTACTACAGTACCATCGGGAGGTCGTATTCTCGATTTAATAATTTTCCATGTGTTTTCACACCATTTTAAGCTTATGGTATGAATTATAGACCAATCGGACAGGTCTAACATCAAGTTCCAAACTCAAAAATAGACAGAAACCTTACAGGGGGTTGGCACGACTCGTGCTCTTTTTGTTCTATGGGGAGCACGACTCGTGCCCCTCCTGGAACTTTCTTCCTTTGCTGATTTTTGTGCTGCAGGTCCTTTAGTCCGAGGGTTAAGTCCTTAATACGTAACTTAATCATTTTAAGGTCATTTTTAGGCCTTAAATAACAGCTTACTTTTAGTTTTAAACCATGGAATCATCAATTCCATTCCTTGGCTTAAAACATTCCCGTAATACCCATTTTGACACCAAAAATCATTTTGATGAATTTTTAAGTATAGAACTGATTTCGTACACTCTTTATGACTCTTTGAACTTACTAAATCAATTGAAATCAGTTTCAAACTCATAACCCAATTTCTAGGGTTCTTGAGCTCAAAACCCATTTCCAAGGATTTAACCAAAATTTCAATTACTCTTTGCAATTTATGTGTATTTATTTGATGCTTTGGTATGACTTGGTGGAAACAACTTTCTGGAAACATTCCATGAGTTTCATAACTCGAATTTTCCAGGTTCCACATGAAGAAGATGATGAATAGTAGAAACCTTTACCTTGTATACCTAGGAATCTTCAATTCCTTCTTAAATTTCTTGTACAATTTCCTCTAATCTTCTTCTTCTTCCCGTATCTTCTTGCTCTCTCTCGATTTCTCTACAACTTTCTGAAGATAAGAGTGATAAATCACTCTTTTATGTTTATTTTTTTTTTATAAAAATATTTGCATTTTTAGTCCCTAGGCTTGCATTCCTTGGACTTTTGACATTAACACTTATTTTGGCCACATGAAACTATAGTTCTTACATTTTTAGTCCTAAATCATAAATAAATTTTTATAATAATTTCTACAATTGGTCAAATGACCAAATTACCCTTTATAACCATAATTTCTCATAACATTACATATAAACTTTAAATTACACACATCTTATTTTTACGTATTTATTATAAATTTTTGGTCGTTTCACAAAGTGCTCGTCTTCATCTCCAGAGGACCAGATTTCTACATTTCCGGATGCAACAAATGCTTTGACTTTTTCATCTTCTTTTACTTTCGGATAATTTCTCGGAGCTTTGCAGTCAGCAGCATAGTGCCATAGTCCACCGCAGTTGTGACATTTGTGTTGGATTAGGTGTCTAAGCCATGAATTTATATTTATATTTATCTTGTTAATTGAAGCAAAGTCCATTTGGGTTGCCCTCATAGCTGGAGGTTAGGATAGCGTTCAGTAGAGTAAAAGGTTGATTTATTAATTGTATAATAAATCAATAGAATTAATTAAATGGTTTATTAATATATTTAAGTGTAAATATATTAATTAGAAACTATAATAATTAATTAAGATTTAATCTAGAATTAATTGGATTTAATTCAGTGATTAAATTAATTAATTAAAAGTGCACGGACTGGTTATGTAATTATTCAATAGTTGAATATTGACTGGCCAGTGGACAGGGGGTGAAGATGGCGAGATTTTGGTGGTGACACCACAAAATCTCGAAACCCTAATTAGGGTTTAGAGAAAGGCTTGCCCAATTGGTAAAAGGCTTACCAAAGATGGGTTCTAGGGTTTCAAGCTGTACCACCTGAAATCTATAAATAGGGATCCCCTGGGAACCCTAATCCTATGCCACTTTTGACTAAGACTACTCTGCTGGACTGTCTTCTCCATTGCTTGGGTGTGACTTGCATTTGAGGCAGGACACTTGTGCTGCTAGCTTCAAGAACAAGATCAAAAGGTTGGTTATTCTTCATTTGATATTTAGAAATAATTGTTGGCCTCAGGATTTTAGTTTATTATCTTCATAGAAGAAAACATAGATCTTTCTAGGGTTGCATGTGAACCATAAGAAATTATTTGTTCATTGTTTGCTAGAAAACCCTTCAGTGGTATCAGAGCTTAGGCTTGTTTTCTTATGAATTGATATAAACTGCATAAACTGTTTATGTGTTCTTGAGGGTTTTCGAAAATAAACCCTTGGAGATGGCCTTGATCGAGATTTTGGCTAGGGTTTCCTAACCCTAGCCGCCACCCCCTTGGTCCCCCTTATTTGATTGATTTACTTGCCTTATAAAGTGTGTTGTTATTTTTGGTAATTGGATTAAATGAATAATGTAACTTCTTTGTTTGGCTTGTATTTTTCGAAAATTGTAGGGCCTTAGATAGTAAAATTAATTTGATTAATTTCATAAAATCTATCTTAGATTTAATTAATTTAATTAACTGTTAATTAAAAGATCAATTAAATCAGCTTAAAGATTTAATTTAAATTTTCAAAAATTCCTTAAAATTTGCGAAAATTATATTAAAATTAAATCTAAAATATTTTAATAAGATTAAAATATATCTTATATATTTATGATTAAAAGTTAATAATTTAAATATAAGAAAATTGGTTAGTCTTACCGCAAGTAGGCCTCATTCACAAAACTGTCATATAAAGAGGGTATAAGGCGACTGACTATAAAATGGCAGTCTAATGGGTATCTACTCTTACCCACCGCTCTCCTGGTCAGTCGAGTGTCGTTAGCCGAACGGGTTTGATAGAACCGCTAAACCTCTTAAAAGTATAATGCTATAATTGAAAGTACTAGAACCTTAATCAAAACCCAATCTAGTTACTTTAGGTTAAAAATGTGAATTGGTGCTAATCCATGGAATTACACATTGCACTTTGTGGAACGTTGGTGGAGCGTGTGTGGTTTACCGGCACGCCAACTGGGGTCCGCAAAGACTTGCAATGGGTTTTTCGATTTTGTCACTATTAATGGAGCGTGTGTGGTTAACCGGTACGTTAATTAGAGATGACAATTGACTTCGAGAGTACAAAGCGAATTTACATGGTTATTCACACCCGGTGTCACACCCCGATCCTTGGCGGAATCGATCAAGGCGTGATATATTGTTCAAAGTCTCATGACAACTATGTTATAATATGATTAGATTCAATTAAGTACTAAGTATGCAAACAAGATCCACAACATACAAATACAAATCCAAATACAACAACATTTATTACATCAAATTTAAATAGTCTTGTAGGTTTCTAAGGTACACCCTACTTTTCATCAACTTCATTCTTCAAATCTGCATCATGGGTAAAAACAGGTCAACTACGAGAGTTGGTGAGTAATCTAGTTTTATTAAAGAAAATTGTGAGTTTGAAATATTTATAATTTGAAACTTGTTTTTTTTGGAAGTCGACAAGCAAGTATTATTGAGATAACGGTTTATAAATCAAAAATTGATTAACAAATGATAACAACAACAATAAGTCCTCACCCTATATATACATATATATATGTGTATATATATAGGATGGAGCATCTAATCATCATACACACTCAACCACGTGCAATCAATCACCTTAGCGTCCCAAGGCGGGGTGGTCAACCCAATAGCGCTATTATTGTCCATAACGTACCTCAAGAATACGGGCATAGTCATGGATATTAGACTAAAATTGGTAATGCACTACAAGTACATGTAGCGTAAACAAACAATAATTATACAAATACTGATTCACGTATAAATGCCCCAACAATGTCTCAATGGTGAAAAAATAATAAAATGAAGTTGGAACATATTAAAACCACATGATACACCCCAAAAGTATTGAAAATTATAAAATATGGGGTAGATTACTCACATTAGTCCAATAAGGAATGCGTGTGTTGTACGATAGACGGCTCGAGTCAAAATGTCGTAGAACCTAATATAATTAATAGTTTTGGCTTAGGAATCGATAAACGGGAATATAGTATTAATAAAAATAATTAGACACATATTCTTATATTAGATGAATTAACAATAATCCAAATTTTGTTTTGAATATTAATGTATTCATATGTTAAATGAATTTTAAATTGAATTAATTACTTTGCTTAATTAATTTATATTTTCACTTTAGTCAAGATTTTAATAATTTCTTATTAAAATAATAACTAGTCAAATTATAAGTATTTACATATTTTATATATTATAAACAATTATTTATATGAAATAATCATTAAAAATGCATTTTTACATGCTTAGATATTTAGGAAAATGGTTTTAAATACTAAGCAGTAATGAAACATTCTGAAATTATCAGAAAATAATTATTTCATAAAATAGTAATTACTGTAAAATTTCATATTTTGCTTAACTGCTTTAGTATTTATTTAGTATTTTAATAATTAAACCACAACAAATTTCGGGAAAAAAAATAAATGATTCCCAAAAATTCTGGAAAATTAACCATAGTTATCTAACATTATATTGAGCCCACTGTAAATATTTTGGATATTTTGGACTATGGGAAGTATTTCTTATGTTTTTCATTATTAACTAATCAATAAAATCATAAATAATAGGAAAATATTAAGAGAAATTCATTAGACTTTTTATTTATGATTAACATGTTATATATGATATTCGGATAAGGTTTTATAATTTTTGGACATGTGTAGCTATTTATTATCAATTTAAACCATTAAATAATCATTAAATCAGGACAAATAATCAAACATTCTTACAAAATTCTGTAAATTTTGTCATAGAGTTTTTAAAATGTTAATAAGGTGCGAAAAATATAAAATATAGTTTTTAACATACATAACTATATTTTGCAATTTATTTATCTACAACAAAATAAAATACAAAATAAGCATCAAACAGTAATATAAATGCATGAAACTTTATAAATCCACTTTACTCAATATATGGGTTGTTCCAAAAATTTCCCAGAATTTATTGACTGCAAAAAGTATTTTATGTGAATTATTGCCCTATTATATTGCAATAATTATAGTAATTCAATAAAAATAAGTTATTTTCTGAACATTTCCAGAACTTCTTATTTTATTGATGAGATTCTGAGAAAAATCAGGTTTATACATAAAATGAGTTTTAGATATTTTGGTGGATTTAATTTGTTTCATTCATGAATTTGAAACTTTTAACAACATACCTTGATGAATGCTTCAAGAGGGATGGAGATTTGAGTATAAGAGATTGTTCTTGGCTGGAAAATTGATATTTCTTGGAAGAATTTCGAGATTGAGAGTGAGAGAAAGAATAGAGAGGGTTTGAGTGGTGATGAGAATAATGTGTTGGGAGAAAAATGAAAGGAAAGATGATGGGAGGTGTAAGTGGGAGACCATGGGAATAACTTTTGGCTTTTGGTGGTCTTCATAATTTCCCACTAGCACAAGCATCTCTATGTAATACACTAACTAATATAAAAATTTTATAAAATTTAATGTAGAGTTTATAAAAATAGAGTTTTATAAAAAAATAGGTTATTATTTGATTATAACAATCTACTTTGATTTGAAGTTTAATTATAGCATTCAAGTTTGATTCTTTTAATTTAATTAGAGCATCATACTTTGATTTGATTTTAATATGGTATCATAATTTAATTTGATTATAGTTATAACGTTATACTATGCTATATTGCTATTAACGTCAATTTATATCGTATTGTATGGGTTTTGATCCTATTAGCGTCAAGTAAGCTCGAGTAGGGTTTATTAAATTTCCATTTGGGTTGGGTTGACCCGAATCCATTTTAGGCGGATGTCACACCCGGTTTGTGATCCTCGGCATCCCAGTCACAAACAGTGGGGCACATCCGAGACTAAACATGCCATTGAATAGTTCAATGTGTCTCAACAGATCTAGGAATTTCATAAGATGAAATTGATAAGTGTATTATCTACCTTAATGACCATTTTGTTGTGATTACGGCATCCCTCTTCACACCATAGTTGGGGCATTCTGGGTCCTAGCCTTAATAAATAATATATTGGGTAATTATTTAAAAGGATAAATTAAACTAATAAATTCTGTTTATTGTAGATGTCTGAATCAAGTGTCCATTCTCCTCCCTCTCCTCCTTCACCCATTTCTGAGAGCATCAGAAAGCACCTGCTAAATATGGAAAGGCTGACTGGCCTCAACTGTATGGAATGGCTTCGCAATTGGAGACTGGCTCTCAGCATTGCTGGCAAGCTACATCTCACCGAGTATGTGATCCCGGTTCCACCAAAACAAGTCATCATAAAGAGCCTTTATGATAAGCATGACTTATTAGTTGATGAATCCGAAAAGATTCGTGACCTCATGCTATTGACCATTGACCCCGAGTTCTGCAAGGATTTTGAATCCTTGGGGCCATATGAGTTAATGCAATCGGTTGAGGAAATGTTCCAAAAACCGGTCGAAGAAGAACGAGCTAGGATCTTCAAAAGACTTGCAGAGTGTAAGTTAAAAGAAGGAAGTAGCATCGATTCGCATGTTCTTCAGATTGAAGCGTACATAGGCGAATTGTACAAACTTGGTTATTCCATGAGTCAGGAGTCGAGTGTTAACACTCTACTCACTTCACCGACCAGTAAGTACGATCTGTTCATTCAGACGTATAGAAAGGAAGACCAGAAAAAGACCTTAACGGAAATGCGTTCACTGTTGACTTTATACGAGTCACTCTTGGACAGGCATAGCTCCAATGGTTCAGCTACTTCTGGATTAAGTCCAGTGGAAAGACGCAGCAAGAAACGATCCAGATCGTCTGGATATGTCTTAAGCTGGGAATCCACAAAATGGGATACAGTCGCGGAAATATTGGATGACGCTCCAAGGTCAAAATCTTTTGAAAGCTCAGGTATATCTAAAAACCTCAAAACTCATGTTCCATAATTCCTTGATGCATAATGTGATAGTCACATTTTGGTTTGTATGCAGGGAATCAGTAGAGTACGGGACATTGGCGCATAGGAGCACATTTGGATTGGATTTCCGGCTCATGCAGTTTTGAAGTTTAGTTAGATATTGAAATATTGTTATTAGCTTTTAGATGTGTATGACATTGTCTATCATATAGTACATTGTTCAAGGATTTTTTTATTTTAATAAAATTGTCGTTTAATTTCTTTTAACACATGTTGTTTGAAATTATCCTTGAAATGTTATATGAATGTGTTGAATGCATGATTAGTAATAACTTGAATGTTGAATGCATCCAAAATGCTTGGATTTTAGAAATTGTGTCCTTTTATGATTGTTAAAGATAAATGTCATAAGAGTCAATTCAACCAAAGGTCCAGTTGGACAGGACTTTGGAATCACCTGACTTAGAGTCACTTGATGAGTTGAGTTCTTAATGTGTTAAGAAATGAATCAACCAAAGATCCGGTTGGATAGGACTTTGGAATCATTTGACTTAGAGTCAGATGATGATTAAGTTCTTTATAAAGCACATGTGGCAAGAGATGAATCACCCAAAGATCTAAAGGATAGGATTTTGGAATCAGCTGACTTAGAGTCAACTGAAGATTGCAAGTCTTGAACAGAATTAACAAAGTCATAAGTTTACATAGAGATGTAAAAGATATTAAGATTAGGAGCAATGAACACATCAGTTGCTGTGTACTGCTCGAATCTCTAAATAGAACACAATTGTTTATACTTCACAATATTTGTCAGTCGGTATGACGAATATGACCTCGCTTATCAGAATAAACGATCGGATTGAAACCTTGAACATTTCAAGGACTTCAAAGGAAGTACGAGATCCACAGAACCTGAGTGACAACATAAACTGGGAAAATGTTTCATAGTTATTCTCTTCCAAGAACATTAATAGTTATAATGTGTCTTAGGGAAGATGATGGAGCATTGGTCGAAACAGTTCGATCCTCAATGTATGAGATACATTGTCAATCAGTTTCCGATACATTGAATACTATACCAGTCAGACCAGATAAACCATATTCCAACCACATCCTTTGACTAAGTAGGTTTTGCAGACACTGTCTGAAATGTAAAGCTGGGATTGTCCCACATGTACATTAAAAGTCCAGGGTCTTGTAGTGTTCGTCTGAACCTCATGACCAACCTGAACCTAATCAGAATCGTCGTTTCACTGGCTATCCCGTTGTACCTGAAAAAGAAAGAGCTCTTTTAGAAAGAACTCATGTTCTAAGGAAACAGTGGGAGTTGGGACAGGCCTGAATGAGTTCAGGATTAGCCAAGTGAAATAACCTTTAGTACTGACATAACCTTCTCTTGACCATTAGTACTGATCACCGTCATAAGTAGTTATGATCAGGGTGACATACCGAATAGTGGTAAAACACTATAGTTGGTACGGATTTACAATCCGACTACTTGGAAGCATTGGTGAGCCCAGTTGCTGCCAATTAAGAGAACCTTAGGACGAGATACAGTCTATGTGGCATTTTGATTGATTTTACACCTGGTCTAAAAACCAGTGGGAGTAATTAAATCATCAAACGAAAGCAGCATGGACAGAAACGTACCTTCAAAACATCTAGTTGAGTGAGACGATACTCAGAGTCAAGTAATTGACTCAGAGAGAGGCACTCTCAATAGAAGATGAAATTCGAAAGGATACTGCATATTGTAAGTCGTTAGTGGAGCGCGTGTGGATCACCGGCACACTAACAGGGACTCACAAAGGATTGGATTTTGAAAAGGGGCTGAAAGATATCCATTAAGATGTCAAAAAGGTTTGGATTCTCAAAATGTGCCAAAAGTTCTGGATTTTGTGAATAGTCCATAACCGTGTCAAAGCCAGTAGGAGTGTCGCTGTTATCTATTATCTCCATATGTGTGTTACATAATGTTTCTAGGAAACATCTCTTTTCATTACAAAGTGTAATGACTTGGTGTTAAGAGATGGATCGCTATGAAAGACTTAATAAAGATACGGCATGCTTGGGTGGTTATAAACGTCTATGAGATAGATCGAAACTCTGCAAAAATGATCTTGATGAGACTCAAGATGCATTGCCCTAGGAAATAGTTTCATGTCATTGCAAAGTGTGATGATTCGGCATGAGAGATATAAAAGGTGCAACATACTCACATAATCCATTGACATATATCAGATAAATGTCGTCATCAGTATAGACCTGGCCATAGTAAGCATGATCTTGATAAGATTCAATATGCATGAATAAAAGTCTCTGAAAGGATATAGTTATTAAAAGTCGTGACACAAGGATTATAAGTAATCCTAAGATTCCAAAAGGGTTTAGAATAGGACTAGATCGAATCCAACAAATTTCTTGGATCGATCAGAAGTGTCATGAACATGTCTTGATGACTTAATGCTTAGAGCATGGTGAGTCAGATTAGGATATGACCTGGCTGGGAATACTTAATAGATTCTGTACATACGTGAGAAATCATTGGAAAATGATTAGGGGTGAATGTTGATAACATTTTGAAAAGAGTTTTTTAAAATGAGGACCTAATCGTTAAAGAATTTCGTTGGCATTCCGATGGAGCGCGTGTGGCTCACCGGCACATCGTAACACCTTGAAATAGTCTTAGGGTGCATTCATGTGGACTAAAGATCCCGAGTAACATGTAAAGTCACAGTACATAGAATGGAGTTGTTAGTGAGAATGACGGTATGACCAAAATTGAAATATCATCGGAAGGATATCCAATCGGATAAAGTGTATAAATGTATAATATTTGAATACATAGAAAGAGTGAAAGGTCAAGTAGACATAGATACATAACACGAATTAAATAGTTTAAAAGAACTCTAGAAACCGATAATAGATTTATGTAAAATCCGACTTGGTGATTACCTCGTGGAGACCGATAATAGATTTATGTAAACCGATAATAGATTAGGCAAGAGTAGCCACCAATCAGATTTTATGTTTCAATTTTGCATGTTTCACTTCCCGAATAATTTGATTATCCAAAAGTCCACGGTCGCTCATACTTTTCGGGAGTAAGTATGAACGAAGACTGTCGTGAATTGGTTTGTAGATTGTCTAAGGAGTTAGACATTGCAGTAAGTCTGCTACAACGTTCATGAGTACTTAGAAATAGAGATTTGAGTATTGGATAAACCCGCGCTCAATAGATTTCTTCATGGATTACATCACGAGCAATGTTGTGTTGGAAATCCATGTTCATGTTATGGGTTTCAAAAACTTGAAGTTGCAACGGAAGAAAAATCATGAACACAAATTTCACTTCCAAAAGAGGATCATGCTACATGCATGTAGAGATAAGAGGAAGAACAAGCATAGATAGAGTTCAAGATCATACCCTTTCTTCTTAACACTAGTTTGGACGATTTTGATGACAAGGAATCAAGTTAGAATCCCTCTATAGCTTAGTCCACCACAAGCTTGAACACCCTTGAATGCTAGTTCCACAACTTGCAATGAAAACTTCTTCTCTTGTTTATGCCAAAATCGGATTTTGCAAGGCACAAAAGGAGAGTGTTTGGTTGATCTTTTCACAAGTTTAGAATGTGTATTACCCTTCAAAATGGCCGGCCACCTTTGTTATATGGGAGGGAGAAAGTGGTTGATTAAAGAAAACAAGTTTTATTCATCCAATGGTCAAACCCTTGAAAGTGAAAAAGGAATTGTAAGACCCGTTACGCCGAGTCGCGGCCCGAAGGAATCCGCGGCGCGGCTTTTGGAAGAATCTAGAATCGTGTAGGATTTGTACGCGCGGCGCGGTTCTAAAGAATCCGCGGCGCGGTGCGCCGCAGTCATGAAAAACCCTAATTCGGATTTAAACGCCTATAAAAAGGGCCCCAGCCCTAGGGTTCGTGTTTTTGGAGAGTTTCTAGAGTAGAGGTGTCTGGTTTCGGCAGATACTCTTTGGTTTCGAGGTGTTGAAGGTTTTGGGAGATTAGAAGAAGGAGATCCACGCGGGAGAAGGTTTAGAACGGATCGTGGGCATCACTCCGTCCTTCAGAAGTGAGGTAAGAAGATTTACTCTTCTGACTTTTCTGTTTATCCCGTCATATGGTGTTACCGGTTGGTTTGTAGCTTTAGACGATTTGTAGCCCTTAGGGTTTGAACCAAGGACATGCATGGACTTGCATGTCCATAAGGAAGTGACATTAGGGTAGTTCCTGATCCCAGGAAGGGTGTAGAAAGGAACCCTAACCGATTGATGTACTGTTAATCGCTGAAAAACATTTTTGGAATGTTACGAGCCGCGACGCGGACTGGCTATGTCAGCGGCGCGGACTCAGCTGAAACCCCGTAATTATTCGATGATAGCCGCGGCGCGTAGGACGAGGTGCCACGCCGCGGCGAGCGACTGTTTGACCAGGAACTTAGTTTTGACCACGGTTTGGTGGCAAATAGTGAGTCTAACCTTTAGACAGGTCTGTAAGAGCCTAGTCAGTAACTGATATGTTGTATATGTGTGGGATTTAGGTGTGTGGACGAGCTAAGTGGGGATATTAGAGAATATCTGTGCGGTTTCGAATCAAGTGAGTATCCTCACCTTATTATATGATGTTGCATGTTAGGCATCTTGTGTGTTGTTTACAGTTATATGATTTGCTCTATATCTGTGGTTATTTGTTGTTGGGCTCAGTACTGATGCGTGTCCCCTCGTAGCTGTTGTATGGCGAGTTGGACTATTGCCTTGTCCCATAGCTGTTGTATGATGGGCTGGGCCATAACCGGGAACCCATAGCTGTTGTATGATGGGTAGAACCTTCCCGTGTCCATAGCTGTTGTATGATGGACGCCCGTAGCTGTTGTATGGCGGGTAGGGTCGGGTCGTTCTCGAGGACGGGTTGTTTAATGTGTGGGCATGTATGGTAATTTGTGGACTCCCTAAGCTTTAAGCTTACCCGTTGTTTTTATAATATTTCAGGTAAATCGATTGACAAAGGGAAGGGCAAGGCGTGACGGCGGCGCATCGCATACAAGAAAATTTATGTTAATGAATTATGTTATGATTTTCAATTGTTTCCACTGTTGGTTTAATAAATAGGTTAAACGGATTTACTTTTGGGATAAATGTTTTATTGAAACTTTGATAATAAATGAATTTTAGAAATTTTGAAATTTGGGGCGTTACAAATTGGTATCAGAGCCTTGGTTTGAGGGATTTGGATGAACTGTATTGGGAATCCAAACTCAAACTTAGGACTGAGCGATTTTGTTAAGAAAATGTTTTTGGAAGGTTAAATTAAAGTAAAAGAAGATGCGATGCGAACCGTCAGCCGAGCTCAAGTAAGTTTTGTGATTCCCAATTACCCATGCCAAGTTTGTGTTATGTGACAAAATGTATTGTGCTAGGATGTAAAGCTGCCTGGATAATATACTCTGTAGACTGTTTGTGCCTTATGTGCTGCTTTGGAATTTTATGCTACTGTCGTTAGGTTGCTTAGTGAATGCTGGTAGGTTATATACAATTAGGGTAAGATAGCCTAAGAATTCTTGGTCTGGCTTTACTGGCTGTTCCTTGTTTGGTTGTGACTTTAGGGTAGATCAGTTATTCAAACGTCTATCTTATTCCTGATTGTGTACGACTGTGCGTGTAACGACCGTTTTTCAAAAAAAAAAAAAAAAAAAAATCTGGCGGCGTGAATAGTGCTCGCGACGCGACGTGAATAGTGCTCGCGACGCGAGGCCTGCAGAGGCTTCTAGAGAGGTGCGCGATAAGGTAAGTGCTTACGTAATGGTCACGACGCGACCGGGGGGTCCGTCGCGACGCGAAGAGGGTCCAGAGGCCTATAAATAGGAGCTCCAAGCCTCATTTTGAGGCACAACACACACCAAACACATATACGATATAGAGGAGTGTTCTGGTAAGGAAAATACGTTGAGGGAGGATGATGGGAGGTGAGAAACGAGCGGTAGCTAACAACGAGGTGCTCGGGAACTGTCAGCGGTTCAGAACGGGAAATACGACAGGACTCCTAGAAAACTCCAACCTCAGGTGAGTAATCGCTACCGTATCTCCCTAATAGTTTATATGTGTTAAATTATAAAATACGAGGGATGTAATAAACTATTTCCTATAATTCATAATTCCAAAAGTAATGCAGATTGATTTACTTACGAGGACGGTGTCTAGGCCGATTACTTGGGATCTGGTTGTTGGATTTTCCGAAAGGCTAAAATGCTGAAAGGATCCTGCCACCCCAACTAATCTTCTACCTGGCCGTTCTTTACTTGATAAATCATGGAGCATCATGTTGGAATTATTGAAGGAAAATACAAAGCAGTATAATTGAAGTATTATAATAATACTTGGGTGGGAAATAGTCATATTATCGTGAGGATGAGTTCGAGTTATACGCCCGAAAGTATCACAAGATGATACTGAGCAGAGTGAATAAGTAATTATATATAATACATGTCAGGGGATGGCATGATTTACCATATACTAATAAAACACGAGGTAATCATAGATGTACTATGACCATACCTGTATGAGAAAGCCGTTAAGTGAGTGGGTATACCGTGAAACGGTATAAGAATTCGTGAAAACTAAATACCAAATAATAAATAAAAAGAGGAGACAGGAGTTGTGACGATGTAAGATAAGACTGTGTGAGACAGTCTAATAGTAAGTATAAGTGGGTGATAATGTATAGCGAGCGACGTCGGGTAATACGGTAGTTTCACAGTGTGGAATACGAGTCGGTTAGAACTGTGAAGCTGGCAGGAATGGTAACCCTATAACGTGTGTGACCATATAGGTCATACTGTGATTAGATTACTCACTAAGCTTTATAGCTTACCCCTTTATTTTATGTGGTTTTGCAGGATAGGTAACGCTTGGCTTGGATCATGGGACGATCCCTAGTGATATTATCTTGTAAATTCCAGGCTGAAAAACCGGGCGTTACAGTGCATCCATGAGGTGACTCGACGACATTAGCAATAGTTCTCTTAGGCACGTGTGAGATGGAGAGTTAGATCAAAAGATTAGGCACCACGGTGCATGACCACATGAGTCAAGGAAATAGGTTTAGTGTGTGTGACGTTTTAGGAGGATGATTGACGAACTTGGAACAAGGGCGAATAGGTGTGGAAGGTAGTACCAGGCCAGTATTACCGAAAGCACAGGATTCACGCTTGAGTCAAGAGTAGTCAACCGAAGTCCTAGAAAGTCAAGTAGTTGGGTAGATAGGAGTGACCCGAGTATTGATATTAGAACTGTTACGTATTTCAGAATGGCAGTCACTCGAAGTAACGGTCGGCCAGATGCGGGTGCCTCGAGTGGGGGAGGACCGACTAATGAGAATCTCCGTAACCTGATAGCGGAGGAGGTTTCGCGAGAAGTGTTGGCTGCGATACCTCAGTTCTTTGGTACGATTAAGGCTGAGCTATGGGCAATGCTCGAGGAACGACTGGCTACTCAGGGCACGTCACGTGCTAGGGATGCGAGTTATAAGGACTTTTCGGCTTGTTCGCCTCCGATGTTCGATGGGGGCAGGGATCCGATTGTTAGCATGCGGTGGATTTCCGCAGTGGAGGGTGCTTTCCGCACATGTTCCTGTCATGAGAATTCCAAGGTAACGTTTGCGGCGAATCTTTTAAGAGAGGGTGCGAAGGATTGGTGGGAGATACGAACGAAAGATCTCACTCTTGCTCAGTTGGATGCCATTACATGGCCGCAGTTTAAGGAACAGTTCAAACTAGAGTATGTTCCACAGGTGGAAATGGAACGCTTGGCGCAGGAATACCTAAATCTGACCCAGACTACTGAGACGGTGACGGAGATCACCAAGAAGTTTAATGAACGGGCACTCTTCTGTCCAGAGTTTGCGGCAACCGAGCGCATGAGGATGACACGATACTTGGCGATGCTTCGCACAGACATTCGGGAATTTGTGTCTGCTGCTAGGCACCAAACTCTTACTGATATGATAGCGGCCGCGCGGGCCCGAGAGTTGGAACTGGAAACCCAACAAAAACAGAAGCGTCTGGCGCCTACTCAGACTCAGCAGGTGTCGAAGAAATTTCGAGGGGCAGATCAGGGAAAGCAAGGGCAAAGGAGCCAGGGTAAGTGTGGTAAATGTGGAAGGAATCATGAGGGGCGTTGCTGGGTGCTAATATGCCATAAGTGTGGAAAGGAGGGCCACTATGCTAAAGATTGTCGGCAAGAGGTCAAGATTTGTTTTAATTGTAATCAGGTAGGCCACTTCAAGGCCCAATGTCCCCGTCTGACTCAAGGAGTGGTTCAGAATCCGGCACCCACTACACTCCGGATTACCGATGGTAGGCAGGGGAAAGGGGAAACCCCTAAGACCAAGGGTCGAGCATTCGTCATGACCGCCGAGGAGGCACAGGATGCGCCCGACGTCGTCACGGGTACTCTTTCTTTACTTGCCTCGTGTTTGTGGTGTGTGTAATTAATATGTCTATTATGCTTTGATTAGGAACATTCTTAGTCAACTCTACGCCTACCTTTGCACTATTTGATTCGGGTGCTAGTCATTCTTTTGTGTTTGCCGCATTGGGAAAGAGTTTCGGTATTGCTTTAGGAACTCTTCATCAGCCGTTAGAAGTGGAAATCGCGGATGATAAAACCGTGCAAGCGACTAGTGTTTATCGGGGATGCAAAGTCGTGATTCAAGGAATAAAGTTTCCGATAGATCTCATCCCTATACCGTTGAGTGACTCCCGAGTCATCATCGGTATGGATTGGATGGGTCAGCATGAATCATGGATCGATTGTAAGAACAAGCGAGTGTGGATTCAAACCCCAAGTGGGGGAGAGCTGGTTGTGCAGGGCGAGAGAAAGAATCGAGGTGCAGTTTTCTGTTCAGCTGCTAGGGCACGCAGACATTTTCAGCATGGAGGTTCGGGATTTGTGGCTTATGTTGTAGACGCACGAGATAGGAAGCCACAGCAGAAAGCAGGTGATATACCAGTGGTTCGGGATTTTCCTGATGTTTTTCCCGAGGACCTTCCTGGCGTGCCGCCAGAGAGACAGGTGGAATTTGAGATCGACTTAACTCCTGGTGCAGCTCCGATAGCTAAAGCACCGTATCGTCTTGCGCCTCCGGAGATGCTGGAGTTGTCTATTCAACTTCAAGAATTATTAGATAAGGGATTTATTCGACCCAGTTGCTCGCCGTGGGGAGCGCCTATTCTGTTTGTTAAGAAGAAGGATGGTTCCAATAGGATGTGCATAGATTATCGTGAGTTGAATAAGCTTACGGTGAAGAATCGATATCCGTTGCCTCGCATCGACGACTTGTTCGACCAACTGCAGGGCGCTTCGTGGTTTTCAAAAACTGATTTGCGGTCAGGTTACCATCAAATGCGAGTACGGGAGGAAGACATCCCGAAAACGGCTTTTAGGACGAGGTACGGCCACTTCGAGTTTGTAGTGATGCCGTTTGGACTGACCAATGCCCCTGCAGCTTTTATGGATTTAATGAATCGGGTGTGTCGACCGATGTTGGATCGGTCGGTTATAGTTTTCATTGACGACATATTAGTCTACTCTCGGAGCAGGGAACAACATGAACAACACTTAAAGGAAGTATTAGAGACCTTAAGGAAGGAGAAGCTTTATGCAAAATTATCCAAGTGTGACTTTTGGCTACGGGAGGTCCAGTTGTTGGGTCACATTGTGAATGAGCAAGGAATCATGGTAGACCCGGCTAAGGTGGAGGCCGTGATGCGGTGGGAGGTTCCGAGGACTCCCTCTGAAATTAGAAGTTTCTTGGGTCTGGCTGGTTATTATCGTCGTTTCATCCAAGACTTCTCAAAGGTTGCGGTACCTTTGACTAGGCTAACTAAGAAAAACGCTGCTTTTCGGTGGGGTGAGGAGCAGCAGCAGGCTTTTGAGACTTTGCGGCAGAAATTGTGTGAAGCTCCGGTTTTGACGTTGCCTGAAGGCATGGAGGACATGGTAGTTTATTGCGATGCATCTATCACGGGATTAGGGGCAGTCTTGATGCAACGAGGCAGGGTGATTGCATACGCCTCGCGACAGTTGAAGCCCCATGAGGCTAACTATCCTACTCATGATTTGGAATTGGGAGCAGTCGTTTTCGCTCTCAAGATCTGGAGACACTATTTGTATGGAGTGAAGTGCACCATCTTCACGGACCACAAAAGTTTGAAGTACCTGATGGACCAGGCAAATCTTAATATGAGACAGAGAAGATGGTTGGATGTATTGAAAGACTATGATTGTGAGATACACTATCACCCTGGAAAGGCCAATGTGGTAGCTGATGCGTTAAGTCGTAAGGCTTCGAGTGCACCCCTTCGGGGCATTTGTCTAAGGATGACAATTGTGACACCGCTGCTTGAACTGATTAGGAAAGCCCAGGTGGAAGCAAGCAAGAGCGAGAATCAGAAAAGTGAGAGGATTGTGGGTCAGTTGGCAGCTATGGTCAGAGATAGTAGGGATTTGTTAACTTGCCACGAGAGAATTTGGGTACCGAAGCTGGGCGGGGTTCGTCAAACCCTATTGGAGGAGGCACATAAATCCAGGTTCTCTATCCACCCTGGAGCAACTAAAATGTATAGGGATCTGCGCGAATATTATTGGTGGCCAGGCATGAAAAGGGAAGTAGCTTGGTTTGTCGAAAGATGCATGACCTGTCGTAAGGTCAAGGCCGAGCACCAACGGCCTCATGGTAAGTTGCAGCCTCTTGAGATCCCAAAATGGAAATGGGAGCATATCACAATGGATTTCATCACGAAGTTGCCAAGAACCCCTCGTCATATGGACACTATTTGGGTTATCGTGGATAGGTTGACTAAAAGTGCTCATTTCCTCCCCATCCAAGAGACTTACTCTGCAAAGGAATTGGCTAAGGTCTTCACAGATGAGATTATCTCTTGGCATGGTATACCGGTCTCGGTGATATCCGACCGGGATGTCCGATTCACTTCTAGGTTTTGGAAGAAGTTTCATGAGGAATTAGGCACTCGTCTTCATTTCAGCACAGCATATCATCCTCAGACGGATGGGCAGAGTGAAAGGACGATTCAAACGCTGGAGGATATGCTTAGGGCATGTGTCATCGATTTTGGCGGGAGTTGGGATTCCCATCTCCCTTTAGCTGAGTTTTCTTACAATAACAGTTATCACGCGAGCATTGGCAGAGCTCCCTTTGAAATGTTGTATGGAAGAAAATGTCGGACACCTATTTGCTGGGGTGAGGTTGGCCAGCAGGTATTGGGAAGTACAGAGGTGGTGCTCAAGACAACTGAGTTAATTCAGAAGGTTCGGGAGAGATTGTTAACCGCTCAAAGCCGACAGAAAAGTTATGCGGATAGGCGACGGTCCGATCTCGAGTTTCAAGTCGGGGATTATGTTCTTCTAAAGGTGTCACCTTGGAAGGGAGTTATTCGTTTTAGGAAGCGAGGAAAGCTTGGCTCTAGGTACATTGGACCATATCGAATTGTCGCACGTGTAGGTGAGGTAGCTTACCGGTTGGAGCTACCCGAACAGCTTAGTCAGATTCACGACACATTTCACGTTTCGCAGCTCAGAAAGTGCGTGACTGAGGAACCCACAATAGTACCTTTGGAGGATATTCAATTAGATGAACGTCTAAATTATGTGGAGCGACCAATTGCCATCATTGAAAAGAAGATAAAGACTTTGCGGAATAAAACAATAGGATTAGTGAAGGTTTAGTGGCAGCATCGGAAAGGGTCCGAATGGACTTGGGAACCGGAGGAGGAAATGCGGAGGCATTATCCAGAATTATTTATCGGCACGGATTTCGGGGACGAAATCCAGTTAAGTGGGGGAGAATTGTAAGACCCGTTCCACCGAGTCGCGTCCCGAAGGAATCCGCGGCGCGGCTTTTGGAAGAATCTAGAATCGCGTAGGATTTGTACGCGCGGCGCGGTTCTAAAGAATCCGCGGCGCGGTGCGCCGCAGTCATGAAAAACCCTAATTCGGATTTAAACGCCTATAAAAAGGACCCCAGCCCTAGGGTTCGTGTTTTTGGAGAGTTTCTAGAGTAGAGGTGTCTGGTTTCGGCAGATACTCTTTGGTTTCGAGGTGTTGAAGGATTTGGGAGATTAGAAGAAGGAGATCCACGCGGGAGAAGGTTTAGAACGGATCGTGGGCATCACTCCGTCCTTCAGAAGTGAGGTAAGAAGATTTACTCTTATGACTTTTCTGTTTATCCCGTCATATGGTGTTACCGGTTGGTTTGTAGCTTTAGACGATTTGTAGCCCTTAGGGTTTGAACCAAGGACATGCATGGACTTGCATGTCCATAAGGAAGTGACATTAGGGTAGTTCCTGATCCCAGGAAGGGTGTAGAAAGGAACCCTAACCGATTGATGTACTGTTAATCGCTGAAAAACATTTTTGGAATGTTACGAGCCGCGACGCGGACTGGCTATGTCAGCGGCGCGGACTCAGCTGAAACCCCGTAATTATTTGATGATAGCCGCGGCGCGTAGGACGAGGTGCCACGCCGCGGCGAGCGACTGTTTGACCAGGAACTTAGTTTTGACCACGGTTTGGTGGCAAATAGTGAGTCTAACCTTTAGACAGGTCTGTAAGAGCCTAGTCAGTAACTGATATGTTGTATATGTGTGGGATTTAGGTGTGTGGACGAGCTAAGTGGGGATATTAGAGAATATCTGTGCGGTTTCGAATCAAGTGAGTATCCTCGCCTTATTATATGATGTTACATGTTAGGCATCTTGTGTGTTGTTTACAGTTATATGATTTGCTCTATATCTGTGGTTATTTGTTGTTGGGCTCAGTACTGATGCGTGTCCCCTCGTAGCTGTTGTTTGGCGAGTTGGACTATTGCCTTGTCCCATAGCTGTTGTATGATGGGCTGGGCCATAACCGGGAACCCATAGCTGTTGTATGATGGGTAGAACTTTCCCGTGTCCATAGTTGTTGTATGATGGACGCCCGTAGCTGTTGTATGGTGGGTAGGGTCGGGTCGTTCTCGAGGACGGGTTGTTTAATGTGTGGGCATGTATGGTAATTTGTGGACTCACTAAGCTTTAAGCTTACCCGTTGTTTTTATAATATTTCAGGTAAATCGATTGACAAAGGGAAGGGCAAGGCGTGACGGCGGCGCATCGCATACAAGAAAATTTATGTTAATGAATTATGTTATGATTTTCAATTGTTTCCGCTGTTGGTTTAATAAATAGGGTAAACGGATTTACTTTTGGGATAAATGTTTTATTGAAACTTTGATAATAAATGAATTTTAGAAATTTTGAAATTTGGGGCGTTACAGGAATATTGCATGCTTTGTTAAAGTTCTTACACATGCACAAGGCATGTGTATATGGCCGGCCACCATATCATTTAAATGATATAGGTTTGTCAAATTATATTATTTAAAACTTATACAATTAAGTTTTATAAATAATAAACATTTAAACTTGTGTTTAATGGATTAACACTTAAACCATCAATCATATAAATAAATCTATTAGACATGCATTTTAATGAAGTAAGTTTATTTACAATATGCATATTTCATTTTATTTAATTTACTAACTAAATTAAATAAATGATTTATTTATAATTCAATTAAATCATTTAACAACTTAAATAATTTAATTGTCATTCTTGATTAATTCATCACATATGAATTAATAATCAACCTTTAATATTGAAGCTATTATTATTTACCTCAAATAATAATAACTTACAAGATTAAATTGCAAGTTTAGTATCATTTGATGTTAAAATCAAATTTAACATTCTAAATGATCAATTGGTGTCAAACTTGTTGTTGGTGTGACCCTATAGGATCATGTATTATTAGTAATATCATTTTATGATCATCCTTGGGCATATAGAACTAACAATCTCCCACTTGCACAAGGTTGCATCATAGAATGATATCGACAGTGGTAAATGTCTAGCAACATTTCACTGCCCCCAATAACACATGACATAATGCCATTCAACAACATCCAATTCTTTAAAAGCACGAGGCTCTAATTGATGTACAAGGTTATTTATCAATTATCCCTTTGTCACAGACATCATGTTGAACGTGAGACATGGATCTTAATCATTCTCATTTTATGTTCAACTTTCAATCAGGCGCCTTAGATGTCTAACTCTCAACACATAAGAGGAACAAATCCCGTCTTGACTACATACGCCCCTTATGTAGTTTGTACTATACTTGAGTATGGTCTGTATGGTTGTCTATATTTCAAGAACAACGGTGAACCATATCAAAGCACAGCACTCTCTACACTTGAGTCCCAAATATGTATCTCAGGTCTAAGGATACAATGATAATACCTTTATTCAAGAATCACTTATGATGATGATCCATGGAGTGATCTTGAAACGGGTCAAGTCCAATACTTGTTCACTGACAAGTACCTATGAATTTGGTTGCAACCTTTTGCTACTTTTACCCATAAAAGTCAACCAATCCAATTCATATTAGTCTTACTTCATAATTGCTCCCACAACTATGATCGACTATGGACATTTAGAATAATTAAATTATTCAAGGATTAAACATGCTAATATTTAAAACACAAAATTATGAATGAAACATCACGTCACATATATTACATAATAATTTTTGTTTACATAGTTTCATATTCATAAAACACTAAACACAAATCAAATCCATTCATTATAAAAACGAAGTCCTATACCCTTAGCGTGACTTTCATGCTTAGCTTGGGGTAAAGGCTTCGTGAATGGGTCTGCCAAATTCTGATCTGTATGAACCTTGTGAATACTTATTTCACCATTCTTAACTTCATGTCGTATGTAGTTATACCTTCGGTGAATGTGTTTGGTCTTTTGATGTGATCTAGGTTCCTTTGCTTAAGCTATAGCACCTAGATTGTCACAGAAGAGTTCTATGGGGTCCCGAATGGAAGGAACAACCCCTAGATCTCCAATGAACTTTCTCATCCAGACAGCTTCTTGGGCAGCTTCCGAAGCAGCAACATATTCTGATTCTGTAGTGGATTGTGCAATCACTTCTTGTTTGGAACTCTTCCAAGACACGACTCCTCCATTTAAAATAAAGACATACCCAGATTGAGATCTTGAATCGTCCTTATCTGTTTGGAAGCTTGCGTCAGTGTAACCCTTTACCTTTAAGCTTTCTTCCAAACCACCGTAAACTAAGAACATGTCTTTAGTTCTTCTCAAGTACTTAAGAATGTTCTTTACAGCAGTCCAATGGGCTTCACCTGGGTTTTGTTGATATCTACTAGTCATGCTTAAGGCACATGAGACGTCGGGCCTAGTGCATAACATGGCATACATGATAGACCCAATTGCCGAAGCATATGGGACATGTTTCATCCTTTCAAGTTCAGTCCTAGTGCTTGGGCACTGAGACTTACTTAGGATGGTGCCATGTGGTATTGGCAAGAATCCTCTTTTGGAGTCTTGCATCTTGAACCTTTTCAAGATTTTATCAATATATACACTTTGGCTTAGACCAATAAGTCTCTTAGATCTATCTCTATAGATCTTTACGCCTAATACATAAGCAGCTTCTCCTAAGTCCTTCATTGAGAAACAGTTCTCAAGGAACGTTTTGACACCTTTTAATGCTGGGATGTCATTTCCAAATAAAAGTATGTCATCTACATACAATACTAGGAATATGACTATGCTCCCACTAGCTTTCTTGTAAACACAGGAGTCATCCTCATTTTTAATGAATCCAAAATTCGTAATCTTTTCATCAAAGCGGATGTTCCATGTTCGAGACGCTTGCTTCAATCCATAAATAGATCTTTTAAGCTTGCACACTTTGTTTGGATGCTTAGGATCGACAAAACCTTCAGGTTGATCCATATAGACATCTTCCAATAAGTTTCCATTGAGGAAAGCGGTCTTGACATCCATTTGCCATATCTCATAATCATAGTATGTGGCTATGGCAAAAAGTATCCTAATCGACTTGATCATTGCCACTGGTGAAAAGGTCTCATCATAGTCAATACCATGAGTTTGTGAGTATCCTTTAGCGACAAGTCTTGCCTTAAAAGTGTGAACATTTCCATCCACGTCGGTTTTCTTCTTGAAAACCCATTTGTTCCCAACAGTCTTACAATTGGTGGGAAGATTAACCAAGTCCCATACTTGGTTATCGTGCATGGATTGCATCTCTGTGTTCATGGCTTCAAGCTATTTATCAGATTTAGGATCTGACATTGCACTCTGGTAATTGACGGGTTCATCAGAATCTATCGTATAACATTCCTCTTCCATCATTAGGTAACAATACCTTTTAGGTTTAAATCGAACCCTACCAAATCTGCAAACACCTTGTGTTACAATTTGTTCCTGATCAACTGTTTGTTCAGGTTCAACAATTTCTTGTTGAATGCTAGATCCAATTTCTTGTGTATCAGGCTGTGGTTCCTGAAGTTCTTCAAGTTCCACAAACCTCCCACTAGCCTCTTTCGTTAGAAACTTGCTTTCTAAGAATTCAGCTTTTCGAGAAATAAATATCTTATTCTCTACGGGATTGTAGAAGTAGTATCCAAGACAATCTTTCGGATACCCTACAAAGATACACTTGATTGAACGGGGTTCTAGTTTGTTTGAAGTTTCTTGTCTAACATAAGCTTCACAACCCCATACCTTGAGATAGGATAAAGATGGAACCTTTCCATGCCATATCTCATAAGGTATCTTATCTACCTTCTTGGTAGGTGCCATGTTTAGGAGACGAGCGGCTGTTTGTAAAGCATAACCCCAAAATGATAAAGGCAGAGTACTTCTACTCATCATGGATCGAACCATATCCAATAGTGTTCGGTTCCGCCTCTCAGATACACCATTATGTTGTGGTGTTCCAGGTGGAGTAAGTTGTGAAACAATTCCACAAGTCTTAAGATGATCCATAAAGTTTGTAGTTAAGTACTCACCTCCTCTATCAGAACGTAGAACTTTAATTGTTTTGTTGAGTTGATTTTCAACTTCACTTTGAAACGTTTTGAACATTTCAAACGCCTCATGTTTATGTTTAATCAAATAAACATATCCGAAACGACTAAAGTCGTCAGTGAAGGTGATGAAATATCTTTCACCATATCTAGTCATTGGCTTGAAAGGACCACATACATCTGTATGTATGATTCCTAACAAGTCCTTTGCCCTCTCATTGGTTCCTGAGAAAGGAGCTTTAGTCATCTTGCCATGTAAACAAGATTCACATATATCAAATGAGTCATTCTCATTTGCCTTCAAAAGTCCACTCTTTTGAAGTTGGGATATGCGTTTCTTGTTTATATGCCCAAGTCGACAATGCCATAGATTAATTTGACTCAAATCACATTTGGGTCTTTTGGTGAAAGTGTGGTATAAAGAGCCATTGTTAGTCTTTTCATCAAGGTTTACTTCATAAATTCCATTTAAAGGCCTAGCCTCAAAATAGAATACATTGTTTTTGTAAACACAAATGTCATCATTCATAAAGCAAAGATTAAAACCACATTGTCTCAACTTAGCAACCGAAATAATATTCCTAGTTAAGCTAGGAACATAATAAACATTCGTTAATGTCAAATACAAGCCATTAGGTAGTAATAAATCAAAATTTCCTATTGAATCCACCGCAACCCTTGCACTGTTTCCAACTCGGAGTACTACCTCATTTGCCTTCAGTCGCCTACTCCTTTTGAACCCCTGCAACATATTACAAATGTGAGTTCCACAACCAGTATCAAATACCCATGTGTTAGGAGATAAATTATAAAGTTCTAGGTCTATCACATAGATACCTGAAGTGCCCTCACCGGCCTTCTTCTTCTTCAACTCCGCAAGATAGGTAGGGCAATTTCTCTTCCAATGCCAACTATGCCACATTCGAAGCACACGTCTTCTTTGGCAACTTTTGCCTTTTTCTTGGGCGGACGGGATGGTTGGACAACTTTCTTGCCCTTTCCTTTGACAACCTTTGCCTTCCCTTTGCCCTTGGAGTTGGTGGGGTGTTCGGGTTTAGTCCTCTTTGTACCACCTTCCTTGATCATGAGAACTTGAGTGGTTTTCTTAGGCAGATTCTTTTCCGCGGTAATTAGCATCCCATGCAATTCCGGGATAGTCTTGTTCAAACCATTCATGTTATAATTCATGACGAAGGGATCAAAAGACTTTGTCAAGGAGTTAAGGATCATATCCGTTGCTAGCTCTTCGGGCATCACAACTCCAAGACGTGCCAAATGATCAATGTGACTCTTCATCTTGAGCACATAAGAGCTAACCGACTGCCCATCCTCCATCTTCCAAGCATGGAAAGCCCGAACAGTTTCGAACCTTTCCGTTTTTGGAAGTTGTTGGAACATTTCCTTCAATTGATTAATCATGTCATAGGCCGAATGATTCTCTAAATCCTTCTGAAGGTCAGGAATCATAGTTGCCAACATTAGACATGATGCATCAATGGAGTCATCCATCTTTTTGAGCCATGCATCATGTGCGGGCTTAGGGATGGCAGGGGGCTCTTCAGAAAGTGGTTCATTGAGAACATATTCTTTCTTTTCTTGTTTGAGAACTATTCTCACACTACGGTACCAATCCAAGAAGTTGGTATGGTTGAGTTTTTCTCCCTCAAGGAGAGACCGTAGTGAAGTTTTGTTTGGAGTCGGGTTTGTTGTGTTTGGTTCCATCTACAAAATTTTAAAAAGGTTCAATTTTGTAATTTATGATATTAAGTCCTTAATAATTAATACCCTTCTTGTTTCATAAACTTTAATTGATTAAGGTCTAGAATCCAAGTTGCAATACAAACAAGCGGTTAGGTATCCATTATCCCGCCTATTCGAATCAACAAGGTAGGTAACGGTTTACCAATTATATCCAAATATAATTTCTAGAGTTATGGGATCCCATTATAACATTTATAAGTTTGGCATGTTTGATCCCATCTATGCCTTGGATTTCTAATGCTTAGGTGACCTTTATCACAAAAGATTTCCAAACAAATCATTCCACTTAAACGGACGTGTAGTTTTGACAACTATTAATGGTTAGGTTTCCTTTATCCCGTCAATATTGCAAAACTACCTCTTGTATCACAAGAAGACTCCAAGTGGTTAGGTAACTTTTATCCCACAAGGATATGCAAGTGATACATGAGTGTCTTTAAGAGGGATGGCATTGATTTGTATTTCGAAAGGGATTTGTATGTTTTACAATTCTAATTTTGAAAACATATGGTATCATGTAGATTGCATGCATCCAATGAACATGGTACCATTAAAATCTTATTTTGTTAATTGGTTCCTTAATCATAAAATCTCCATTTTATTGATTCTTTGTTTGTGGTCAAGATTAGAAGTAATATCCAATATTAAGTTTGAGTTTGATCACATACATGAGAACCAATTTTAATCCTAAATAATTACCATTATTATTTAGGGTTGGAGTTTGTAAGAGTTCATAAAATCTCCATTTTATTTCTTGTTTCATTCATTTTCAAAACTTGACTTTATAGGTTTTATAACAAAACCCATTTTAATAAAACCAATTGTATTATATCTTATGTTTTATATGTGAATTTTAAAATTACAAACTCCTTGATGATTATGTTTAATTATCTAGGTTCTCTAGCATGCAAAATCTTATTTTCATCCACAACATAAAATAATAAAACATTCAATCATCACATGCATGCATGGGTGCATAAACACAAGCCAACTAATTTGATATTTCATGTGAGCCATACATGAAATATCAAGTCCAAACCTAGGGACAAAAAGGTGACAAAAACTCAACCAAATGATCTTCGATTTGGCTACAATTTTGCCGAGCTTCTTATATCATCAAATGACACTTGAACCACCATTTCTTGAAACCATGGAAGTGCTTGTGAATTTTCTTTGGCCTCCATAAAAGTTGCGACAGGAACAAGGGCAGCAGGAAGGAATTTTTGTGTTTTTGTTGCTTTCTTCACTTCATTCTTGGTCAAATTGATGCTTATACTTGTCAAAACTTAATGTATATACTAGATATTAAAGTTACCAACAAGTATATCACCAAAGGACCAAGATATGAATTTTTAAACCCCTCCTTAACAGGTTCGAAATCTGGACAGCAGCTATGCAGGAAGTGTTGCTGTTGGGTGCATTCTTCTTTTGGCCTTTTACTTCCTTCTCTTGTTACATTTTGTGAAAAATATAAAATACAACTATTCTAATATTTACAAAATGAATATAAGAAGTAAATAACTAATTATTATTACAAACCATTTGAATAAAAGAATAGATTACAACCAAATTGAATTTAAACACAAAACATGCAACACATGGTCCTTGGCTTGTTTATGCACCATTTTATCACATAAAATCATAAGAAAATCAACACTTTGTTTTTCTAAGGCAACAATTATGTAACCAAATGCATGCAAACATAAAATATAGTTGGTTACATAAAATCATAGATTAAACACTTGCATGTTGCCAAAGAAGCCATGCATGAAACTTTCATTCAAGAAGATGAACATTCATGGCTTCCAAAAACCAAGTTTATCCAAATAAACTTATTATCTAAACATGCAATATAGCCATGGCTCTGATACCAATTGTTGGAAATCCATGTTCATGTTATGGGTTTCAAAAACTTGAAGTTGCAACGGAAGAAAAATCATGAACACAAATTTCACTTCCAAAAGAGGATCATGCTACATGCATGTAGAGATAAGAGGAAGAACAAGCATAGATAGAGTTCAAGATCATACCCTTTCTTCTTGACACTAGTTTGGACGATTTTGATGACAAGGAATCAAGTTAGAATCCCTCTATAGCTTAGTCCACCACAAGCTTGAACACCCTTGAATGCTAGTTCCACAACTTGCAATGAAAACTTCTTCTCTTGTTTATGCCAAAATCGGATTTTGCAAGGCACAAAAGGAAAGTGTTTGGTTGATCTTTTCACAAGTTTAGAATGTGTATTACCCTTCAAAATTGCCGGCCACCTTTGTTATATGGGAGGGAGAAAGTGGTTGATTAAAGAAAACAAGTTTTATTCATCCAATGGTCAAACCCTTGAAAGTGAGAAAGGAATATTGCATGCTTTGTTAAAGTTCTTACACATGCACAAGGCATGTGTATATGGCCGGCCACCATATCATTTAAATGATATAGGTTTGTTAAATTATATTATTTAAAACTTATACAATTAAGTTTTATAAATAATAAACATTTAAACTTGTGTTTAATGGATTAACACTTAAACCATCAATCATATAAATAAATCTATTAGACATGCATTTTAATGAAGTAAGTTTATTTACAATATGCATATTTCATTTTATTTAATTTACTAACTAAATTAAATAAATGATTTATTTATAATTCAATTAAATCATTTAACAACTTAAATAATTTAATTGTCATTCTTGATTAATTCATCACATATGAATTAATAATCAACCTTTAATATTGAAGTTATTATTATTTACCTCAAATAATAATAACTTACAAGATTAAATTACAAGTTTAGTATCATTTGATGTTAAAATCAAATTTAACATTCTAAATGATCAATTGGTGTCAAACTTGTTGTTGGTGTGACCCTATAGGATCATGTATTATTAGTAATATCATTTTATGATCATCCTTGGGCATATAGAACTAACATGTTGAGACGATAATATCGTATGATCTTGAAGCAGAGACATATGAGTTGAAATTTACGAGTCGGTTGTGCATTGATAACGCGAAAACGCAACGGTAACTCGATGTTACAAAACGCATTGTTGTGTACGATTTGATAAGTAAAAGACACAATCATATGAGTCGAAGCTTATTCGTTTTGTGACCCTGGTGGGAAACAGATATCTGTAGGCCGCTCGATGATTTTGAAGTTGACTAAAGTGCTGGCCAGCCTGGACTAAATTGATATGTTCAATTAGAAGTCCGAAAGTCATAAGCAGAATCGGAAATCGGGAAACAGAGTATCGGACAGAGATTGATCTCAATCTATGTCTCGTGTCTGAAAATATCTTGTTGGACGAAGGATCATATGATCACTTATCTATGGACAAAACTGACTGGGTCAGAGTTCGGCAGCAGTTTCTTGGAAGCTGTAGGTTGTTTATTAATCAGAAGATAAATTAAAGTCATAGACTTATCCAAATGGGAGACTGTTGGATTAGGTGTCTAAGCCATGACTTTATATTTATATTTATCTTGTTAATTGAAGCAAAGTCCATTTGGGTTTCCCTCATAGCTGGAGGTTAGGATAGCGTTCAGTAGAGTAAAAGGTTGATTTATTAATTGTATAATAAATCAATAGAATTAATTAAATGGTTTATTAATATATTTAAGTGTAAATATATTAATTAGAAACTATAATAATTAATTAAGATTTAATCTAGAATTAATTGGATTTAATTCAGTGATTAAATTAATTAATTAAAAGTGCACGGACTGGTTATGTAATTATTCAATAGTTGAATATTGACTGGTCAGTGGACAGGGGGTGAAGATGGCGAGATTTTGGTGGTGACACCACAAAATCTCGAAACCCTAATTAGGGTTTAGAGAAAGCCTTGCCCAATTGGTAAAAGGCTTACCAAAGATGGGCTCAAGGGTTTCAAGCTGTACCACCTGAAATCTATAAATAGGGATCCCCTGGGAACCCTAATCCTGTGCCACTTTTGACTAAGACTACTCTGCTGGACTGTCTTCTCCATTGCTTGGGTGTGACTTGTATTTGAGGCAGGACACTTGTGCTGCTAGCTTCAAGAACAAGATCAAAAGGTTGGTTATTCTTCATTTGATCTTTAGAAATAATTGTTGGCCTCAGGATTTTAGTTTATTATCTTCATAGAAGAAAACATAGATCTTTCTAGGGTTGCATGTGAACCATAAGAAATTATTTGTTCATTGTTTGCTAGAAAACCCTTCAATTTGATTACTTCTGATTCGTTCTTTTCAGGAGCTTGTGCTTGATTAGTACTGATGTCTGGAGCTGCTTTTGATTTCTCCTGTTGCTGATCTTCGGGTTTCAGATAGTAACGATTTTGACCAGATTGTTGATGTCCTTTCTGATAGTTGTTTCTGGGTTGATATCCTGCATTTTGATTGGAGGGACGAAAATTCTTCTTTAGACTAGATTAGGATGGTATTCTGTTGAACTTCTGACTAATCATGGCAATCTCATGTTGGTAGGCAGCTTCTTCAGCTTCGTCATATTCTGAGTAGGATCATTCAGTAGTTTGTACTGGAGCTGGAAGTGCAAGAGTTGGAGTTTTAGATTGAATGGAGGGTTGCGAGGTTGGAGATGATTGGTATTGTACTGTTGGATTTTGATAGTATGAAGGGTAAGAGATTTGTGGTTGTGAGGGATGATATGATGGTATAGTATTTGGTTGCTGAATAGAAACAGTCTAAGGTGTAGAGGTGTTTGGGTTGATTTGTTGCTGAGTTGTTTGCTGATACTGAACCAGTTGTTGAGGAGTATTGCCCATCGTCGGATAGTTGTGCTCAGCAACTAAAGCCAGAGGTCCACCAACTTGTAGTTGTTGTTGATTGCCTTTTATGTCATGTTCTTGCCCGATAAGATTGTTGTATAGTCGGTACATGTTGAAAGTTTTTAACTTTCCTGAGTCTTGAAGAATCATTTTTACAACCATCCAGTCTTTTCCGAGCCCTTCAAGAAATCGGAGATTGATTTCCTGATTGGTTCATTCTGCTCCTGAACTTATGAGTCTAGTAACTATTCTAGAGAACCGGGTGAATGCTTGTCTTAGTGATTCTCCAGCAAACGTTGAGAAGTGGGTGTATTCTGAGAGACTTGACACCAGTTTTTGAGCTTTTGCTTCCTCCGTCCCTAAGAACATGTTTTGTAAGAGAACCCAAATTTGTTGAGCTGTTGCACAGTTTTGTATGAGATCAAAGAGTTCTGGAGGGATTCCACATTGGATTTCGGTGAAAGCAATTTGGTCGTTGTCCATTTTCTCAATGTCCAAGGGAGTTAAGCTTGGTTGAGAACTACCACCTAGAGCTTATTCTGCAGTGTTGGGTCTAGGGGTGATGGTTGGAAGGTGAGGTCCTTCTTCAACAGAACGCCAGATATCTTTTCCCTTGGTTTTGAATAGTTGCACATACGAGATGCCCAGCCATTATACTTAGTAGGAATGAGTATAGGAGCTCGATTAGAGCCTCCGACACTGTTAGCAACATTTAGAGAGTAATTCATCTGCATTTTATGTAAGAGAGAGAGGATTCCGAATTATTTTGAAGCGAAAGAGAGTTTTAAGAGTTTGAGCTACAATAGCATGCAATGATCCACAGAGGATTCTAAGGTTGTTGCTACAACCAGGGTTTTGAGCAAACTAGGCACTTAGAATCTTATAGACAGCTATTCAGGCTCTGATACCAATTGTTGTCGCCAAATATTCTAAGTAAGTGCGGAAAGAAAGGATGCGGAAAGTAAAGGTCCGAAATTTGGAAGTTTCGGTGATGGACAAGTCCGAAGACATGAGATGGACAAGTCCGAAGACTTGATATGGATGCGAAATTATAATGAAGAAGTAATACTTAGAATAGATCTTAATAGCTCAACAATAAACAATATAGATTAACAGTTATATAATTCGGAAATATTAAGACTGAAAGTTAAGAGTGCTAAAAAAGTAAGGACAATAAGAAATGCAGATAAGAACACTAGAGTTGATGGAATGAGAGATTGTATTGATAAATGTGAAAGTGTTACATGAAGTCTCTCAAACTCATGAGGATTGAAGATGGACTTGGTCTCCCTTTTATAGACTAAGGGAGGACCTTCGGATAATGACCTATGGACTGAAGAGTAGACAACACGTCTCTCTTCAGTCAGATAAGAAAGGTGAAGTTAATATAATAATACAATGTCAGACTAGGGTGGCTTGTCTATAATATAATAATACTCTAAGTACAACAGACATACTTCTAGGGGGCCACGCCTGTTCTAGTCTAATCATATCCTATACGTAGAAGTGCTTATCCTTTGTCTTATCTTCAAGATTATCTTCAGTCTTCAGTCTTCTTTGTAGAATGTTAAAGTTAGTTCCTAACCTTTGTTTACATTGTTACTCCGAAATCATGTGGGAATTTCGGAGTCTGGCACTTAGAGAATCAGAGTGTTTTAGGAACATGAACTTGTTGGTCTTGATCTTCTGAGTTGGTTCGGAGTCATGTCTTCTGATTGAGTTAAACTGTGTTCCGAAATCCAAGTTTGGATTTCGGACATGTTATATAATATTGTACGACTCTTATCATAAGCATATAAATTCAAGACATAAATAAACATTCATTTATAATAGATACTTTCATTCCATCAAAAGAAGAGTTTGACATTACAATCCAATATATCAAACTACGAGTTGGTCAACGATCTGATTTTAGCATTAACAGGGTGGTTGCCGTCTCCGCTTGTTGCTTCAGTCGACATTGCCGGAGATGATAACAGTGGTTTTTGTTTTGTGAAACAACACGGATGGCGCCAATGATGCGATATCGAGTCTGCTTCGCTTCAAGGGTGATTCCGACCGCCAGGGGCTTGACCTGCGATCACAATCACAAAGGAACAATAGCGTCAGCCGTTCTCCGGGAGGTGATCCCGGGCGAATGCTCTGATGCCTAAGTCAGATCTCCGGCGGTATTAGGGTAAGTAAGTAGTAAGAGTGAGAGTGGTGATCCCTTTACCGTGTGCCTTGTGAGGGCTTTTATACGTGTTGCAGGTCCCGCCATGGCCGACAGGATCTTTGCTGTGGCTGGTGGGGACCAGGCCGTTGATTGGTTACACGATCCCTGTCCTTCGTCACGCCTCCCATTCGTCCAGATGGACTACGTAGGACGCGCACGATCTTTGTCAGGTACGGGCGCCATGCGTGGGCCAGGGAGCATGGCGCCAAGTCTGATCCGAGCCGGACGTTCCAGCGGGAGCGCTGTTAGTGAGCCGGGATGGAGCTCTTCTGGCGAGACTTCTCCTATGAGTGACATAATACCGACCTCCAGGGAGCTCTTCTAGGAGCGCGCCAGCGGGTGCCAGATGGCACGCTATCAAAAAAAAAAAAATATATATATATATATATATATATATATATATATATATATATATATATATATATATATATATATATATATATATATATATATATATATATATATATATATATATATATATATATATATATATATATATATATATATATATATATATATATGTTAAGTTTTTCACTAGCAAGCAAAGGTATAAAATAATTAAACTGAAAGTAAAAAAAAATTATGAATAAAAATTAGAAAACAAATGATCATTGTTGTAACATTGCATTTCAAACATACTATGTAAATAATTGACTAACATATCTTCAACAAAACTTATCCTCTTTTTTAGTGTGAACATGTATACAAAAAGGAGGATAAGATTCGTTGAAGATGTGACAGTTAATTATTTGCATAGGATGTTTGAAATGCAATGTTACAATAATGGTCATTTGGTTTCTAATTTTTATTCATAATTTTTTTTACTTTCATTTGAATTTTTTAAACCTTTGCTTACTAGTGAAAAACTTAACATATATATTTTAATAACTTAAATTTTTCTAACCTTTATTAAAGTTATTTAAAATTATATATATGCTTCTTGGTTTTGAACACTTTCATTTATTTTTTCTTGATATTATATATATATATATATATATATATATATATATATATATATATATATATATATATATATATATATATATATATATATATATATATATAATAGTTTAATTGATGGTTTATAAAAAACAAAGAGAGTATATTGAAATATGTAAACAAGGTAAGGGGGATATGTAAGTTTTATTGAAAATTGAACCTTCACTTATTTAATTTAAATGACTTATGGCATTGTTCGATACTATAGACTACAAATCAAAATGTATAAACTGACACAACTGATTGTATGTGTCATTAGATATGTTTGTTTTATATAACATCATGAGTTATTCTAATCCTACAGATTTAGAAAATATTCCTGACGAGTTGGAGACATAATTATCAGTCTTTTGGAAATTCAAGTGAAAAACAATTTTTATTCCTAAGTATCATATATATTTTTCATATATATATATATATATATATATATATATATATATATATATATATATATATATATATATATATATATATATATATATATATATATATATATATATATATATGTGTGTTATGATTTTCACTAGTAAGCAAAGGTTTAAAATAACTAAAATGAAAGTAAAAAAATTAGAAAAAAAATAGAAAACAAATGACCATTATCGTAACATTGCATTTCAAAAACATACTATGTGAATAATTGATTGACATATCTTCAACGAAACTTATCCTCTTTTTTAGTGTGAACATGTATAGGCCCCATGTTCACACTAAAAAAGAGGATAAGATTCATTGAAGATATATCAGTCAATTATTTGCATAGTATGTTTGAAATACAATGTTACAATAATAGTCATTTGTTTTCTAATTTTATTCATAATTTTTTTACTTTCATTTGAATTATTATAAACATTTCCTTACTAGTGAAAAACTTAACATATATATTTTAACAACTTAAATTTTTCTAACCTTTATTAAAGTTTTTTAAAATTATATATATGCTTCTTGGTTTTGAACACTTCCATTTATTTTTTTCTTAACATTACATATATTATAGTTTAATCCATGGTTTATAAAAAAGAAAGAGAGTATAATGAAATATGTAAACAAGGTAAAGGGGATATGTAAATTTTATTGAAAATTGAACCTTCACTTATTTAATTTGAATGACTGACGACATTGTTCGAAAATGTACACTACCAAACAAAATGTATAAACAGACACAACTAATTGCATGTGCCGTTAGATATGTTTGTTTGATATAACATCATGAGCTATTCTAATCCTATAGATTTAGAAAATATTCATGACAAGTTGGAGACATAATTATCAGTGTTTTGGAAATTAAAGTGAAAAACAATTTTTATTCCTAAGTATCATATATATTTTTCATATATATATAAATAAATATATATTATATATATATATATATATATATATATATATATATATATATATATATATATATATATATATATATATTTATATACATATGAAAAATATATATGATACTAGCAAGCAAAGGTTTAAAATAATTAAAATGAAAGTAAAAAAATTTATGAATAAAATTAGAAAACAAATAACCATTATTGTAACATTGAATTTCAAATATACTATGTAAATAATTGACTAACATATCTTCAACGAATCTTATCCTCTTTTTTAGTGTGAACATGTATATGTCCCACGTTAGCACTAAAAAAGAGGATAATATTCGTTGAAGATATGTCAGTCAATTATTTGCATAGTATATTTGAAATGTAATGTTACAATAATGGTCATTTGTTTTCTAATTTGTATTCATAATTTTTTTTACATTCATTTGAATTATTTTAAACCATTGCTTACTAGTGAAAAACTTAACATATATATTTTAAAAATTAAATTTTTCTAACCTTTATTAAAGTTATTTAAAATTATATATATGCTTCTTGGTTTTGAACACTTCCACTTATTTTTTCTTAACATTATATATTATAGTTTAATTTATGGTTTATAAAAAATAAATGGAGTATAATGAAATATGTAAACAAGGTAAAGGGGATATGTAAATTTTATTGAAAATTGAACATTTACTCATTTTATTTGAATGACTTATGACATTGTTCGATATTATAAACTACCAAACAAAATGTATAAATAGACATAACTGATTGTATGTGTCGTTAGATATGTTTGTTTGATATAACATCATGAGTTTTTCTAATCCTACATATTTAGAAAATATTCATGATGAGTTGGAGACATAATTACCAGTCTTTTGGAAATTCATGTGAAAAACAATTTTTATTCCTAAGTATCATAAATATTTTTCATATATATATATATATATATATATATATATATATATATATATATATATATATATATATATATATGTATATATATATATATATATATATATATATATATAAATGTTAAGATTTTCACTAGTAAGCAAAGGTTTAAAATAATTAAAATGAAAGTAAAAAAATTATGATAAAAAATAGAAAACAAATAACCATTATTGTAACATTGCATTTCAAACATACTATGTAAATAATTGACTAACATATCTTCAACGAATCTTAGCCTCTTTTTTAGTGTGAACATGTATATGCCCCATCTTCACACTAAAAAAGAGGATAAGATTCATTGAAGATATGTCAGTCAATTATTTGCATAGTATGTTTGAAATGCAATGTCACAATAATGGTCATTTGTTTTCTAATTTTTATTCCTAATTTTTTTTACTTTCATTTGAATTATTTTAAACCTTTGCTTACTAGTGAAAAACTAAACATATATATTTTAATAACTTACAATTTTCTAACCTTTATTAAAGTTATTTAAAATTAGATATATGCTTCTTGATTTTGAACGCTTCCATTTATTTTTTCTTAACATTATATATATTATAGTTTAATTGATGGTTTATAAAATAGTAATGGAGTATAATGAAATATGTAAACAAGGTAAAGGTGATATGTAAATTTTATTGAAAATTGAACCTTCACTTATTTTATTTGAATGCCTTACGGCATTGTTCGATAATATAGACTACCAAACAAAATGTATAAACTGACACAAGTGATTGTGTGTGTCGTTAGATATGTTTGTTTGATATAACATCATGAGTTATTCTAATCCTACAGATATATAAAATATTCATGACGAGTTGGAGACATAATAATCAGTCTTTTGGAAATTCAAGTGAAAAACAATTTTTATTCCTAAGTATCTTATATATTTTTCATATATATATATATATATATATATATATATATATATATATATATATATATATATATATATATATATATATATATATATATATATATATATATATATATATATGTGTGTGTGTGTGTGTGTGTGTGTGTGTTTGTGTGTGTTAAGTTTTTCACTAGTAAGCAAAGGTTCAAAATAATTAAAAATGAAAGTAAAAAAAGTTATAAATAAATATTAGAAAACAAATGACCAATATTGTAACATTGCATTTCAAACATACTATGCAAATAATTGACTAACATATCTTCAACGAAACTTATCCTCTTTTTTAGTGTGAACATGGGGCCTATACATGTTCACACTAAAAAAGAGGATAAGTTTCGTTGAAGATATGTTAGTCAATTATTTACATAGTATGTTTGAAATGCAATGTTACAATGTGTGTGTTTGTGTGTGTGTGTGTTAAGATTTTCACTAGTAAGCAAAGGTTTAAAATAATTAAAAATGAAAGTAAAAAAATTATAAATAAATATTAGAAAACAAATGACCATTATTGTAACATTGCATTTCAAATATACAATGTAAATAATTGACTAACATATCTTCAACGAAACTTATCCTCTTTTTAGTGTGAACATGTATAGGCCCCATGTTCACACTAAAAAAGAGGATAAGATTCATTGAAGATATGTCAGTCAATTATTTACATAGTATGTTTGAAATACAATGTTACAATAATAGTCATTTGTTTTCTAATTTTATTCATAATTTTTTTACTTTCATTTGAATTATTATAAACATTTGCTTACTAGTAAAAAACTTAACATATATATTTTAACAACTTAAATTTTTCTAACCTTTATTAAAGTTTTTAAAAATTATATATATGCTTCTTGGTTTTGAACACTTCCATTTATTTTTTGTTAACATTATATATATTATAGTTTAATCCATGGTTTATAAAAAAGAAAGAGAGTATAATGAAATATGTAAACAAGGTAAAGGGGATATGTAAATTTTATTGAAAATTGAACCTTCACTTATTTAATTTGAATGACTGACGGCATTGTTCGAAAATGTACACTACCAAACAAAATGTATAAACAGACACAACTGATTGCATTTGTCGTTAGATATGTTTGTTTGATATAACATCATGAGATATTCTAATCCTACAAATTTAAAAAATATTCATGACAAGTTGGAGACATAATTATCAGTGTTTTGGAAATTCAAGTGAAAAACAATTTTTATTCCTAAGTATCATATATATTTTTCCTATATATATAAATATATATATATATATATATATATATATATATATATATATATATATATATATATATATTTATATATTTATATTTATATACATATGAAAAATATATATGATACTAGCAAGCAAAGGTTTATAATAATTAAAATGAAAGTAAAAAAATTTATGAATAAAATTAGAAAACAAATAACCATTATTGTAACATTGCAATTCAAATATACTATGTAAATAATTGACAAACATATCTTCAACGAATCTTATCCTCTTTTTTAGTGTGAACCTGTATATGCCCCACGTTAGCACTAAAAAAGAGGATAAGATTCGTTAAAGATATGTCAGTCAATTATTTGTATAGTATGTTTGAAATGTAATGTTACAATAATGGTCATTTGTTTTCTAATTTGTATTCATAATTTTTTTTACATTCATTTGAATTATTTTAAACCATTGCTTACTAGTGAAAAACTTAACATATATATTTTAAAAATTAAATTTTTCTAACCTTTATTAAAGTTATTTAAAATTATATATATGCTTCTTGGTTTTGAATACTTCCATTTATTTTTTCTTAACATTATATATTATAGTTTAATTTATGGTTTATAAAAAATAAATGGAGTATAATGAAATATGTAAACAAGCTAAAGGGGATATGTAAATTTTATTGAAAATTGAACATTTACTCATTTTATTTGAATGACTTATGACATTGTTCGATATTATAAACTACCAAACAAAATGTATAAATAGACATAACTGATTGTATGTGTCGTTAGATATGTTTGTTTGATATAACATCATGAGTTTTTCTAATCCTACATATTTAGAAAATATTCATGATGAGTTGGAGACATAATTACCAGTCTTTTGGAAATTCATGTGAAAAACAATTTTTATTCCTAAGTATCATAAATACTTTTCATATATATATATATATATATATATATATATATATATATATATATATATATATATATATATATATATATATATATATATATATATATATATATACACACATATATATATATATATATATATATATATATATATATATATATATATATATATATATATATATAAATGTTAAGATTTTCACTAGTAAGCAAAGGTTTAAAATAATTAAAATGAAAGTAAAAAAATTATGATAAAAAAATAGAAAACAAATAACCATTATTGTAACATTACATTTCAAACATACTATGTAAATAATTGACTAACATATCTTCAACGAATCTTATCCTCTTTTTTAGTGTGAACATGTATATGCCCCATCTTCACACTAAAAAAGAGGATAAGATTCATTGAAGATATGTCAGTCAATTATTTGCATAGTATGTTTGAAATGCAATGTCACAATAATGGTCATTTGTTTTCTAATTTTTATTCCTAATTTTTTTACTTTCATTTGAATTATTTTAAACCTTTGCTTACTAGTGAAAAACTAAACATATATATTTTAATAACTTACATTTTTCTAACCTTGATTAAAGTTATTTAAAATTAGATATATGCTTCTTGGTTTTGAACGCTTCCATTTATTTTTTCTTAACATTATATATATTATAGTTTAATTGATGGTTTATAAAATAGTAATGGAGTATAATGAAATATGTAAACAAGGTAAAGGTGATATGTAAATTTTATTGAAAATTGAACCTTCACTTATTTTATTTGAATGCCTTACGGCATTGTTCGATAATATAGACTACCAAACAAAATGTATAAACAGACCAAATGATTGTAAGTGTCGTTAGATATGTTTGTTTGATATAACATCATGAGTTATTCTAATCCTACAGATATAGAAAATATTCATGACTAGTTGGAGACATAATAATCAGTCTTTTGGAAATTCAAGTGAAAAACAATTTTTATTCATAAGTATCTTATATATTTTTCATATATATATATATATATATATATATATATATATATATATATATATATATATGTGTGTGTGTGTGTGTGTGTGTGTGTGTTAAGTTTTTCACAAGTTAGCAAAGGTTTAAAATAATTAAAAATGAAAGTAAAAAAAATTATAAATAAATAATAGAAAACAAATGACCATTATTGTAACATTGTATTTCAAACATACTATGCAAATAATTGACTGACATATCTTCAACGAAACATATCCTCTTTTTTAGTGTGAACATGGAGCCTATACATGTTCACACTAAAAAAGAGGATAAGTTTCGTTGAAGATATGTTAGTCAATTATTTATATAGTATGTTTGAAATGCAATGTTACAATGTGTGTGTTTGTGTGTGTGTGTTAAGTTTTTCACTAGTAAGCAAAGGTTTAAAATAATTAAAAATGAAATTAAAAAAAATTATAAATAAATATTAGAAAACAAATGACCATTATTGTAACATTGCATTTCAAACATACTATGTAAATAATTGACTAACATATCTTCAACGAAACTTATCCTCTTTTTTAGTGTGAACATGTATAGGCCCCATGTTCACACTAAAAAAAAAGGTCAAGATTCATTGAAGATATGTCAGTCAATTATTTGCATAGTATGTTTAAAATACAATGTTACAATAATGGTCATTTGTTTTCTAATTTTTATTCATAATTTTTTTTTACTTTCACATGAAGTATTTTAAACCTTTCACTTACTAGTGAAAAACTTAACATATACATTTTAATAACTTAAATTTTTCTAACTTTATGAAAGTTATTTCAAATTTTGTATATACTTCTTGGTTTTGAACACTTCTATTTATTTTTTCTTAACATTATATATATTATAGTTTAATTGATGGTTTATAAAAACGAAAGAGAGTATAATGAAATATGTAAACAAGGTAAAGGGGATATGTAAATTTTATTGAAAATTGAACATTCACTTATTTAATTTGAATGACTTACGGCATTTTTCGATAATATAGACTACCAAACAAAATGTATAAACAGACACAACTGATTGTATGTGTTGTTGTTAGATATGTTTGTTTGATATAACATCATGCGTTAATCTAATCCTACAGATTTAGAAAATATTCATGACGAGTTAGAGACATAATTATTAGTCTTTTGGAAATTCAAGTCAAAACAAAATTCCTAAGTATATTATATATTTTTCTATATATATATATATATATATATATATATATATATATATATATATATATATATATATATATATATATATATATATATGTATGTATATATATATATATATATATATATATATATATATATATATATATATATGTGTGTGTGTGTGTGTGTGTGTGTTAAGTTTTTCACTAGTAAGCAAAGGTTTAAAATAATCAAAATGAAAGTAAAAAAAATTATGAATAAAAATTATAAAACAAATTACCATTATTGTAACATTGCATTTCAAACATACTATGTAAAGAATTGACTAACATATCTTTAACGAAACTTTTTTAACATACTATGTAAATAATTGACTAACATATCTTTTTTAGTGTGAACATGTATAGGCCCCATGTTCACACTAAAAAAGAAGATAAGATTCGTTGAAGATATGTCAGCCAATTATTTGCATAGTATGTTTGAAATGCAATGTTACAATAATGGTCATTTGTTTTCTAATTTTTATTCATAATTTTTTTTACTTTCATTTGCATTATTTTAAACCTTTTGCTTACTAGTGAAAAACTTAACATATATATTTTAATAACTTAAATATTTCTAACCTTTATTAAAGTTATTTAAAATTATAAATATGCTTCTTGGTTTTGAACACTTCAATTTATTTTTTCTTAACACTATATATATTATAGTTTAATTGATGGTTTATTAAAAAGAAAGAGAGTATACTGAAATATGTAAACAAGGTAAAGGGGATATGTAATGGGGATATACCAATTATTGTGATGGACTTAGACACCTAATCCAGCATTAGGGTGTCATCCCAAGGCCTCTATTTATTGTGCATGGGCTCAGTTTCAAACTAAGGAGCCTTTTCGCGGCCGCACCCCATGGACTTGTTCCATTGATTATATCTTTAATCAATTACAATCCAGTCCCTTTAATTGATTAAAATTTAATCCTAGATTAATTTATCAACTAAATTATTCTTTTAGTTTCCAATCAATCTATTCTCAATAAATTAATAAACTAAATAGCATTTCCACTATTTTGACTCTAAATGTTTTTCTGGGTTCTAAAGGCAACCCAAAAGGACTCTATCTTTTATCAGAAGTATTCTAACAAGTTGATGACCTTGGACATTTTTCCAACATATGGGACTCGACTCATTTTTTCCACCGCATCACTAGTGGCTGGACATTGAGCTTTACTAAGCTTTATGCGATGGTGTAAGAGTAAAGACCCTTTCTTGGAGTCTTGCATATTAAACCTCTTCAATATCTTATCCCAGTATGTACTTTGGCTAAGTCCCAACATACGCTTAGATCTGTCTCGGTATATCCTTATTCCAAGTATATATGTTGCATCTCCTACATCCTTCATAGAGAAACATTTCTTAAGCCAGGCTTTTACACCTTCCAGGGTTGGGATATCGTTTCCTATATGGAGTATGTCATCCACATACAGCACTAGAAAGATTACAATGCTCCCACTAGCTTTGACATATATGCAAGACTCATATTCACTTCTAGAAAACCCAAACTCTTTGACCTTTTCATGGAAGCAAAGATTCCAGCTACGAGATGCATGTTTAAGTCCATAAATGGACTTCTCAAGCTTGCACACCTTATTAGGATACTTGGCATGTTCAAACCTTCCTGCTGTGTCATGTACACATCCTCCGAAAGTTTTTTGTTGAGGAAAGCCATTTTGACATCCATTTGTCACACCTCATAATCATAGAAGGCGGCTATGGCAAGCATTATCCTAATACACTTGATCTTAGCTATTGGTGAAAAGGTTTCATCATAATCAATCCCTTGGGTTTGAGTATAACCTTTTCCAACCAACCTAGCTTTGAACGTGTGTACATTCTCATCCATGTCGGTCTTCTTCTTGAAGATCCATTTACAACCTACTGTCTTTCGACTAGGTGTATGATCAACCAAATTCCAAAATTGGTTATCATACATGGACTAAATCTCGCTATACATTGCCTCTTTCCATTTGGCAGCCTCAAGGCTTGCCATCGCTTCCTTGTAGTTAGCTGGCTCTTCCAAATTTACCAATGTTTTATCACTAATAAATGTGACCCCTTCCGCAGTAATATGGAAACCATAGAACTCGGGAGGCATGCTAACTCTACTAGATCTGCAAAGAGGTAATGAATTGTCAACCGGCACAACAGGCGTTTCAGCCTTAGGTTGAGTGCTAGTGTCAACTACAGGTTCCTCATTGGTTGACTCTTGAATCTCTTCAAGATCAATTGTGCTCCCACTATTCCACATTCCTTTAGATAGTAGTTGAACTCGATACTAAGATACTCTCCTCCCCTATCGGAGCGGAGTATCTTTATCTTCTTGCCCAATTGATTCTCTACTCCGTGTTTGAACTCTTTGAACTTTTCAAAAGTGTCTGACTTATGTTTAATCAAATAAACATAATTGTATCTACTGAAATCATCAATAAATGTCACGTAGTAGCGATTTGCATCCCTTGTGGTGGATCTGAAGGGTCCACACACATCCTTGTGGATAATGTCCAACCTTCCTTCCCCTCTCTAAAAAGTCCCTGAGAAGGGTCATTTTGACATCTTTCCTAATAAACAAGATTCACATACATCATCTGATTTTAAGTAAAATGATTCCAAGACTCCATCCCTTTGGAGTTGGACGATGCGTTTCTTGTTTATATGTCCTAGATGACAATACCACAAGCATGCTTTGTCTAAATCGTTAGAAGAATCAATGTTTAATATTACATTACTCAAATTATCCACACATACAACAGTTTCATACACACCATCACAAGGATAAGGTTTGAACATAAAAGAACCATCTTTGCAAGCCAAAATATCACCATTATTATTATCAAATAAATAATTGTATCCTTGTCTAAATAGTGCATGAAAAGAAATTATGTTTCTAGACATTTCAGAAGAATACCAGTAATCTAATAATTCTATCCTAACTCCACTATCAAGCATGAGCTCATAAATCTCGATCCTTGTAACAGGCGTGATGCGTCTATTTCCCATGATCAGGTTCAGCTCTCCTCGCTTCAGCTCCTTACTTTCCCTTAGGCCCTACATACCAGAGCAAATGTGAAAACCACATCCTGTATCAAGGACCCATGAATTAGAAGCTTTGGTGTAACTAAGTTGGATCATATACATACTTGAGGCAGAGCCAGACACCTTGACTTTTCCATCCTTTATGTCCTGTAGGTACTTTGGGCAGCTTTGTTTCCAATGGCCCTTTTGAGTGTAGTAGAAGCAAGTGGCCTATTTCGGATCACTAGTTAGAGGAATCTCGTACTCAACATTTCTCTTTAACCCATGACTAGACTCTCCTGTATGGGCTTTCCCTTTCCAACTAGGTTGAGAAGAAGCCTTCATTTTCTTTCCTTTACCATGTCGAATGGCCATGAAGGGAGCAGTATAGGCATTTGAGCTTTGAGACTTTTTCATGCTTGCTTCGGCCGTCTGCAGCAAACCGTGCAACTACATCAACATGGTCTCCGTGTTGTTCAAATGATAGGTCACGATGAACTGATCATAACAACTAGGGAGAGAACTCAGAACCATGTCCACAGCGAGTTTTTCATCAAAGTTCACGTTGAGTTTCCCGAGTCTTTCAAAGTACCGTTACATCTTCTGCACATAGGCACACACAGACTCTCCTTCTTTCATGTTGCATGTCATCAGCATTTTGACGATCTCATGGCGCTCCTGCCTTGCTCTCTTGTGAAACATTTCAGCAAGTTGCAAGTTCATTTCAAAGGGCCAACTATCCTCGAAGGTCTTTTGGAGCTCCGGGGACATGGTCGCTATCAGGATGTAGGACACTTTGGTAGCATCATCGACATGCTTCTCGTATTTAGCTTGTTCTTCAGGGGTAGCAAATTCCTCATCGATCTCAAGAATTTGGTTATCGAGAACATACTCTTTGCCCTCGTAACGAAGCGTCATCTTCAGATTCTGCATCCAGTCCATATAGTTTGGACCAGTTAGTTTTTCCTTTGAGAGGATCGAGAGTAGGGTGAAGTTTGAATTAGCGGCTGTCGATGAAGGGAGGAGGGGGAGGGAGATCACCATTGTTTCCATACATCTACGACAGAGACAAGTTTTAGTTAGTTGACTTATATATTCCTTAAAATAATTACCCAATTTATGTTTAAGGCTAGGATCCATATTTTACTATTTGTTTTATGAAAACGGATGTCGTAATCATAAATAAACTTATTTTAGATAGGCATACAAATTGCCAATTTCAATCACTATGAAGTTCCTAGTTCTTTTGAGATTAATTGAGTCATCAATGGCATGTTAATCTCGGATATGCTATCTTCCTTTTGTTTTTGGGATGCCGAGGACCACAAACAAGATTATGAATTAACCATTCAAAACCGCATTGGCACATTCGTTCCATTATAGTCTCAAATTGACGTACCAGTAAACCACACATGCTCCATCAATAACCATAAACTCGAATTGCCACATCATCTTCCACTTATAGTCTCAAATTAACGTGCTGCTTAACCACACACACTCCATTAATAGACCTTTAGGAAATGATGTGCGTTTTCATGGATTCACATACATCTTCACATTTTCCTATTTATTTAAACGGGAATTTTGTTTGGAAACTTTTTTAAGTTAATACTTTCAACTTGACATCAACTTTGTTTGGACCCTTTCGGTAACTTCATTGGTCCACACAAACGATGGTGAGCAAAAAGGACGCCCATTCAACGGTCATTTTATAGGTCGTTTCCTTAAACCATCTTAGAGTACTTAGAACGGATGAGCCTAGTCATGATCCAAGTTGATGTATTTAATCTTAGTTATACGTATAATATAAACTATTATATTATGTATAAGATATATTTTAAACTTTTAAAATTTTACCAACTGTTTGATCACATTAATTCAATTAACGTATGTGTTCAAATGATAATATTAAATCACTATTTAACAATTCTAATCATGTGAGGACACATGTTAGTAATCAACATGAGACAATAAGGCACAAATTTAGGATCAAAATTGAACTAATTAATTAATCCTAATTATCCATGTATAATCAATTGAGAATAATTAATACCAATAAAATATTCAAATCATGTGAGGACACATGATAATGATTAATTTAATTTCATTATCCTAAACATATTCATAATAATTTAAACAATTAAATTATCAATATCCTAAAAGAAATTAAATTCAAAAAATCGAATAAGGCTTATAAATAAATAAATAAATAAATCTTTTGGAGATAATTACCAAAATTATTTTAAAACAATTAAAATTTCAAAATCTCCAAAAAACCGATTTATCCTAGCCTCATGGGAATTTTCAAAAATAATATAGCAAGCAAATATCATTTAGTGCAAATATCAACTAAGCATAGGTTCTGATACCACTGATAGGTTTTCTAATACCCTAGAACAGGAAACCATGGTAGCGGAAAACATAAAAATTCTAAGACAAGTAACGATTACTAAAACCTACAGGGGAATTACTTATTGACTATTTACAATTATAAGAAGGTTTAAGAACACCAAACTTTAGCAAAACCGATTTGCTTGGAGAACCCTTGTATAAACGAAATCTCCAAAGCTAAGGAAGGTAGTATCCAAAAGAGAATACGTCTAATAGTTCACACCCGATAACTCTAAATAATTAGGTTATTAGGTTATTTAAGACTAGCTCGCTATAAAACCCTAGAGAAAGATTATAGATTCTGCTGAGAAAGAAAAGTGAAACACTCCAGGAAATGCTCTGGAATTGGCTCGGAGGTTATGAGGGCTAGGAGGGGTTTATATAGCTTGCAAAGGTGTTAGGGATAAACCTTATTTGAATTCAAACTGGATAAAGGATAATTGGTTAATTAATATGTATTATCTTTAAATTCAAAAAACCCCTTCACTTACACTCTATCTTGAACGATTTTGGAAAGGATGAATTTTTATCTTCCACCATTCATGGTGGACGAATTTAAGGGATAAAACCCTTTAAAATTCGTACGCTATCCTCCCCAAACATTATCCATTGCTCAATTTTTGAACAATTAATATTTAGACCCTGTAATTATAATTAATCCCAAATTAATTCCAACTAATTCTAATTAATTCTAATTAATTACAAACTAGTTTCTAATTAATTTATTATCATATAATAAATTAATAAATTATTTATTTCTCTCTCTCTCTCTCTCAATTAACCTTAATATCATTTGGACTACTGAGGACAACCCAAAAAGGATCATGCTATTAATGGAAAGTCCTTACTAATTTAGTTATGACTTTGGACATTATTCCAACACTCATACCATACTAGGCCGGTATCAAGTCATAAGCCCAAGTGTAGAACTCTCTCTCAAAACCGAGCTTGTAGGAAGAGGGAACACCTAGACTTATAAGCCACCAACTGAATTTGTTTTCTACCAATGTAGGATCGTAACATTTTACTTCCTCACACACAACTCTATCAGCATACACAAACTGCATTATACAATATAAAACCAGAAATATATCATTTTAGAACATAAATTTAAAAGTCTAGGATAATAATATTTCAATACCATAAGTAACTCCAGTGGTCCTATGAAGTAAGAATTCTTGTCCAGGGGTCTCTGTTTTAGTTTGCTTTTCTCAAGACACTCTAACATATACACTCCAATTTGATGTTTTCCGGTCTTCAACAACTACCACTTTCTTTACAATCAGAATTTTTGATGACCCGCTTGACTTTGTGTCAACAAATGTGTTCATGAATAACGTTACAAAGTTCAGCCTAAACACATTATCTACTTTTTCACTAGACCTTATTCTCTTTAGATTGTTCACATGATTGAACTTGTCCCATGTATATTGGTTTTTCCATTCCACATATTCTTTATGAAGAATATCACAATCTTCAAGTTCATTGAAATCAATTTGTCACAATGGTAAGCTAACATATTGTTAACGGTTTCTTTTGTGATTACTATTTCACTTTGGTCAAATTCAATCGAATTCCTTTCTGTATCGAATATATCAACAAGAAATATCCAAGTTGTGATGGTAATGTGGTCCTCTGAAGCTAAAATATGTCACCAAATCCATAATCCATTAACATGATTATTTGTTCCACTAAGAATGATCTTATAGCTAGATACATTAAATTAGGCGTTATCTTTGTACTTAATTTATGAAAATCTTTTGTAACAACCTCATCATTAACTGCACCATGGTTCGTTTTAGATTTCTTAGGTTCGTTATCTTTTGCAACATTTACCATTTCTAAGTTTGCTTCATCTCCGACCATGCTACTATCTCCTTTTATATATTTTTTTCTTCCACTTTTTGTCTTCTTCATCTACTAAACCCAATGGCGAATCTAGAATTGAAAACAACGTGGTTCCTTAAACCCTAATTGCAATGCCACAACCATTAGTATTTTCCAATCTTCTTTCTACTTTTTTTACATTTTCTAATTTTTTTCAGTATTCACTTTTCAATTTTCAATTTCCAAATATGAGGCTTAATCACGTATTCACATTTAATTATTTTCTCTTTGTTTGTTATCTTTAGTTGACGTAAAAACGGAACCACGACTAAGTTAAGAAACGTGGCCATTTTGACTTAGTGGGCTGTAGAAAAATATAAGATATGTCCTAAAAGAAATTTAATGTAGATCACAACTCTTCTATGAACTTTGTATTAGAATGTATAAAATTAGGTGGTTCGTGGGACCTACCTTCCGTTAACCTAAATTCTCCCCTTACTACCCCTAATCCTTTGAATTTGTTGGGAATGTTTGTGCTGAAGTGCAGGACCATCCAAAGACCTGAAGATCAAAGAATAGAAGACCCCGAAGCCTGAAGACTCCGAAGGGTTTATCCTAGAGGATCCGAAGGCTTATCTGTAATAACTGCTTTTGGTGCACGCGTATCTGGCAGACTACGTATTGCATAATAAATCATTCCTATTGGTTAGTACACTGTAGGAATATTCTATGATATCTTTTGTACTATTCGTATCACTGATCAAGTATAAATATCAGTGATACTTGTCTATGTTGGGTATGAGATTGATCCACCTTCATTGTAAAACCCTAATACGTGAAATCAAAGCATTCGGCACGTTTTATCCATTTCTAGTTGTATTCTTCATTACTCCAATTCATACTTGCTTGTGTAGTTTGTTTTGCTTAACTGATATTGCTAGAATACTTATTATTATTCTATATTTGATTGAATTCAACACCCAACAAGTGGTATCAGAGTGGGACAGCTCGAAAACTAGTCTATAGAGTCTCATTTCATTGCTACAGTTCTAGATCTGAATTGTTTCTTAGATCTAGTATTCCGCAACTGTTAGCAATCTTTATTACTTGTTTTTCTGAAAAGATCTAGTTGAAAATCAATCAAAATGACTGATTCTACAGCAACTTATAAAAATATGTTGAACTATGCCAATCTGATTGGCTCATCCACTAAAGTTCCTATTCTTGTTCCTAGCTACTATGATTACGGTTTGATCGTATGAGAGATAACCTAGAAGGTCTAGATGAAGAGAAGGATATTTGGAGATCTGTCAGAGATGGTCCTCACACTGACATTGAAGGACGATTCATAGTTGTTGATGGTGATGATGCTGAAGTTCTCACTGCTGCTGATTTGAAGAAAGTCAGAAATGATGAATGAGCCATGCGAGAACTTCGAAGTGGACTTGGTCCAGATGTTAGACATCATATCTCTGGTGCTAAATTTGTCAAGGAAATATGGGATAGACTTGCTGTGAGATTTGCTGGAGATAACACCCTTCAATCGAGTGTTGTTCAAGAAGTGTTAACAGACTTCGGTAACTTCAAGCAACAAGAGAATGAATCCTTAGAACAAGATTATGAAAGTTACAGTAAAATGGTGTATGATCTGGAGAAGTATGGTGAAAACTGAAGTCAACAAGAGATCAACATCAAATTCCTCTACAGTTTAAGGCATGAATGGAGACCTATATCATGCTGATGATCAAGTCTTAAACACATATTCTCTTGTAGCTCTGTATAATCTCATGAACCAGATATCTGTGAAAGAAGAAGCGAAAATGCTGGTTCTGGTTCATTAGCTCTCGTGTCAAATGTTGAAGAAGAAGAAGCTAAGGATGAGCCTGATGGTTATATGGAAGGAGAAAATGGAGAAACGATTGCTTTGTATGCTGCAAACAATCGTAGGTTCAGGAAACCATTTGTGAACAAATCTAACTCAGGAAAACCTTTTGTGAAACATTTCAACAAAACTTTGTATATTCCGAAACCCAAACCAGAGATCTACACACCTAATGAGGAAAACACCAAATCTTCAACTACGAAGCCTATTGAAACAAAGACTTTGGAGGATCCAAAAGACAAATCTGAAGACAAGAATATTGCAGGTGACTCAGGATACGACTGCAACTATTTCCATGGTAAAAATCATTTCGCAAAAGAAATGACAAGCAGGCCCAAGTCAAGGATGAAGCCTACTATGCAAGGAAGATGGAGGAGATAAGAGTGAAAACCAAGGATCTGACCTTGATGGCTTCGGAAGACAGAATCGGTACGTACCAGGTGTGGTCGTCTGACTCCGAAGACGAGGAAGTAAGGAAGCCAACTCATAGTGCATTCATCGCCTATGATGAAGGTAAGAACTTCCCGAATGGTACCTCTGACGAGAGTGAAGCTGAAGAAGACATGGATTTAGAAGAGTTCGGAGGTCTGGGTTATAGGGGATTGAAGACAAAGAATGTGATTGCTGCAGGTGTTCCGAATATTTGTTTTAATGATTCTTCGGATGATGAAGAGGAGATTTGCTTAATGGCGAAGGATTCTCGTCAAACCATTCTGGAACAGGTAACTAAACTTCTCTTATCTTTTAATATTCCTGCATCAAAATTTTCAGCTAATATTAATGAAATAACACGTGATTGCTCTGTGATGAACAAATTGCTTATTGATGCTACAAATAGGGCTAAGGTGAATGACCAAGAGATTCTACAGTTGAGGGGGAGAGTAGAAAGTACGAAGCTGTCCCTAGAAAAAGCCAACTTAAGAATCTCACTGTTAGAGACGAATAGAGAGAAAATTTTGAATAACAATGATGTAGTGTTAAAACAACGCAATTGAAGGATTTTATAGCAAACAATGAACTACAACATTCCTAATTTCACATACAACCCTAAGAAAGATCTATGTTTTCTTCTATGAACATATAATATAAAACCTAAAGGCCAATATTTTATTTCTAAATATCAAAACAAGAATTACCAACCTTTGAATCTTGTTCTTGAAGCTAGCAGCACAAGTGTCCTGCCTCAAATGGTGTCACACCCAAGCAATGGAGGAGAGAAACTAGCAGAGTAGTCTTATCTTGAAAATGGCGCAGGTTTTAGGGTGCCCAGTGGGTTCCTTTTATAGCCTCCAGTGAAACCCTAGAGGTGCCCCCTTAATGGACAAGCCTGTTGCCCATTTCGACCAGATCTCTTAAACCCTAATTAGGGTTTCGCCAACCTCTAGGGAATCCCCCTATGTGGCGCCAACTCTGGCCCCTGGCTACTGGTTTGTCAGTTATTCAACTATTTAATAATTACAAACCAGTCCCTGCACTTTTAATTAATTCATTTAATTACTTAATTAAATCCAATTAATTCCAGATTAATTTCTAATTAATTAATATAGTTTCTAATTAACGTATTAACACTTAAATATATTAATAAACTATTTATTTGTTTCTCTTGATTTATTAAACAATTAATAAATCAACCTTTCTCTCTACTGACTTCTACATCTATCCTCCTGCTATGAGGGCAACCCAAATGGACTTTGCTTCTATTAATAAGATAAATACAAATATAAAGTCATGGCTTAGACACCTAATCCAACAGTCTCCCACTTGGATAAGTCTATGACTTTAATTTATCTTCTGATTAATAAACAACCTGCAGCTTCCTAGAAACTACTGCTGAACTCTGACCTAGTCAGTTCTATCCATAGATAAGTGATCATATGATCCTTCGTCCAACAAGATATTTTCAGACACGAGACATGGATTGAGATCAATTTTTGTCTGATACTCTGTTTATCGATTTCCGATTTTGCTTATGACTTTAAGACTTCTAATTGAACACATCATTTTAGTCCAGGCTGGCCAGCACTTCAGTCAACTTCAAAATCATCGAGAGGCCTACAGATATATGTTTCCTTATCAGGGTCAAGGAACGAATAAGCTTTGACTCATATGCTTGTGTCTTTTACTTATCAAAATCGTAAACAACAATGTGTTTTATAACATCAAGTTACCGATGCGTTTTCGCATTATCAATGCACAACCGACTCGCAAATTTCAACTCATATGTCTCCGCTTTAAGATCATAATATATTATCGTCTCAACATTGCTCGTGATGTAATCCATGAAGCAATCTATTGAGCGTGGGTTTATCCAATACTTAAATCTTTATTTCTAAGTACTCGTGAACGTCGTAGCAGTCTTACTGCAATGTCTAACTCCTTAGACAATCTATAGTCAGAGTTGGTGACAGTATATGTCTCAATTTAGTCATATACTGTCATTCTTACTTACATCTCCATTCTGTGTACTGTGACTTTCCATGGTTCTTGGGATCCACATGACTACACCTTAAGACTATTTCGAGGTGTTACGATGTGCCGGTGACCCACACACGCTCCATCGGAATGCCAACGAAACTCTTTAACCATTAAGTCCTTTTACTTATATGAAACTCTTTTCAAATTACTATTAACATTCACCCCAATCATTTTCCAATGATTTCTCGCGTATGCACAGAATCCATTAAGTATTCCCAGCCAGGTCATATCCTGAATCTGACTCACTATGCTCTAAGCATTAAGTCATCAGGACATGTTCATGACACTTCTGATCGATCGAAGAAGCTCGTAGAGTTCGATCAAATCTTATTCCAAACCCTTTTGGAATCTTAGGATTACTTATAATCCTTGTGTCATGACTTTCAATAACTATTTCCTTTCGGAGACTCTTTTTCCATCCATCTTGAATCTTACCAAAATCATGCTTACTATGGCTAGGTCTATACTGATAATATCTATCTGATAGATGTCTATGGATTATGTGAGTATGTTGCACCTTCTTTATATCTCTCATGCCAAATCATCACACTTTACAATGATAGGAAACTCCTTTCCTGGGATGTGCATCTTGAATCTCATCAAGATCATCTTGGCAGAATTTCGATCTATCTCATAGACGTTTGCAACCACCTGAGTATGTCGTATCTCTATTAAGTCTTTCGTAGCGATCCGTCTCTTAACACCAAGTCATTACACTTTGTAATGAAAAGAGACGTTTCCTAGAAACAGTATGTAACACACAAATAGAGATAGTGGATAACAGCGACACTCCCACTGGCTTTGACACGGTTATGGACTATTCACAAAATCCAGGACTTTTGGCACATTTTGAGAATCCAAACCTTTCTGACATCTTAATGGAAATCTTTCAGCCCTTTCTCAAAATCCAATCCTTTGACATATTTTTGAGAATCTGAATATCCTTTCTTACGAGATGCCCGTGGGGTAATCCCGGGCCCATGTACCTTTGTATTGGCATACTCTTTGTAAGTCCCTATTAGTGTGCCGGTGATCCACACGCGCTCCACTAACGACTTACAATAGGCCATGAAGAATCCTTTCGGATTTCATCTTCTATTGAGAGTGCTTCTCTCAGAATCAATTACTTGACTCTGAGTATCGTCTTACTCAACCAGATGTTCTGAAGGTACATTTCTGTCCATGTTGTTTTCTTTTGATGATTCAATTACTCCCACTGGTTTTTAGACCAGTGTAAAATCAATCAAACTGTCACATAGACTGTATCTCGTTCTAAGGTTCTCTTAATTAGCAGCAACCGGGCTCACCAATGCTTCCCAGTAGTTGGATTGTTAATCCGTACCAACTATAGTTTTTTACCACCAAATGGTATGTCACATCGATCATAACTACTTATGATGGTGATCAATACTACTGGTCAAGAGAAGATTATGTCAGCATTTAAAACAGAAATCTGATTTCTGCTCCAAGCCTAGTGATGACTAAAGGTTCTTTCACTTGGCTAATCTTGAACTCATTCAGGATTGTGCCAACTCCCACTGTATCTTAAGAACATGAATTCTTTCTAAAAGAGCTCTTCTTTTACAGTTTCAGAGGGATAGCCAATGAAGAACGCTACACGACCCTTGACTTTCTATGTGCAAGTGGGGCGATCCCAGCTTCATATTTCAGGCAGTGTCTGCAAAACCTACTTAGTCTAGGATTTGGTTGGAATATGGTTTATATGGTCTAACTGGTTTAGTATTTGATTCATCGGAAACTAATTGACAATGTATCTCATACATCGAGGATCGAACTGTTTCGACCAATGCTCCATCATCTTCCTAAGACACATTATAACTATTAATGTTCTTGGAAGAGAATGAACTGTGAAACATTTTCTAAGTTTATGTTGTTACTCAGTTTCGGTGGATCTTGTACTTCCTTTGAAGTCCTTGAACTGTTCAAGGTTTCAATTCAATCGCTTATTCTGATAAGCAAAGCCATATTCGTCATACCGATTGACAAATATCGTGAAGTACAAACAATTGTGTTCTTTTCGAGGATTCGAGCAATACACAGCTACTGGTGTGTTCGTTGCTCCTAATCTAATTGTCTTTTACATCTCTATGTAAATTTATGACTTTGTTAGTTCTCTTCAAGACTTGCAATCATCACTTAACTCTAGGTCAACTGATTCCAAAATCCTATCCTCTGGATCTTTGGGTGATTCATTTCTTGCCATATGTGCTTTATAAAGAACTTAATCATCATCTGAGTCTAAGTCAAATGATTCCAAAGTCTTGTCCAACTGGATCTTTGGGTGATTCATTTCTTGCCATATTAAGAACTCAGTTCAACATGAGACTCTAAGTCAAATGATTCCAAAGTCCTGTCCAACTGGACCTTTGGTTGAATTGATTCTTATAACATTTATATATTAACAATCATAAATGACACAATTCCTAAATCCAAACATTTTGGATGCATCATCATTCAAGTTATTACTAATCATGCATTCAACACATTCATATGACATTTCAAGGATAATTTCAAACAACAGGTGTTAAAAGAAAAACGACAATTTTATTAAAACAAAAATCCTTGAACAATGTACTATATGATAGACAATGTCATACGCATCTAAAAGCTAATAACAATATTTCAATATCTAACTAAACTTCAAAACTGCATGAGCTGGAAATCCAATCCAAATGTGCTCCTATGCGCCAAAGTCCCGTACCCTACTGATTCCTTGCATACAAACCAAAAATGTGACTATCACATTATGTAGCAAGGAATTATGGAACATGAGTTTTGAGGTTTTTAGATATACCTGAGCTTTCAAAAGACTTTGACCTTGGAGCGTCTTCCAATCTTTCTGTGACTGTATCCGATTCTGTGGATTCCTAATTTAAGACATGTCCAGATGATCTGGATCGTTTCTTGCTGCGTCTTTTCACTGGACTTAATCCAGAAGTAGCTGAACCATTGTAGCTATGCCTATCCAAGAGTGACTCGTATAAAGTCAATAGTGGACGCATTTCCATAAGAGCCTTTTTCTGGTCTTCCTTTCTGTACGTCTGAATGAACAGATCGTACTTACTAGTCAACCAAGCGAGTAGAATGTTTACACTCGTCTCCTGACTCATGGAATAACCAAGTTTGTACAATTCGCCTATGTAAGCTTCAATCTGAAGAACATGCGAATCGATGCTACTTCCTTCTTTTAGCTTGCACTCTGCAAGTCTTTTGAAGATCCTAGCTCGTTCCTCTTCAATTGGTTTTTGGAACCTTTCCTCAACCGATTGCATTAACTCATATGGCCCCAAGGATTCAAAATCCTTGCGGAACTCGGGAGGTCACGAATCTTTTCGGATTCATCAACTAAGAAGTTATGCTTATCATAAGAACTCTTTATGATGACTTGTTCCGGTGGAACCGGGATCGGATACTCGGTGAGATGAAACTTGCCAGCAATGACGAGAACCAGTCTCCAATTGCGAAAGCATTCCTTACAGTTAAGGTCAGTCATCCTTTCCATATTTGGCAGGTGCAATCTGATGCTCTCAAGAAATGGGTGAAGGAGGAGAGGGAGGAGAATAGACACTTGATTCAGACATCTACAGTAAACAAAATTTATAAGATTAATTAATCCTTTTAAATAATTACCCAATTCATTATTTATTAAGGCTAGGACCCAAAATACCCCAACTATGATGTGAAGAGGGATGTCGTAGTCACAACATAATGGTCATTAAGGTAGATAATACACTTATCAATTTCATCCTATGAAATTCCTAGATCTGTTGAGACACATTGAACTTTTCAATGGCATGTTTAGTCTCGGATGTGCCCCACTATTTGTGACTGGGATGCCGAGGATCACAAACCGGGTGTGAGTAACCATGCAAGTTAGCTTGGTACTCTCGAAGTCGATTACCAACTCTAATTGACGTGCCGGTTAACCACACACGCTCCGTCAATAATGGTAAAATCAAGAAACCCATTGCAACTCTTTGTGAACCCCTATTGGTGTGCCGGTTAACCACACACGCTCCACCAATGTTTCACAAAGTGCAATGTGCAACTTCATGGATTAGCAACTAATTCACATTTTTTGACCTAAAGTAACTAGATTGGGTTTTGTTCAAAGTTCTAGTACTTTCAATTATAGCATTATACTTTTAAGAGGCTTATCGGTTCTATCAAACCCGTTTGGCTAACGACACTCGACTGACCAGGAGAGCGGTGGGTAAGAGTGGATACCCATTAGACTACCATTTTATAGGCAGTCGCCTTATACCCTCTTTATAGGACAGCTTTTGTGAATGAGGCCTACTAATGATAAGACTAACTAGTTTAATCTTATATATAAATATTAACTTTTAATCATAAATATATAAGATATATTTTAATCTTATTAAAATATTTTAGAATTAATTTATTCTTAATTTTCGCAAATTTATATCTATTTTTCGAAAATTTAAATTAATTCTTTAAGTGATTTAATTGATCTTTTAATTAAACAATTTAATTAAACTAATTAAATCAAGCAAGGCAATCACAAAAATTAATCAAATTAATTTCCTAACCCTTATTCCTAGTCCACGAAAATTGCAAGCAAAAATTAGGGGTTCCAGTTATTTTAATTATCCAATAATTACCAAAAATAACAACCTACTTACAAGGCAGCAGGCAAAATCGCAGAAAGGGAAGGGAGGCTAGGGTTTTCTAAACCCTAGCCGCCAAACAGGTTTCTTGGCCACACCAAAGGTGAATTTCGATCACCCTCATGATCACACAAAGCAGTTTATATCAATTCACAAGAAAACAAGCCATAGCTCTGATACCACTGAAGGATTTTATAGCAAACAATGAACTACAAAATTCCTAAGTTCACATGCAACCCTAAGAAAGATCTATGTTTTCTTCTATGAACATATAATATAAAACCTAAAGGCCAATATTTTAATTCTAAAGATCAAAACAAGAATTACCAACCTTTGAATCTTGTTCTTGAAGCTAGCAGCACAAGTGTCCTGCCTCAAATGGTGTCACACCCAAGCAATGGAGGAGAGAAACCAGCAGAGTAGTCTTATCTTGAAAATGGTGTATGTTTTGGGGTGCCCAGGGGGTTCCTTTTATAGCCTCCATTGAAACCCTAGAGGTGCCCCCTTAATGGACAAGAGTGTTGCCCATTTGGACCAGATCTCTTAAACCCTAATTAGGGTTTCGCCAACCTCTAGGGAAGCCCCCTAGGTGGCGCCAACTCTGGCCCCTGGCTACTGGTTTGTCAGTTATTCAACTATTGAATAATTACAAACAAGTCCCTGTACTTTTAATTAATTCATTTAATCACTGAATTAAATCCAATTAATTCCAGATTAATTTTTAATTAATTAATATAGTTTCTAATTAATATATTAACACTTAAATATATTAATAAACTATTTATTTGTTTCTATTGATTTATTAAACAATTAATAAATCAACATTTCTCTCTACTGACTTCTACATCTATCCTCCTGGTATGAGGGCAACCTAAATGGACTTTGCTTCTATTAATAAGATAAATACAAATATAAAGTCATGGCTTAGACACCTAATCCAATAGCAATATCTTTTATGAAACTGTAAAACGTCTGTACTCTTATATCACTCGCATTTATCATTCTCCTGACATATGCAATGTTCAACATAGACAACTACTACCTTTTATTGAGTTTAAGCTGAAAATATTGATAGTATCTCTTATGAATGTGAATCGATTGTTTCTGGTTCCGAAGTCACCAATCCTTCGTATAAGCATGGTTTGATATCTGTTGAGAAATACTTAACTGCTGGTAACTTAACTGCTGATAATCTGATGAAAACATTACCAAAAGAAATTCCAATCTTGCAGAAGAGCATTCCCCAAATCGAAAATAAATCAGAAGTGATTGTTGAAACTGAATCTGAAAATGAATCAGAAAATGATTCAGATATGGAGGAAATTGATTGTTCTTCCTTGTCTATGTCTAAACCTTCCCCTACATCCGCATCACCCTCCGAAGACATCTCACAATTGTGTTCGGTTGACAAAGGCAAAGCAAAAATCGATTGTGAATTTGTAACACCTGAATTTCCAAATGACAATAATGAGATTGTAAAAATAAAAATACAAGTTTCTGATGAATGTGTCTCTTATGATCAGTATCTCAAAGACAATTCAAAAAGGCTAGTCAATGTTGCATGTGTCTATCCGAAGGTTTCTTACTTCAAAAATTCTATCTTTGTGAAATTCGGTGGTGTACTTTTAATTGACAATGATTTGGTGAAACTTGTTGAGGAGGATAATTCCGCGGTCACTGAGGAAGGATTCTTCTCATCCTCAAAGATGCTTGAAAACAACATGAACGAAAAGTTGGAAGTAAAAATAAATGTGCGAAAACAATATTTATATGGGCATAACATTTACAATTGTCTTTGTTATGAACAAAACAAGATTCCAGAAAATTTGACTCATCTTTTAAATGACAAAAATGAAAATCACATCTACACTAACAGAAATTACAAGCAAATTCAAGTTATGAATAAACCTGTAACTCCGAAGATGGATGTTTTACAGTTAATGGAGTCATGTGAAAGTGTACCACTTGCACAATCTTTTGAAAATGTCGTTACAAAACCAAAGACAACTACTTCCAAACCTGTGATACAAAAACCTCAAATTTTGAAAAGACCACAATCTCAAAACTTCGCATCAACTTCCAAAACAAAAGCAGCTGTTGTGATTACAAAACCCATTCAAAAACCAACTGTTGTGAATTTGAAAGTAAAAAAAAAACCAAATCTTGTAAAACGTAAAACACCCTTCAGAATAACAAAACCCACCAATACGAAGGATTCCACCTCTGGAACAAAACCAATGGATAAAGTTAAAACAAATCAATTTTCTAAACCCTTCGTACCATCAAAACCAAATTTCCCAAATCCCAAATTTCAAAAACCTTCAAGAAAAACATTTTCAAAAGGAGATAACCTGATAGATACATTCCAGGCTTGGCTAGACAAAATTTTGAATTTGTTCAAAGATAAGAATCTATCACTAAACGATTTCAAGCTTGCATATGAGGAGTACCTATGTACATCCACATTGTGTAGCTCTTTATCAAGGAAATCAACAAATGAAAAAACAAACATCAATTGGAAAGGAATGATCTAAAAGAAAACTTAACTGCAAAAACAAAATCTTCTAGGTCATTGAGTTCTTCAAAAACATTTGAAACTAAGAAAACTTCAAAAACAACCAAATCAAAATCATCCAAACAAATTTGGGTTCCGAAGGTTTCCATAATTTCAACCACTTCGGACTCATCAGTTCTAACAAAAAGCTCTTCAGATTCATTTTCTGGTTCATCATGCTCATCACATGAAACTTCGGAGAACATGATAAACCTCTCAGCTAATGAAATAAAAGAAGAGGTTGTTGAAAAGTGGATTCAAGAATCCTTTGCTTACCCTGAGGACCCAAGATTGATTGGGTACCAACTTCTTCTTGATTGATTGCAGGTTATGTCGAACGAGCGATATGACACTAAATGGTACATGGATAGTGACTGCTCTAGACATATGATTGGCAAGAGGGAGTATCTTAGGGATTATAGAACTTTGGATGATGCAAGGAACGTTCGCTTCGGTAACAACGACACTTGTCCTATTCGGGGTTATGGCAAAATCACGAATGGGAAATTTACAATAAACAGAATGGCATTTGTTGAAGGTTTGAAGCACAATCTCGTAAGCATTTCTCAATTGGTTATTGGAATTGGCAATGCTATAACATTTAACAATCAAGGGAGTGTTATTACAAAGGAAGCCACAAAAGAAGTACTGCTAAAGTCGGAAATAAGGGGATCAACGTTTCCCTTGAATCTAAAGCCAGTGACAGGTGGGCAATCTTTATGTCTTCAATCCAAACCAAACTCAGACATCAGTTGGTTATGGCACCGAAGACTTGCTTACTTGAACTTCAAAAATATAAACAAATTAGTGGCTATGGATTTGTTTCGTGGCATGCTAGCTCTTAAATTCGATAATGACTCACTTTGTTCAGCTTGTGAACATGGCAAGCAAACAAAGCAAAGGCATCCAACTGTGATTAATCCAAAAATCACCGAACCTCTTTCACTTCTTTATATGGATCTTTGTGGTCCATCCGCAGTGGAATCAATTGGGAAGAAGAAGTACATTTTGATTATTGATGACTATTCAAGGTTCACATGGGTCTTATTCTTAAGGAACAAGTCAGATGCAGCTGAAGAAATCATCAATTTCATCAAAAACATGGAAGTAATGCTCAACAAAATAGTCTGAACAATGCACAGTGACAATGGTTCGGAGTTCAAGAATCATACTCTTGAGGGATTTTTGAAGAAAAAGGGAATTAGTCACAATTTCTCAGCACCATACACTCCTCAACAAAATGGTGTTGTTGAAAGATGTAATCGTTCCGTATGTGAAGCAGCTAGAACCATGCTCAACTTTGCAAATTTGCCATATGCTTCTGGGCCGAAGCCATTTCTACTGCATGTTTCACTCAGAACAAATCATACATCCACAAGAGATTCCATATTACACCTTACGAAGTACTCAACCGAAGAAAACCAAATGTCAAGTTTCTTAACATCTTTGGTTGTAGGTGTTTTATATTAAACTTGAAAAATCATTTTTTTAACTTGACGAAGTTCAATGATAAATCAGAAGAAAATATATTTCTTGGATACTCTCAAAACTCAAAAGCATACAGAGTCATAAATAAAAGGACACGCAAACTTGTAGAAACCTTCAACCTTTCATTTGATGACACTATATCAGCCTTTCCAATGTCATCTATCTTTCCTAAACTGATTGGTGATGCATTACCAATAACCACCTTCGATGCTGACTTCAATCTTCTCTTTGATCCTCCTGTGAGAGCTGTGGACTCCGAAGCTAAAGCACCAAATAACAATGTGTCTGAACTGTCCAATCTCACAGATGGTCTCGAAGACTCACCTACAAGCATTGTTCAAAGACCCTCTTCGGTTGAGGGCGAGCCATCAGATAAATCTGTAAGGAATTCTGGTTTCGAGGGGGAGCATAACAACTCAAGTCTCAATCACCCTTTACATGAAACTTCACACATAATGTCCCTGTATCCTTATGTCCAGGGGAGCCAGAAGTCTCAACTCCAATATCTTCGGATAATGAAAGAACAAACTCTCCAACAACTGTCGTCGAGGGGGAGAATACTCTTAACTCTACTTCACCTTCCTCCAATAACTCAACACCTAAAAAATGTCTCAAACTCAAATAATGAAAATCATTTAACAACTGATGATTTCCCATCCACTTCGGGATATCCTTCGGACACTGAGGAAAACAATGTCGAAGGACCACCTGAATTTGATCCAAATTTTTCTCCCCTGGAAAAGTGGATGAGAAATCATCCCCAATCACTTGTCATTGGTAACGTTCATGATAAAGTTCTGACACGTGCGCAACTCCGTCAAAAACAACAAGAATTAAATAGAACTTCGGAGTTGTGCATGTTCAATGTTTTCATTTCCAAAATTGAACCAAAGAACGTTAAAGATGCATTTGATCACCCAGACTGGATTGAAGCAATGCAATTGGAATTAGAAGAATTTGAAAGAAATAAAGTCTGGAGACTAATTCCAAAACCTGCAAATGCTTCAATCGTTGGTCTCAAATGGGTGTACAGAAACAAACTTGACACCGAAGGCAATGTGGTTAGAAACAAGGCAAGGCTGGTTGTCAAAGGTTATTGTCAATAGGAGGGGATTGACTACGAAGAAACATTTACTCATGTTGCCAGACTCGAATCAGTTCGGATCTTTTTAGGTTATGTTGTACACAAAAACTTTGATGTCTATCAAATGGATGTCAAATGTGCATTTTTGAATGGTGATCTCGAGGAAACTGTCTTTGTTGAACAACCACCTGGCTTTGTTAACCAAGAAAATCCTAACCATTGCTACATGTTAGATAAAGCTGTCTATGGTTTGAAAGAAGCTCCTAGAGCTTGGTATGAGAGCTTGACAAAGTTTTTAAAAGAGTCATACTTCAAGCAAGGCTCAATGGATCCAACACTTTTTCGAAAGAAAGTAGATTCTCACTTGATGTTGGTCCAAATTTATGTGGATGACATAATCTTCGGATCCACTGATCCAAAACTCACAAAAGAATTTGAAAAACTAATGAAAAGAAAATTTTAAATGAGTGTGATGGGGAAGATGAATTTCTTCCTTGGTCTATAGATCAAACAATCAAAAGAAGGGATTTTCATCAATCAACAAAAATACACAAAAAGTTTACTCGAACGCTTCGGAATGACTAACTGCTCAGATGCAAAGGTTCCATTACCCGCAGGTACAAGATTGAATCCTTCGTTGGACAAACCGAAGACTGATCTTCAAACTTACCGAAGTATGATAGCATCGTTGCTTTACCTCACAGTTAGTCGTCCTAACATTACGTTCGCAGTGTGCAACTGTGCACGATATCAAGCTGATCCACGCGAACCACACTTGGATGTGGTGAAAACAATCTTTCGTTATCTTCACAAGACACCTGCATATGGTTTATGGTATCCAGTAAACTCATGGTTCTACATGCAAGCTTATTCTGATTCAGACCTGGGTGGATGCTCAATTGATCGCAAAAGCACTTCGGGTGGTTGCCAATTTCTTGATGGAAAACTCATCAGCTGGCAGTCGAAGAAGTAAACATGTGCATCAATATCCACAGCTAAGCAGAGTATGTAGCTGCTACTGCTTGCACCTCACAGATCATTTTGATTCATAGTCAATTAAGAGATTATGCCATCAACATAAGAAAGATTCCTTTGTTTTGTGACTCACAAAGTGCTATTCGGATATGTCATAATCCTGTTCAACATTCCACGACGAAACATATAGCTCTCCGCTATCATTTCATCAAAAGTCATGTTGAGGAGGGGAATATAGAAGTGCACTTTGTTCACACAACAGAACAACTGGCAGATATCTTCACAAAAGCTTTGAATGAAGAGTCATTCACATGAATAGTTCGAGGACTTGGCATGATTGATGGATCCACTCTGACATAAACCTCAGATTTGCTTTTTCCTTCCTTACTCTTTTCAATTACAAAATAAGAAATTGTGCTGCCCTGAAATATTCCGAACCTTTGGAGTCCATCGAAACAGACATTTCAGTAAATAAAAATTCATAAGTGTTAAAAATCATTGAAACAACAATTGTCTTCGTATCATAAGGATAAAAACTTTTGTTCAAAATGCTTACTTTGTTAAATGGATGAATACAATACAAACAAGGATCATTTGCAAAGGTTTCAAAAGTTCGATTCAAAATTCTTATGCATAAATGACAAAAATTGACCTCCTTTCATGAATAATCTGATTAAAGGACAACACTTTGATTTTAGATTCTGATAATCATACCTCATTGCACTAAAAGGTATTTGGGAATCAACTTGAAACAAATTTAAGAAAACAGACTTCGGAATGAGGTTAAGATTGTTTTACTATACGAAGTCTTGTGTGCTTTAGGTATCCTTAACATCATGTTTATCTCTAAGATCCCTGTTGAACTTAACTCGCTTCATTGTCAAAATTAACCAAGTAGTTCTTATACTACTCAGGATAAATTGCATGCTCCGAAGTTTTCTTCATGAGTGATACCGGCATTGACTGATAAAAGAATTTAAAACTTTCTTCACTCTTGTTTCAAAATTGAACTATACGAAGCATTTCAAAAACAAAGGATTGAACAAAAATTTCAAGAGCACCATCAAAAGGCTTCACATGGTGACATTTTCAAACTCTTTGTATATGAAACTCCAAAATTAAAAACATGTTTCAAAGATAAAAATTGTTCAAAAACTCAAAAGAAAACAACAAAATCAATTGTCAAAAGAAACAAAGACAACAATACAAGTAAAAAAAAGGAGTGCAAGAACAAAAAAATAATTCGCATTCAAAGGCTTACTTCTCTATCTTAAATGATGATACAAGGAGCTCCTATAACATAGTCGAGTATGTTGAAAATACGATAACTGATCTCCACGAATAAGGTTTTTAAGCCGATTACTGTGTGACAGATATGTATTTTATCTTATAATATGCGGAATAAATAAGAGTTGCGGAATAAATAAGAGTTGTGGAATAAATATAAACTAAAATTAAGTTACTGAAAGCTATAAATAAATAAAATAAAGCGGTAAATTTAAACTAGACAGTATTTAAATAGACAGAAAGCGGTAAATAAAATAAATGTTAGATGTTAGAGGTTAGATGTAATAAACGTCATTATCAACGATAAAGTGTTTTTACAATAAATAAAAGGTTAGAAGTTAGAAGTTAGATGTTAGATGTATCGGTTAAATACAGTCCACATATGTTGTTGTTGTCACGGTTCAATTTGTATGTCTTGGAATTTAGTACAATTGATTTATAAAAGTTTAAATAAATCAATAATGGCACAGGTAAATTATTGGAAAGAACTTATCGACAGCCGAGGAAGATAGTGTTTTTCTTTGAAGCGTTGAATCTTGAGGTTGTGCGGTTTGGTTCTTGTAGAAAGGATGGTATGCTCGGTTTTTCTTGCCGAAATGGTATTTCTTCGGTTTTGTGTTGATTGGAGGTTGGATGTATTGGTGTCGGGTGGAGGTTGTTGTTTCTTGCGGTTATATGGTTTGATTCTTGTTGCCAAATTCAGAAATTTGAGAGTCTTGAAGAGTTTGGTCGTGGCTTTCTTTGAGTGTGTATGAGTATGGTTATGTGTATATGTATTGTGCAAGAATGGCAAGAGGTGAGCTTCTTATTTATAGTTGCTGAAATACAGGCTTCGCGTCGCGACCATGTGTCCGTCGCGTCGCGAGGGTGCTTGGCTGGAGGTCGGTGCGCTTTTTGTCGGGTCAGTGCGTCTTCGCTGGTATGTCGAGCTTTCCGTCGCGTTTCCTTTTGGTCGCGTTGCTTTCGGTCGCGTCGCGAAGACTCGTCGCTGAAAGTGTCGTTTTTGGTCGTCTCGCGAACAAGAGGTAGGTATTGTCGCGTTTGGGGCTTCGCGTCGCGACAAGGGCTTCCGTCGCGTCGCGATTGCTGTAGCAATCTGGATTCTTCTGTCTTGCTTCTCTTCACGTCGCGACACAGGAGCCTGTCGCGTCGTGATTGCTGTAGCTGGGTGATATTTTTGCTTTTTGCTATTTGGTTCATAGCATCACTTCCTCAGGTTTGGTTGTTTTCTCAGGTTTCTTGGGTCTTGATTCATTCTTGTTTTTGATCTCGAATTCACACAACCTGAAATAAACTGATAATACTTGTCCGATAAAATAAAACAGTTCATCTTATTTCAGTGATTGTCACTTACAAAAATATTATTTTCAACAGAGTACCTTCTAGAGAGTATGAACATCTCAAGTAATTTGTCTTAAATGGCAGAGTTGAGGTGGTGTATGAATCTCAAAGGCTTGTCATCAGAGAAACATATCTAAACACCTTAACTGATGAAATGGGATAAATTTTTCAAATACCTTCAAGTCAATCCAAAATTTCATTTTATCTTCTGATGCTCAATTCAAAATTACATGGTTTTGAATTACAACGTTGTGGATGCCAACATTACTTCGCATGAAAATTTTGAAGCATAAACGAAATATCAAACATCTTTGCAAAATGCAAAATTAAATTCACCTTAGGGTGGTTAGACTTAGACTTTCCTTGACTGATGATAAATCACACAGAATTCGGAGTGTAAAATGGACTTCCAACATGATCCGAATGATTCTGAATGCTAAATTGTTAAATCATAATTTCATTAAATTCAAGGAAGCCATGGTCAAAAGTCAAAATGCATCTTAATAAAGAAAAACCCATTTCTCAACAAAGGCATTAGATCTTCGGAGTGTTTATGTATTCCTTCACAAAACTTCTTGTCCGAAGGATTTTAATAACACATCGGAATGATTGTTAGTCCTCATCACATTTTGTTTAACGTAAGCTCAAACCATTCTCATTGATCCGAAGTCAATTAAATGTTCAATGATTTGGGCATTTATGAGAAATTCCTAAGACAAACATTCCTTTGAATAAATGAATGTTCGAATAAACATCCACATATCAGTCGACGTATCAGCTTATATATCACACAATCATAACAAAAAGATATGATGGTTGCATTCTCTTATATTTTAAATTCATGATGACTGACACAGGGACGGTTCCGCCTTTGCAGGGTTAGTGGAACATTGGAGTGCTGACGTGTCATACGCTTAGTGGACCTTTTAAATATGTGCATTTAATGACGTTGGGACCACAATCCATATAAATACCTCACACCTCTTCAATTCATCTCTTTACACGAACACAACTCTCAATTTTCCTCTGCAAAAACCCTCTCTAAACCCTAATTGCTCTTCATCTCCTTCAATCGATCATCAATGGCATCTGCTGCACCTGAAGGATCCTCGCAAAGTCCAGAAGAGATGTCGATTCCTGTTCTCAAGAATAAATCAGCAAATCTATTTCTTCATCCAGACCTCAAACTTTATCCCCAACCTATCGTTGCTCTGGTAGAATGCATTAAGCAATCGATTCTTGGCCATGCCTTGACATACACTCCCTCCATTCCTGCTACTCTCGTGTATAGAGCACACTATACCTCTAATGCACTTTTCGATACTGGAAACAATTTCAAATCAGTTCATTATGAAGTTCTCAATGCAGATAACACCGTCAAGAGAGTACATCTAACAAAGGCCAAATTTGCCAAAACCCTGCAGCTTCCAATTTTTGAATCACAAGAGATAGTTGTACCAACTGGTGAACAGCTCGTTGACATGTTCAACGAGATGGGTTATGAACCACCTCTTAATGGTATTGGAAGTTTCAAAAAGAAGCATCTTCCCGATCTGTGGAGGTATTTCTTCGGTATTTTTCTACGATATCTCTCTGGGAGAACATCAGGGCTAGACTCTGTCAGCCAAACTTTCTTGAGTCTTTTGTATGGAGTATACTATGATCCCAAGGTTGACTTTGCCTCGATCTTGTGGGCTGATTTTTGTTCACATATCAATCATTCAGCAAAAGGGACTGAAATCTCCAATGCTAGGTTCTGGGCCATGGTAGTTCACGAGCATTACCAACGAGCAGGTATCCTCTTTGACCCTGCTCTTCCTGAAATGAGGTACACCCACATCACAGTTCCGGCTATGGATGAAAATTCAACTACATTCTGTGCCCAAATCCCACATGTTATGCTGGCAAAAGTTTCCCTAGATGTTGATGAAGTCAATGTTTATTGCTCCACTCTTGTTATGTCATACCCTGTTCGACAAATTACTTAAGTGGCTCAAACCAAAGCCCCAGCCAAATCCAAAGGAAAGAAGAAGGTGACTGGTGGACCAAGTGGTCCGAAGCTTGTGAGAAAAAGAAAGGCTTCGGAGCAGACACATGTAAAATGAACCAAGAAACCACAAGTGGTGGATGAGTCTTCGGAGTCCAATAAAACTCCCTCTGCAGACATTCAAGAAGAAGAACAGGAAGAGCATCAGTCCTCTCCAATCCATGATACAAGACCACCAACTACAGCTCCACAAACCTCCACCATTATAACTGAACCAATAACCACAACCCTTCCCCTCACCTCTACAATACATACCACATCTTCGGATGTTCCTCCCATATCCTCCTCTACAGAAACACCTCCAGTCTCTACCACTCAAACATCCGAAACCGTAATCACCTCAATAGAAACACCAATTGCCTCCACCATTGAAACTTCCATCTCCAAACCCATTATAACCTCAACAGATACTCTCTTCAACATCCCTTCCTCTGGTCTGGATACGTCACTTCCTGACTTTCCTTACCAAGAAGGTTTTGGTCTTGAATCTGGTTTTATTTCAAAACCACCAACTGCAGATAAAGCAATGACAGCCGACCACATGGCTCCAATCAGTATGGAAGATAACGATGATGAAAACTTAGATGATGGCGACTGCGTTTTCATCAAGCAGTACAAAAGCCTCATTTGAAAGCTTGATGCCCTTCTTCAAACGCAAATAGGATATGATACATTGAAGAAGCCTGAGGGAAGTGTCGGAGAGCACATTGTTGAGGCGAAGAAAGCCTTGACAGAAAAGATAGATGAGATTGTCAAGGGCTCGGAAAAATGAATTATGGATCAGCAAGTCAAGATCCAGAGTATTTTTAAAGGGAAGTTCAACACTGCAGTTGAACAAGTGGAAGAGAGACACATGCTCCTTAAGGAGCAAACAGAGAAAAAGATTGATGCTCTGGTTGAAAGGATGGAGTCTTAAAACTCTGAATTGATGAAGGCCTTGAATGACCTTCGGACTGAGACAAAATCCTTCAACTCACAATATCAGGCCAACTTTGAAAACAGTTGTCTGATGCCCAGAAGAAGATTGAAGAGCTAGCTGCCGCACAGTCAGCTTCCGCAGTGGCTCGTTTTGCAGAAGAATTGAGAAAGACAAACTCTTCAATCACTTCTGATGTGATTGAAAAGCTGAAATTAACCCTTCAACCTCTGGTAAATATGTCAATCAGGATGGAAAGACACCAAACTGCGCAATCAAGACCATAAATTTTTGCTCAGTCTGACCGTTCGGTTCAACCTTCACAAGGGGGAGAATCAAGTGTGTAAGAACCAGTGAAAAAGTCAAAAAGGGTAAAACCGTCTTTTGTCGTATTGTATGACTATTATGTGTAATAGTATGTATTTGTAACATAATATAATAATAAATAAAAGATTATGTGAAGTTTGGAGATTTATCGCGTGAATAGTGAATTTAGCCGAAAAAGGGCAAAATGGTCATTTGACATGAAAATGACCAAAAATGTTAAGAAAATGTCAAGTTGGAAGTTAATGGGACATTGTTGCAAGAATTTGGGTCTTAGGACCATTTATGTAAAGAAAGTGAAAGTTTAGGACTAAAATGTAAAGTTTTTATAAAAAATTTAATTATAAAATGAGAATTAAACTCTCATTCTCCTAGAAATCAGTAGACACTTCCAGAGAGAGCCAGAGAGAGCGTGAGTGAGCGAGAAGGACACGGAGAGAAGAAAGCTCAAGAATTCCTTCAAAGAAATCAAAGGAATACAAGAGGAATTGGTAATTCCAAGCTCTAAGAGGTAATAATCTAGCCTTTGAACTCAAATTCTTGAACGGGAGTTGATCATCAACTTCTGATTTTTCAGAATCAATGGCTTTAATGGGATCATCTAGCTCAAAACTATCAAATAAGCATGTTCTAACTAAGAAATATGTTAGAAATCAAGAAATGCAAATTTGAGCTCAAGAACCCTAAAAACGGGTTTGTAAGATTAAAGCTGAATTTTATGGTTTTGTTGGGTCCAAATGATCACTTAGGATGTATTAAGACACTCCTAAGTGATTAATTTCAAAAAGTTGGATTTGTGGTAAAAATTTCTAAAAACGGGTTTTCAAGGAATTGGAACTGAAATCAGTGATTCCAAGGCTTAAAACTTGATGTAAAGCAAGGGTTTTAGTCATGGAATGATAGTAAACGATTAAGTTAAGTATTAAGCACTTAATAGGGCGAAATAAAGGTCTACAGCTCGAAAAATCGGACCCGAAAACCACCCAGAACATTACACGGCCGTGTAACTTATAGGGTATAAATTACACGACCGTGTAACTAGTATAGGCCTGCAAAAGTTACACGGCCGTGTAACTTATAGGGCCAAAGTTACACGACCGTGTAACTCACTGAGAAGGGTTTTCCGTTTTGATTTTTGGAAATTGGGGTTAGACTTGTCCGTTTGACCTCAAATTTGAAACACAAGTCTAATATGGCCTAAGATTTCATACAAAAATGTCGGAACTGAAATACGACCCCTCGGGGGTACTGTAGCAAAATACGCGTATTTCGGAGAAATCGTAAAACGAGTTTATTAATGGTTATACATTTGTTATAACCTAGAGATATGTTATATGAGACCTTAGCCTTATAGAATTAATTATATTGAGTATTTATATATACGATTTGTATAGGTGGTGCTTCAAACGTTGTTGAGCACGGGAAGGGAAAAGCCGTACGAGAAGCTTAGTAAACCGAAATAGAATCAAGGTGAGTTTTATGAGGATTTTCTAGTACATAGCAAAATGTTATTTTCAGAAAAGTAAGATTTCCAAATGTTTATAAATACTAAAGTTTGGAAAATAGTTTTTAATGAAGCTCTATATAAGGGCTTAGTGTTAAAAGCAGATTTTTTAAAGTATTGTTTGCAAAGTATTTTGAAAGAAGTTCCTTATAGGAACTAAGATGTCAAAAGCAGTTTTGAAAGTATTTTTAGCAAAGAGTTATAAAAATGTTTGAGTAAGAGTTGTTTACAAATTGTGTCCCATTTTGACCAATTTGAGATGAAATGAAGTAAGAATTAAAGAAAGAAAGAAGTATGAGCCAGTTGTCCGGACTAGGATCACCCACATAATCGGGGGATCAGAAGACACTACTGGGATGGTACCTCCCGTCGCGAAGTAGTTGTCTAGCTTAAGTATACCCTTGTGCTTGAATTTGTTCCAAGTCACAAAGGGGAGACAGAATGAGCATAACCGAGTGGGCAGATCTGTTCTGTCCCGCGAGGGGAGCTAGTTGAATGAATTAATTAACTTAATTCATAAGTTTCAGTTGGTCACGAGAAAATGAGAAAGAAAGCAGTTTTATGAAAGAATGAGTTTTTTTAAAGTTTGAAAGTAAAGAAGAAAAGTTATTTTGAGATTTATGAAATAAATCAGTTTTTAGCAATGTACTTTTGATATTTCAAGTTTTGAATAGAAAAGCTTTTGGGTCTAAACCCATATTACTCACGAGGCTTTATGTCTCACGTATACTATTTTTTTGAAATGCTATGTACTTAGGTGAAAGGAGCGAAGCTTGCAGTTGGGACCGATTGTACACTGTAAGTTTAAATTATGGTATCTGTATTGAGTCTGTAATACCCCCTTGAGTTTAAGTTTGTAAAATAAAACAAAAATTTAAGTGGCTATTTTATAGTCACGAGTTGTAAAATATGTTTGAAAACTGTATTTGTATTTTAAATATGGTTTGAGAAAAGGGGTGTTACAGTTTTGGTATCAGAGCCATAGTTTAAGCGAATTAGGTTGGAACACCATCCTAGGCTTAGACTAGCAAGAGTAGTCGTAGGTTGCCTTAGTAATATAGAAGGCATAGATTGAGTATGACTGTTATAAAAGTACAGTCAAGATAAGGAGATAACATGCTACCGCTTACGAAATACTATATAGAATTGTGTATTAAACCGATAATTTGTTTATCTATATAGTAATGGAAGGCAGAAGACAAGCTGACAGGGGTGAGGGCAGTCACACTTCTTCAAGAGGAAGTGAACCACATGTTCTTCGAAATGATGAGGCCGAGCCAAACCCACCACCACAACCTGTCACTATGGAGGCAATTCAGTTTTTAATCGATAACTTACGAACTGAGTTGAGACAAGATGTACATAACATAATAGACAGCCGAATGGGTGAACCCAGAGCCTAATCTTCACAAGAAGTCTCTAAAAAGGCGACTGAGGAAGAAGGTAGTGGAGAAAACAGAAGGAAAGAGCAGGGCTGCTCTTTTAAGTCCTTTATGGCTTGCAAACCGCCCGAATACCATGGCAGTTTTGAGCCAAAGGTGACAATGCGATGGGTTCGAGAGATTGAACAAGTGATGCAAGCTAGTAAATGTGGAGAAAAAGATCAAGTCAACTACGCCTCCCGGCAGTTGAAAGATGATGCTTTGGTATGGTGGAACACCAAATATGATAGCTTGGGAAAGGATGTGGTATATGGTTGGTCATGGGCGGAGTTTGTCTCGTGTCTTAAAGATAAATTCTGTCCCATACGAGATTTGGAGAAAATGAATGAAGATTTCTTAACGATAAAGAAAGGAGAAATGACGGTTGACGAGTACACAAAGAAGTTCTGTGACATGCTGCCTTTTGTGGGAGAATCCTACCATACTGAGCGGTCCCGAATTAACCGCTATGTCCGGTGTTTGCCATGGAATTATGAGCTAGAAGTAAAGAAAGCCGAAACACTAGATGGGGCGATCAATGCTGCCCGAACGGTGGAAGATGTTGGAAAAAGAAGGAAGGAAGAAGGACCTGGTTTTGGTGACAAAAGGAAGACAGTTAGTAGTATCAGTGGGAACATAAAGAAGAAAGGAAAAATGAGTACAAGTCAGAGCCGACAGGGAAGTGTGAAAAAGTGCGAGAAATGTGGGAAAGAACACGGTGGCGAATGCCGAGCGGGATCAAATACCTGCTTTAATTGTGGCGGATTCGGTCACAAAGCGAAAGATTGTAAAGCCAAGAAAGCCAACGAAGTGGAGTGCTTCTCATGCCATCAGATGGGACACTACAGTTTCAACTGCCCAAACAAGGGAGGAGAAACTATGGTGTCAACAGCCCAGAAGAAGACCGAACCCCAGAAGGTGAAGACTCGAGCTTTTCAGATTACCAGGGAGGAAGCGAAGGAGACTCACGATGTGGTCTCAGGTATACTACTAATCAACTCGACACCTGCATATGTCTTGTTTGATTCCGGGTCTACATATTCATTTGTGTCCCATGGGTTTGGAGCTAGATTAAAAGTGCCATTAGAATTGTTAGATCTCGTTTTTGAGGTAGAAGTGGCGGACGGGAAATTTGTTGAAGTGCAGCATATGTATCGAGACTGTGAGCTTGACATCAACGGCAAGAAGTTTCGACTTAATCTCCTTCCTATTGGAATTAAGTCCTTTGATGTAATAATTGGAATGGATTGGCTCGGTGCCAATGATGCAAAGATAGCTTGTGGACAGAAGAGGGTGTCTGTTAAAACCCTTGGAGCAAAGGTGTACGTATATGGAGAAAGAAGAACGCACGTGCCAAGTATCATCAGTGTAGCTAAAGCTCGAAGACGTATCAGGAAAGGGTGTGTATCTTTCCTGGCCTATGTGATGACTGAAGATAAAGTGAAACAGACGTACAAAGACATAGAAGTAGTAAAAGAGTTTCCAGAAGTTTTCCCGGATGAATTACCAGGCTTGCCACCAGAAAGGCAAGTTGAGTTCCGAATAGATCTTGTCCCAGGAGCTTCTCCAATAGCACGAGCACCATACCGGTTAGCGCCAACAGAGATGCGGGAACTAATGTCCCAGTTACAGGAGTTACTCGATAAAGGCTTCATCAGGCCTAGCTCTTCTCCGTGGGGTGCTCCAGTTTTATTTGTAAAGAAGAAAGATGGGTCAATGCGAATGTGCATTGATTACAGAGAATTGAACAAAATTACCATCAAGAACCGTTACCCGTTGCCCAGAATAGACGATTTGTTTGACCAGTTATAAGGTGCAGATTATTTCTCAAAAAAATTGATTTGAGATCTGGGTATCATCAAGTCAGGGTAAAAGAAAGTGATGTAGAGAAGACGGCGTTTCGTACACGATACGGGCATTATGAGTTCCTAGTAATGCCATTTGGTCTTACGAATGCACCAGCAATCTTTATGGATTTAATGAATCGGGTCTGTAAACCATTCTTAGACCGGTTTGTTATAGTATTCATAGATGACATTCTGATCTACTCAAAGAATAAAGAAGAGCATGCGAGCCATTTGCGGTTGGTACTTGAGACTTTGAAGCGGGAACAGCTATATGCAAAGTTCTCCAAGTGCGAGTTTTGGATGAGAGAAGTGCAGTTCCTTGGACATGTTGTTTCTATCCAAGGTATAAAAGTTGATCCAGCGAAAGTTGAAGCGGTAATGAAATGGGAGCCTCCTAAGACGCCAACAGAAGTTAGAAGTTTTCTCGGTCTTGCCGGGTATTACAGGAGATTTATTCAAGATTTCTCCCGTATAGCAGTGCCACTTACACTATTAACCAGGAAAGAAGAGCAGTTTAGATGGCAAGAGGAACAAGAAAGAGCCTTCGCTACATTGAAAGAAAAGTTGTGTAACGCGCCTGTCCTTACATTGCCAGATGGGACAGAAGATTTTGAAGTGTACAGCGATGCCTCGCATCGAGGGCTTGGTTGTGTATTGATGCAAAGAGGGAAGGTTATAGCATACGCTTCTAGACAGCTGAAAGATCCAGAGAAAAAGTACACAACCCACGATCTAGAACTTGCAGCGATCGTATTTGCCTTGAAGATTTGGAGACATTACTTGTATGGTACAAAGTGCAAGCTATTCACCGATCACAAGAGTTTGCAGTATGTGTTCACTCAAAAAGAGTTGAACATGAGACAGAGCAGATGGTTAGAACTGATCAGTGACTATGATTGCGACATTATATACCATCCGGGTAAAGCAAATGTTGTAGCAGATGCATTAAGTAGAAAAGCTCCTGAGAAAAGAATCAAAGCAAGGTCAATGCGCATAGAACTGGTATCCAGTATTATAGAGCAAATTAAAGCAGCTCAGCAGAAAGTTGAAGAAAGCGGAGACTTAAAAGATGAAAAGCTAGGAAAAGACATTCAGTTTGAGACCAATAGTCAAGGATTAAAGACCTACAGAAACCGCATTTGGATACCGAAAGCAGGAGGATTGAGAAAGCTGATTCTAGAAGAGTCACATAAGTCAAAGTATTCCATACATCCAGGGAGTACCAAGACTTATCAAGATCTAAAAAGACAGTACTGGTGGCCTGGAATGAAGAAGAGGATAGCTAAGTACATCTCCAAGTGTGTTATTTGTGCACAAGTCAAGGCGGAACATCAGGTCCCGCATGGAGATGCTCAGTCATTACACATTCCAGCCGGAAAGTGGGAAGATGTAACCATGGACTTGGTTGTCGGATTACCTAGAACGAGAAGAGGTCATGATAGCATATGGGTCATAGTAGACAGATTGACCAAGAGTGCACTATTTCTAGCCATAAAAGAAACTACTCCATTGGAGCAGTTAGCCCAGTTGTATTCAGATGAAGTGTTAAGAAGATATGGTGCACCGTTGTCTATCGTGTCAGACAGAGACCCTAAATTTACCTCTAACTTTTGGAGAGCTTTACAAGATAAAATGGGGACAAGAATTCAACTAAGTACAGCGTATCATCCACAAACGGATGGTCAGAGTGAACGAACGATCCAGACATTAGAAGACATGCTCAGTCTGACCGTTCGGTTCAACCTTCACAAGGGGGAGAATCAAGTGTGTAAGAACCAGTCAAAAAGGGTAAAACCGTCTTTTGTCGTATTGTATGACTATTATGTGTAATAGTATGTATTTGTAACATAATATAATAATAAATAAAAGATTATGTGAAGTTTGGAGATTTATCGCGTGAATAGTGAATTTAGCCGAAAAAGGGCAAAATGGTCATTTGACATGAAAATGACCAAAAATGTTAAGAAAATGTCAAGTTGGAAGTTAATGGGACATTGTTGCAAGAATTTGGGTCTTAGGACCATTTATGTAAAGAAAGTGAAAGTTTAGGACTAAAATGTAAAGTTTTTATAAAAAATTTAATTATAAAATGAGAATTAAACTCTCATTCTCCTAGAAATCAGTAGACACTTCCAGAGAGAGCCAGAGAGAGCGTGAGTGAGCGAGAAGGACACGGAGAGAAGAAAGCTCAAGAATTCCTTCAAAGAAATCAAAGGAATACAAGAGGAATTGGTAATTCCAAGCTCTAAGAGGTAATAATCTAGCCTTTGAACTCAAATTCTTGAACGGGAGTTGATCATCAACTTCTGATTTTTCAGAATCAATGGCTTTAATGGGATCATCTAGCTCAAAACTATCAAATAAGCATGTTCTAACTAAGAAATATGTTAGAAATCAAGAAATGCAAATTTGAGCTCAAGAACCCTAAAAACGGGTTTGTAAGATTAAAGCTGAATTTTATGGTTTTGTTGGGTCCAAATGATCACTTAGGATGTATTAAGACACTCCTAAGTGATTAATTTCAAAAAGTTGGATTTGTGGTAAAAATTTCTAAAAACGGGTTTTCAAGGAATTGGAACTGAAATCAGTGATTCCAAGGCTTAAAACTTGATGTAAAGCAAGGGTTTTAATCATGGAATGATAGTAAACGATTAAGTTAAGTATTAAGCACTTAATAGGGCGAAATAAAGGTCTACAGCTCGAAAAATCGGACCCGAAAACCACCCAGAACATTACACGGCCGTGTAACTTATAGGGTATAAATTACACGACCGTGTAACTAGTATAGGCCTGCAAAAGTTACACGGCCGTGTAACTTATAGGGCCAAAGTTACACGACCGTGTAACTCACTGAGAAGGGTTTTCCGTTTTGATTTTTGGAAATTGGGGTTAGACTTGTCCGTTTGACCTCAAATTTGAAACACAAGTCTAATATGGCCTAAGATTTCATACAAAAATGTCGGAACTGAAATACGACCCCTCGGGGGTACTGTAGCAAAATACGCGTATTTCGGAGAAAGTTATAAAACGAGTTTATTAATGGTTATATATTTGTTATAACCTAGAGTTGAGACGTATGAGACCTTAGGACTGCAGAGTCAGTTATAGTATGTATTTATTGAGTATTTATATATAATACTTGTATAGGTGGTGCTTCAAACGTGGTTGAGCACGGAAAAGGGAAAGGAATACGAGAAGCCTAGAGACTTGTAGCAACGTCAAGGTGAGTTTTATGAGGATTTTTATAGTACATAGCAAAATATTATTTTCAGAAAGATAAGATTTCCAAATGTTTATAAATACTAAAATTTGGAAAATAGTTTTTAATGAAGCTCTATACAAGGGCTTAGTATTAAAAGCAGATTTTTAAAGTATTGTTTGCAAAGTATTATGAAAGAAGTTCCTTATAGGAACTAAGGTGTCAAAAGCAGTTTTGAAAGTATTTTTTTTAGCAAAGAGTTATAAAAAAATGTTTGAGCAAGAATTGTTTACAAATTGTGTCCCATTTTGACCAATTTGAGATGAAATGAAGTAAGAATTAAAGAAATAAAGAAGTATGAGCCAGTTGTCCGGACTAGGATCACCCACATAATCGGGGGATCAGAAGACACTACTGGGATAGTACCTCCCGTCGCGAAGTAGTTGTCTAGCTTAAGTATACCCTTGTGCTTGAATTCGTTCCAAGTCACAAAGGGGAGACAGAATGAGCATAACCGAGTGGGCAGATCTGTTCTGTCCTGCGAGGGGAGCTAGTTGAATGAATTAATTAACTTAATTCATAAGTTTCAGTTGGTCACGAGAAAATGAGAAAGAAAGCAGTTTTATGAAAGAATGAGTTTTTTTTAAAGTTTGAAAGTAAAGAAGAAAAGTTATTTTGAGATTTGATTTTTCGAGCTGTAGACCTTTATTTCGCCCTATTAAGTGCTTAATACTTAACTTAATCGTTTAATATCATTCCATGACTAAAACCCTTGCTTTACATCAAGTTTTAAGCCTTGGAATCACTGATTTCAGTTCCAATTCCTTGAAAACCCGTTTTTAGAAATTTCCACTAAAAATCCAAATTTTTGAAATTAATCACTTAGGAGTGTCTTAATACATCCTAAGTGATCATTTGGACTTAGAAAAACCATAAAAACTAGCTTTGATCTTGCAAACCCGTGAATTAGGGTTCTTGGCCAAAATCCCCATTTTATCTTGTAAGGCTCTCCAAAAGTTAGAGGTAAATCTAGGGTCTCTGTCTGACACAATAGACAACGGTGCACCATATCTTCTTAACACTTCATCTGTATACAACTGGGCTAACTGCTCCATTGGAGTAGTTTCTTTTATGGCTAGAAATAGTGCACTCTTGGTCAACCGGTCCACTATGACCCATATACTATCATGACCTCTTCTCGTTCTCGGTAACCCGACAACCAAGTCCATGGTTACATCCTCCCACTTTCCGGCTGGAATGTGCAATGACTGAGCATCTCCATGCGGGACCTGATGTTCCGCCTTAACTTGTGCACAAATAACACACTTGGAAATGTACTTAGCTATCCTCTTCTTCATTCCAGGCCACCAATACTGTCTTTTCAAATCTTGGTAAGTCTTGGTACTCCCTGCATGTATGGAATACTTTGACTTATGTGCATTGATTACAGAGAATTGAACAAAATTACCATCAAGAACCGTTACCCGTTGCCCAGAATAGACGATTTGTTTGACCAGTTATAAGGTGCAGATTATTTCTCAAAAATTGATTTGAGATCTGGGTATCATCAAGTCAGGGTAAAAGAAAGTGATGTAGAGAAGACGGCGTTTCGTACACGATACGGGCATTATGAGTTCCTAGTAATGCCATTTGGTCTTACGAATGCACCAGCAATCTTTATGGATTTAATGAATCGGGTCTGTAAACCATTCTTAGACCGGTTTGTTATAGTATTCATAGATGACATTCTGATCTACTCAAAGAATAAAGAAGAGCATGCGAGCCATTTGCGGTTGGTACTTGAGACTTTGAAGCGGGAACAGCTATATGCAAAGTTCTCCAAGTGCGAGTTTTGGATGAGAGAAGTGCAGTTCCTTGGACATGTTGTTTCTATCCAAGGTATAAAAGTTGATCCAGCGAAAGTTGAAGCGGTAATGAAATGGGAGCCTCCTAAGACGCCAACAGAAGTTAGAAGTTTTCTCGGTCTTGCCGGGTATTACAGGAGATTTATTCAAGATTTCTCCCGTATAGCAGTGCCACTTACACTATTAACCAGGAAAGAAGAGCAGTTTAGATGGCAAGAGGAACAAGAAAGAGCCTTCGCTACATTGAAAGAAAAGTTGTGTAACGCGCCTGTCCTTACATTGCCAGATGGGACAGAAGATTTTGAAGTGTACAGCGATGCCTCGCATCGAGGGCTTGGTTGTGTATTGATGCAAAGAGGGAAGGTTATAGCATACGCTTCTAGACAGCTGAAAGATCCAGAGAAAAAGTACACAACCCACGATCTAGAACTTGCAGCGATCGTATTTGCCTTGAAGATTTGGAGACATTACTTGTATGGTACAAAGTGCAAGCTATTCACCGATCACAAGAGTTTGCAGTATGTGTTCACTCAAAAAGAGTTGAACATGAGACAGAGCAGATGGTTAGAACTGATCAGTGACTATGATTGCGACATTATATACCATCCGGGTAAAGCAAATGTTGTAGCAGATGCATTAAGTAGAAAAGCTCCTGAGAAAAGAATCAAAGCAAGGTCAATACACATAGAACTGGTATCCAGTGTTATAGAGCAAATTAAAGCAGCTCAGCAGAAAGTTGAAGAAAGCGGAGACTTAAAAGATGAAAAGCTAGGAAAAGACATTCAGTTTGAGACCAATAGTCAAGGATTAAAGACCTACAGAAACCGCATTTGGATACCGAAAGCAGGAGGATTGAGAAAGCTGATTCTAGAAGAGTCACATAAGTCAAAGTATTCCATACATCCAGGGAGTACCAAGACTTATCAAGATCTAAAAAGACAGTACTGGTGGCCTGGAATGAAGAAGAGGATAACTAAGTACATCTCCAAGTGTGTTATTTGTGCACAAGTCAAGGCGGAACATCAGGTCCCGCATGGAGATGCTCAGTCATTGCACATTCCAGCCGGAAAGTGGGAAGATGTAACCATGGACTTGGTTGTCGGATTACCTAGAACGAGAAGAGGTCATGATAGCATATGGGTCATAGTAGACAGATTGACCAAGAGTGCACTATTTCTAGCCATAAAAGAAACTACTCCATTGGAACAGTTAGCCCAGTTGTATTCAGATGAAGTGTTAAGAAGATATGGTGCACCGTTGTCTATCGTGTCAGACAGAGACCCTAGATTTACCTCTAACTTTTGGAGAGCTTTACAAGATAAAATGGGGACAAGAATTCAACTAAGTACAGCGTATCATCCACAAACGGATGGTCAGAGTGAACGAACGATCCAGACATTAGAAGACATGCTACGATCATGCGTGATGGAATTTGGAGGCAGTTGGGATGAACATCTGCCATTAGTGGAGTTTGCATACAATAACAGCTACCATTCCAGCATCAAAATGCCACCCTTTGAGGCATTGTATGGTAGGAAGTGTAGAACTCCTTTGTGCTGGTTGGAAGCGGGTGAGACTAAGCTTACAGGGCCAGAGATTGTTAGAGTAACTAATGAGAAGATTGGAGTAATTCAAGCCAACATGAAAGCAGCACAAGATCGGCAAAAGAGTTACTCAAATTTAAAGAAGAGACCATATGACTTGCAAGAAGGAGATTTGGTGATGATAAAAGTATCGCCATGGAAAGGAGTGGTCAGATTTGGTAAAAGAGGAAAGCTGAGTCCAAGATACATTGGACCTTTCAGAATCCTAAAGAGAGTTGGATTACAGGCGTTCAAGCTGGAGTTACCACCTGAACTCAGTGGAATACATGATACCTTTCATGTATGCTACTTGAAAAAAGTATTTTGGTAAAGAAGAGTTAACGATACCGTATACTGACTTGAGAGTGGAGACTCCTAACAAACTGATTGAAGAACCTGAAGCGATCCTAGAGATGCAAACCAAGAAGCTAAGGAATAAAGAGATTGATCTTGTACTAGTAAAGTGGAAGCATCCCTTAGGGTCAAACTTAACTTGGGAAACGTTAGAAGAAATGAAGAGAAGATATCCGAATTTTACCGATTATGAAAAGATTCCGAGGACGGAATCCGCTTAAGGAGGGGTGACTGTAAGAACCCGCGAAAAAGTCAAAAAAGGGTAAAACTGTCATTTGTCACGTGGTACGACTATTATGTGTAATAATATGTATTTGTAAAATCATAATATAAGAAATAAGAGTTTATGTGAAATTTGGAGTTTTGACGTGTAAATAATGAAAAATGGCCAAAAATGGCAAATTGGTCATTTGACATGAAAATGACCAAATATGTTAAGAAAATGTAAAGTTGGAAGTAATGAAGCATAAATTGTAAGGTTATGAACCTTTGGACCATTTTTGAATGAAAGTCTAAATTTAAGGGACCAAAGTGTAAATAATTTATAAAACTTTAAATATAAATGATATATGAGAATTATCTTCTCATAATCAAGAATTCAGTGGAACGTTTCAGAAGATTCGGGAGAGAGCGAGAGAGAGCAAAAGAGAGAGCCAGAGAAGAGAACGCGTGAATATCAAAGAAGAATTCCAAAACCAAGCCCTAGATTGAAGTTTCTAAGCAAGTGAGGTAAGGTTTCATGTTCTAAGCTCCAAATTCTAGAACGGGAATCAAGTTTGATTTCTGATTTTTCAGGAATCATAGTTCCAAAGTTATCATCTAGTTCATCTTGCTCAAAATCACCATTACAACATGTTCTAACCATAGAACGTGTTGAAAATCAAGAAATGGGGATTTTGGCCAAGAACCCTAATTCACGGGTTTGCAAGATCAAAGCTAGTTTTTATGGTTTTTCTAAGTCCAAATGATCACTTAGGATGTATTAAGACACTCCTAAGTGATTAATTTCAAAAATTTGGATTTTTAGTGGAAATTTCTAAAAACGGGTTTTCAAGGAATTGGAACTGAAATCAGTGATTCCAAGGCTTAAAACTTGATGTAAAGCAAGGGTTTTAGTCATGGAATGATATTAAACTATTAAGTTAAGTATTAAGCACTTAATAGGGCGAAATAAAGGTCTACAGCTCGAAAAATCGGACACGAAAACCACCCAGAACATTACACGGCCGTGTAATGGTTAGAACTGATCAGTGACTATGATTGCGACATTATATACCATCCGGGTAAAGCAAATGTTGTAGCAGATGCATTAAGTAGAAAAGCTCCTGAGAAAAGAATCAAAGCAAGGTCAATGCGCATAGAACTGGTATCCAGTATTATAGAGCAAATTAAAGCAGCTCAGCAGAAAGTTGAAGAAAGCGGAGACTTAAAAGATGAAAAGCTAGGAAAAGACATTCAGTTTGAGACCAATAGTCAAGGATTAAAGACCTACAGAAACCGCATTTGGATACCGAAAGCAGGAGGATTGAGAAAGCTGATTCTAGAAGAGTCACATAAGTCAAAGTATTCCATACATCCAGGGAGTACCAAGACTTATCAAGATCTAAAAAGACAGTACTGGTGGCCTGGAATGAAGAAGAGGATAGGTAAGTACATCTCCAAGTGTGTTATTTGTGCACAAGTCAAGGCGGAACATCAGGTCCCGCATGGAGATGCTCAGTCATTGCACATTCCAGCCGGAAAGTGGGAAGATGTAACCATGGACTTGGTTGTCGGATTACCTAGAACGAGAAGAGGTCATGATAGCATATGGGTCATAGTAGACAGATTGACCAAGAGTGCACTATTTCTAGCCATAAAAGAAACTACTCCATTGGAACAGTTAGCCCAGTTGTATTCAGATGAAGTGTTAAGAAGATATGGTGCACCGTTGTCTATCGTGTCAGACAGAGACCCTAGATTTACCTCTAACTTTTGGAGAGCTTTACAAGATAAAATGGGGACAAGAATTCAGCTAAGTACAGCGTATCATCCACAAACAGATGGTCAGAGTGAACGAACGATCCAGACATTAGAAGACATGCTACGATCATGCGTGATGGAATTTGGGGGTAGTTGGGATGAACATCTGCCATTAGTGGAGTTTGCATACAACAACAGCTACCATTCTAGCATTAAAATACCACCTTTTGAGGCATTATATGGTAGAAAGTGTAGAACTCCTTTATGTTGGTTGGAAGCGGGTGAGACTAAGCTTACGGGGCCAGATATTGTTAGAGTAACTAATAAGAAGATTGGAGTAATTCAAGCCAACATGAAAGCAGCACAAGATCGGCAAAAGAGTTACTCAAATTTAAAGAAGAGACCGTATGACTTACAAGAAGGGGATTTGGTGATGATAAAAGTGTCGCCATGGAAAGGAGTGATCAGATTTGGCAAGAGAGGAAAGTTGAGTCCAAGGTACATTGGACCTTTTAGAATTCGGAAGAGAGTTGGGTTACAAGCATTCAAGATAGAGTTACCACCCGAACTCAGTGGAATACATGATACCTTTCATGTATGCTACTTGAAGAAGTATTTTGGTAAAGAAGAATTAGTAATACCGTATACTGACCTGAGGGTGGAGACTCCTAGCAAACTGATTGAGGAACCCGAAGCCATCCTGGAAATGCAGACTAAAAAGCTAAGGAACAAGGAGATTGACCTTGTACTCGTCAAATGGAAGCATCCCTTAGGGGCAAACCTAACTTGGGAGACGTTAGCAGAAATGAAGAGGAGATATCCGAATTTCACAGACTACGAAAAGATTCCGAGGACGGAATCCGCTTAAGGAGGGGTGACTGTAAGAACCAGTGAAAAAGTCAAAAAGGGTAAAACCGTCTTTTGTCGTATTGTATGACTATTATGTGTAATAGTATGTATTTGTAACATAATATAATAATAAATAAAAGATTATGTGAAGTTTGGAGATTTATCGCGTGAATAGTGAATTTAGCCGAAAAAGGGCAAAATGGTCATTTGACATGAAAATGACCAAAAATGTTAAGAAAATGTCAAGTTGGAAGTTAATGGGACATTGTTGCAAGAATTTGGGTCTTAGGACCATTTATGTAAAGAAAGTGAAAGTTTAGGACTAAAATGTAAAGTTTTTATAAAAAATTTAATTATAAAATGAGAATTAAACTCTCATTCTCCTAGAAATCAGTAGACACTTCCAGAGAGAGCCAGAGAGAGCGTGAGTGAGCGAGAAGGACACGGAGAGAAGAAAGCTCAAGAATTCCTTCAAAGAAATCAAAGGAATACAAGAGGAATTGGTAATTCCAAGCTCTAAGAGGTAATAATCTAGCCTTTGAACTCAAATTCTTGAACGGGAGTTGATCATCAACTTCTGATTTTTCAGAATCAATGGCTTTAATGGGATCATCTAGCTCAAAACTATCAAATAAGCATGTTCTAACTAAGAAATATGTTAGAAATCAAGAAATGCAAATTTGAGCTCAAGAACCCTAAAAACGGGTTTGTAAGATTAAAGCTGAATTTTATGGTTTTGTTGGGTCCAAATGATCACTTAGGATGTATTAAGACACTCCTAAGTGATTAATTTCAAAAAGTTGGATTTGTGGTAAAAATTTCTAAAAACGGGTTTTCAAGGAATTGGAACTGAAATCAGTGATTCCAAGGCTTAAAACTTGATGTAAAGCAAGGGTTTTAGTCATGGAATGATAGTAAACGATTAAGTTAAGTATTAAGCACTTAATAGGGCGAAATAAAGGTCTACAGCTCGAAAAATCGGACCCGAAAACCACCCAGAACATTACACGGCCGTGTAACTTATAGGGTATAAATTACACGACCGTGTAACTAGTATAGGCCTGCAAAAGTTACACGGCCGTGTAACTTATAGGGCCAAAGTTACACGACCGTGTAACTCACTGAGAAGGGTTTTCCGTTTTGATTTTTGGAAATTGGGGTTAGACTTGTCCGTTTGACCTCAAATTTGAAACACAAGTCTAATATGGCCTAAGATTTCATACAAAAATGTCGGAACTGAAATACGACCCCTCGGGGGTACTGTAGCAAAATACGCGTATTTCGGAGAAATCGTAAAACGAGTTTATTAATGGTTATACATTTGTTATAACCTAGAGATATGTTATATGAGACCTTAGCCTTATAGAATTAATTATATTGAGTATTTATATATACGATTTGTATAGGTGGTGCTTCAAACGTTGTTGAGCACGGGAAGGGAAAAGCCGTACGAGAAGCTTAGTAAACCGAAATAGAATCAAGGTGAGTTTTATGAGGATTTTCTAGTACATAGCAAAATGTTATTTTCAGAAAAGTAAGATTTCCAAATGTTTATAAATACTAAAGTTTGGAAAATAGTTTTTAATGAAGCTCTATATAAGGGCTTAGTGTTAAAAGCAGATTTTTTAAAGTATTGTTTGCAAAGTATTTTGAAAGAAGTTCCTTATAGGAACTAAGATGTCAAAAGCAGTTTTGAAAGTATTTTTAGCAAAGAATTATAAAAATGTTTGAGTAAGAGTTGTTTACAAATTGTGTCCCATTTTGACCAATTTGAGATGAAATGAAGTAAGAATTAAAGAAAGAAAGAAGTATGAGCCAGTTGTCCGGACTAGGATCACCCACATAATCGGGGGATCAGAAGACACTACTGGGATGGTACCTCCCGTCGCGAAGTAGTTGTCTAGCTTAAGTATACCCTTGTGCTTGAATTTGTTCCAAGTCACAAAGGGGAGACAGAATGAGCATAACCGAGTGGGCAGATCTGTTCTGTCCCGCGAGGGGAGCTAGTTGAATGAATTAATTAACTTAATTCATAAGTTTCAGTTGGTCACGAGAAAATGAGAAAGAAAGCAGTTTTATGAAAGAATGAGTTTTTTTAAAGTTTGAAAGTAAAGAAGAAAAGTTATTTTGAGATTTATGAAATAAATCAGTTTTTAGCAATGTACTTTTGATATTTCAAGTTTTGAATAGAAAAGCTTTTGGGTCTAAACCCATATTACTCACGAGGCTTTATGTCTCACGTATACTATTTTTTTGAAATGCTATGTACTTAGGTGAAAGGAGCGAAGGTTGCAGTTGGGACCGATTGTACACTGTAAGTTTAAATTATGGTATCTGTATTGAGTCTGTAATACCCCCTTGAGTTTAAGTTTGTAAAATAAAACAAAAATTTAAGTGGCTATTTTATAGTCACGAGTTGTAAAATATGTTTGAAAACTGTATTTGTATTTTAAATATGGTTTGAGAAAAGGGGTGTTACAAAGTGGTCCTACATCTCAAGTCCTAATAACAACAACAACAACAGAAACAACAGCAACAAAAACAGTAACAACATACCAGGCTGTCTCGCTTAAAAGACCAACATTCATCCCACCGATTGTGTCCAAAGCTGGTCCTACCTTTGGCATAATCACATCAACCGAAGTAGGGAGTTCAAGCTCAGCCCTTGAAAACAGAGAGATAAGGATTGCTCCCCACATAGAGCAATTTCACAGAGAAAGAGAAGAGGAATTTAACAAAATGCTTCAAATCAACACCATCATCACTGAAAACATGATCTGGACAGCCGAAAACATTGATGCCATCGGTTTTGATGATTTTAGGGTGTTCAACAGACTCCCTCTTCTCAGTTATGAAGTAAAAACTTCGATTGGTCAACAACTTGAATTGCCATACAACCCGAAGACCTTCGCCTTTTATCAGTTCGTGAGAAACATTCCTCAGAATGAGCTGCCAGCCTTCATAATCAAAAAGATAGCCTTCCATGCCAAGTACACAAAAGAACCGAATGAGGTATGGAGTGAAAAACGAATCGTAAAGATCATATCCATCAAGGAAGGAGAGGAGTACGAAGGGTTTCAAAATTACGACTTCTTGGTACTTCGGGGATCCAAGGATGAAGAGTCAAGATTCACGATTGCGGAATTTCCAATCATGAATCCTCATGATTTTATGGTACTTCTCGACCTGATGAATGCCTCCGTAGGCCACGAAGCTGAAACCATGATGATCTTCAGAGTTGCGAAAAACCACATCCTATCCTTCTTTCGGAACTATCTCCTGGGGTTTGCAAAGTTTAACATAGAGATTTCAGACCTCTTCGGACAGTCTCTCGCTCCTCCACTCTGTACTGTTGAAAACTTCAATCATCTTAAGCAAGGGCAGATTGTGGAAAAGCCCTGGGGTGTTGTGTTCAAGGGGCTATTAAAAGAAGAAGAAACAGTTGTGGCGAAATTCTTTGAAATTGATTACAAGGGTCTTTACCCTTCGCCTTCTATCACCAATATTTTATCATTGGTGAACAACTATTTTGTAAATCATTGGGAAGAGAAGAAGAGGGTCAGGGAACATCTCAATTGGTGGCTTGCAGTGAGATATGCTTTGAGGTATGCATTCAAGAGAAACTTTCCCAAGTAGGCTTCGGATGCACTTCACACAAAGGGGGAGATTGTTGGAAATGTTTGTGCTGAAGTGCAGGACCATCCGAAGACCTGAAGATCAAAGAATAGAATATCACAAAGCCTGAAGACTCCGAAGGGTTTATCCTAGAGGATCCGAAGGCTTATCTGTAATAACTTCTTTTGGTGCATGCGTATCTGGCAGACTACGTATTGCTCCATAAATCATTCCTATTGGTTAGTACACTGTAGGAATATTCTATGATATCTTTTGTACTATTCGTATCACTAATCAAGTATAAATATCAGTGATACTTGTCTGTGTCGGGTATGAGATTGATCCACCTTCATTGTAAAACCCTAATACATGAAATCAAAGCATTCGGCACCTTTTATCCATTTCTAATTGTGTTCTTCATTACTCCAATTCATACTTGCTTGTGTAGTTTGTTTTGCTTAACTGATATTGCTAGAATACTTGTTATTATTCTATCTTTGATTGAATTCAACACCCAACAGAATTTCTCAATTATTTTCTCCGATGGCCCTGAACCTTTCATGGAAAATTTCTACACCAAATGATAGCATTTTAAAGTTTATAATCAAATTAGATGCATCAAATCATAATATTAATGGAAAACCATAAACTTCTACATTGAATCATAGGACAATTTCTTGAATGAACAAATAGACAAAATAGATTGTTTATTCATAGATGAATTTTCTTTAATTTCTAGTATGAATATTAGTATTAATGTTGTCATTGGAAGCATAACTAGTTTTTCATAGTAGAAACTATTATTAAATAAAAATTAAACTAAATAATTTACATGTTCTTCTCGGTGGATTGACAAAATTATCATCGCCATCTATCCCAATCAGTGTTGTTCTGGTATTAGTAAACATTGTTCAGAATTTTCTTGCTTCTAGCCTGAAACCTTTTCTTCCTTGTTGCATCTACAAGTATTTTTTTCAAGATATTTGCAAAGAAATCGAGTATAATAATTGTTAAGAGTTCCTCTAAAGGTTTGAGTTTATTTCGAAGATTTAAATTTGAAACTGCAAAGCTTGAAAATCGGTAGACTCAAAGGTTGATTGATACAGTTTCCATCATTAGAGCATGCTGAAAGTTCTTTACTGCCCTTATGTCGAGAATAATTTGTTTTTGGATTTTCTTTAATGATTTAATTAACAAAAATATCATGAATAATTAACAGTCATTGATTTTGTGTGTGTGTGTGTCTATATATATATATATATATATATATATATATATATATATATATATATATATATATATATATATATATATATATATATATATATATATATATATATATATATATATATATATAGAATTAGGATCGAGTAATGACTCTTCTTAAAGTGAGGACTTGCGAGAACACCTTAAAAAAATTGAAAAAAAATATAAAAAAAATATAAATAATAAAATGGATCATGGTACTATATCGGAGAAAAAAAGATTCAAAAAAAAACTTTTCGATCATTATTTTTTTTATAATGAAATAATGATCCAAAATAAAAACAGAAAAATTGCATCATTACGTTTTGCAATGATGCAAATTTTTTTTTGATAATGATATAGTACTATTCTCGATTTTATGATTTGTATTTTTTTTATATTTTTTTTCAATTTTTTTAAGGTGTCCTCGCAAGTTTTCACCGAAAAAAGAGTCCTCACCGGAACCGGACCCTATATATATATATATATATATATATATATATATATATATATATATATATATATATATATATATATATATATATATATATATATATATATATATATATATATATATATATATATATATATATATATATATATATATATACATACACACACTTTTGTCATATACAATATGCAAATAAAGGCTACTGAGATAATATGATTTTAATTTATTCATATTATTGTATTATTTAAAATGATTACAATATTTTCTATTGAACTTACTATAAAAATTACTATTTCATCATTAACAACATTGAACATATGTATTTCTCAATGTTTTTACTATATAATTACATTTGCCGAAGACACAAATATTTTCCTAGTTTTATTAAATAATGAACAATAAAACCTTTTTGCCTATTCTTTTGATTATCGTTATTTCTAAATTAAAAAAACTTACGACTGATCCTACTTTTTAAGTTATGAAGACTTTTAAGGCTACATCTCACCTGTCTCCGGCATCACCGGCTCTGCTGGTTGGCTTTCTCGTTCAGTTCTTATAAAATCTAAATTGGACACATACCCAATGTTTGTACTAAATTTATTTAGATTTATACGTTAACATAAAAACCAATTACAAACAAAAAAATTAGTTTCAATTTCAGCATTTGCTGTTACAAATTCTTAGAACAGAAGGCACCTTTCTTATAGGAAACAAACTGTGACACTGCCAAATCCAAGGTGCTACGATAACAAACAAGTTTGCAATCCAATATGGTGTATAGTGTAAGGGAAATAGTAATAGAATGGATCAACTCTATTTTTGAACGCATGTTGTCTATACTTGAAATATTTGAAATTCGAATTTGGTTCAACTTTATTTTTGAATGTTCTATCCCAGTGATCATCACTAGACCATATTGATAGTGCTAAGAGATACTTATTACAAAGCTCATTTGGGGCATAGTTTCAAATTTTCTTTTGATTTTATTCGTTGTTAATAAAAGGTAACAAAAGTTGAATCATTCTCAGGGCCGGCCCAAGGGCTGGGTGAGCTGGGCCACGGCCCAGGGCAGCACAAGTTATTGGGGCAGCAAGTTTTTTTAACCTATTATGGGTATCTAATATTTGGGCCAAGAAACAAGTCTGGTCCTACACTCCTACTAGACGATAATCAGAAAATACGTGAAGGCGGCAAGCAAAGCATCAATTCGGTAATAGATAGCATGTGTAATGAATGTTTTGCATAATTCGAGAGATTGGGGAAGATGAGGCGAGAGGATGGGGAGTCTGGAGAAGCTAAAGAAGACGAGAAGATTGTGATGTAATTTATCAGATTTCATGCGCTTTATTTACTCAGGAGCACAAACCCTAGTTATCAACATTCCTGTTTGATACCAACCCTTATTACTGAAGAAACAAATCATCCATATTTGATATCAACAATCACCCACACTGTAAGCTCCTTCGTTACTCTGTTCGAACCCTAATACACTCTCTTCAATTTCATCGGCGTTTCTTGTCTCATGATAATCGTAATAGGTATGGATTTAACAAGTATAAAAGATAAGAAGTCTGTAAAATCTAATCTTCAGCATAAACAACATCATAACGGCCAATTTTCTGCATTTAAGTTCGCAAATTTTCTTGATCCGGAAGCATCTTGGGACAAGGTCCACTTCTTATTTTGAATCAATATATCGTTTCATGTTTGCTTCGTACTCAAATATCTATTTTTCACAAAGTTTTGGATATATGCTACATTGTAGATTGGTGTTACGTGTAGAACTTGATGAAATTGAACAATATATCACCATAATATCTTAAATCAAGTTGTATAGGGAATGACCAAGTTGCCATAAACTTCACATGGTAAGCAGGGTCGGTCCCGAGATTTCGAAGGCCCTTTACAATTTAGTAAAAAATAGGCCCTAAAACGTGAAAGATAAAAAAATATTAATTGCAATATACTTAAAAGATTAAATTTCATTCAACAACGGTATACAAAAACTTGCTTCCACTTGAAACTGAAGTAGGAAACCATAGACATTCTGTCTGCTTAAAAATCTGCAAAAATCAGTAACGAATCAGAATTAAAAATCAGAAACGAATAAAAAATATAAAAATATGAACACTTTCTTGATTCTTATATCTTTGTTCTTTGATTTCTGATTTGATTCAGAAAGATAAAAAGTATAACAAAGTAAATAGATAAAAAAATGAAAACATTCTTAATTCTTGTACCTTTTATGAGTGATTTCTGAATTTTGAGATCAAAGAAGAGAGAACCGAGAACTTTAGTGGGTTTTTTCTGATTTTCAAAGAACTTCAATGTGGTTTGCTTCTGATTTTCAAGAACTACGGTGTGGTTTGGTGAGGGACGTTTGCTTCAGATTTTTAAGAACAACAAAGGGAGAAGAAGAACTGAAGAAGAAGAAGTGAAGGACGTTTGGTTTGAATGCAGGAAAGAAACCATTGCTGCTGCCATTATAATTGTGTGCTGTGTTTAAGTTTTTTACCTCATTCTTGAATCGGTAATCAGCGAAGAAAAAGGAAACGGTTTTGAGCTTTGCGATTCCATTTCCCAAGCAAAATTATATGCAGCGAAGCTGTGCACCGAAAGAAGTTTTACGCCATTTTTTTTTTGCTGCAACTCAACTTTAAACCTAACGGGCTAGGCCACATATTACATAAATTTTGGGCCCCTAAGATTGGGTGGGCCCTGTTCAGTGGAACTTCTTGAACTCCCCTTGGGCCGGGCCTGATGGTAAGTTTTTCTTAAATGTGAGAACATCACAAGTGATGGCATTCATCATTATTTGGCATAGACTGGAGTAATGAAACATCATTGAAAATAGATTATGAAGTTGCTCAAGCAATCTCATGTGATGTAAATTTTAAGTTTTAACTTTGTAATATGTTAGAGTTGCCTCATCTAGTCATTTTCTGTAATTACAATAGTTCTCTGATATTAGTTTCTTGTTACATCCTTTTAGATGATTTTTTTCTGTTTTTGTTTGAATTAATATGGATTTTTTTAAATTATTGTATTTCTGGTTTTTTATGTAAATAGGCATTATTTTACCATCTCGTCCAGGACATAGGAAACCAATGGACCGGCCCTAATCATTCTCCACTAAAATGAAGAGTAAAATCACCCTTTTAGTATTGACGGTCCAAATGGCATTCAGATTTTAAGTATTATACGTAAAAAATGATTAGTTGTTTAGTACACGTTTCTAATATAAATTCTAGATGACAGAAGTTATACATTCATGATTCATAATATGCTTAAATAAAATAATACTTTCTGTAGATAATGATACAAAGCTTAAAATATTTGATATAAAAGTTATTGGGTTAAAGTTTAGGCTTCTATTGCAATAGTTTATATAAATATTTATATAGCTTTTTAAAATTACACATAAATAAAACTTTAACAATAAATAAAACTTTAACAAAGTCTAAAATTCTAAAATTAATTATTTAATAACAATCACCAATTATGTAATACAGCTATAAAAGAAGCTATAAAAGACACAGGGGCGGAATTGGGCTTATGCCCACAGTGGCACGGGACACTACTCAGTTTTGCCTTAGAAGGAGCCCATATATATAGTTCAGCCTAGAAAATCAGAAATAGAAACCCAGAAAAAGAAAAAAGTTAGAAGCAGGATTTGGCCATTTGGGAATCGAGAATAGCTGCTTGCTTCTTTCTTTCTTCTGAGTTCGTGAAAACGCAAAAAAAATAAAAAAGAAAGAAAGCTCCTGTTAGCTGGCCTCGTTGCTTCTCTACTCGATCAAAAAAATCCTCAAGGAATCGGGAATGAAAGTGATTGCATCGTTGCTTGTTTCTTTCCTTGTGAGTTCGTGAAAACGCAAAAAAATGAGAGAGAGAGAGAGAGAAGAAACCTCATGTACTGTAGGCTGTAGTCGATAAAAAAATTCTCAAGGAAGGTCACCAAATTGGTACTCGAAATTAACATTTTCCTTTGTTTTTCTACTCGAAATTACTAGAAAGAACATCTTTGTAAACCAATTTTGAGCTTTCTTCAAGCCTTAGAATGAAACAAGTAAGTATGTATTTTTAAGGTTTATGAAATTAGTTGTTTATTTCTTGATATTAGTTATTGTTTTGGTGAAATTAGTAGTTGTTTTGCTTGAAAATTAGGTTTTTACTTATTGACTTGTTTTCATTGGTTATTCCATTGATTGTGTTTGCATTGATTAATTGAATTAAAATTACTTTGTTGTTTCCATTGTAGAGTAGCATTGGGTTTTAAAGAGATCACAATGTTTTAATGAGAGTGTTGAAGGATCTTCCAAAATACCATGTTCCAATGAAACAATCTCTTCGGTTTCTAATGTAAATATAATTTCACAAAGATCACAAGGTCCACTGCCTACAACTACAACTACTCCAATTGCAAGTTTTGATTTGAAGCATCTTCCAAGGGACCCGGCGGATAGACCTAGGATAACAAATTATAATTCAAATCTAAGAGAGGAAATAAGAAGGATGTATTTGCTTCAAGGACCTTGTCAAACAAGGGGTCATACATTTCCATCAAAGACAATAGGTAAGAAAAAGAGACGTTTTGTTGTTGAATGGTTTGATGAATTTGATTGGTTAGAGTATAGCAATAAAGAGGACAAAGCCTATTATTTATTTTGCTACTTGTTTGGCGACACGGTGGGACAACAAGGTGGGAGAGATGCATTTGTTACAGAAGGTTTTAATAGTTGGAATAAAAAAGAAACATTGAGAGTTCATGTGGGTAATATTGATAGTTTACACAACAAAGCATGACAAAAGTGTGAATTTCTAATGAAAGAAAAACAATCTATTAGTGTAGCATTTAAGAAGCAAACCGAAGTTGATGAGAGTAACTATAAACTTCGGTTGCATACTTCAATTGGTGCTTGTAGATTTTTATTGAAAAATGGTTTGCCGTTTCGTGGTCATGATTAGTCGAGTGGCTCTTTTTCTAGTGGGCTTTTCATTGATACACTAGCATTCATTCGAGAGCAAAATGAAGCAATTTACTATGTTACTTTAGAAAAGGCTCCTCAAAATAATCAAGTGACATCCCTGAAAACTCAAAAAGAAATTATTAAATGTTTTTCAAAAGAGATAATTTTGAGTATTTGCAAAGAAATTGGTAACGATGTTTTTGCTTTATTCCCATTGTCTCCCACTCACACCTCCCATCATCTTTCCTTTCATTTTTCTCCCAACACATTATTCTCATCACCACTCAAACCATATCTATTCTTTCTCTCACTCTCAATCTCGAAATTCCTCCTAGAAATCTTCATATTTCAGCCAAGAACACTCCAATGTACTCAAATCTTCATCCCTCTTGAAGCATTCATCAAGGTATGTTGTTAAAAATCTCAAATTCATGAATGAAACAAATTAAATCCACCAAAATATATAATACTCATTTTATGCATAAACCTAATTTTTATCAGACTCTCATAAATAAAATAAGAAGTTCTGGAAATTTTCAGAAAATAACTTATTTTTATTGAATTACTATAATTATTACAATAAAATAGGGCAATAATTCACATAAAATACTTTTTAGAGTCAATAAATTCTGGGAAAATTTTTGAATGACCCATATATTGAGTAAAGTGGATTTATAAAGTTTCATGTATTTATAGTACTGTTTGATGCTTATTTTGTATTTTATTTTGTTGTAGATAAATAAATTGCAAAATATAGTTATGTATGTTAAAAACTATATTTTATATTTTTCTCACCTTATTAACATTTTAAAGACTCCATGAAAAAATTTACAGATTTTCGTAAGAATGTTTGCTTATTTTTCCTGATTTAATGATTATTTAATGGTTTAAATTGATAATAAATAGCTACACAAGTCCAAAAATTATAGAACCTTATCAGAATATCATATATAGCATGTTAATCATAAATAAAAAGTCTAGAATTTCTCTTAATATTTTCCTATTATTTATGATTTTATTGATTAGTTAATAATGAAAAACATAAGAAATATTTCCCATAGTCCAAAATATCCAACATATTTACAGTAGGCTCAATAAAATGTTAGAAAACTATGGTTAATTTTCCAGAATTTTTGGGAATCATTTATTATTTTTCCCGAAATTTGTTGTGGTTTAATTATTAAAATACTAAATAAATACTAAAGCAGTTAAGAAAAATATGAAAATTTTACAGTAATTACTATTTTATGAAATAATGATTTTCAGATAATTTCAGAACGTTTCATTACTGTTTAGTATTTAAAACCATTTTCCTAAATATCTAAGCATGTAAAAATGCATTTTTAATGATTATTTCATATAAATAATTGTTTATAATATATAAAATCTGTAAATACTTATAATTTGACTAGTTATTATTTTAATAAGAAATTATTAAAATCTTGCCTAAAGTGAAAATATAAATTAATTAAGCAAAGTAATTAATTCAATTTAAAATTCATTTAACATATGAATACATTAATATTCAAAACAAAATTTGGATTATTGTTAATTGATCTAATATAAGAATATGTGTCTAATTATTTTTATTAATACTATATTCCCGTTTATCGATTCCTAAGCCAAAACTATTAATTATATTAGGTTCTACGACATTTTGACTCGAGCCGTCTATCGTACAACACGCGCATTCCTTATTGGACTAATGTGAGTAATCTACCCCACATTTTATAATTTTCAATACTTTTGGGGTGTATCATGTGGTTTTAATATGTTCCAACTTCATTTTATTATTTTTTCACCATTGAGACATTGTTGGGACATTTATATGTGAATCAGTATTTGTATAATTATTGTTTGTTTACGCTACATGTACTTGTAGTGCATTACCAATTTTAGTCTAATCTTCATGACTATGCCCGTATTCTTGAGGTACTTTATGGACAATAATAGCGCTATTGGGTTGACCACCCCGCCTTGGGACGCTAAGGTGATTGATTGCACGTGGTTGAGTGTGTATGATGATTAGATGCTCCATCCTATATATATACATATATATGTATATATAGGGTGAGGACTTATTGTTGTTGTTGTTATCATTTGTTAATCAATTTTTGATTTCTAAACCGTTATCTCAATAATACTTGCTTGTCGACTTCCAAAGAAAACAAGTTTCAAATTATAAATATTTCAAACTCACAATTTTCTTTAATAAAACTAGATTACTCACCAACTCTCGTAGTTGACCTGTTTTTACCCGTGATGCAGATTTGAAGAATGAAGTTGATGAAAAGTAGGGTTTACCTTAGAAACCCACAAGACTATTTAAATTTGATGTAATAAATGTTATTGTATTTTGATTTGTATTTGTATGTTGTGGATCTTGTTTGCCTACTTAGTACTTAATTGAATCTAATCATATTATAACATAGTTGTCATGAGACTTTGAACAATATATCATGCCTTGATCGATTCCGCCAAGGATCGGGGTGTGACACAAATGGCTATAGTGTTAAGATATGTCGATAGCATTGGAATTGTAAATGAGAGATTCATTGGAGTTGTGCACGTGAAGGATACATCCTCTTTGACTCTTAAAGAAGTCATAGATGAAGTATTTACTGGTAATAAGTTGAGTATGACTCTGGTAATTGGAGCTTTTTTGCTTATCAATTATCATGTGTTTTAATTGAATATTATTCCTTTTGTATCTAATGTCTTATTTTTTTATAGGTAAGAGGATAAAGTTATGATAAGGCAAGTAATATGCGAGGTGCATTCAACGGTCTGAAAGCTTTGATATTACGATAAAATGATTCAGCACATTATGTACATTGCTTTGCACACCAACTTCAGTTAGTGATTGTGGCTGTAGCAAACAAACACGAAGGTGTGAATGACTTTTTTTATCAAATTTCTTTGGTGGTTAATGTGGTATGTGCTTCATGTAAAAGAAAAGACATGGTACATGGAAATTACAGAGAAGGAGTGGAGGTGATTCATGTAAAAGAAAAAGACATGGTACATGGTTAATGTGGTATGTGCTTCATGTAAAAGAAAAGACATGGTATCAAATTTCTTTTTTTATCAAATTTCTTACACATCTCCTGAACAATCTTCATATCCTCTGGTGCATTCTTCAATTCGTCCCATAGAGGCTGGGTGATCAATGGCCCACTTGGCATGTTAGGTGCTTCCTGCTTCTTTTTCACCTTTTTATCCTTCTTCTTCTGCTTAACACCAGCTACAATTGGTTGCTCATCCTTCTGGACTTCCTTGTCCTCCTGAGTTTGGTCACCTTCCTCAATCTCACCCTTACTCTCTTCAGTCTTGATTTCACCTTCCTTTCCTACCAAATCCTCCTCCGTGACCTTCCTCCATTCAGTCTCAATAGCATTAACATGCTCTTTACCGGCCCTTTGCGTATGATTTGGGTTCATGTATGTGCTGCTTGGGAGTTTGCCACTGTCTCTTTTCCGTTGATCCTCAGCCATCTGGGCTATTTGCCTTTCCATATTGGCAATAGCTTTGGCATTTTCTTGGGTCTGCTGCTGACTAGCGTTCACAAGCTCATACATCTTAGCTATCATGTTCTCCTGGATTTCCGGGGCATTATTGCTAGCATTGGTCGGCCCCCTATTGATGTTGTTACTCCCATTGGGACCACTGTTGTTCCCAGGTTGAAATTGTCTCGGTTGATTGGAGGGCTGTCCTTGATAGTTGTTCTGCCTATTGTTATAGGAATGATTGAAGTTTTGATTTCCTTGGTTATAAGGCATGTAAGGTCGTCCATTATTATTATTATACTGTCCTTGACCTTGACCATGGATTTGATTAACTTCCTGAGTCCTTTGTACCTGTTGATTGCCCTGCTGCTGATTCTGTGGGCCATTTTGCAGAGTGGATATCAACCTATCAAATTTCATATTTAGCTCTTCGATCTCCTTCTTCACTTCCTTTTTCCAATCAGCAGCTGCTCCTACCGCTGCGGCTGTACTAACAGGTTTTCGAGCAGAAAAGTTTGCTTTAGAACCGTTGCTTAGTTGCTCCAATAATCGCCAAGCGTCATCTGGCTCCTGCATCATTATTGTCCCGCTAGAAGAAGCATTAATCATGGCTTGGTTTGTCAGGTCCACCCCGTCGAAAAATATCTTCACCAGCTGCCACCGTGGAACGTCATGATGTGGGCAAGATCTCAAAAGCTCCTTTAATCTGTCGAACACATCATGGAATGCCTCCCCCGGCTTCTGCTAGAAATCCTGAATGGCTCGCCTAATCTCCGTGGTCTTGCTGGCCGGATAGAATTCTTGAAGAAATTTGGCTTTCAATTGCTCCCAAGTAGTAATACTATTAGGTTGTAATGATGTAAACCAATATTTGGCTTTGTCCTTTAAGGTAAAGGGAAATAATCTCAACCTAAAAATATTCCTATTTGTATTCCTAGGAGTGTTCGCATTAGCTATGGCTAAAAATTCATAAAGATGATTGTAAGGATCATCTTGCTTATAGCCTCTAAATTCAGGTAAAATGCCTAGCAGTTGTGGCCTTATCTCTACTTGATTCTCAACATTTTCAGGAAAATATATGGGCGAAGCATCATCATACTCCCTGGGTTGGAAGTGTGATGCAACTGACTGCCCCCTCGGTTGAGCAAAATACAGAGGTGGAACGAAATAACCGTTATACTACTCGTTCTAAAATTGCTGCCCCTGTTGCTGCTGTTGAAATCTCCTTGGAGGTCCCCAACCTCGGTTCCATTGTTGTTGTTGCTGGACTGGATGATGTGGCATCCATCCTTCGTCTACCTCATCGTATACTGGGTCTGCCTCCTAGTACTGGTACTGTGGTTGCTGAGGTTGTATTTGAGGTTGGGTTTGTGGTGGTATAGCTTGAATAACCGGTTGTGGTTTGAAAATGGGTTGCTGGTATTGTGATGGTAATAGTTGTGAAGGTTGCGGTTGAGAAACCGGTACCTGTTGTCGTGGCAGTGGGTTGCCATCACGGGTCGGCGCTCCCCAAGCCATCGCAGCAGACACGAGATTTCCTAACGGCTTGGTAACAGGTTGACCTAAAGGTTGGACCAAAGGCTGAGTGCATGATGGTATTGGTGTAGGGGCTGAAACTGCACCACCACTAGCACTCGTGCTACCTATGTGAAATTCAGAAATTGGGGGCATAATTGGTGCTCCCCCGTTACCTCGCCAAGGGCTCATTGGTAACATCCTCTATGACTACACTACTAGGACTCATGTTAAGAAAACGCCTACGCACACGGTTATTGCGCGCGGTTCGCTCAATTTCAGAGTCAAATAACAAGGGTGATGTATGCCCACCCCGGCGGGCACGCATGCACTAGTGCAAAACGATTGTCAAAACTAAAATGACCTTACTAACTGAACTCAATTACCAAAACTAAATCCAAAAACCAGAAAACTCTTCCATACAGATCGTCTTATCCTAAGCTCACAACTCCCCGGCAACGGCGCCAAAATTTGACACACCTAGGTCATTATGCGGTCAAAAATAAGAAAAATACCTCATAGACTCACTAGTATAGCGGTAACAAGGGTCGATCCACGAGAGTTTGGTGGTCAAGATAGGACGATAGCTTACCAACTGTAACGCCCCAACTTTTCAAACCATTTTTAATACATAAAAACGTATTTTACAAAATATGGTTTAACAAAAACCATGTTATTTGTTTAATTACAATCAAAAAGGGGAGTTACAATTACATATCAAACCATAAGCTTAAGAGAAACGGATTCAACCAATACCAAATATGGAAGCTGTATCCAGCTCCACTCCTTTGCACCTAGTGCTTATTTAGCAACTTCAAACTATCTCACAGCCTTATACCTGAACCTGGAATACATGGCATAAAAATAAAATACGTAAGACAAATTGTCTCGTGAGTTACATGAGTTTTAGACTCAAACTTTAAATTTCTTTTACTAACTTGTATAAACATTCGTAACATAAATCTTTGTCAAAACTACATAATATACACATATTATACCTTTTTACTTTTCAAAAGCATCATATATCAAACTTTGCAAAAATAATGTCTTTTATACTTTCTTTGACTGGTTTTATAAACTTGCTGGGATTTTTATACTTAGGGCATTAATCACTATAAGTGATACCCCAAGTCTCTACAATTAGAAAGAACGGATCAATACTAACGGTAGAATTGCTGAGGCAGTCTACTTCGCGAAGGGGTTGTCCCCAGTAGACTCCTTACCTAACCCGGGTAGGTTGGAACATAGTTCCCTTACTAACAATGCTAGCTACAATACCAGTCAAACATAAAAATATTCTTCTGAAACCAAAACATTACTTGCACAAGAAATGGCTAAATGCCAAGCTTTTGACTCACACATATCTCTATCATAATTTAGGCTATCGCCAAGAATCATACTTTCAAATATAGCAGTTAACTTTCTATTTAAACTAGAAAGTGGACCATTTTTGCAAATATTTTTCACATATAAAAATAATATATGAAATCTGAAAAATACTTACTTACTTGCCATGTATCCCAAAATGGATAAAAATGCTACATGTACTCACCGAATAATTCTTGAAATGTCGTTTAGGTGTCCCTCGGTTCTTTACCCTTTCGGTGCCCGATTATTTGACTTGCACCTATATATAGTATATGATACATTAATTTACATTTTAATTGACTCTATAACATGTTAGAGTCTTTATTATACCATCAATTGGTCAAAGCAAGTGTATAACTCAACTTTAGTTAAATTGTATTTTATACGTATTTTACTACAGTACCCTCGGAGGGTCGTATTTCAATTCCGATAATTTTTTATAAAGTTTTGGACCATATTAGACCTATGTTTAAAATTTGAGGTCAATTGGACAAGTTTTGAAACATTTCTAAAAAATGAAAATCACTTGACAGGAGACTCTTGAACTGAAACTGCATTTGCAGCCTGGCGCAGGGCGCGCCGCGCCTAGGTGAGGGGCGCACCGCGCCTATCGAGCAGAAACCCAGAATTCCCCGATTTTTATGCTAAATTTCCCAATTTCTCATATTAAGGGCTGAATACTCCACTTAATCGATAGGGGTTTGTTCCAAGACTAAAACCCTTCAATTTCTTCAAGTTTTAAACCATTAAAATCGGATTAATCACAAGAACTCAAATTCTAGGGTTCTTGTTCAAAATCTCAATTCTTGAAGAAATAGCATCCTACTTCCATTTTCTTAGATTAAGTACTTTTAACATGGCTTAATGGAAGTGTTGAATCATTTAAACTACATGATTGATAACCGAAGTTGCCAATTTCAGTTTCCTTTGAAAAACCATCAAGAACTTAAACTAAAGCTTTGATTTCTTACCTTGGAAGTTTGGAATCACCAATTCCAATTGTTCCTCTTCAATTCCTTGCTTCAACTTCCTTGCTTCTCCAACTCTTGGACTGTCAAGACCCGTAGCTCAAGAACTCTCCAGAGAATGTTTCTGATTTTATGAAGGTTTATGAGATATTTTCTCATTTTTATATTTTCTATATTTTCAGTTTTGGTCCCTAAAGTTAACTTTCTTGAACTTTGGCCACCAAAACCAACTATCTTTCCATGGAATCATTTCTTTTACATTTTTAGTCCTAAACTATAATAAATTTTTATAATAATTTCTGCATGTGGTCAAATGACCAATTTACCCTTTTTGGTCAAAATTCACTATTCACACGGTAAAAAGTCTAAATTTCGCATAAACTCTTATTGTTTATTTTATTATCTCCCATATACATATGATTTTACATAATGGTCTTATAATTGTCGAAAGACCGTTTTACCCTTCGACCATAATTTCTCATAATATTACATATAACACTTTAATTACACACATTTTAGTTTACATATTTATATATTACAAATTTTCGGTCGTTTCAACTACCTCCCCCTAATTAGGATTCCGTCCTCGGAATCGCTTCATAATCTGTAAAATTAGGGTATCTTCTTTTCATGCTTTCCAAAGTTTCCCAAGTCAAATCTGAACCCAATGAATGCTTCCATTTGACCAATACCAGATCAATCTCTCTATTCCTTAACTTCTTGGTTTTTACCTCTAACATTGCCTCAGGTTCTTCCACTAGTCTGTTGGGTGCTTCCACTCTTACTTCTTCTAAAGGAATGGTTAATTCCTTCTTTCCAAAGTATTTCTTGAGATAACATACATGAAATGTATCATGTATTCCCCTGAGTTCCTGTGGTAACTCCAACTTGAATGCTTGTAAACCGATTCTCTTCAAAATCTTAAAGGGTCCAATATATCTTGGACTCAACTTCCCTTTCTTACCAAATCTTATCACCCCCTTCCAAGGTGACACTTTTATCATTACCAAATCGCCTACTTTTAAATCATAAGGTCTTTTCTTCAAATTTGCATAGCTTCTTTGGCGATCTTGTGCAGCTTTCATATTGGTCTGTATCACCCCAATCTTTTCATTTGTCATTCTTACAATTTCTGGCCCTGTAAGTTTTGCTTCACCAGCTTCTAACCAGCACACTGGGGTTCTACACTTCCTACCGTATAGGGCTTCAAAAGGCGGCATCTTTATGCTTGAGTGGTAACTGTTGTTATACGAGAATTCTACTAATGGTAGGTGCTGGTCCCAATTACCTCCAAAATCGATAGCACACGATCTCAACATATCCTCCAAGGTCTGAATAGTACGTTCACTTTGCCCATCAGTTTGAGGGTGATAGGCTGTACTCATCTTAATTCGAGTTCCCATCTTTTCTTGTAGAGCATCCCAAAAATTAGACGTGAATCGAGGATCTCTATCTGAGACTATGGACAAAGGCGCTCCATAACGTCTGATCACTTCATCGAGGTACAACTGAGCTAATTCTCCAAGTGAGTTAGTTTCTTTCATTGCGAGGAATAGGGCACTTTTAGTCAACCTGTCGACAATGACCCATATACTATCGTGTCCCCTTCTCGTTCTTGGCAGTCCCATGACAAAATCCATGGTCAGTTCTTCCCATTTCCCTGCTGGTATCTGCAATGACTGTGCAGTACCATACGGCACCTGATGTTCTGCCTTTACTTGTGCACAAGTATCACAATGGGATATGTACTTTGCTATTCTCTTTTTCATTCCTGGCCACCAATAATGCTGCTTCAAATCTTGATATGTTTTTGTACTTCCAGGATGTATAGAATACTTGGATTTGTGAGAATCATCCAAGATTATCTTTCTGGTTGCCCCATATTTAGGAACCCAAATACGTCCCTTGAAAGTTCGCAACCCTTAAGTATTTACTTCAAACATCACCTTTTTCCCAAGCTTTTCTTTCTTTATGTTCTCTTCAGTTAAAGCATCATCTTGAGCTTCTTTAATCTTTTGAATTAAAGTTGAGACCACTTCAATTCGCATGGATCTTCCTTTAATAACTTTTTCACGAACTTTTCGGCTTAAGGCATCGGCTACTACATTAGCTTTTCCTTCGTGATAAATTATTTCACAGTCATAATTGTTCACCAACTCAATCCATCGTGTCTGTCTTAGATTTAATTCTTTTTGAGTAAAAAGATATTGCACACTTTTATGATCTGTATATATCTTGCATTTCGTCCCATATAGATAGTGCCTCCAAATCTTCAATGCAAATACAATTGCAGCCAATTCTAGATCATGAGTAGTATAACGTGTCTCTGCATCTTTTAGCTGTCTGGAAGCATAGGCAATAACTTTGCCCCGTTGCATAAGTACACAACCAAAACCTCTATTAGATGCATCGCTGTATACTACAAAATCTTCTGTGCCTTCAGGTAAAGAAAGTACTGGAGCTTCACATAACTTCTTCTTCAGTATTTCAAAGGCTTCTTGCTGTTTTTTGCCCCAAATAAATTTCACTTCTTTCCGGGTTAACTGGGTAAGTGGCACTGCTATTTTAGAAAAATCTTGGATAAATCGTCGGTAATAACCGGCTAACCCAAGAAAACTTCTAACTTCTGTAGGTGTCTTCGGTGGTTCCCATTTCATTACCGCTTCTATTTTTGCTGGGTCTACTTTAATACCTTCAGCTGAAACAATATGACCCAGAAATTGAACTTCCCGCAACCAAAAGTCACACTTTGACAACTTCGCATATAACTGTTCATTCTTCAAAGTACATAACACTTCTCGTAGGTGCACTTCATGCTCTGCTTCACTTTTCGAATAGACTAGAATATCATCAATGAAAACGATGACAAATCTGTCAAGGAAAGGTTTACAGACCCTATTCATAAGGTCCATAAACACAGCTGGGGCATTAGTGAGACCGAATGGCATCACTAAAAATTCATAGTGACCATATCGAGTTCGGAATGCAGTCTTGCATACATCTTCATCCTTCACTCGGACTTGATGATATCCAGAACGAAGATCAATTTTTGAGAAGTAACTAGCTCCCTGCAACTGATCAAACAAATCATCAATTCTCGGCAAAGGATACCGATTCTTGATTGTCACTTTATTGAGCTCGCGATAATCTATACACATGCGCATAGTACCGTCCTTCTTCTTGACAAACAACACTGGAGCTCCCCAAGGAGAAGAGCTGGGACGAATAAATCCCTTGTCAAGAAGTTCTTGCAGCTGAGACATAAGTTCTCTCATCTCTGTAGGAGCAAGACGGTACGGCGCCCGAGCAATGGGACTTGCTCCCGGGACAAGATCGATACGAAATTCGACTTGCCTAACGGGTGGTAACCCAGGTAAGTCATCGGGAAAGACTTCCGGGAATTCATTAACTACTTTTATATCCTCCATTTTCTGGTTCTCTTTCTTCCCATTCATCACATAAGCAATGAATGATTCGCACCCTTTTTGGATGCATTTACAGGCCTTAATAGCAGTGATGAGACTCTGCATATTCTTCCGTCGTTCCCCATATATATAAACTTTGCTATTATCAGGAAATTTAATCGACACCATTCGCTTTCCGCATAGGATTTTAGCATTATGAGTTCCAAGCCAATCCATTCCAATAACAATATCAAATCCTTTAATCCCGATAGGTAACAAATCAGCCTTTAAAATTCGTCCATTAATCTCCACCGGACATTTCTCGTACACATGATGTACCGTAACTAACTCTCCGTTCGCGACTTCTATAACACAAGTATCATCTAATGGTTTCATCGGTATGTTTAGACGCTTACTAAAATCATGAGACACAAAAGAAAAATGTGCCCCAGAATCAAAAAGGACATAAGCAGGCTGTGAGTTTACAATAAGTGTACCTGCCACCACATCCTGGTCTTCTTTGGCCTCATCAAGAGTCATCTGAAATGCTCTTCCCTTCGTCTTCGCTGGTTCTGTCTTCTTATTGCTTGCGGTAGAAACTAACGTCTCATTCTTCTTCTTGGGACAGTTGGTGCTGTAATGACCCTTTTCATGACAATTGAAACATTCCACTTCACTGATATCTTTCACCTTGCAATCTTTAGCCTGGTGACCCGGAAGACCACATTTATAGCACCCACTAGTGCCCTTCTTACATTCCCCACCGTGCTTCTTTCCACACTTCTTACACTCTTTAACTTCACTTTGCTTAGAAACCCCTGATGAAAAACGACTCTTCTTGTTTGCTCCAGAGATTCCTGAAGACTTTCGCTTTTCCGCAAATGCTTGTCGTTCCTTAACCTTTTTCTCTATCATACTCTCGACTCTAGCCGCAGATTCAATGGCTTCATCAAGAGTTGTAGCTTTGCTAACTTCTAGCGAGTAGTCCGCCGGCAAACCATTAACATATCGGTTTATCCTGCCAGCCTCGGTCGGTAATGTATCTTCCAGAAATGGCAGCATCTCACAGAACTTTTTAGTATACTCATCAACCGTCTGTTTATCCTTTGCAAGAGCAAAGAATTCATTAACCAAATTCTCCCGATGCCTAGCCGAACAGAACTTGCCTTTTAATCGCTGAACAAACTCTTTCCAAGATAAAGCATCAACAAAATCACTTCCCTTGGTTCGGCGGAGAGTATTCCACCAGTCAAGAGCACTCGCCTTTAACATTTGAGAAGCGAATCCAACCTTCAAATCCTCTTCACAACGACATATGTGAAGAACTTGTTCCATTTCAGTTAACCACCGTATTGTTATTCGCGGATCCATCTCTCCGTTAAACTCCTTTGGCCGACAGGACATAAAGTCCTTGAAAGTACAGGCTCCTTTAGTCTTGAACTGAGGCTGTGATTTGGAAGATGAATCTCCCTGAGAAGAAGTTTGTCTCGGATTAGTGCCTTCAGGAGCCACACTTTTCTCGCTATCTTCAGGTTGTGACTTTGATCTTTCGCCCAGTCGCTCATCCAAAAGACGAGTCATTTCCTGTCTGTTTTGTACTTGTGAATCATGTAACAATTTCTGAATCGCCTCCAAAGTCAATGGAGGTGGGTTGGCCTCACCCCTAGAATTGCCATCGTCAACGGCTTGGGGCTGTCGGGGAGGAATAGGAGGCCTTGCATTAGGATCCGGATTTTCTGCGTACGATCCTTGACCACTTCTAGTTCGCATTTTGCTATAAAATTTTCAAATACTTTAGTCTTTCATAATATATCAAAATATTAGTTTACTACTTTTCCACTAGTTTCCCAGTATTCCCTCGCGGTTACACTAGTCACAATACGCGTCCTGTGATTATGATAATACGGGCCCATATTACCATAATCACCTACACATGTTGTTCCCGATGTTTCCGCTCGGTTCCACTGTTCACTAGTATCAATTAGCTACTTTTAACTCATAAATATATTCATAAAATACCATTAGCAAATAATGTCTTATTTCCTTAAGACATATCCATTTATGTAATTCACTTTAACTAACTATTTTACTAGTCTAAGCCTAGGAGTGGAATGATCCAATCCTAATTCGCTTAAACTATGGCTCTGATACCAACTTGTAACGCCCCAACTTTTCAAACCATTTTTAATACATAAAAACGTATTTTACAAAATATGGTTTAACAAAAACCATGTTATTTGTTTAATTACAATCAAAAAGGGGAGTTACAATTACATATCAAACCATAAGCTTAAGAGAAACGGATTCAACCAATACCAAATATGGAAGCTGTATCCAGCTCCACTCCTTTGCACCTAGTGCTTATTTAGCAACTTCAAACTATCTCACAGCCTTATACCTGAACCTGGAATACATGGCATAAAAATAAAATACGTAAGACAAATTGTCTCGTGAGTTACATGAGTTTTAGACTCAAACTTTAAATTTCTTTTACTAACTTGTATAAACATTCGTAACATAAATCTTTGTCAAAACTACATAATATACACATATTATACCTTTTTACTTTTCAAAAGCATCATATATCAAACTTTGCAAAAATAATGTCTTTTATACTTTCTTTGACTGGTTTTATAAACTTGCTGGGATTTTTATACTTAGGGCATTAATCACTATAAGTGATACCCCAAGTCTCTACAATTAGAAAGAACGGATCAATACTAACGGTAGAATTGCTGAGGCAGTCTACTTCGCGAAGGGGTTGTCCCCAGTAGACTCCTTACCTAACCCGGGTAGGTTGGAACATAGTTCCCTTACTAACAATGCTAGCTACAATACCAGTCAAACATAAAAATATTCTTCTGAAACCAAAACATTACTTGCACAAGAAATGGCTAAATGCCAAGCTTTTGACTCACACATATCTCTATCATAATTTAGGCTATCGCCAAGAATCATACTTTCAAATATAGCAGTTAACTTTCTATTTAAACTAGAAAGTGGACCATTTTTGCAAATATTTTTCACATATAAAAATAATATATGAAATCTGAAAAATACTTACTTACTTGCCATGTATCCCAAAATGGATAAAAATGCTACATGTACTCACCGAATAATTCTTGAAATGTCGTTTAGGTGTCCCTCGGTTCTTTACCCTTTCGGTGCCCGATTATTTGACTTGCACCTATATATAGTATATGATACATTAATTTACATTTTAATTGACTCTATAACATGTTAGAGTCTTTATTATACCATCAATTGGTCAAAGCAAGTGTATAACTCAACTTTAGTTAAATTGTATTTTATACGTATTTTACTACAGTACCCTCGGAGGGTCGTATTTCAATTCCGATAATTTTTTATAAAGTTTTGGACCATATTAGACCTATGTTTAAAATTTGAGGTCAATTGGACAAGTTTTGAAACATTTCTAAAAAATGAAAATCACTTGACAGGAGACTCTTGAACTGAAACTGCATTTGCAGCCTGGCGCAGGGCGCGCCGCGCCTAGGTGAGGGGCGCACCGCGCCTATCGAGCAGAAACCCAGAATTCCCCGATTTTTATGCTAAATTTCCCAATTTCTCATATTAAGGGCTGAATACTCCACTTAATTGATAGGGGTTTGTTCCAAGACTAAAACCCTTCAATTTCTTCAAGTTTTAAACCATTAAAATCGGATTAATCACAAGAACTCAAATTCTAGGGTTCTTGTTCAAAATCTCAATTCTTGAAGAAATAGCATCCTACTTCCATTTTCTTAGATTAAGTACTTTTAACATGGCTTAATGGAAGTGTTGAATCATTTAAACTACATGATTGATAACCGAAGTTGCCAATTTCAGTTTCCTTTGAAAAACCATCAAGAACTTAAACTAAAGCTTTGATTTCTTACCTTGGAAGTTTGGAATCACCAATTACAATTGTTCCTCTTCAATTCCTTGCTTCAACTTCCTTGCTTCTCCAACTCTTGGACTGTCAAGACCCGTAGCTCAAGAACTCTCCAGAGAATGTTTCTGATTTTATGAAGGTTTATGAGATATTTTCTCATTTTTATATTTTCTATATTTTCAGTTTTGGTCCCTAAAGTTAACTTTCTTGAACTTTGGCCACCAAAACCAACTATCTTTCCATGGAATCATTTCTTTTACATTTTTAGTCCTAAACTATAATAAATTTTTATAATAATTTCTGCATGTGGTCAAATGACCAATTTACCCTTTTTGGTCAAAATTCACTATTCACACGGTAAAAAGTCTAAATTTCGCATAAACTCTTATTGTTTATTTTATTATCTCCCATATACATATGATTTTACATAATGGTCTTATAATTGTCGAAAGACCGTTTTACCCTTCGACCATAATTTCTCATAATATTACATATAACACTTTAATTACACACATTTTAGTTTACATATTTATATATTACAAATTTTCGGTCGTTTCAACTACCTCCCCCTAATTAGGATTCCGTCCTCGGAATCGCTTCATAATCTGTAAAATTAGGGTATCTTCTTTTCATGCTTTCCAAAGTTTCCCAAGTCAAATCTGAACCCAATGAATGCTTCCATTTGACCAATACCAGATCAATCTCTCTATTCCTTAACTTCTTGGTTTTTACCTCTAACATTGCCTCAGGTTCTTCCACTAGTCTGTTGGGTGCTTCCACTCTTACTTCTTCTAAAGGAATGGTTAATTCCTTCTTTCCAAAGTATTTCTTGAGATAACATACATGAAATGTATCATGTATTCCCCTGAGTTCCTGTGGTAACTCCAACTTGAATGCTTGTAAACCGATTCTCTTCAAAATCTTAAAGGGTCCAATATATCTTGGACTCAACTTCCCTTTCTTACCAAATCTTATCACCCCCTTCCAAGGTGACACTTTTATCATTACCAAATCGCCTACTTTTAAATCATAAGGTCTTTTCTTCAAATTTGCATAGCTTCTTTGGCGATCTTGTGCAGCTTTCATATTGGTCTGTATCACCCCAATCTTTTCATTTGTCATTCTTACAATTTCTGGCCCTGTAAGTTTTGCTTCACCAGCTTCTAACCAGCACACTGGGGTTCTACACTTCCTACCGTATAGGGCTTCAAAAGGCGGCATCTTTATGCTTGAGTGGTAACTGTTGTTATACGAGAATTCTACTAATGGTAGGTGCTGGTCCCAATTACCTCCAAAATCGATAGCACACGATCTCAACATATCCTCCAAGGTCTGAATAGTACGTTCACTTTGCCCATCAGTTTGAGGGTGATAGGCTGTACTCATCTTAATTCGAGTTCCCATCTTTTCTTGTAGAGCATCCCAAAAATTAGACGTGAATCGAGGATCTCTATCTGAGACTATGGACAAAGGCGCTCCATAACGTCTGATCACTTCATCGAGGTACAACTGAGCTAATTCTCCAAGTGAGTTAGTTTCTTTCATTGCGAGGAATAGGGCACTTTTAGTCAACCTGTCGACAATGACCCATATACTATCGTGTCCCCTTCTCGTTCTTGGCAGTCCCATGACAAAATCCATGGTCAGTTCTTCCCATTTCCCTGCTGGTATCTGCAATGACTGTGCAGTACCATACGGCACCTGATGTTCTGCCTTTACTTGTGCACAAGTATCACAATGGGATATATACTTTGCTATTCTCTTTTTCATTCCTGGCCACCAATAATGCTGCTTCAAATCTTGATATGTTTTTGTACTTCCAGGATGTATAGAATACTTGGATTTGTGAGAATCATCCAAGATTATCTTTCTGGTTGCCCCATATTTAGGAACCCAAATACGTCCCTTGAAAGTTCGCAACCCTTGAGTATTTACTTCAAACATCACCTTTTTCCCAAGCTTTTCTTTCTTTATGTTCTCTTCAGTTAAAGCATCATCTTGAGCTTCTTTAATCTTTTGAATTAAAGTTGAGACCACTTCAATTCGCATGGATCTTCCTTTAATAACTTTTTCACGAACTTTTCGGCTTAAGGCATCGGCTACTACATTAGCTTTTCCTTCGTGATAAATTATTTCACAGTCATAATCGTTCACCAACTCAATCCATCGTGTCTGTCTTAGATTTAATTCTTTTTGAGTAAAAAGATATTGCAGACTTTTATGATCTGTATATATCTTGCATTTCGTCCCATATAGATAGTGCCTCCAAATCTTCAATGCAAATACAATTGCAGCCAATTCTAGATCATGAGTAGTATAACGTGTCTCTGCATCTTTTAGCTGTCTGGAAGCATAGGCAATAACTTTGCCCCGTTGCATAAGTACACAACCAAGACCTCTATTAGATGCATCGCTGTATACTACAAAATCTTCTGTGCCTTCAGGTAAAGAAAGTACTGGAGCTTCACATAACTTCTTCTTCAGTATTTCAAAGGCTTCTTGCTGTTTTTTGCCCCAAATAAATTTCACTTCTTTCCGGGTTAACTGGGTAAGTGGCACTGCTATTTTAGAAAAATCTTGGATAAATCGTCGGTAATAACCGGCTAACCCAAGAAAACTTCTAACTTCTGTAGGTGTCTTCGGTGGTTCCCATTTCATTACCGCTTCTATTTTTGCTGGGTCTACTTTAATACCTTCAGCTGAAACAATATGACCCAGAAATTGAACTTCCCGCAACCAAAAGTCACACTTTGACAACTTCGCATATAACTGTTCATTCTTCAAAGTACATAACACTTCTCGTAGGTGCACTTCATGCTCTGCTTCACTTTTCGAATAGACTAGAATATCATCAATGAAAACGATGACAAATCTATCAAGGAAAGGTTTACAGACCCTATTCATAAGGTACATAAACACAGCTGGGGCATTAATGAGACCGAATGGCATCACTAAAAATTCATAGTGACCATATCGAGTTCGGAATGCAGTCTTGCATACATCTTCATCCTTCACTCGGACTTGATGATATCCAGAACGAAGATCAATTTTTGAGAAGTAACTAGCTCCCTGCAACTGATCAAACAAATCATCAATTCTCGGCAAAGGATACCGATTCTTGATTGTCACTTTATTGAGCTCGCGATAATCTATACACATGCGCATAGTACCGTCCTTCTTCTTGACAAACAACACTGGAGCTCCCCAAGGAGAAGAGCTGGGACGAATAAATCCCTTGTCAAGAAGTTCTTGCAGCTGAGACATAAGTTCTCTCATCTCTGTAGGAGCAAGACGGTACGGCGCCCGAGCAATGGGACTTGCTCCCGGGACAAGATCGATACGAAATTCGACTTTCCTAACGGGTGGTAACCCAGGTAAGTCATCGGGAAAGACTTCCGGGAATTCATTAACTACTTTTATATCCTCCATTTTCTGCTTCTCTTTCTTCCCATTCATCACATAAGCAATGAATGATTCGCACCCTTTTTGGATGCATTTACGGGCCTTAATAGCAGTGATGAGACTCTGCATATTCTTCCGTCGTTCCCCATATATATAAACTTTGCTATTATCAGGAAATTTAATCGACACCATTCGCTTTCCGCATAGGATTTTAGCATTATGAGTTCCAAGCCAATCCATTCCAATAACAATATCAAATCCTTTAATCCCGATAGGTAACAAGTCAGCCTTTAAAATTCGTCCATTAATCTCCACCGGACATTTCTCGTACACATGATGTACCGTAACTAACTCTCCGTTCGCGACTTCTATAACACAAGTATCATCTAATGGTTTCATCGGTATGTTTAGACGCTTACTAAAATCATGAGACACAAAAGAAAAATGTGCCCCAGAATCAAAAAGGACATAAGCAGGCTGTGAGTTTACAATAAGTGTACCTGCCACCACATCCTGGTCTTCTTTGGCCTCATCAAGAGTCATCTGAAACGCTCTTCCCTTCGTCTTCGCTGGTTCTGTCTTCTTATTGCTTGCGGTAGAAACTAACGTCTCATTCTTCTTCTTGGGACAGTTGGTGCTGTAATGACCCTTTTCATGACAATTGAAACATTCCACTTCACTGATATCTTTCACCTTGCAATCTTTAGCCTGGTGACCCGGAAGACCACATTTATAGCACCCACTAGTGCCCTTCTTACATTCCCCACCGTGCTTCTTTCCACACTTCTTACACTCTTTAACTTCACTTTGCTTAGAAACCCCTGATGAAAAACGACTCTTCTTGTTTGCTCCAGAGATTCCTGAAGACTTTCGCTTTTCCGCAAATGCTTGTCGTTCCTTAACCTTTTTCTCTATTATACTCTCGACTCTAGCCGCAGATTCAATGGCTTCATCAAGAGTTGTAGCTTTGCTAACTTCTAGCGAGTAGTCCGCCGGCAAACCATTAACATATCGGTTTATCCTGCCAGCCTCGGTCGGTAATGTATCTTCCAGAAATGGCAGCATCTCACAGAACTTTTTAGTATACTCATCAACCGTCTGTTTATCCTTTGCAAGAGCAAAGAATTCATTAACCAAATTCTCCCGATGCCTAGCCGAACAGAACTTGCCTTTTAATCGCTGAACAAACTCTTTCCAAGATAAAGCATCAACAAAATCACTTCCCTTGGTTCGGCGGAGAGTATTCCACCAGTCAAGAGCACTCGCCTTTAACATTTGAGAAGCGAATCCAACCTTCAAATCCTCTTCACAACGACATATGTGAAGAACTTGTTCCATTTCAGTTAACCACCGTATTGTTATTCGCGGATCCATCTCTCCGTTAAACTCCTTTGGCCGATAGGACATAAAGTCCTTGAAAGTACAGGCTCCTTTAGTCTTGAACTGAGGCTGTGATTTGGAAGATGAATCTCCCTGAGAAGAAGTTTGTCTCGGATTAGTGCCTTCAGGAGCCACACTTTTCTCGCTATCTTCAGGTTGTGACTTTGATCTTTCGCCCAGTCGCTCATCCAAAAGACGAGTCATTTCCTGTCTGTTTTGTACTTGTGAATCATGTAACAATTTCTGAATCGCCTCCAAAGTCAATGGAGGTGGGTTGGCCTCACCCCTAGAATTGCCATCGTCAACGGCTTGGGGCTGTCGGGGAGGAATAGGAGGCCTTGCATTAGGATCCGGATTTTCTGCGTACGATCCTTGACCACTTCTAGTTCGCATTTTGCTATAAAATTTTCAAATACTTTAGTCTTTCATAATATATCAAAATATTAGTTTACTACTTTTCCACTAGTTTCCCAGTATTCCCTCGCGGTTACACTAGTCACAATACGCGTCCTGTGATTATGATAATACGGGCCCATATTACCATAATCACCTACACATGTTGTTCCCGATGTTTCCGCTCGGTTCCACTGTTCACTAGTATCAATTAGCTACTTTTAACTCATAAATATATTCATAAAATACCATTAGCAAATAATGTCTTATTTCCTTAAGACATATCCATTTATGTAATTCACTTTAACTAACTATTTTACTAGTCTAAGCCTAGGAGTGGAATGATCCAATCCTAATTCGCTTAAACTATGGCTCTGATACCAACTTGTAACGCCCCAACTTTTCAAACCATTTTTAATACATAAAAACGTATTTTACAAAATATGGTTTAACAAAAACCATGTTATTTGTTTAATTACAATCAAAAAGGGGAGTTACAATTACATATCAGACCATAAGCTTAAGAGAAACGGATTCAACCAATACCAAATATGGAAGCTGTATCCAGCTCCACTCCTTTGCACCTAGTGCTTATTTAGCAACTTCAAACTATCTCACAGCCTTATACCTGATTCTGGAATACATGGCATAAAAATAAAATACGTAAGACAAATTGTCTCGTGAGTTACATGAGTTTTAGACTCAAACTTTAAATTTCTTTTACTAACTTGTATAAACATTCGTAACATAAATCTTTGTCAAAACTACATAATATACACATATTATACCTTTTTACTTTTCAAAAGCATCATATATCAAACTTTGCAAAAATAATGTCTTTTATACTTTCTTTGACTGGTTTTATAAACTTGCTGGGATTTTTATACTTAGGGCATTAATCACTATAAGTGATACCCCAAGTCTCTACAATTAGAAAGAACGGATCAATACTAACGGTAGAATTGCTGAGGCAGTCTACTTCGCGAAGGGGTTGTCCCCAGTAGACTCCTTACCTAACCCGGGTAGGTTGGAACATAGTTCCCTTACTAACAATGCTAGCTACAATACCAGTCAAACATAAAAATATTCTTCTGAAACCAAAACATTACTTGCACAAGAAATGGCTAAATGCCAAGCTTTTGACTCACACATATCTCTATCATAATTTAGGCTATCGCCAAGAATCATACTTTCAAATATAGCAGTTAACTTTCTATTTAAACTAGAAAGTGGACCATTTTTGCAAATATTTTTCACATATAAAAATAATATATGAAATCTGAAAAATACTTACTTACTTGCCATGTATCCCAAAATGGATAAAAATGCTACATGTACTCACCGAATAATTCTTGAAATGTCGTTTAGGTGTCCCTCGGTTCTTTACCCTTTCGGTGCCCGATTATTTGACTTGCACCTATATATAGTATATGATACATTAATTTACATTTTAATTGACTCTATAACATGTTAGAGTCTTTATTATACCATCAATTGGTCAAAGCAAGTGTATAACTCAACTTTAGTTAAATTGTATTTTATACGTATTTTACTACAGTACCCTCGGAGGGTCGTATTTCAATTCCGATAATTTTTTATAAAGTTTTGGACCATATTAGACCTATGTTTAAAATTTGAGGTCAATTGGACAAGTTTTGAAACATTTCTAAAAAATGAAAATCACTTGACAGGAGACTCTTGAACTGAAACTGCATTTGCAGCCTGGCGCAGGGCGCGCCGCGCCTAGGTGAGGGGCGCACCGCGCCTATCGAGCAGAAACCCAGAATTCCCCGATTTTTATGCTAAATTTCCCAATTTCTCATATTAAGGGCTGAATACTCCACTTAATCGATAGGGGTTTGTTCCAAGACTAAAACCCTTCAATTTCTTCAAGTTTTAAACCATTAAAATCGGATTAATCACAAGAACTCAAATTCTAGGGTTCTTGTTCAAAATCTCAATTCTTGAAGAAATAGCATCCTACTTCCATTTTCTTAGATTAAGTACTTTTAACATGGCTTAATGGAAGTGTTGAATCATTTAAACTACATGATTGATAACCGAAGTTGCCAATTTCAGTTTCCTTTGAAAAACCATCAAGAACTTAAACTAAAGCTTTGATTTCTTACCTTGGAAGTTTGGAATCACCAATTCCAATTGTTCCTCTTCAATTCCTTGCTTCAACTTCCTTGCTTCTCCAACTCTTGGACTGTCAAGACCCGTAGCTCAAGAACTCTCCAGAGAATGTTTCTGATTTTATGAAGGTTTATGAGATATTTTCTCATTTTTATATTTTCTATATTTTTAGTTTTGGTCCCTAAAGTTAACTTTCTTGAACTTTGGCCACCAAAACCAACTATCTTTCCATGGAATCATTTCTTTTACATTTTTAGTCCTAAACTATAATAAATTTTTATAATAATTTCTGCATGTGGTCAAATGACCAATTTACCCTTTTTGGTCAAAATTCACTATTCACACGGTAAAAAGTCTAAATTTCGCATAAACTCTTATTGTTTATTTTATTATCTCCCATATACATATGATTTTACATAATGGTCTTATAATTGTCGAAAGACCGTTTTACCCTTCGACCGTAATTTCTCATAATATTACATATAACACTTTAATTACACACATTTTAGTTTACATATTTATATATTACAAATTTTCGGTCGTTTCACCAACTGTAGTGTCACGCTACAGCCAGAGGGACTAGTTCTACTTTCCAAAAACCAACTAAAAACACAATTCCAAAACCAATTCCAAAAACTAAATCAAGCATGAACTAAACAAAACCAAACCAAAGCCTAAACTAAGATTACTTACTGAAATCAGAAACTAAGTTCAAAGTCCAGAAGCAAATAAACAAACCAATCAAACCAAACAAGCATCCAAACACAATTAATACTAAAAAGTGCAATAAAACCATAAATCGAATGATTACTTCAATTAAAAACCAATTCCAAAGATCCAAGGTACTGAAATTCGAAAATAATAAACCTAGACTACTCCTACTAATCTGATCAATCCAGAAACAATAGACTAGAAGCTAAACTAAACTAAACTAATAATGAATTGAAAGTGAAAACATAAAAAATACCAAGAGTGTTGCTGAAATTCCGAATTCTTTAGTCAAAGAAGCCTTAAGTCCACCTTAGGGGTCGTTCTTCGCCTCCTGATTTCAACCTAATGACCTCTATTTATACTTGTAAAATCTGTCGATCCGCGGCGCGCAAGGCTTGAGTCCGCGACGCGCGGGTCACCTTATCCCCGTTTTTTCGCTATTTGAATCGTCTGACCTTCGATGTGGCGCGACGCGCATACTTCCTTTCCCAAGGTGCGTGTATGAATTCGACTGAATTGGCTTTGATCCAAACTTCTTTCATTTTGTCCGCTTTTAGTCCCTGTTTTCAACATTTTCTTGCACACAAGCACTAGCACAAAAAGTGAGAAATACCAATACAACTATGATATAAATTCACCAAGAATAAGGCTTAACAACGACTAAAATACTTGATATTGATAGGCGTTGTCAATGATTTTGAAAGAATGCAACTTCATGGTGAACTTGAGATATATTATCACTCTTTGCATAATAATGATCGATTTGTTAGTTTGAATGGAATTGCCGAGCTTTCTCGTTTGATGGTGGCAATGGGGAAACACCCTTCTTATCCTTTTGTTTATAGGTTATTAAAGTTGATTTTGGTTTTACCCGTCGCAACCACAACAATAGAAAGATGTTTTTCCGAAATGAAGCTCTTGAAGACCGACTTGCGTAACAAAATGGGTGATGACTATATGAACGATGCATTTATTTGTAATGTTGAAAAGAAAACCCTTATAGAAGTTAAGATTGAATATGCAATGGATCGCTTTCAAAAAATGTGTACTAGGAGATGTCAACTTTAAAATGTAACATCTTTTATTATATTTAATGCAATCGTATTTTTTAATTTTTTAAAATCTTATTATATTACATAAAAAAATTGGTGTCACTCCTGCTCCACATTTCTGGTTCCGCCTCTTAAAAGACTTCACAAATTTTAAAGATAAGTCAAAGATCATACACGAGAATTTGCTCTCTAAAAAATAAATAAAGGTGTCCTAAATTTGATATTAGATATATCATATATAACTGTGTAACAAAAAATAATTGTTTTAAATAATGTTATATTAAATAATCGCTTTAAATAAAAAAAGAAAAATATGATATTGATGATGGTATAAATATTAGGCCTGGAAATCGTGTTGTTTCGTGTCTTGTTCGTGTTGGGTTGGCGGGTTGAGATAGCTTGACCCAAACCCGGCACATTTAATTATCGTGCCGTATCGTGTCAACCCGTTTATTTTCGTGTCGGGTTGGCATATCAACCCGTTTACTTTGTAAATGTGTCGTATCATGTTATATTAAGACACCGAGTAGGTTAAAAGAGTAAGAGTTTGAGAGGTGAAAAAATAAAAAGTGAATAACCGGAATAAGTAATAGTTTGAGAGTTGGTTGGACGAAATTCACAATAAGTTTAAAGGAAAGAAGTCACAGTGAGGGGAAAGTTGCCGAATGCAATTGTAGAGTATAATATATTAATGAAAAAATGATAATCTAAATTTATGTATTGACTCGGGTAAACTAATTAGTGGCTTCTAAATTACAAAACAATTCAATCTTAAAGTTTTCTTTGACATTTGACATTGGTTTCAGGCATGCACAATTTACCTAAATAATTAAAAAAAACTTGTATATAAATAAACGGGTCATTATCGAGTTAAAATGTTGGACTTAACCTAACTCGTTTAATTTTCGTGTCGTGTCGTATCAACCCATTTATTAAATAAGTTGAAATCTCTAAACAAATCCGTTTATTTTTATGTCGTGTTCGTATCATTTTTTTTGTCGTGTCGAGAATTCCCACCTCTAATAAATATGCATTAATAATTATTAACTTGCAAAATGAAATACTTGCACAGAATATATAAAAAAAAGAATATCAGACTTAAGAAAAACGAAAGAGAAATGAATAGAGCAATTTCTGAATTATTATTTTTTTTTAGAACGGAAATTTAACCTTATATAACCTATTTCTAAACCACATTTTAAATTCCACATGTGTCTCTAACAAGGTTTGAACCCTTGAACTCTCAACCTCAAGGAATGAAGGCAACACCGATACCGTTATGCTAAATGCTTTTTTGGTAATTTCTTACTTGACAAAGAAATTCTCTTATTTAAAAAATTTTAAATTGAATCGTTATCTCCAAGTTAAAAAAACACTATCCGATTAATTAGAAAAGAAAGAGCACGTAAGTCAATTTAGGCGAGCATCCCACCTGTCTGCGGCTCCTCTGGTTGGCTTTCCATTTCAATGTAAACCGGATATAAATCCAAATTTGGTACCTCATTTAATGAAGATTTGTACGTTAAGCGGTTAAGATACCTACCACAATCTACAACATACAAACAAAATTTTAAATTTTGTTTAGAAACATTAATAATTCATTCAGCATAAAAATGTTTTGAATATTAAAATAATAATTTGTTATTCATCTATTTAACTACCTTACCGAAGAGAATACTTTCATATAGGGTTTTGGATTATTCGATCTTAAATTATTTAAAAATTACCAATTATCCTTCTAGATTGCTTTATGATATTAACTTTTGTGATAGAAGTACAACTATTGATCTTCAAAATCCCACACATGAAATCCGATATTCAAATTTTGCGATTTACCCGGATTGATTGACTTGAACGATTTACCATTCTTTATTTCTGTGATATTACACAATCAAGTATACGAGCTTCTCGATAAGACATTTTTTCTAAAATGTCGATGGTTCTAATCAATCTCAAGTGTTACTTCATCATTAGAGATTAGTCAACCCTTTTGACTAAAAGAATATCTGTTATTAATTCATATTTAATCTTCAAAATTTTATAATTTATTGATTAATTAATTTCTTATTTTGATTTTTGGTATTTAATATTAAATTCATCTTAATAATATGATTTTAATCTTCATGAAATATCATGCGACATAAAAACCTAACTAGAAACTCTATTTTGTACATTATATTATATTGATTTTATTTATTTTATGTAATGTTATTGCTAACACGTTTCCTTTTATAAATATTAATATATTTAAAAAACGACAAATTAGTGAAACTTTCATAAATCAACTTTTAAAAATGACAAATAATTAAGTCCTATCAAAGTTGATGCATTTTTGTTTAATAAAGCAAGTTACAAACTGACGTATCAAAACCAAAACAAAAACTAAAACAGATCATCGACTCATAACTAAAATTCAGAATATGTATTCCATATTTCCATCCACCCAAATAAAAACGCACAAATCATAAATAAACATTTATAGCAAAAATTAATTCGAACATCACCAAACTAAAAAGATTAAAAAAACATTTAACCATAAAAAGGGTCTAAAACCTTTAAACCCTAACAACAAACCGGGCCAGCCCAATCCCATATAACCCGAACAGCCCAAGCCACTCCCATAACATCACCGGTTCAAAAAAAACCGAACAGCCCAAGCCGGTTCCCATCATGACATCATCACTCTTGACACCTCATCTTTCTCTATATCAACTACCACTTTTCCATCACTCCAACACATCATCATTCCATTCCCCACCTAGCCACGTGGCTCTTGACACCGTGGCAACTGTTTCAAACACTCCGAACAAAGATACTCCAACGAAAACGTTTCTTCATATTCACTATTATGCACACACCTTCCACATTCAACACACCGCGGTATGCAAATAATACACGCCCTACAAAAATCCTGACACCCGTCTTTCAGTTGACAGCTAACAGCTGGACAGTCGTACACCAGTCTTAGATTTTGACACCTAGGACACACTTCAACATCGATCGCACGATCATCGTCAGATTGTTGGTACAAGTTTCCAAGATGATAATAACGCGGATTGTGATCGTGTTTTTCAATCCCTAATAAACGTTTCAACTCTTCAAAATGGTCGAGTGTTATTCCATAAAAACCACCGGTTCTTATGTGTTTGATTCCCGTTTCCGCAATTGAATTGAACGACTTTAAATTGTTTAAAATCCCTTCAATTGTGAGTCGTGTACATCCAGGAACAGTTAGCTATATTAAAAGATGGAAAAAAAAAAAGTTAGAAAAATCAAAAATGAATATTTAAAAGAAAATCTCCAATAAAGTCTCATTATTCTGAGTCAATTTATGAAAACGTCTCAAAATTAATTTTATTTACAGAAAATGACAACATACCAGTTAACGTATTTAGTTTAGCAATTTCTTCCGGTTTACCAGATTTCCTAAATTAAAAATCTCCAATAAAGTCTAATTATTTTAGGTCTGTTTATGAAAAAAATCCTATTATTTTGTATAAAAAAAAAATTCAACATTGGAACTTTTTCATAAACTGACAAAAAATAGTGGGACTTTACTGAAATTTTCCAATCTAGAAAACCTGGTAAACCGAATAAAAGGGCTAAACTGAATACGTTGTCATTTTCTGTAAATAAATTTAATATTGAGACTTTTTCATAAATTGACTCAAAATAATGGGACTTTATAGGAGATTTCAGATATTTAAAAAGTTAAAATAATTGCGTACCTTTGTTAACTTAGGGTTTGTTTCGAGTACACGTCGTAAACCATCATCGGTGATTTTTGGGCATTTTATTAGGCTAAGACACTGTAAATTACCTTCAGCTCTGTTGGTTAACTGAACAAGAATCTCATCAGTGATTCTTTCATTCAATGGCTGATCAATATGAAGATTTCTCCATAAAAGAGAATCGTTACGAATGGTGGAACATAAAGATCTACAAACACGTTCCACTAATAAAAGGTCTCTGGTTTCAAGATAACTAAGAGCTAAAACAAAAGCTTCATGAGGGTCACCACCATTAACATCAGGAGAAATATTTACAAATTCTTCAGATTTTGGGAGATGAAGAGTTGGAAGGCCGTGATTTTCGAATGACATTATGTCTACTGAATAGTGTTGATCGATTAGACATGTTCCAGGACCTTTTGTATCTTGGTAAATGAAATTGTTGGGAAAAGATTGGAACCTCATGGCACTGTTCCAGAAGAAATTAAAACCTGCAAATAATCCGTAATCTTCTTTGTGGTTTGTGATTCTGTTTCGAGTGCATTCGCTATAATCCATTTCTACATCTCCTAGCCATCCTGTAAGCGCGGTGAATGTGGTGCTGATATCAATGTCCATGCCGAATGGATCTGATGGTAACATGTCGATGATGTCTTTTGAGACAGAATCCTGTGAACCGTTTTTATCAGGCGTCTCTCTACTGTGATTGAATAGATCATGGAGTTCACCATGAACACCATTCATCATTCTCAATGGTGAAACGATGTTGTCTTCTGATGTATGAGTAGGGAAAATCGGACGTTGAGAGAAGTTTAATGTCATTATTGATGACGAAAACAGGAATTGTGATTTTAGCAGGATAGAACCCGAAATCGAGGAAACAACAAGCAAGTAAATGACAAAATGACAAAAGGAAAACGGAGAAGAGGACGAACTCGATGATTTTTTTATCGTTTTATTCTTTGACTTTATTTATTTATTTTTTTTTTTTTGATGATTACCGGAAGCTAAATACTCCGTATAGCGGAAGTAGAAAAATTAACAAGAAAACCCTCGATTTTGGGGGCAAACTAAAAAACGCGCCGAAAATTTCACAGAGTTTCTTGTATCAGCTATAATACAGAATATAGACCGTGAGAGATGATGATGAAACAACGAACACTGTACAAATAAAGAATCAACGGATAATAATAACGCCCTAACGTTCAAAACCGATATACCTAATTCACGTAAACGGAACACAAAATCAATCCGAAAGAACGGAATCGAGGAAATTAAGAAGTGGAATAACAAAACCTGATTGGAACCGCGAAAAAACCCAAACTTTTGTTGAGAACGAACGCCAATCGACAGAGGTTGAAGAGAGACAACAAGCCGTTGTTCGGTGTCCGGTGTCCGGTGATCGAGATAATCAAATCGGCGTTAGGGTGAATCGATATCGGGTGAATGCAGATGACATAGAAGGAATAGAACGGAATTTGGATTCCGATTTGGGGGAATCTGTCGATGGAGTTGGAAGATTTCTAGAGAGAGAGGGGAAAGGAAGGAAGGAAGGGGGTAATGTGTAGAGAGAGAAAGAGTGTGGGAAAAGAGATGAAGGAAATTGTGTTGTAGGGAGTATTACTATGACTAGAAGAGGTAGATACCGACACGTGTCCGGTTGGTAGGGTTTTACTGGTTATTGGATATAAGATGTGGCGGGAGTCCAAAATGTATCTATTTTTGCGCCCCGCCGTTTGTGAAGATATTTACCGGAAACCGATAAATACGACAATGGTAATTAATGGTCAAAAATTGTGCCTCTATTTTGTTGGATCTGAATTCCCTGTTTTAACTCCACACCATCCATCCATTTCTCATGAATATCACATATATATTTGAATTATAAATATATAATATATTTATTTTGTTTCTTAAAATATGATATAAAAATTAAAATGTCGAATAAACTTAAAAATGTTTAAATACTTTTTTTAGATAATTAAAAATATTAAATGCAAGCTAAGATGTTAAATGTAAATTGAAATACAAAATTTTAAAGTTTTCCGAACATTATATTTTATAATAATAAGATTTTCAAAAGAGGTAGTATGTATACTAATTAACAATTATAATAGTACAAAATAACACAAGATTAAAATTATATTAAAATGTATTAAGGAGAATGGTTAATATTTAAATTACTCAATTTTAACAGTGACCAAATAAGTTATTGTAAAATTCAATAACCATAACTATAATTATAAAATATGTTTTTGGTTTTATTTATATTCAATTTACAAACAAATAGTATCTAAGATGATATGATTTAATGAATGTTTATTTAAGGATGGAAAGAATTTATTTATTTTTATCTTTTCAACTCTCATGTCACATTAGTTTCTGTGGATCTTTTTACTTTCTTCTTTCATTACTGAAACTGATTTTTTCTAATCTTTCTAACATTCAATGTCACATCAGTTTTTTAATATTAATATTAAATAAATAATACCAAAAATAAAAAATAAAATTTTATTTAAATAAAACACACCATATTTAATCAAAATATTCATGAAATTTTTACAATGACCAAAAATGACAAGTTGTGCCAAAATCTATTTAATTCAAGATTTTATAAGAAAGGTAAAATAAATTAATTTAAAATAATACAATGACCATTTTTGTAAATTAATTTCAAGTATATATATATATATATATATATATATATATATATATATATATATATATATATATATATATATATATATATATATATATATATATATATATATATATATATATATATATATATATGTATGTATGTATGTATGTATGTATGTATGTATGTATGTATGTATGTATGTATGTATGTATGTATGTATGTATGTATGTATGTATGTATGTGTGTGTGTGTGTATATATATATATATATATATATATATATATATATATATATATATAGGTTAAAATTAAATGTGAATTGTATCTATCCGTGTGAATGTATGACAAAATGTGGAGCTTCCGATCAAAATGATTTATGGTTTTAAATGTAGGGGCCTAATTCGTAAATATATGGAAATTAATTAATTAAATTTTACAATTAACCACCTAGAAATGGTATTTTAATCTACTAATTCATATTTACAAAAATGGTAATACAACCCCTACTAGAAATGGTATTTTAATCTATATAAGGTTAAAATTAAATGTGAATTGTATCTATCCGTGTGAATGTATGACAAAATGTGGAGCTTCCGATCAAAATGATTTATGGTTTTAAATGTAGGGGCCTAATTCGTAAATATATGGAAATTAATTAATTAAATTTTACAATTAACCCTCTAGAAACGGTATTTTAATCTACTAATTCATATTTACAAAAATGGTAATACCCGATTTTTCTCCTACTTTTGGTGGGATTTTCATTTAATACACAATTATCTTATTTTATAATATTTAAATCTACATTATATGATAAATATTTAATTCAATTAAACTAAAAATGCAAGCGTTTCTTCATATTACGGTGATCAAATATGATCATTCCATCCGTAAAGAATATGACCTCGTTCATAAACTTTTTGAGAATTAACATTCTTAGCAAAAACTAGTTCATATATTCTCAAGAATAACAATTTGCATCGAAATACTAATCATTTTTATGGCAACGTTGACACATTCTCATGAAAATCATGTAAAAATACAAATCAAAATGAAATTCTTTTAAGAATATGTATGTTTTTATAATTATTCTTAATGAATAAGCATTTTAAAATAATAGACATTCTTAAAGAATAGGTTAATTACATTCGTTCTCAAATATGATACAAGTACATTCTATAAGAATGAAAAATGAATTTGATACTCATAATATCATTAAAAGAAAAAATGACATTATTAAGAGAAATAATAGACATTCTTGAACGCAATGGAAGATATTCTTGATGAGTAAGGCACATGCTGAAATAATATTAAATTCTGGAAAAATATCCATATTTAAAGAAATATTAATTCTGAAAGAATATGCAAAAAAACACAATTCTAAAATAATAGCATTTTGTTTAAACTCGACACCATGTATAAAAGAATCAATAGAATCAAGTCCATCAACTTTGTTCTTTTTTTTCTGATTCTTGTTGCCTGCAAAAAAAATATATTAAGTGGACAGTGGAGGTTGGTGTCTGGTGGGTAGTTTAAATTGGTCAGGTCGAGGTTGGTTTGTAGGGAGATACAAGGTGGGGAAGTGAAAGGAGATCGGCGATTGTGGATTAACTGTGGACTAGGTTATTAGAGACCGGTCTTCGTCGACGGTTAGAAGCAAGTGAGGTGGTGATGTTCTAGGGTTTAGACAATATGAAGGAGAAGAGAGAGTGGAGCGTGTAGACGGTGATGGTGGGAAAGGCTAACCGGAAAGAGAAATAGACAGAGGAGGGGAAGAAAAAGGGAAGGAAAAATATAACAGGGTGGAAGAATACGATGACGGCTCCTTAGGATTCTTCCACAATTATAGGCTTTATTTTAGGTAATTGGTTTATTATTTAGGGATAATAATTTAATAACATTGAGAATACCGAAATTACTCCTATCAATTGACTGCTCTAGAATTGGTTATACATTCATACAATATTTATGGTTTATATATATATATATATATATATATATATATATATATATATATATATATATATATATATATATATATATATATATATATATATATATAAACCATAGGTTCAATGCAGAACCAAAAATATATTGTCTAACTGCAGAACCACCCTTATAACCGTTAGATCATTATTTCAGTGGATTAGATTAAAAAGGGTACACCATAAAAAATTATACCCGTTTACAGTAAATTATATCCAATAAAGGGCATACTGGGTTTCTTCTCCAAATAATCAAATCCAGAATCGTGTTCAATTAGCGTCGACTTCAAATTCTCTCGGATCACAACATATTCTTCCAGGACTACAAGTGACGGATCAGATTTGCCAATTGCGAGAAGAGTATCACTCCACAAGTTCCTGGAGAAGAGAAAAGACAGGGCCACCGTAAGAGTTCCATACCAATTACACAATCCATCTTCAAATCGTAAATTTGATCTCAATCTATAGCCATATTCCTACATCAAAAGAAATCTGTTTGTATTACCGGTATGTTTATTATTTCATCTTCTTATTTTCATTTTTTCCAGGTTGAGAAAACCACAACGAATTCACAAAAACCCTAACCTCGGATCACATTCTCTATTCTCCCATTGCACATTATCGCAATCATCTTTTTCCACTTCTGTAATTATCGTCGCAATCACCGATTGGAAAAGCAAGAAGCAAATTAACTGTAGTACTTGACACTTATGGATCACCGTCTAATCTTTAGGTTTTATCCTATCGATAATTTTTCCTTCTTTTGAATATAAAAAATGTCGATTTTGATGGTTTTTAGTTGTTTTAAATTCTTTGGTTTTTTTAGTTTCTATAGATACGATTTTGTCTTATTGCAATTTGGGTATTTTGTTTCCACAGAGTTAATTGATTTTTAATGATTCTGTTAAGAATTTATATACATTCTCAAGATTATGTCAATAAAGCATTTGTGCAACCTTTGGAATTGTTGGTACTGGTCACAACCACAAGTGCTTCAACTCTTGTTAGTTAATGAATCTCCTTTTATCTGTATATCTCAGTTTCCCACTGTAGGAGTAATTTCAATCTGTTGAAAGATAACTATCAAAGTTTCCAAGTAATACAAGTAGGATATCCATGATATTCTTTCAACTCTTAAGTCTGATTTATGGTCTGGTTAATTTTAAAACATAGTTGGGTGGATTGTGGTTTTCTTCATCTGTAGTCGTGAACCCACTATAATTAGGGTTGTTTGGATGTAATTTTTCACTATGAATTTAAAAACTAGAAAAGAGCAACCGTTTGATTAAAGTTAGATGGTTAGCTTTGGTCTTAACTTCTAACTCCTGCTGTGGGTGAGTTTTTAAGATCCAAAAATGGTTTAACTATATTTGAGTTAGTATCCATAGATAGTTTTCATGAGTTCTTGTTTCTTGACCTTATTTTGTTTTTATTAATAATTTTAATCAGTTGTTCGTTACCTAGACAGGAAATTTAAGTTTTTTATGCATAATTTTGATTTTTGGTAGGTTGTGAGCCTTACTCTTTTGCAGTTTGTTATGATTTTTTATGAGAAAAGAAGTTAAGTAATGTTCATCAATGAACATATGTTCATCAATGAACTATGACCATCAATCAGCAGATTACGGCGTAGTGGTTAGCTATCTCATTTTCATTAGTTAATTTGCAGGTTGTAGAATATGCAAATGCTTTGATATTGCGATGAGAGTCAGAGGAATCAATACAAACTAGAAACACTGGTTGCAGGGGATATTTATGTTCATCAATGAACATATGTTCATCAATGAACATATGTTCATCAATGAACATATTTTGATTTGATACCTTGATACTGAATCGTGATATGTTCTTATTCTTTTAACTTTGCTCATGTAATTGTTTAAGACTTTGATCAATGTAATGGTTGATATTATTGGGATTGAAGTTTTCCTTGTATTTTGATCAAAGGGAGAGAGAACACAGAACCTTGCACATGTAATTTACATGTGTTCATATATTAACATATGTAATTTACATGTGTTCATATATTAACATATGTTCATCAATGAACATATGTTCATATTCATATGAACTGCGCAAATTTATCGGATACGTACTTTTAATTTGACCATCATACCCTTTATCATCAAAACTAGATCAACGGTGAAAAATATGGTTCTGCAGTTAGGCAATATATTTTGGTTCTGCATTGAACCCATCCCTATATATATATATATATATATATATATATATATATATATATATATATATATATACTAGTTGTAAAACCCGTGTATTACACGGGATGATACAAAAAATTATTAATTAAGAATATCTAAACATTAATAATTTTACAAAAGAAATTTGTTTGTGTATCGTGACATCTTGCTTTTGATTTTTACTATTACGAATTTATATTTTGATAAATATAATTGATTATGATAATGTCACCGGTACTAAAATCAAATTCACTATTATGATTGGAATCGTTCTTCAAAATATTATGACGTCAATTGTCTCTCTATTGTCTCCCAAATCATTCTACACAGGCAGGCGGTCCAAAATGGAGTCGAGTTTGGCAGAGACATCATCAACTACCTTTTTGATACAGTCAGGAAGAGGTGTAGCTGACATTGTTTGGAGATCCTCCATAACCTGAATATTCAAGTTGGTGCAGAGTTTGAGTTGCTCAATAGGACCTTCCATTGTGCCGGTGATGGCTTGCAATGTGTGTGTAAGCATTTGAAGAAGAAGAGCATGAGTTCTTCTGAGGGAGGAGTTCTCGGCCAGGACCCCATTAAGGTAGCTGGCCATGTGGTCCATTGTGGCGGTTAGCTTGGTTTGTACGATGGTAACGAGTTCAGGAACTTGTTTTTGACATTTTTATACCTCGTCAAGCATCTTTTGGGCTGTTTTCATCATATTGATTGCATCAGATTCCCGTTGAGCATCAATTGTTGCGAGACCATCATGGATGATTTTTTCAGCTTGACTATCGCAATGTAGAAGAATATCTCTTTTCTCTAGTGCAGCTACTCGATCTTTGAGTTCGACAATTTCTTTAACCAGAGCCTCCTGATTTTGTGAGGCTTTTAAATCAGTCAGAAGGATGGTTAAGGCGTCAACCTTCTGATGTAGAGAGTCGTCTTTAAGTAGGGAGGTGACTGATTGAGGGGGAATCTGTGTGACATCTTTATCGGAGGATGAATTGGTATCACTAAGGTCGACCAGATGCATTTGGGATGAAGAAGGTTTATCGACCTCTTGATCAGCACCAAAGAGAGAGGTTCTGATAGGCACTGATTGAGTTTCAGAGATGATGAGTCTGGAGTCGGACTCAGTAGGTTGTTCGACTGTATTCTTCATCATTGTATTTTGCTGAAGGTCGAGAGCAAGAAATTTGTCCTAAGTGAGAGGGACGATTGCGGAGGCAATCTTCGACCAATCGGTTTCAGTGGTATCAAAAATATAGACGGGAGTGTCTACCAGTTTATTGAGAGAGGAACTCAGAAAGGAATCAATCTGTAGAGTGAGGGCATTGATTCGCTTTCGTTCTGATTTGATCGTTTCCGAATCAGTGTTGGAAGATGGTCCAAATGTCGTGAGAGTTTGAAGTTCCTTTTGTTTAAGCTCAAATTGTTGTTTAAGACGTTCGACTAATAACGTCTGTTCATGGACTGCGGTCTGGAATCTCCATTTTTCAAATTCGGTTGCATCAGTTGGAGGTTGAGTGAGATCTGGGATAAGGGTAGCAGAAGGGTTGTCTTCAGTGACTGGTTATTTCTCTTTAGTTTTCGGAGGTGAGTTATGTTTTTCCACCATAATCATATCTTCCTGAGTATCTTCTGAGTCTGTAGAGTTCTGTCTTTCTTCCAAATTTTCTGACTCGGAATCTTTAGAAGATGGTTCAGATGTCTAACAAGAAAGAACATAAGTTAGAGGGTGGAAACGTATTCCAGATGTAACACATACCTGAGGGAAACCAATCTAAATGTATCATTGAGATAGTAAAGTTTGGATTAAAAGTGATTTGGATACTCAAAAATTGTAGATTTATGATTTCCATTTTCTTATCTGTGAAGTTAGAACAAGGTAACCAAGCAATGGGATACCTGGATTTCTCAAGTGACAATGATCAGGGCACTTGGTTTTGACTTATAAGAAAAGTAAGTCCAATTGTTGTTTTTAAATGAGCATAGTTATAAGTTAGGAAGTTTGGAGATAACCAGAAAGAGAGTAGATAAAAATATCAGAAATTAGAAAATTTCGAACGGGAATCAGAAGGGGGGTCAGAAATAATAGACTTCTGAATATTCAGAAAGGGTGTTTTAGGAGTAAGAAACTTCTGAAAAGTCAGAGAGGGGGTTCAGAAGTAAGAAATTTCTGAAAAGTCAGAGACGGGGTTTAGAAGTAAGAAACTTCTGAAAAGTCAGAAATGGGAAAGAAAGTGGTACCGTTATGCTTTTTCGTTGTTTCTTTTTAGGAGGTTGTTTGGATGGTGAGGACCCGGAAGCTTTCTTTTTGGGTTTCTTGGGGGCCACACATTCTTTGAGAGAGTGAGGGGGGTGGGGGTAATCGGGTACTCCCTTTGTTGTAGTGAGGTGGAAGGTGACAGCAGGCTCTGTCTGATCGGCTAAGTTCATAAGCGAGTCAGGTAATCTTCGGATTTTTCCAAAAATGGAGTCTATTTTTGGGCATTGGGTTTGGCTTCAGGCATGATTAATTTGTCTTCTTCGGATCTTGGTGGAGGGATTGAGATCTGAAGGGTTTGATAGATGTATTCGATGCACATGGCCCAAAAGCGTGCTGAGTGAATTTTTCCTTTTGGTTTCTTAGAGGTGGGTATATAGGAAAGAAAGTCGTCAAATAGGATTGCTGCATGGTCGTTTTCATAACCAGAATAGAGGCTCCAAAGAAGTTCCATGAGGCGTTTGCTTAACTGATCTGTACCGCCCATTTTGCCGGTTAAGCACTTAATGATGTAGTGAATCAGATATTGCCATAAGGGTGAGATGTGTCCTTTAGACATTTGAAATAGTTTTGGCAAGTCGTACATGTATCCCATCTTGTAAATAATGGATTCAAGTTGGCCATTGGTTGGGTGATCAAAAGTGGATTCATGGTAGGGAACTTGCAGTGCTGCGGCGAATATTTTCTTGTCGCGGATGATGTTTCGTCCGTCGTGTAGGGTTAAGGTATAACCGGTTGGGTATTTGGTGGCGGTGGAGACAATATCTTGAAGTAAGGAGACTGGTATAGCAGGTGGTGGATGAAAGAAAGCTCTAACCAGTTTGTGTCTTGACAGTATGTGAATGAGTATGCATAGATGTTGCTTGTAAACGGTGAGATCTTGTGATAGATAGAGATTGGTGATGGCAACAAGTACTGTTTCGTTGTCGTTTTTGGATTGGGAAGCCATTGGAGAGGTATGGTGCGAGAGACGAAGAGTAATGGAGGTTTAAGAGTTTTAGGGTTGAGAAATTGGATACGGCGGTGAGACAGAATGAAGATGATAGAGAGGGAAATTTGTAAGAGATGAAAGAGTGTGTGAGATTAGAATAAGAGGGAACGGTTATAACAAATTTGAAATAGTGTAAGGGACCGTCGGCTTAAGAGAATGAAGGGACGTGTGAACAGTTGTGTCAGAAAAGCGTATGCTTGGCATTAAATGCTGTGTAATGATGACAGGGAATGGTCCATTAAAGGACGGACATGTGTGGCAGAGAGAATATCCGTCGTGGAAATGCCGATTGTATTGTTTTCAATTATTGAGAATTAAATGTTGTTTGTATTTAATTTTCATTCTTTCATTAAATTTGTCTTGTTGAGATGTCTGAGGTACGATTTGTAATGAATGCAGAGGTTCTGAGTGTACTTAGAAATACAGGTAATGTATTAGAAGGATTGATTCAGAGAGAGGATTGAGTTCTGAATATTGAAGTTCGGAGAAGGAATTAGTATTTATGAGAGGTATTGATCAGAAGTGGGTATAGACGTGAAGGTTCTGATTGTAGTTCGGAGAGGGAAAACTCGGAAGCTGCCTTCTGAGTATGTCAGGTTAATGGAGAACTTATGAGTTGTCATTTATGCAGAGACAATCAATGGCGCCGACTGTTTAAGCTAAGCAGTCAAATCATGTAGTGCATCTCTATATTACTGATCTCGAAGCGATGAGGTGTCGTGAAATAGTGAAGGGAGAATAGTGATTTGTGTGCCTATAAGAGAGGGTTGCTCTTAAGCGTAGAGATCACATAAGAGATTGAGATATTAAGATGGCAGCAAGACGTCCTTTCAATCGGGATGAGAAAGTAGAGGTAAGAATGCAAGAAGGGGAATACGCAGGAGCTGTTTATGGAGGAGTGATCAAGTCAGTGTGGAATCATCGTTATGAAGTGAGGATGACTGCACTGACTGATAGAGCCACTGGTGGTCCTTTGAATGTGCATGTGGAGTTTGCTTATCTGCAGCTAGTTCCTCCTAAGGTGTTGGTGGAGTTTAAGCAATTTGACTTTGTGGAGGTATGGTATCGTCGAGGATGGTGGCCGGCTGCAATTTCGAGGAAGACGCCGTTTAACCAGTTCCATGTGGTCCTGGTTGATGGAACATGACTGTTTGTTGATGAGTCAGAACTGAGGATTCATCAGAGGTATCATCTCGGAGAGACTCCAATGTGGCAATATTACAAGCTCTGAAGGTTTGAGAAGAAGGGAGGCTGATTTTTGGTGAAGTGGGTTTGTGTTGGGCGATGTTGTGTGTTTTAGTGATGTTGTATTTGTGTTTGCGTTTTGTCGATTCCAGTTGACTATGTAATAGACTTGGTTTGAATGAATGAAAACTGGTTGTTGTGTTTAATCATTATTTGGGAATCTTTGTGAATGAGATAAGAGAATTTCTGAGGTTTAGATGGTTCTGATAAATGAGATGGCGAAAAGAAAAGTTTTGTCGTATATGGGATATGAAGAAGGATGGAGATAGGATTAGGTGAGGATGCGACATTTATGGGATAGCGAGAAATCTGCATTGATGCACGAGCGGTTATCGATTACGTCGGCAGATTTGCCAAACTGTCTAATCAACCGCTTAACCCATGATGCTGATGTGACATGTGCATTAACTGCCCATTAAGGTCATTATGACCTCTAGGACCTTGTGTTAGAGAAGATCAACAGACATGTGGATGGCTTATATAAAAAGGTTTTGGCTTAATTGATAACACATTGTACCAAGACTAAGTTTTCGACATGGCTCGTTATTTCTTCAAATGCTTGGATGAGGTTGAGGTGAAGCTTACCCAATGTGACTTTGTAGGGGGATTCTACGAGGGGGTGATCACTAAAACATGGAAGAGAAGGTGTGAAGTTCGACTGAGGTGTCTTCCAGATAACATAACTGGTGAGATGATGATTGTGAAGGTGAAGTATGACTGTCTTCGACCTATTCCTCCTACGGTGATTGTGGATTACAAGGTGGGGGATTATGTGGATGCCTGGGATCATCAAGGCTGGTGGTGTGGTGTTCTTGACAACGTGATTGGAGATGACGTGTATGATGTGGTGCTTTTGGCGGATGGAAAGCCTGTTCTTGTGTGTGATTTGTCTGTGCGAATCACACAAACCTTTTCGTATGGTAGTCCGCCAAAGTGGCAGTATAGCAAACACTAGGACGATAAGGTTGAGGTCTTAGTTGTTTTAGGTGTTTTCTGTTGAAAAGCTTAAGTCATAGAATTTTGGTTTTTCCTTTATGTAGTAGCTATGACTTAATGAATCTATGTTATGTACTCACCTTTAACTTAATGAAACGTGGTTGTATGTTATCTTTTGCGAATTGGAATTTTGCTTTTAGAGAATTGGAGTATGATAAAAGGATAGTCAATTATTTTTGAGAATGGTCAGACCTTGAGGAGTCTGATGATATAGGTCAAATGTCAGAATCCTAGTTGGAGGTCAGGTTCTGAGTGACAATTGGGGAGTTGTTTCGCACAAAATTTTCGGAGTAGATGAGACTCAGAAGTTGAGTATCACTCTCTGAAGAATTCCGAGTCAGGATTTAACATACCTAGTTTGTCCAGAAAGTTGTTTAATTTTGTGGAGTCTAAAGCTTTTGTGAAAACATCAGCAACCTGTTCTTCAGTAGGAATAAAGTAGAGCTCAATGTTACCTTGTAAGATCTGATCCTTGATGAAGTGATACTTAAGATCGATGTGCTTCGTCATAGAGTGCTGAATAGGATTATGAGAGATGGCTATGGCACTCTTAGAGTCATAATAAATGGGGACCTGAAGGAATCGGTAACCATAATCCAGGATTTGAGTTTTCATCCAAAGAACTTGTGAACAGCAGGTAGATGCAGCCACGTATTCGGCTTCTGCTGATGATAAGGCGACACAATTTTGCTTCTTTGAGGACCAGCTGACTAATCTTCCGCCCAGAAATTGACATCCTCCGGAAGTGCTCTTCTGATCCAATTTGCATCTGGCATGATCCGAATCGGTAAATGCTTGGAGTTTGAAGTTGTCTCCGATTGGATACCATAGACCTATTTCCTTTGTACCTTTAAGATATTTGAAAATTTGCTTAACGGCTGTCAGATGTGACAGTTTCAGAGCTGCTTGATATCTAGCACACAGGCAAGTTGAAAACATGATGTCGGGTCTACTTACGGTTAAGTACAAGAGTGAACCGATCATCCATCGATACAATTTGTGATCTATGGGTTCGCCTTCGGGGTCTGCAAAGATTTTGTGGTTGGTGGATATCAAAACTTTGGCGGTAGAACAATTTTCAAGAGAAAATTTCTTTAGAAGTTCATTTTTATATTTTTCTTGATTAATGAAAATTCCTTTTTTGGTTTGCTTAATTTGGAGGCCTAGGAAGAAATTAATTTCTCTGTTCATACTCATATGGAATTTGTCTATCATTACTTTTGCAAATTCATCAACCATCGATTGATTCGTTGATCCGAAAATGATATCATCTACGTAGACTTGTACGATCATAATGTGATTTTGATGTGATCGGACAAAGAATGTAGGATCAATGACTCCGCTTCTATATCCGGATGATACTAGAAAATTTGACAATGTTTCATACCAGGCTCTGGGTGATTGTTTTAAGCCATATACTGCCTTATTCAGGCGATATACATGGTTAGGTCGGGACAGATCTTCAAATCCAGGAGGTTGTTGAAGATAGACTACTTATTGAAGGTCACCTTGAAGGAATGCGCTTTTTACATCCATTTGATGTACAATAATGTTCTTATGTGCGGCATAGGCCAGAAAGATCCGAATGGCTTTTAGTCTTGCTACAGGTGCATAAGTTTCATCATAGTCAAGTCCTTCGATCTGACTATACCCTTTTGCTACTAATCTGGCTTTGTTTCCGATTGTTGTTCCCATGTCGTTTAGTTTGTTTCGGAAGACCCATCTAGTGCCGATTACTCTGTGATTTGATGGTCTCGGAACAAGATCCCATACTTTGTTTCTTTTGAATTCTACTAGCTCTTCTTGCATGGCTTTGATCCAATCGTCGTCGTCGAGAGCGTCTATAACTGTTTTGGGCTCAACTTTGCTGATATACGCAGCAAAGTGGCATTCGTCTTGAATTGATTTCTTGGATCTTGTCTGAACTCTGGTGGATGGATTTCCGATGATTTGATTCGGAGGATGGTTTCGAGTCCACTTATGTAGTCTCGGAAGTAGCGCTGGATTGGAGACGGGGGGAGGTACATCTTGAATGAAATCATTGTCATCAAGAGAAATGTTTTGATTTTGAGATTCTTCAGCGGAAGTGTCTTCATCGGCTTCAAAGGTGAAGACTGGAACATTATTGAAAGCATCATCAAAAGAGTTGATTAAGGTATCTCCTGATGGAACATATGCTGATAAGACATCTCCTGAGGATTGATGGTCCCCCTTGGATTGTGGTATCCCATCAACATGAGTAGGAAGTCGGAGCTCCCCCTCAGCATGTGCTGGGAGTGAAGATTCCTTCTGAACCTGATGAATTTGTGAAGGAGACGACGGCTCCCCCTCAAATGTGGATGCATTATTTGATAGTTCTGCCTGTTTTTCGGATGACGTGGGTTCCGACTAATTTGATGGTCCTGAGGCTTAACTTATTTGCTGAATTGCGTCAGGAGAATGAATGATTTCGGCTTCTTTTGCGGTTTCGGGAGGATTAAAGAGTAAGTCGTAATCAATTTCAACTGTATGAATGGGTCGATGTCCCACTGGAACATCATTCTCCATTACATATAGAATATCTTGATTTTTCTTTCTCCATTGATATTGGTCATCGAATTCTATGTCGAAGCTTTCTTCTATAATTCGAGTTCTCCTGTTTAGAACACGATAAGCAACTGATTTTAGTGAATAACCCATGAAGATTGCTTCATCACTTTTGGGTACAAATTTTCCCAAGTGATCTTTGTTATTTTTAATGAAGCATCTGCAGCCAAAAATATGGAAAATTTTGACATTGGGTTTTCTCGCGTTTAAGATTTCATAAGATGTCTTCTGAAGTCATTTGTTGATGATGGATCGATTCTAAATGAAGCATGCTGTTGCGATGGCTTCTGCCCAGAACGTTAGAGGAAGGTTTGAAAAGGTTAGCATTGATCGAGCGGCTTCCACTAAAGTTCTGTTTCTTCTTTCTACTACACCGTTTTGTTGAGGTGTATATGGTGCTGAGAAGTTGTGCTCTATCCCTTTAGATGCTAGAAATTCTTCAATTTGTCCATTGTTGAACTCAGTACCATTGTCACTTCGGATTCTTCTAACGGGTAGTTGCACTTTGAGCTCTACTGAAGTAATGAAATTTCAATGCTCAAGGAAGGTATCTGATTTTAATCTTAAGAAGAATACCCAGGTAAAGCGAGAGTAATCATCCATAATAACCAGAATATATTTCTTATGATTCAGACTGGCAACTATTGATGGACCACAGAGATCCATGTGAAGAAGTTCTAATGGATGATTGATGCTTGAGACAGTGATTGACTTGTGAGGTTTCTTCTTCTGCTTGCCTAATGCACATGCTGCACATAGGTTCTCGTTATCGAACTTCAGAAGGGGCATGCCTCTGACCATTTCTCCAGTAACTAGCCGATTCATGTATCGGAAGTTGAGATGAGCTAGTTTCCGATGCCATAACCAGCTGACTTCGAAGTGGACTTTGGATAACAGACATAATTTAGGTTGACCGAGAAACATGGTGATGTCTAAAGGAAACATGTTGATTTGTCTTGGAGATTTTATCAGACATCTGTCTATGGTGTCCGTCATAATGTAACTAAATTCATTGTCGAATTCCACTCGGAGACCAGTGCTGACGAGTTGACCTACGCTTATGAGATTGTGTTTGAGTCCGAGAACGTAGGAAACTTTTTGGATGGTGAAGTTTCCATTGGTTAGTAATCCATAACCTTTGATGATGTCGTTTGCGTCGTTTCCGAAAGTGACGTATCCTCCAAAGCTGACTTCTCGGTAGTCTCTTAGAAACTCCAGTCTCCCGGTCATGTGCATTGAGCAGGCACTATCAATAAGCCATTCTTCATCCTGCTCCTCAGCACTGAATTCCTGAAAATTAAATTGTTAGTTTGGGCACCCAAACTTGTTTGGGCCCATTTGTTTTTCCTGACATGTGAGATTTATATGTTCGGGTTAAAGGAATTTTATTTTCTGAGACATTGATGGTTGATTTTGGTTCAGAAATAGGTGATTTTATGATCCATTTCTGAATAAATCTTTTTGCAGGTTTCGGAGAATAAATTTTTGTTGGGTGTTTGAAGATTTTTGGATTGGTAACAATGACTGTTTTAGCATTATGATTGCAACAATGACAGCAAGTATTATTTTGTTGTCGTTTCAGAATTTTTGGAGTAGTTTGAGAACGATTATAGTTCTGAATCTTGGTTCCGATAACGTTTGGAGTTTGCTTGTTGCTTCTCATGATACCGGAAAATGAGACTTTTGGTTTCAAGGACTCATTCACAGGTTGCTTAGAATTTGCGGGACCGTTTTGAGCTATTTTTGAATTTCTTGTTAATTTTGGAAATTTTGAGTTGTAATCTGAGTTTCTGACATGTTTAAAATACTGAATGGGTATGATATTTGGATTCGGAAGTAATCCCTTGTGGATATACTTTCGGGATGTGGAGGGAGTAGATTTCCGAGTATGACTTGGAGTGACAAAAGTTGAATTAACTCCTGGCCTTTTTTGAGTGTAGAAGCAATTTCTTTGTTCAAGTCTCGCATAAGATCGAGGTGATCGGAGATCTTTTCTGTTCAGGGTTGGTTTTACTCCATTTTTGGTTGGGTTTTGTCTTTTTCCTTTTTGAAAGATTTCTCTTGGAGAAGAGTCAGATAAAGAATCATTTAAAGAGTCTGACTCTTCATGATTAACTTTAATTTTATCGAGCGAGGTCTTCATCGGGTTTGAATCATTTAAAAAATTATGTTGTAAAGCATCTAAGTATGACTTGGTATCGGAACATGATGGTTCAGAAGTCACATTAGATGAGTTAACAACATTAGGATTTCTGATTATAATTTTGTTAAAATCGTTTTTAATGATGATACTATTTGGACGTTTTTCCATTTCGATTTCTTCATCAACATTTTCTTCGTTTGATGTTTTCAAGTCCTTAAGACATGGATTGAATTCTTCAGTAACACAGTTACTTTGTAGTTTATCTAAGAAAGAGTGTTGTTGAGATTTTGATGATGGATTATTTGGGACCGAGGTCATGTGTCTAGGCATGAATGGGACCGAATTTGTGGATAGTTTGCTGCTTTCGGCAGTGTCCTCTTCTGAAAAGTATGAAAAGGGAAATTTGACTCCTTCCTTTAACTCAGAAAGAGCGTTTTTTGATTCATTGGCTGGAGTTTTAGGAAAATTCTTGGTTGCGTCCTCGTCATGTTTATCATCATATTCATTTGACGGGTATTGAAAAAACAGACTCTGTTTGTTGTATATAGGGTAATTTTTATTTGTGGCTTTTCTTACCCATCCCCAATTAAAGGTGTTTTCTGAAGAATTGGTATTGGCAGGAGATTTGAAAACTTCAGTTGCATGATACAACTGATCTACTAATTTGTTTAATCTTACATTATCGCTTCGGGCTAAATCCCTTTGCGATGTCAAAAGCTGATTTGAGTTTTCTAACAAAGTTCTAGAAGTCTGTTCGATTTTCAAATCAGCAGTAAGTTTATCACAAAATAGTTTTCTGTCCTCTAGCCTATTATTCAATTTTATCACTTCGTCATACCCATCATCCCTTTCCTCCAGAACCCGCTGATATGCAGCTAAGGCATCTGCACATGTGTTAGATATTTTTTCTAGAGCAGGTTTTAGATTATTATAATAAATGTTATGTGTGAGAAGCATGTTACGTACCTGTTCGATGATGCTCACTCCTTTGCCAGTCTTGTGATTGACCATGAAAGCATAATTCTTTGGCGTGTAGGATGATGAGGATTCAGCAGTGTCTTTGAGATGTTTGAGGCTTGTACCATCATGCATTCACCGATGCCTTTTCCTCTTTTTCGCTTGTTCTCAAAGTGTTCGTTATCATCTCCGGAAGACCAGATCTCAACGTTTCCGGATGCGACAAATGCTTTGATTTTTTCTTCTTCTTTCGCCTTTGGATAATTCCTAGGAGCTCTACAATCAGCAGCATAGTGCCATAGTCCTCCGCAGTTGTGACATTTGATTACTTCTGATTCGTTCTTTTCAGGAGTTGGAACTTGATTAGTGCTGACAGCTGGAGCTGCCTTTGGTTTCTCCTGCTGCTACTCCTCAGGTTTCGGATAGAAACGATTTTGACCAGATTGATGATGTCCTTTCTGATAGTTGTTTCTTGGATGATATCATGCATTTTGGTTAGAAGGACGGAAGTTCTTCTTTGGACTAGAGTAGGATGGGATTCTATTGAACTTCTGACTAATCATGGCAATCTCGTGTTGGTAGGTAGCTTCTTCAGCTTCGTCATATTCTGAATAACATGACTCAGAGATTTGGTCTGGAGCAGGGAGAGCAAGAGTTGAAGTTTTAGATTGGTAAGAAGTTGGAGATGGTTGGCATTGTACCGTCGGGGTTTGATAGTATGAAGGATAAGAAATTTGTGGTTGTGAGGGATGGTAAGATGGTATTGGAGTTGGTTGTTGAACTTGTTGAGGATTCTGATTAGAGACAATCCGAGGTGCTGAAGAGTTTGGATTGGTAATTTGTTGAGTTTCTTGCTGATTTTGTACTAGTTGTTGAGTAGTGTTGCCCATAGTTGGATAGTTGTGGTCTGCAATTAAGGCCGTTGGTCCTTCGAGTTGCGTTTGCTGTTGAGAGCCCTTTATGTCATGTTCTTGCCCAATGAGATTGTTATAAAGTCGGTACATGTTGAAAGTTTTTAACTTTCCAGAGTCTTGAAGAATCATTTTAACAAGCACCCAGTCTTTTCCAAGTCCTTCAAGAAATCGAAGATTAATTTCTTGATTAGTTCTTTCTGCTCCTGAACTTAGGAGTCTAGTGACAATTATTGAGAACCGGGTGAATGCCTGTCTCAGTGATTCTCCAGCAAATGTTGTGAAGTGGGTGTATTCTGAAAGGCTTGACACCAGCTTTTGATCTTTTGCTTCCTCCGTCCCTAAGAACATGTTTTGTAAGAGAACCCAAATCTGTTGGGCTGTTGTACAGTTTTGTATAAGATCAAAAAGTTCTGGAGGGATTCCACATTGGATTTCGGTGAAAGCGATTTGATCGTTGTCCATTTTCTCAATATCAAGAGGAGTCAATCTTGGCTGAGGAGCACCACCTAGAGCTTCTTCAGCAGTGTCAGCTCTAGTGGTGTAGTTAGGGACATGAGGTCCCTCCTCAATGGATCGCCAGATATCTTTTCCTTTTGTTTTGAGATAGTTGCGCATACGAGATGCCCAGCCATTATACTCAGTAGGAATGAGTATAGGAGCTCGATTGGATCCTCCGACACTATTAGCAACATTTAGTGAGTAATTCATTTGCATTTTGAGTAAGAAGGGATAGAAAGAAAGTTTAGAGAATTTGAGCTATAATAGCATGCAATGATCCATAGAGGATTCTAAGGTTATTGCTACATCCAGGGTATTGAGCAAACTAGGCACTTAGAATCTTATAGACAGCTATTCAGGCTCTGATACCAATTGTTGTCGCCAAATATTCTAAGTAATTACGGAAAGTAAAGTTGTGGAATGTAAGGTTCTGAAACTGAGAACTTTCAGAAGTGGACAAGTCCGAAGACTTGAGGTGGATGCGGAATGATAATGTAGAAGTAATACTTAGAATAGATCTTAATAGCTCAACAATAAATAATATGAATCAACAGTTATATAGGAATGTAAAGACAGAAAGATAAGATTGCTAGAATAGTAAAGACAATAAGAAATGCAGATAAGAACATGAGAGTTGATGAAATGAGAGATTATATTGATAATGAAAGGAGTGTTACAAAAGATCTCTCAAATTCATGAGGACTGAAGATGGACATGGTCTCCCTTTTATAGAATAAGGGATGATCTTCGGACAAAGACCTATGGACTGAAGAGTAGACAACACGTCTCTCTTCAGTCAGACAATAAGGATGAAATTAATATAATAATACAATGTCAGACTAGGGTGGCTTAACTAGAATAAAACAATACTCTAAGTACAACCGACATGCTCCTAAAAGATCACGCCTGATCTAGTCTAATTATATCCTATACGTTGAAGTGCTTATCCTTTGCCTTATCTTTACGATGATCTTCAGATCTTCAGTCTTCTTTGTAGAATGATTAAGTATAGAAGTTCCGATTGATTGATCATATTGATAATCCGAAATCCTGAGATGATTTTGGAGTCCTGGCATTCCGGAATCAGAGTATCTTAGGAATATGATCTTTGCTGATCTTGAATGGTCTTCTGAGTTAGTTCGGAGCATAGACTTCCGAACAACTTCTGAGAAGTGCATCTTCTGACTTTGATGTAATTTGAGGTTCCGAAATCCAAGACTGGATTTCGGAGGTCTTTCAGAACATTACTCATAAACGATAATAATAAAAGATGTAACTTATAGCACATTGAGATATAACTACTTGTTCATTACTTGGATCATTCATACAAAAAATTCGTCTAACATTTCATCAAAATAAAGAGATTGACATTACATCTGAACATGTCGAATGACGAGTTGGTCAACGATTTGACTTTTAGCACTAACAGAATTCTTCACTAAGATATTCACCACCTCTATATAAGCGAAGCACCTTGATGGTTTTGTTTGGGCTGGTTTTATACTTCACTTTGAAACTATTTGAACATTTTAAGCGCTTCACTTTTATGTTTCATTGCATAAACATAATTAAAGCAGTTGTAGTCTTTAGTGAAGGTCATAAAGTATCTTTCACCATATCTAGAAATGACCATAAAAGGACCACACACGTCACTATGTATAATTCCTAATAAGTCACTTGCTATTTCACTAGTATTAGTGAAGGGAGATTTAATCTTTTTTTTCACATAACCACGATTTTCAATTATCAATTGAGTCATTTACATTTGCCTTCAGAATACCACCTTTCTAAAATTGGGATATGCACTTATTTTTATATGCCCAAAATTTTCAAATAAACCTAGCATAGCAAACACACCATGAAAGTATTCATGGTCTACAAACTAGAGGAAAATATTGTTCAAATGACCAAACACGGTCTTACACCACCAATTGTCTTAAAAATTCCATAGTGTGAATGTTGCGGTTACCAAAAGATTTCAAAAACGTACCAGGGGATCAGTTTGAAGGACCGACGATATCTGTGTTGGATCTATATGCTCAATAATCATTATTGAATGATATTGCTAATAACACATGATCCTATAAGGTCACACCTTTATCAAGTTGGTACTTATTGAATATTTATTAAGTATTTGGTTATTAATAAATAATTTCAACTCTTATATTTACTTACACAATAATTATTGTTTTATGAAATAATAATTTAAAGAGAACAAACTAGTCATTATATCAATGATACATTAAGTCATGTGCAAGTTTTTGGACACTTTGGATTCCACTAACTTTTACTAGATACATTTAGTTTATTAAGGTAGTGTGTAAGACACATCACTTGTGCTTTTATCTCATAGTTGGCCGAAGATTGAAGGGTTTCTATGCAATCAATGAACAAATAGAATCCTATGGTTCACATGCAACCCTAATATGAACTATGTTTTCTTCTATGAAGATAATAAACTAGAACCCTAAAGATACAATTATTTCTAAAGATTAATTGAGAAAACCAACCTTTGATCTTATGATCCTTCAAGCAAGCAGCAAAAGAATCCTGCCTCAAATGCAAGTCACACCCAAGCTATGGAGGAATCAGTTCAGCAGAGTAACCCAGAGAGAGATGGCGTGAATAAGAGGTGCCCAGGGGGTTCCTTTTATAGCCTCCTATGGTTACACTTGAAACCCTAGAAAGCCTCCAAATGGACAAGGCTTTTGGCCACTTGGACCAGACTCCCCAAAAACCTAATTAGGGTTTCGCCACCCTTGGAAGAGCCTCCAGGGTGGCGCCAACTTTGGTCCCTGGTTTTACCTGGCCAGTTATTCAACTATTGAATAAATGCCAACCGGTCCCTGCACCTTCTATTAATTAATTTAATCACTAAATTAAATCCAATTAATTCTAGATTAAATCTTAATAAAATATTATGGTTTCTAATTAATATATTAACACTTAAATATATTAATAAACCATATATTTATTTTCTATTGATTTATTAAACAATTAATAAATCAACTATCCTCTCTACTGAGCTATGCATCTATCCTCTATCTATGAGGGCAACCCAAATGGACTTTCCTTTTATTTATAACATAAATACAATTATAAGTCATGGCTTAGACACCTAATCCAACAGTCTCCCACTTGGATAAGTCTATGACTTTAATTGTCTGAACTCTGACCCAGTCAGTTCTGTCCAAAGATAAGTGATCTGATGATCCTCCATCCAACAAGATATTTTCAGACTCAAGACATGGATTAACATCAATCTTGGTCTGATACTTTGTTTCTCGATTTCTGATTTGCATATGACTTTTGAGACTACTAATTGAACACATGAATTTAGTCCCGGTTGGCCAACACTTTCAGTCAACTTCAGACCATATCTCTCCACTTAAAGATCAAAATATATTATCGTCTTAACATTGTTCGTGATGTAATCCATGAAGCAATCTGTTAGGCGTGGGTTTATCCAATACTCAAATCTCTATTTTCTAAGTACTCATGAACGTTGCAGCATTCTTACTGCAATGTCTAACTCATTAGACAATCTGCAACCGATTCATGATAGTCTTTGTTCACACTTACTTCCTAACAGTGTGTTGACTGTGGAATTTCAAATAATCTAATTATTTAGGAAGTTTAAACATGCAAATATGGAAACACAATAATAAACAATTGAGAAAGGTAGTAACAATACTCATTTATAAATCTCAATTATAAAATCACCAAGTCAATTACATTTATACTGTTTACAAGTTTCAAATCTATCTAATTACTAAAACTAATATCATCCTTCAGGCCAATGCTTCGAGCATGCTGATTATGCTTGATCCTGCTTAGTGCCTTAGTCAAAGGATCAGCAGGATTGTCTTCTGATGATACTCTCTTAACCAGTAAGTGACCCTCTTCTACGCGATGTCGAATGTAATGGTACTTTCTGTCGATATGTCTAGACTTTCCATGATCTCGCGGTTACTTTGTCAAAGCGACCGCTCCTTCATTATCGCAGAATAGTTCCATTGGTTCCTGAATGCTTGGGACAACTCCAAGGTCACCTATGAAGTTCTTCAGCCAAGCAGCTTCCTTAGACGCTTCACTCGCTGCAATGTACTCTGATTCGCATATTGAATCAGCCACCGTTTCTTGCTTGGAACTTTTCCAAGTGACCGCTCCTCCGTTCAAAAGAAATACCCAGCCCGACTGGGACCGTCCACTGTCCCTATCTGTCTGGAAGCTGGCATCTGTATATCCACTCATTTTTAAGTCATCACAGCCACCAAGGACTAACACCATATTCTTTGTCCTTCGCAGATACTTGAGTATGTTTTTGACCGCAATCCAATGTGCTTTTCCAGGATTACCCTGGAACCGACTAACCATGCTCAATGCATTGGACACGTCGGGGCGAGTACATGTCATAGCATACATGATCGACCCTACTACCGAAGCATAAGGTACCCGACTCATTTCAGCTATTTCCTCATCGGTACTCGGACTTTGAGTCTTACTCAATTTAGCATTACTTTGGATTGGTAGCTCTCCCTTTTTGGAATTTTCCATGTTAAATCTTTTCAACACCTTTTCCAAATATGTACACTGGCTTAGACCTATCAATTTTTTCTTTCTATCTCTAAGTATTCTTATCCCGAGAATATAAGCAGCTTCTCCTAGGTATTTCATGGCGAAACACTTCCCGAGCCAAGCCTTAACATCTTGCAAGGTTGGAACGTCGTTTCCCATTAGCAGTATGTCATCAACATACAGCACCAGAAAAGTGACTATACTCCCACTAGCCTTGACATATACACAGGACTCATCTTCACTTCTAGAGAAGCCAAACTCTTTGACTTTCTCATGGAAGCAAAGATTCTAGCTGCGAGATGCTTGTTTCAACCCGTAGATTGATCTTTCAAGCTTACATACTTTATCAGGGTGCTTTGTGTCTACAAAACCTTCTGGCTGACTCATGTAAACATCCTCAGTCAGTTTCCCATTAAGGAAAGCGGTTTTGACATCCATCTGCCAAATCTCATAGTCATGAAATGCAGTTATGGCAAGCATTATCCTGATTGACTTAATCTTGGCTACTGGTGAGAAGGTCTCATCATAGTCAACCCCCGGGGTTTGAGTGAATCCCTTCGCAACCAGCCGAGCTTTGTAAGTATGTACTTTGCCATCCATGTCGGTCTTCTTCTTGAAGATCCACTTGCACCCGACTGTCTTTCGACCCGGCACATTGTCAACCAAGTTTCAAACTTGATTGTCATACATGGACTTAATCTCGCTGTCCATTGCCTCTTTCCACTTGCCAGACTCGGGGCCTGCCACAGCTTCGCGGTAGTTAGCTGGCTCATCCAAATTAGTCGGTGTGTGATCACTGACTAACATGTCACCGTCCGAAGTAATATGGAAACCATAGAACTCGGGCGGCATGCTAACTCTGCCCGAACGCCTAAGGGGCAATGTGATGTCGGTGGGTCCAACAGGAACTTCTTCCTCATGTTGGTTGCTAGTTTCTTCTAAGGTTGTTTCATCGGGCGTCTCCTGAATTTCTTCGAGATCGATCGTACTCCCACTGTCCTCTTTGGATATGAGTTCTCTCTCTCTCGAAAGAACCCCCGTCTTGCTACAAAGACCACGTCCTCGCTCGGTCTGTAGAACAAGTATCCAAAAGACTGTTTCGGGTATCCGATAAAGAAACACCTCTCACTTCTTTCTGCGAGCTTATCTAAAGTCTCTCGTCTCACGAAAGCTTCACAGCCCGAGACTTTGATGTGTGCCAACGAGGGAACTTTCCCCGTCCACATCTCGTGCGGTGTTTTCGCAACCTTCTTGGTTGGGACAAGATTTAGGATATGGGCGACAGTCTCTAAGGGATACCCCCAGAAATGGATTGGAAGTGAAGCTCGACTCATCATGGAACGAACCATGTCTAACAAGGTTCGGTTTCGCCTTTCAGCAACACCATTCAACTGCGGTGTTCTTGGAGGCGATAACTGTGAAACAATTCCACATTCCTTGAGGTAATCGAGAAACTCAATACTAAGATACTCACCGCCTCTGTCGGATCTAAGCATCTTTATCTTTCTGCCTAATTGATTTTCTGCTTCGTTCTTGAACTCTTTGAACTTTTCAAAGGTGTCTGACTTATTCTTGATTAAGTAGATATACCCATATCTACTAAAATCGTCAGTGAATGTCACATAGAACCGCGTGCCATCTTTTGTGGTTGTTCTGAAGAGACCACAAACATCTGTGTGTATGATGTCCAACAGACCTTCACCTCTTTCAAAAGAGCCTTTGAATGGTGATTTTGTCATCTTACCAAACAAGCAAGACTCGCATACATCATCCGACCCTAGGTCGAATGATTCCAACACTCCATCCTTTTGGAGTTGGGCGTTGCGTTTCTTGTTGATATGGCCAAGGCGACAATGCCACAAACACGCATTTTCTATACCGCTCAAAGCATCAATAGCTAAAAATTTTTTACCATAATTATCAACACACATAATAGATTCATACACTCCATCACAAGGCATAGCATTAAATATTAAAATATTATTTTTGAAAACAGAAATTGAACCATTCAATTTATCAAATTCATAATAAAATCCTTGTTTGAACAATGCATGAAAAGAAATTATGTTCTTTGCCATATCAGTCGCATAGCAACAATTATGTAAATCTAATCTAACTCCACTACTAAGCATCAGTCTGTAGACACCGATCTTGGTAACAGGTGACGTTCGCCTATTGCCCATGACCAGGTTCAATCTACCATGCTCCAGCTCCCTACTTTCCTCTAGAACCTACAAATTAGAACAGATATGAAAACCACATCCTGTGTCAAGGACCCAAGAACGGGAAAAAGATGAGTTATTAGATATAGAATATGTACCTGCTTGTGACGGTTTCACCTTACCGTCCTTGATATCCTGCAGATACGTTGGGCAGCTCCTCTTCTAATGACCCTTTTGCTTGCAGTAAAAGCAGTCGGCATCTTTGGGGTTCTGAACATTCGGAATGCCGAAAGACTTGCCTTTCGGGGCATTGCTGGATGACCCGACATGAGTCTTTTCCCTCCAGTTCTGCTTAGGAGGGCCTTTCCGTTTCTTTCCTTTTCCAGATCCAATAGCCAGGACAGGCGGGTTGACAGGGAGCAAACCTTTTCCCTTCATCCCGTCTTCAGTCGTACGAAGCATGCGGTGTAACTCAGCTAGAGTTGCCTAGTTGTTGTTCAAATGATACGCCAGTGTGAACTGGTCATAAGAACTGGGCAAGGAGTTTAGCACTATGTCAACAGCTAAATCTTCATGAACAGGCATTTCCAGCTTCCTAAGCCTCTCCACATAACCATGCATCCTTTGCACATGAGTGCAGATGGACTCACCTTCTTTGGGCTTGCCGTTAGTGAAGGCTTTTACAACCTCACGCCTTTCGATGCGCTCTTGCTTACGGAACCTTTCCGCGAGCTCTTTGTGCATCTCGTAAGGCCAATAGTCCTCATAGATACACTGCAGTTCAGGGTTCATGGTGGCGATCATGATGCAGGCCACTTTGGTCGCATCATCAGAGTGTTTAGTGTATGCGGCGATTTCCTAGGGAGTAGCGGTTTCAGTGTCCACATCAACAAGCTCGGTTTCCAGAACATACTCTTTGTGTTCGAACTGGAGAGCCATCTTGATGTTGCGGATCCAGTCATTGTAGTTAGTGCCGTCCAACGTCACTTTCGAGCACAATGACAGAATCGAGGTGACATTACCGAGATTCGAGTGGGGAACGGATTGGTCAGAAGACATCTGAACAAGAAGAAGGTAGTTTTAATTAGATATTAATAAGAATCCTTATATTCACCCAAGAATAAATATAAGGCTAGGATCCTACAATAACAATCCACAATATCGAAAAGGGATGCCGTAATCTTTATTGTAAATTTTATAAGGTAGGCGAATGACGATTCAGCCAATTCCACCGCGGAAAAATAATCTTATTAAAATGGAATTCCTAGTTTCATTGATATTTACCGAACTGTTCGATAGCATGTTTTAATCTTGGGAATGCCCCGCTGTTTGTGACTGGGATACCGAGGATCACAAACCGGGTGTGAATAACCATGCAAATTCGCTTGGTACTCTCGAAGTCAATTGTCATCTCTAATTAACGTGCCGGTTAACCACACACGCTCCGTTAATAATGACAAAATCGAGAAACCCATTACGACTCTTTGCAGGCCCAGTTGGCGTGCCGGTAAACCACACACGCTCCACCAACGTCCCACAAAGTGCAATGTGCAATTTCATGGATTAGCACCAATTCACATTTTTGAACCTAAAGTAACTAGATTGGGATTTGTTTTAAGGTTCTAGTACTTTCAATTATAACATTATACTTTTAAGAGGCTTTAGCGGTTCTATCAAACCCGTTCGGATAACGACACTCGACTGACCAGGAGAGCGGTGGGTAATAGTAGATACCCATTAGACTGCCATTTTATAGGCAGTCGCCTTATACCCTATTTAGATGACAGTTTTGTGAATGAGGCCTACTAACGGTAAGACCAACCAATTTTCTTATATATATAAAATTAACTTTTAATCATAAATATATATAAGATATATTTTAATCTTATTAAAATATTTTAGAATTAATTTTATTCTAATTTTCGCAAATTTTTACTAATTTTTTGAAAATTTTAAATTAATTCTTTAAACTGATTTAATTGGTCTTTTAATTAACAATTAATTAAACTAATTAAATCTAAGATAGATATTACTAAATTAATCAAATTAATTTTTCTATCATGGTCCCTATGGTTCTCGAAAATTACAAGCCAAGCAAGGAAGGTTCAAGTTATTTTAATTAACCCAATTACCAAAAATAACAACATAATATTATGGCAAGCAAATCAAGCAATCAAAGGGGACAATTAGGGCATGGCGGCTAGGGTTAGGAAACCCTAGCCAAGCCGTCGACTTTCATGCCTCCTAAGGAGGGATTTTCGCAAAATACCTCAAGGCAAGAATTAAGCATGCAGTTTATATCAACTTCACAAGAAAACAGCCTATCCTCTGAAACCACTGAAGGGTTTCTATGCAATCAATGAACAAATAGAATCCTATGGTTCACATGCAACCCTAATATGAACTATGTTTTCTTCTATGAAGATAATAAACTAGAACCCTAAATAATACAATTATTTCTAAAGATTAATTGAGAAAACCAACCTTTGATCTTATGATCCTTCACGCAAGCAGCAAAAGAATCCTGCCTCAAATGCAAGTCACACCCAAGCTATGGAGGAATCAGTTCAGCGGAGTAACCCAGAGAGAGAGATGGCGTGAATAAGAGGTGCCCAGGGGTTCCTTTTATAGCCTCCTATGGTTACACTTGAAACCCTAGAAAGCCTCCAAATGGACAAGGCTTTTGGCCACTTGGACCAGACTCCCCAAAAACCTAATTAGGGTTTCGCCACCCTTGGAAGAGCCTCCAGGGTGGCGCCAACTTTGGTCCCTGGTTTTACATGGCCAGTTATTCAACTATTGAATAAATGCCAACTGGTCCCTGCACCTTTTATTAATTAATTTAATCACTAAATAAAATCCAATTAATTCTAGATTAAATCTTAATAAATTATTATAGTTTCTAATTAATATATTAACACTTAAATATTAATAAACCATATATTTATTTTCTATTGATTTATTAAACAATTAATAAATCAACTATCCTCTCTACTGAGCTATGCATCTATCCTCCATCTATGAGGGCAACCCAAATGGACTTTGCTTTTATTTATAACATAAATACAATTATAAGTCATGGCTTAGACACCTAATCCAACAAAGATTTCATGAAGGGGATGGGGGGGTTGCTTGCCAACTTCCTTCTTACACATTTCATTCCTTTAAGAAGTCGTATGTATTTGCATTTAATGAAGGTATGGGTCTTGGATTACATGTGTATGTAAATAAGAGAGTGTAATACAAAATTTTGTGCTAGTTTTTCTCTCCTCATCATGCAAGTCGACGATTCCTCTCTCCGTCTCTTTATTGCTCTTTTGCAAAACTAGTTAAGAGTATTTAGTGGCTACAAGTGCTTCTCCTTTAGTACTTAATTGTGGTAAGTACTAAAAGGCTTAAGAAGTTCATAATACAAGAAAGGAACTAGCATTCCAAGTGCCTCACTCTTGTTGGTGGATACATATAGAGAAGATCAAGCTTATTGTCTTTGACATCTTCTTCAACTCCCTAATTTTGAGTGGGATCAAAGGCTTCAAAGGTTTTCATTCTAAAACATCATATGGTTGTTTTAATATCATTCTAACCTATGTAATTGGACCATTGATGGTTTTGTTTTAAAATGGTGTAAAAATAAACAACTTATTTTTAAACGCTCCGGTTGCCGTTTTTATGAAAAACTCTTTATTGTATGTATCAAAACCCATCAATCTAAGGGCCTGAGCAACCGTTTCAGCTTAGAACCACTGAGGTCACCTAACTTATACAAAGATGCATAGTCCAAACTCACCAGAGCATCCAACGCCTCGTCCACATCCGCACCAGGGTCCGCACGATCATCTTCTTCCAACAAAGCCTTATCAACTTTAATATCCTCATAAGCTTGTCGACACGCAGTCGCTTCCCCGGCTGCAAGACAAGTGTTCCTCAAGGTGTTGACACCGTAATCGAATTTCTGACTCTCCAAAACCAAATCAACCACACCCACCAAGCCATCCTTCATCACCCATTGCAAATTATTCTCAACCTCTTCCAACACTTTCTCATTTGCTTTCGCCACCCGGTCACGTTCATCGATGTCTCTCCCAACACTCGTTGTATATTCAAACCCTTATTCTCTTGCTTACTCGCCTCCACCGTAGCTACCAACTCTATTTTCTTCATCTCCTAGCGCTGTAATTTTCCCCTCAAGCACATTGTTATCGCCAAAAAAAACTTACAATGCGTTACCCTGGGACTAAAGTTGAAGTCAATATGGATTACCCGTTCTCAGAGCTCATTCAAAGTATCCTTACTGGCAGCAACCTAGGCTTGGTTGGCCAATAAGTCCCGCTGTAGTTGAGCACAGTCACCATCCACAGTTAAAAGTTGCTCGAGAAGTTAGCCCCCTCAGAGAAAATATAGGCGCTTCGTGTTGCTGCATATCGAAGAGAACCAACGAGGTCAGGAAAGGAATAACCCACCATCTATGCTCGGGTGCCATGCGGGAATACATGCCGGACGAATTCCACATCCGTATCAAAAGAGGACAGATGAGCATCAATGTCAAAAGTCCAGCCCGGCACAAATATAAATTCGCAACCACACGACTCTGCCCACCAATACCGAGGGGAGGAAGTCCATGACCCATCCCATGACTGACACATCCAAAACCCATAAACTCAAAACTTGATCTAACATGGCCAACATCCACAAAACCTATTTTTTTCTCCGTTTCCTTCAACAACACCTTGCACATGAACCGGACGTGTACCTATACCATCACCCGCGAGCTCTGAATCATGGTATTCTCCAGAAGGTGTTGTATCATTTGCAATATATATAACAACGTTTTAGAAGCTGGAGCCCGAGCACCACTATCCTTGACAGAACCCCAACGTCAAGGATGAAGTCGGCGAGTCAGCTCCATGCCACTTGCACCTTCTCCGGCTCTCTGCCAAGTGGCCTTCTACTTTACAACTAGGCCCACAATAGGTGTCTCCTTCTTGGGATTGACTGTCTCTAAAATGGCTTTTTCTTTCAACAGGCTGGAACTGGGAGTACCTTCAAATGCAGACTTGAACATTTTAGCACCACATGCCGCCGTCTGTTCTTGCTCCGCCTCCTGAATAGCAGCCACGCAGATCATGAAAGATTGCTGACGAAAACACTGGGAAAGAAGAACCCGATCAATCAAGGGCACCTCCCTATACCGAAAACTGCCCACCCAATTTTTCGCCAAGAACTTTAGTGAATGATATTTCCTTCTCATGACCTACGATAATCAACACAACTTTAGGGAGGGGGGAAGGAGCAGATAGTTCACACTAAGAATAGAAACACAGAGAAATTTAGCGGGACGTACCTCTAACCATGGTATAGAACTTTGACATCTTTCCCTGACGACGCCAAGCAGTACTCATACCACCCTCCGCGATGATATGCTCGGGAAAGTCTTCAGCCACCACTTGGAAACATTACAGCACCCGGGCAGTTTGCTCCTTGTCAACGTACAATGTAAACGATTGATGTGAGATCGGTTCTACACTCCATTGCATCGGTGCGACCGTATCCTTACTAACCCAGAGAAAATGGCCGGCCCAGATCTTTGGAGAACTTTTCTGCTTGGTTACTAAAACATGATTGTGTTTACGGGCACAAAACGTCAAAACGTGTAGTTATCACCATAAGAGGTCGACGCAAAGCGGAAAAAGTGAGAAATGCCCAAACGTCGGTTTAAAGTCATTAGCCCAACACAACATCTCAAAGCATACTAGTTTGTTTACATCGTTTGGAACCAGTTGATGAAGGTGTACCTTATAGTGATCCAAAACCTCATGAAAGAAATCGGATTTTGGAAGACAGTAACCAACATCAAAGTGTTTGACGAACATGCCGATCTTTCCTAGGGGAGGCTTAAAAAAGATGGCATCTTCAGAAGGGATCTCAACATCGTCATACGATTGAAACCCGTAGCGCTCATACAACAGATTAAGTTGTTTCGATGAAGAAGGAGTCACCGTAGAGGAGCTCATGGTTTTGAAAGAACGATAAGAAAAGTAATAAGAAGGGCAAAAGAAAGACGATGAGAGGAAACGACAAAAAAGAAATAATTGAACGAATAAATAACGGAGAAATGAAGAGGCGAGAAATTCAAAAAGCCTAAAACGCTTTTATAACTGTTGATGTCGTTGATAAACGGTCACGTCATGATGTCATAGAGCCGACACGATTGCGACATCTGTCAGAGGCTAGTATCAACCATCATCACTAAGTGCACCTACGTAATGATGGCTAAGACTAGGGAGACTTGATAGCTTGCCATACGTTAGGCATTCCTGCCCGCCCGTGGACGCGGGCACCATACACCAAGAACCAGCCTTGCCTCCAGGATGGGAGAGATTGGCTGCTCCAGCCAATGATCCAGCCCGGCAACACGAGGGATCGCGTACCATCAGTGATCCATCCTGGAACACACGCCACAACATATTGATCAGATAGTATAGAATTCGTACAGGATAGAGATTGTACGTGCAACACTCCTTCCACCTGAGCCAATCAGGACCTGGTAGGAGACAAGATCCTAATCCTCCAATCAACGCCTTCTCCCCTTTTGCCACTACAGGCGCCTTGTCGCCTAAAGCGATACATGTCGCGTGTATAAAAGCCCTTATGGGGAAAACGGTAAATGGATCGCTTTCCTGAACCCTCACTCATACTCTGACTCATATCCATATTAACCATTATCGAAGACTAACTTGACCGTCGGAGCATCCTTCCAGAGGACAACTGACGTTTATTCTTTTCTTGTGAGAGTGATAGCAGATCACGACGAGCACCCCCGAAAGTCTCTCTAGAGTCTGAGTTTGCATCAACTACACTATCTTAATATTGGGTTCACACTTTTGACATTCTCATTGTTACAATCTGGAGTTGTATATATCGGACATAGATATCTAACTGAAATGATGGCAAATCTTTTGTGACAACCATCAAATTCGGTCAACTAAAGTCAATAAAAGTCAACGAAAGTCAACTGAAGCGTACAATAGGTTAACATGTTGAAATATAATTTTCATAACCTTCATATTGTATTATTGAATATTATAATACTACATGCGCTAGTTGAAATCAATTATAGAGTAAACGCTATAAATACGTATAATAAATCACAGTAGCGTAGAAATTCGATAAACACACCAACATTATTTTGGTATAAATAATATTCATAACACGATGTGTTCGTGCTCACGAATCCGTAGACATATAGAACGTCGAAAACGGAGTTTGCATGAAAAAGTTACATCAGTTCAATCGTTGGGAACAATAAACGTACACATGAATTGGACATTAAAATGCATTACGTGGTGCCTTAAACATTAAATATGAAATAACAAAACACATATTATGAAGCATAGTATGGTCTAGTATTTAATTTCATAGCCCGATTATTTTTTCGGTAAAATGTCAAATACCGCGTATTGGGAATAATACCGCGCTTAAACGCGTATATCTTCGCCTAACGAATTGGGAATCAATCTAAATAGATGTGTACTAATATTTTTATGATTAATATTGATTGACATATTTATTAGTAATTATATCTCCCGAAACTTATAAAAATACGCAAAACGTTTTACCGTTTTTTATAAAAAGCACCAAAGTTTATACAAAACATGTGTATTAGTTATAAAAAGCTAGAACCTCACCCTACCCCTCCCTTTGGCCAGCCATGAGCCACCCTCCAAGCCACCCTAGACCTAGTTCATGTCTCTTCCATAAGATGCATATATTGTTCTTTATTATAAATTCGTACAAAAAAAAATCCTAAAGTAGATCTCTTAAATCTTGTTGGTTCCAATGCAAGATCACCCAACCCTCACCCTCATCCCTTATAAATTCGGCCATCACAAGGCCATTTGCACATTTCACTTGATCATCCACACACTTGCTTCCATACTCTCCAAAATTTCCAAAATTTAAAGAGATTTCCAAGTCATCCAAAGGCTTTTCAAGTCAAATTTGGCAAGTTATTCATACTCATTTAGTGATTCTAAGACTTTTAATGCCACTTTCATCTCTTTTACACACACTAACATTCATGAAAATCCATTGGATCTTAGCTTTGTCCAACGGTCCTCCAAGCTCCAATACTTGAATCTTCACTTCTTCCATTAACTTCTCTAGATCAAGCACCCAAGGTGAGTTCATACCTTTCATTTTCACTTTTATCCAAGTTTTAGGGGGAGAATACAAGTCTCAAAAAGTATATGCTTTGTTATTGAAAAACAAGGTGTTTATATGTTATATTCTTGAAACATGATGTGTTCATGGTTTGTCATCTTACTATAAGAGTGTTTGGCACAAAATTGGGTTATAATGAACTAAAATGCATATTTAGTTTAAGAAAATAACATGCAAGACTTTTACACACTTTTATCACCAACAAAACTTCATATTTTACTATATTGGTGAAATAGTCATAAATATTGTACACTATATGATCTTTTGACAAAAGACATGAAAATACACTTTTACTAAAATAGTCATAAAACATTTTTGTCATATGATGCCTTACAACAAACAATTGTAAATGTTTACGTGACTAAAATAGTCTAAATAAATATGTCGTTATTATCCTTATATTCGAACTACTTATTTATAAAAAGAACGTCATTTTGACGTAATAACGACTATTTAGACTTATAAAGTCATAATAAACTTGAGAAATGACATAAATACAAGGAAATTGGTATTTTTAAACAAAAATGACTATATTTATAGTAATGTGTATGCAAAATGACCATTTGGGAAGATTACCATCATTTTGACAAAATGACAAGATTTAAAATGTTGTCATCACTTATGGAAGATGACTAAAACAAACTTATTGCCATGACATGTTGGTAAACTTTAAACCTACCTTATTAGTATATTTAGCGCCTTGGATGTAGGAAATTATACATTTCAACTCATTAACATCTTTTAGGCCTAAATATGTTAACGCGACGAAAATATTTTATATAAATTATAAAAGGTATAATTTATGGAACGAACGACAAAATACGACAGAAATACTAAAGATAATTATATAAATATATAATTATTATACACTATAATTATCATGGACAATTTGATAATTACAAACGTAAAGGAGTCTTCAGTATATTATACACTATAATTATCATGGACAATTTGATAATTACAAACGAAAAGGAGTTTTCAGTATATTTACACACTAAAATTATCATGGACATTTTGATAATTACAAATACAAAGGAGTTTACAATACATTTATAAGCAAGGTTTTACGCTATAATTATCATGGGTGTATTTTGATAATTACAAATACAAAGGGTTTTCATTTCAATACAAACAAGGATATGACATTTACATTGGGTAGTTATGTGAGACATTGCTTCACAAGTGCTAAAGGAAGTACACATTAAGTCCTGGATTATAATCTTAATCATTTACGAGCGGGATAGTTGTATATAGATCTATATGGGATTGACAATCACGACATATGGTTGTTAGCTACAACTACGACAGACGGTGTAACACCCGTTTTCCGGAACATTCGTTTTGATGGAATAATTATTTTTTTTAGCGTATAATAATAATAATAATAATAATTCTAAATTTCTAAGTATAGTTAGAGGGGGAAAGTGTCAAATTTTAAAACTTAATTTGTTGAATAATAGGATTAAGGTTTAAACAAAAATAGATGACCAAAGTGGAGGGCCTAATGTGTAAAAACTTCAAAGTTACATAATAATTCATCTTACTTTGGCATGTTGATCGTGAACCTTCCAACTTTGACATATGAATTGGATTAGCAGCCATTCTATGTTTCTTATTGCACGAATCATTAATATTTTTCATACCCTAGGCCGATTTCATATTGGTATTCCTTTCTAGCCGAGATCTTGTCCTTGCGTGAACCTCCTGGAGTCGTGAAGTGATTGCTGAGAAGTTTGATTGTGGGATTGAGAGGAAGGGAGCTCGAGAACTCCATAGTAATAGCAAAAACGAGGAGTTAGGATGGAAGAAAAGGAGTAGTCACGAGGTTTGAGGTGATGATTCATGGGTTGGTGATTCTTTTCTTAGGTACAATCTCCCTTTTCTTACTTCTTTGTCTAATTAATTGTTACACATATCATTGTGTGTGCATATGTGGGTATGTTGTGTGTGATCACATGCTATCTTTTCGGCCCAAGTTTCTGTTGTTGAGATGTTTTTGACTTATTTCAGAACTTTGTAGGTCTTAATGGAAGGACTTAATGGGTTTGGGGTTGAAAATCCTAACCTATTGTTATTCTTGGGATTTTCGGATTTTCACTGTTTTGGACATGTTATTAGAAAATTCGTATAACATCTTGTATTTGGCCGTTTGGGGTGAATCATACCTTTCTGGAATGGCCTACATGTGTAGTTTCTTGTTCCAGAAGGCCTTGGTCTAATTCGTATTCTAAGTTAAGTGAATTATGCAATATTCACTAACTTGTCCAAGTTCTGTCGTATTTGGTCCCCTGTCTTGAGAAATTCATTGTAAATTTTACAAAGATCCTTTGAGAGCAAGTCCAATTGCCTTAGTTCACTTTTGAAGTCTATTTTGTCCATACTAAATTTGAGAGTTCAGTTCTTAACCAATTTTGAGCGATTAATATTTCTTTAAGGTGTGGTTCAGTGGGTGGACTGATTGTATCAGTTAACTTTGGGAATTTTTCATTTATTTATGAAAAGTGCAAATGACATGAGGTCAAGCCCTGTGACATCCTGCTTGGGTCTAGTTTTCACATCATTTTTATTGGATTTTATTTCCAATCTCTCCTTGGTTTAATATTGCAAATATTGTCGTGGGTCTAAAAATCAGCTTTGCTGTCAAGTATTCTTTCGTGGGTTTTGGTCGTGGTTGCGGCTTAGAGTTCGTGGTGGGTGTTATATGCTTATTAAAGATAATTAATAAACCTCAATGATGTAATTATAAGGTAAAGGTAGGGTATAGTGGGACACGGTACGTGTCGAGTATCGGGAAAACACATGTATACTTATATAATTATAAGTAATAAATGTAAACGTTAATTCGTTCTAAGTAGTACCATGTGGAATGTAGGTTCGGGAAAGAAGAAGAGTTCTTGAGTATCATGTGCTTGTGTGTGCGACCTACTTTTACGCATCAGGTGAGTAATGTGTGGATTTTCGAGTACATAGCAAATGGATTTTATATAAAAGAAATGAATTTTTATATAAAATGGTTTGTGGGATAAAATGGTTTTATGGTAATTGAAATGGTTCTATGGAACCAAAATGTTTTGTGAAACTGAAAATGATTTTGTGAAATGGTAAGTACAATGTGTTCAAAAGATAAAAATAAGAAATACAAAGAACTAATAAAGTGATTGAGCCCTGATGATGAGAAAAGAAGTATCCGGATAAAGATCACGGCCTGCTGCGGTAGGGATGGTCAAAAGACACTACTGAGATGGTACCTCCCGTCGCGAAGTAGTTGTCTAATTACCTTGATAGATGAATCCGTTTCATGCTATTGAGGAAGAAGCTATACGGGTGCGTCTCGTATAAAACCTACGGGTGCGCTCGTATGATTGTGCTCACAAATGAAAAGGAAAACCTATGGGTGCGCTCATAGGAAGTTAAATAATATGAAAATTTGGAAATGTTTAAAATATGGAAAACTGATTTGGGTCTAAAACCCATATTACTCACGAGACGTATGTCTTACGTATGTTTTTAAAATGCTATGTACTCAGGTAATCAAACAAGGGATTAGAAGAGTCGAGTATGGGACGATATCTTTCGTTGTGCAAAATAGGTGCTGCTTAAATTGTGGTAATGATACAGAAGAGTAATACCCCGTGTGTATAACTAAATATTTTGTGCTTTAAAGTCTTGGAAAAAAAAATTTGTGTGAGATTGGGGTGTTACAGACGGGTCAATGGTGACAAATGTCTTATCACTAGCGACGCCTGAAGAACGTCGTGCCAGGTCTACTAGGTCATAGCAAGATTATAATAACTCACATGAACAACAACGAACGTCCAGAGTTTGGTGAAAACATCTTCAAATGGTTTTATGTAAATATAAAACTACATATTGCCCTTTACAAAAATGTAAGTAAGGATTTCACTATTACACTACGAGCTTTTTCACTATTACACTACAAACATTTTCACTATTACACTACGAACGTTTTCACTATTACACTACGAGCTTTTTCACTATTATACTACGAACATTTTCACTATTACACTATGAACATTTTCACTATTACCATACGAGCTTTTATAAAGGAATCACTATGTTTTCTCACTACAAAAATCTTATGAACTCACCAACGTAATGTTGGCACTTGTAAAATTACTTGTATTCTCAGGTAACAATTAGTCAGGTACAACTAATTTTTTGGGATGGAACGTGAAGACGTCTCTTTTGTTTATTTGTGATCATATTGTAATTGTGTTGAAACAATAACATTTGAACAATGTAACTTTCCAATTATAATGTATGATGGTTGTTTATCTACTTATGTTTCAATGTATGCAATGGTTGTGATATTATGGTTCGTTCCGCCCTCCGACAATTCCGCCATCATGGTTTGGGGGTGTGACATCTTTTAGCACCGTACTTCATACAATAGGCCAGCTGACAAGACATGTCATGGGCCATGTAGAGCAGAATACCTATTTGACCTTGCATGCCGCCCATGTCAGACCTAGGAACTTGTGCTAGAAGACACTTCAACTGAAGTAGCTACTATTGTGCATCCCCATGCTTCGCTTCACATTGCCCAACAGAGGACAAGTCTTCTGAACCGGACCGAAGTGAGGCTTGTCTCAGACTTTATGTTCTAGACATTCCTCAGATTCAACCAAGCTGTTGATCCACTAAAGAAGTACCGTCGTCAATCTAGGCCGAATGCACCTGACTCATGATACTTCATTAAATCTGTCGATCCACTTCAGTCCGCTCAACTGAAGTGAGGAACTTTCTTGACCAAATGGAAAGGATCCAACTGAAGCGCAACCTCAACAACACTAGCAGGACTTGCTTTTGTTTCTGGTTACTTTAGACAGTTGATCCTCTGTCGTCTCAACTTCGTGGGTTCGGATTAGACTCCACATACTTAACATGTTTGCGAGGAATTTTCTAGGAATATAGCCTTCAGAATCCAACTAGGTTTCTAATAATGTAACTCGTGCAACTCTTGTCTTTTGCGATAGTGTGGGCCACTTACTAGTTAGACTAACTCGGTTTCAACACCAACACACAAAACATGTTGAAATAGACTTTCATTTTATTTGAGGAAAGTTTATGTTGGTCAAGTTAAGGTTGTCCATGTCACCTCATGGTAATGATACACATATACATTCACAAAAGGCTTACCACAACCACTTTTTAAAGTATTACGACCTAGACTCTGGCCAACTTCCTCCTGCTTCGAGTGCGAGAAGTAATAACGGATCTGATCTAATCCTAATCACTATGATTCTAGAGATATTGTTATTTGTCAATAGGCTTATGCTTAGCATAATCTCCCTACTTATCTTTGTATCATGTCTATACATTTGGATTTTGTATAATGCAAATATCATGAAAGATTATACATTGAAAAACTCGATATTTTATTATTTGCGTGTACATCAAATTTATGAATTAAACCTTAAATTGTCAGTGAATGTCAAGCTGACAATTATTTGGTTTAAAAAGATATTGGATCGTCAATTGGGCTAAAGGTCATCGATTTGGGATCTTATGTGATGAAATATATAGCATGCTTCGTTTGACTTTGTGGGTGAAGACTTAACATCGACATTGGGGTGCCTATGCTTTGCTATTTTTTTAGAACGGCCATTTCATATATTCATCTAATTCTATTCTTAATTTACACTTTTTCTTCATAATAGGACTTAAATCATTAACCACTTGAGATGAAATGTTTTTTCAACACGTTTTGATACCGCTAAAATCATATCTATTAAATTAGCTTTGTTATTCTTATATGGTCGGTTTATATCTTTAACGGAGGAGTTTAATTATATAAGATGTCGATTGGAACGATCGCCAATAAAATAATGCTCATTAAATAGGATTAGGCGGTGCCCAAGTAGCATTCTGATTTTGAAACTGATACCATTTACTTAACTTTTGTTTTAATATTTAACTTTTGTTTAATATTTAAGGGTTTTATCATTTATGTGAAATACTTTACATATTTCGTATTTTTTTTAAGATAAGCGCCATTAGAAAAAATTACATGATTTTTAAAACTTATGTAATTTTACATGTTCATGGTAGATTAACCTCACCAACAGGTTGCCAGTCAAAATGTGAAAAACAACTCTCAAATTTTTAGTGTCTCAATAAGTTAACGACACAAACAAATAGCTCAAAAATATATAAGTTACATAGGGGTTTTCCTTTTTAAAAATTAAAAATAAACGAGAAATATGCAGCTACTTTGTCACAGCCCACTTTACAACCTCTTGAATTTATTATCTTCTTCACTGAAATAGTTTAACATTTTGGTCATTCCTTTACGACAATATGCTACTGTTGATAACCCAAATCTAGGACATAAATACATAAATGAATTCGGGTTTTTTTTTTTATATATAAAAGAGATGGTAATTTCGAAAAAATAACTGTATTTTCCAGAAAAACACTGTCATTTGGCAAAAATTTCTAAAAAATACTGCTTTATTTTTGTTCAGAAAAATCATTGCTATTTGTAAAATTTTTCAGAAAAGTAACTAATAGCATAAAAACTTTTCAAAAAACATCATTTTTTATGGTTTTTTTTTTTCAAAATACAACGTAATTTCCGTTCATAAAATAGTGTTTGTTAACCACTAGGGATAATAATGGTTCAATTTTTCACTCAAACTAAAATCGAACTGAAAATTTTGGTTTTTACCTTCGGGAATACAACGAGAACAATACATGTTTATTACTTACTTTAATTACATATAAGAAACAAAACTGAACCGAAAAAACTGATTTTTCTAAAATTCAAAAACCAAACCGTTGGGTTTTTCAAAACATTTTTGTTTTTCGGTTTCAAAATATTAAGCTTTTTTTGGGGTTCTTTTTTTACGATTTTAGTTTTTTTGCACATCCTTAACCACAAAATTCATTTTCTTATGATAATGCTTGAAGAAAATATGGATTTGGTGGTTAATAAAAATATGCAAAAAAAACCAAAATCGTAAAAAAGCTAAAATTTTGAAACCACAAAATTCAACATGTTTTGAAAAACCAACGGTTTGGCTTTTGGGTTTTTAGAAAAACAATTTTCAATTCAATTTGGTTTCTTATATATAACTAAAGTAATAAGTATATATTGGTCTCGTTGTATTTCTGAATGTAAAAACTAAAATTTTCAGTTTGGATTTAGTCAGGGCCGTTTCAAGCTATTTTGGGGCCCGGGGCAAAATAGAAACATGGGGTCCCTAAAAATTTTTTTAATAAAAGAGGGCGGCACCTCCGAAATTTTTTATTAATTGAAAAGGTTATTACAATTGAAGGCTGGGGACTCCCCACCTATGGAAAGAAAAAAAAGGCTATGAGACATGCCTCATGAGTCAAACAACCTAACAACTACATATTATAATAAAATAACAAACTAAAACTAAATTTTACATTTTCGAGCTTTCTTAGATGCAAAATTATCAATAATAGTATCAATATCAATGCCGTCTAACATATTTTTCTCAATGCATAACATAGCCAACCCATTTAATCTTTCTTGTGACAATGATGATCTCAAATAATTTTAATTTTGAAAAGCTTCTTTCGGCCGATGTTACGGTAACAGGTATAGTTAATAAAATTCGATATGCAATGGAAGCGTTTGGATAAAAACCTTTTTTTTTAATAAACTCTAAAATTTCAAATGCGGACATAACCATATTTGACAAAGTCATTTGCAACACTTTGAGTTCCGCAAACAAATCATTTAGGTCTACATCACACATGTTTTTATGAGAAAACTTGCTTGCAAAATTAGTATAACTTTTTTAAGTTCAATATCATCCAATGACTTTAATTTTTTTGAATTATATAAAAAACCAAAAATATTTTTGAATGTTGTTATTTGCTAAAATCTAGCTTCTAATGAAGTAATTGTTATATCAACAACAACCAAAAAATACTCAACTCTAAATGATTCTTCGGGTGATTCAAATTCATGTTCATCTTTATTATTAGTGTAACGCCCCAATTTCAAAAATTTTAAAAATCATTTATTACCAAGGTTCCAATAAAACATTTATTCCAAAACATAAAACTGTTCAACATAATACTTAAATTAACAGCGAAAACATTTAAAAATACTATTATAGTTCATTGACATCAATCTCTTGAATGCGACGCGCTGCCGTCAAGCCTTGCCCTTCCCTTTGTCATTTGAATTACCTGAAATGTTATAAAAACAACGGGTAAGCTTAAAGCTTAGTGAGTCCACAAGTTACCATACATGCCCACACATTAAACAACCCGTCCTCGAGAACGACCCGACCCTACCCGCCATACAACAGCTACGGGCGTCCATCATACAACAGCTATGGACACGGGAAGGTTCTACCCATCATACAACAGCTATGGGTTCCCGGTTATGGCCCAGCCCATCATACAACAGCTATGAGACAAGGCAATAGTCCAACTCGCCATACAACAGCTACGAAGGGACACACATCAGTACTGAGCCCAACAACAAATAACCACATATATAGAGCAAATCGTATAAATGTAGACAACACACAAGATGCCTAACATGCAATATTATATAGTAAGATGAGGATACTCACCTGAATCACAACCGTCCGGATAATTTGCTAATATTCCAAACTAGGCTCGTCCGATCACCTAAATCCCACATACACAACATATTAATCACTGACCAAAACTCCTATAGACTTTTAGGTGATCGGACGAGCCTAGTTTGGAATATTAGCAAATTATCCGGACGGTTGTGATTCAGGTGAGTATCCTCATCTTACTATATAATGTTGCATGTTAGGCATCTTGTGTGTTGTCTACATTTATACGATTTGCTCTATATATGTGGTTATTTGTTGTTGGGCTCAGTACTGATGCGTGTCCCTTCGTAGCTGTTGTATGGCGAGTTGGACTATTGCCTTGTCTCATAGCTGTTGTATGATGTCCTGGGCCATAACCGGGAACCCATAGCTGTTGTATGATGGGTAGAACCTTCCCGTGTCCATAGCTGTTGTATGATGGACGCCCGTAGCTATTGTATGGCGGGTAGGGTCGGGTCGTTCTCGAGGACGGGTTGTTTAATGTGTGGGCATGTATGGTAACTTGTGGACTCACTAAGCTTTAAGCTTACCCGTTGTTTTTATAACATTTCAGGTAATTCAAATGACAAAGGGAAGGGCAAGGCTTGACGGCAGCGCGTCGCATTCAAGAGATTGATGTCAATGAACTATAATAGTATTTTTAAATGTTTCCGCTGTTAATTTAAGTATTATGTTGAACAGTTTTATGTTTTGGAATAAATGTTTTATTGGAACCTTGGTAATAAATGATTTTTAAAATTTTTGAAATTGGGGCGTTACAATTAGTTTCATCAAATTGTGTTTTTCTAGTAACACGCCGTTTTTTTGGAAACATTGGTTCAACATCCATATCAAATGCAATAGTTTTGGCATTATCTATACTAGTGGCAAAACCATCATTTCTATAATTTTTAAAAAATGACATGACATCTTTTAATATATTAATGGTGGCATCAAGACAAATAGTTTTAGTTTGCAACTTTTTACCAACCATATTAATTGAAAATAGAATATCATACCAAATCACCATACCAAGTAAAAATTCATAACTTTCGATAGCACTAACTAAACTTTCGGCTTCACTTTTTGATAATGCATCATCACATGATTCACCTAATGCTATCAATGCATCCATTGTTTGAGGAGCTTGATATCTAATAGCTTTTACACTTTTAATGCGACTCTCCCAACGTGTATTACATAGTGATTTTATGGTTAAATTAGAAACATTATCAAGTAATATTTTCCATCTTTTAGTAGAGCTGGAAAATAACACATATATACGTTGCACAATTCCAAAAAATGGAATAGCCTTAGCACAAGAATGTGCCGAGTACTAATCATCGCTATGGCCTATGGATTTTCGGATTGAGCGTGCCCCGGTGAAACGTTTGAGACACCGATGGAAAGTGAATTTAATGCCTAGAACATCGATCAGTTTATAGCCTAGAAGGAACGATCAGTTTATGTAAATTTTGGGTCTTTCCTAATTTCCTCAATTTTTTGGGGCCTTTCCTGATTTCCTCAATTTTTTGGGGCCTTTTCTTATATCAAAAATTGTTTTGGGCCTTAAAACTACTACACTAATATAATAAATCTATAAAGGGGCCTACAAATTTGGGGGCCTTAGGAATTTGGGGGCCCGGGGCGGTCGACCGGTCGACCACCTTGCCCATGCTCACGCTACGGCCCTGAATTTGTTTTAGAAAAAGTATTGAACCATTTTTGCCCATAATGGATAATAAACATTATTTTATGGACGAAAGTTACGTTATATTTTGAAAAGAAAAATTATTCATAAAAAAATTGAAAAGTTTTTTTTTGTTACCGATGGTTTTTCTGGAAAAAAACTTATAAATAGCTGTGGTTTTTTTGAAAACCAAAATAAAGCATTTGTTTTTTCATAAATCTTTTAAATATAACAATGGTTTTTCTGAAAAAAATTTAAAGTAGTAATTTTTCCGATAAAATGATGAAAATACATTATTTTTTTAAATAATGGTTTGTCGGACGATATGACAATCCATGATTAGCTGTGGTTTTTTTGAAAACCAAAATAAAGCATTTGTTTTTTCAGAAATATTTTAAATATAACAATGGTTTTTCTGAAAAAAATTTTAAAGTATTAATTTTTCCGATAAAATAACGAAAATGCAGTATTTTTTTAAATAATGGTTTGTCGGACGATATGACAATCCATGATTGAGCTAATGTTGCTTCTTTGTTGGGGGCCCAATTTTTCCAAAGCAACTTGAGCAATTGTCGTTTTTTCTCATTCTTTTTTCGTTTTGCTGGTCATTCTTGGATTCTGGTACCTCGACAACGTCAACTTAAGATTATTGGGTTTGAACATGTTGTTTTTTTTACTTTCACTTTCTTTAAAATGTTATTGTGGACTCGGACTTTGTTGGAATGCCGGTTTTAGAAAAAAATATTATTAAAATTGTGACGGTTGGAATATGTCAGGGTGGAATTTTTTTTATTGATATGAGGATTGAGATGAACCTTGTAGTAAACTCGTAAAAGAATAATTAGGGCGAGTTTATAAAAGTTTGATCATATTGTGCAAAACTTATTGACGTAGTTATAATGAGAAACGGTTTTGCCGTGTCGGGGTATTTGGTTTTGGTTGGATGGTGGAGTGGTAGAATTTTCATCCGTTATGTAGAAAAGATTGCGAGTAAAATACGAAAAATGTTTGGATGTGTGTAAAATGGTTAAAAGAGGTTGGTATTTATAGGTAAACAATATGAATTTTTAAATTATTTTTTTAAATGATCATTTCCAAATGTTATATAGTGCGTCCCTCACCAGGATTGGTATCATCCCACCTCACGCCATCTAGTCCTCACACACCCTAAGGGTGGTGTTGCTGGCGTGGCCACCTTTTTTAAAATATTTTTTAAATGATCATTTCCAAATGTTATATAGTGCGTCCCTCACCATGATTGGTATCATCCCACCTCACGCCATCCAGTCCTCACACTCCCTAGGGGTGGTGTTGCTGGCGTGGCCACCTTGCCACATATAAATCATGCCTACCACGTCTCGTGTACACCCTACAGCCTAAACATAGAAATTAGCAACAAAAATACTTTGTTGTTAACATTACCAATGACCCGACCCGATTTTTTATGTTTTCCTACAAAAACTCTCTTCTCTCTCCTCTCTATTCTCCAAATTTCAAACATTGTGTGTTTGTTATTAGAAATATGGGAGGAAATGGGCAAATTGGTAATCATGATTTCTAGATATCTCTAGATCATGTACATATCACTTTTTCTCGACTGATAATTTGACTGTATGTCTCGGTATCACAAAATTCAACGCATGATAATCCATAAGAGGCGCTTCAATTTCTCACAGACAAAAGCTAATGCAACCTGCTAAAATTACGTAATGGATTTTCTAAATTCATAAGAGACCTAAAAATGTGTTTTATATTTGTATATATATATATATATATATATATATATATATATATATATATATATATACACTTATCATGCCATAAATTTAAGGGTTGAATACGAGCTTTGGAACTCAAGCCGCAAAACTAAAACTTTAAAATAAAACCATGTAGACAAACAAGTTTAATTTGGTTCAAAGTTATGTCATATTTGAAACTATACAAAGCAATCAAAAGTACTTTCTTATAGCCTATGAAATATCAAGGATAAAACTTCTTTACTGATTAACATACATCACCATTTTGAAAAATACTCATTAGCACTTTAAGGTCTGAATTTTTAAAAGATGATGCAACTCCATCAAGCTACCATTGAATCACTGATATGATTTATGGAAGAACATGAAAAGTGATTTTGTTTATTGTTGTAAAGAACAATAAAATATTGTAAGTACCAGCCGTTGTTGAGTCCAACAACATTAGACATTGTTGAGTCCATTAACAAGTTCCAACCACATTGGACCACATTATTATCGTTAATCATTTACACACTTACCATATTTTTCCATATTATTTTTTATTCTATAATATTTTTATTATCTTTTTAACTTCTATAGTCTATACTATTTGCCAAGCCTATAAAGAGGTTGTTAGGGCGTCATTTTATAGCAATTTCCGTTATCTTAAGTTTTTTTGCAACACTTTGTAAAGAACTTGATAACATTTGTTCATATTATTAATATACCGATCAATTTCAATCATTATGCTCTTGATTACTTGGTTGCTAATTCGTTATATATTCGTATTTACTAATATTTAATTGAGTTGGAATACTTTTTAATTGGTATTAGATCCTCATTATTCTTGAGTTTCTTGTTAGCAAATTTTGTTTATTGAATTTACAATCTGATTTCGCCTCTTTCTATGATTTTTGCATGTCATCATAGCATTTCGATCACTTGATCATATAACCAATCCAAATTTCAACTAATTCGAACCTATAATGTAACAGCCTAAAATTTTTTAATTTGAGGATTGTAGGTTAAAGAGACAAAAGGTTTTAAATGCTAGAAGGGATTAGAATTTTTGATATAACAATATTAAACTTGTTATTCTTATAAATACAGAACCAGAAGGTTAAGTTCCAATAAAAATATACATTCAAACAAGTTGTATGTGTGTTTTTTTATGTGAAATATAGAGGCTTAGAACTTTATTTGCACATAAAATGGCAAGTTACATTTATATATATGGTATATGTTATAAGATGGGAAAATATGTAAATCCCTAATAATAAGGATTAACGGTTAAGAACAAGTTTAAGAACATTATTAAGGTCTTATATGTACCAAAGTCTAGAATAGATGAAAATAAAATAAATTCAAAAGTATTGATACATATGTAGAATACATGAAGTTAAAGACAAGTTTGATACCATTCTGACCTTGTAATTCAGGCTTTGAGGCAAATTTCTTGAGTTTTATAGCTCTATTATATACTTAACACTAAATAGGTCAAAATGCAAAAAGAATCGACTAAAATAGACTTATAACAAAGGATATACATAGATGCTCAAAGTTTGTATATTCACAATAAAGAGTATTAAGACAAGTATGTGTATATAAGGGAATTATGGCCATTTAGTAACGAAACAAGGTTGTAAATGTATGGTATGCGGCCACACAACGCTTTCCTTTACACCATGAGTGGGACGCACAATATTGGGAAGAGAAACATTGAGTTTTGTAGTAATATGTATGGTCTAAACACATTTATGTTTAAGTTATTGATGGACCGTACAAAGCATCAATTTGGTGCATATTTTCTATCACTGAGCTGCACATGGACTTTTGTAATCCTATACTCGGCCACACAACAATGAACTGAGTCTATTTCTTTCTTATTGCTCTACCACAAAATGCCTAGTTCTTTTCTAACACTCGGCCACATACATACACATATACTCTAATACTCAGTCGTATATATCATAAAGAAATGACATTTTTTCTTGAAAAATGTACAATAATGGGCACTTGTCCTATCCTTAAGGTGAATGACAAATACTTACACCTTATTCTGACCATTTCTCATTAATTTATGTGGCAAAAAACTACATATCGTAAGTCTTAGAACTAAATCATTGTCTATGTTATAAACTTGGCTTTTTTAGTCATTTGTATTTGTAAAAAACATAAAAGGAATAATCTACTTTATAAATATTAAACAAGTAAGATATATTATTTAAATATTTAAAAGATTATGCGCTTTCTGCAGTGCGATCTTTGGTATACAATTTTTACGAATGGTGTGATGCAGTATATAACAGAAAACTGCATCGCACTGCAAACAATGATTTTTCATTAAATAAAAAACCACACCATCGGTTATCGTTCAGTTTCAGTTTCTTAATTTGTTTTTCTAGCCTTTTCGGTTTACAGTTCAATTTGTGCTCACCCCTTTGGTGTTGTCATTGACTTGCAAGTTACAAAGTTTCTTTATATTTGAAAATGAAAGATGTTGAGTTAAGTTTCTGGAAAGTCATAAATTATCACTATTAGACGAGAAAACCTAGAACCCCAAAAATCATTTCCTTAGTCTAACTTGATGTTCAATGAGTACATTATCATCTTTTTACAGGTACTAGTTGGACGTATAGTTTTTCCATATCCACCTTTTTGGTGGGTATTGATTTGTATACATTCTTAAATCTGGTGCGTATGTGTGTGTTAGAGAGAACAATGAATAAAACGTGTCACTGAAGAAGACTAGTTAGAGAAGAAGATTGGATGAGAAACAATGGAGGGAGAAAGGGGTGGTGGGAAGAATGAGGGACACGAAAGAAAAAGTGTAAGGGTCAAATGAATTGATATTTTTTATTTTAATAATAAAGAAATATTAAATTTAAATCAGAAATATATAAGACCAAACGAAGTACGATGCACTAACATCGCAGGGGGCGAGTTCCACCGTGGCACCACAAACCCGCGTGGGGTACATTGCCCCGGTTGGGTGGGTGACCACGGGTTACGGGTTCGTTCGGTGTAGCTTCCACACACATGATTCCTATGTCTCTCTCTTATTCTCTCTCTCTCTCTCTCTCTTATTTTTCGTATGTCTTGCAAGTTGCAGAAGTAAATAAACGAAGAAGAAAGAAAGAAGAAGGGTTAAAGTGGAAATTATAAAATTGGTCATTGTATTTTTTATGAAGTTACAAAATTAATGAAATCTTAAATATATCATTAATAGTTTTAATGAAGGGGTTTAATTTTTTAATTATTTGGTTAATTTAAATTAATTAAGTTTGTTATTTAATTTTATTTATTTTAACTATTTATTTAATTAAAAAAATTGAAGGTTTGTGAGAGTTTACTATTTCTAAAATCTAAAAAGATGAGGGTTAATAATAATTTATTAATATGACACCTACGAAACATATAAAAATAATGTTTTAAAATGAATTGGAATCTTTTGGATGAATGAGAATTTGAAGGAATTGGAATCCGAAGGAATTTAAATTCATAACACGTTTGGTTGGCATGTAATGGAATGGAATCATTTGTTGATTTCTGTCTGGTTTGCAAGTTTTATCAAAAGAATTGGAATGTAAAATATATAAAAAGACTAAACTACCCTTTATTAATTTTTTTATTATTTTTGTATTTATAAAAACAACTAAATAATACCATATAACAATAAATTTATATGATTCGTCGTCACAACTACAAGAATAATATCATTATTCATAATTGATCATTAATATCATTAATTGCTCAAATTAAATATAACATTTAATAATACCATAAATGAGTTAATGTAAGGTCGTGTTTTTCTAGTAATTTTTTGATACTGTGTCCGTGATATAACTTGCAAATCGCAGAGATAGGCATGAAATTTAAATTGTTTGAGTTTATCTAATGGAATGACAAATTCAATTGTATATAGAATTTGATGAAATTTTATATAATTCCATTCCATGGATTTTTTAACCAAACACATTTAGGAAGGAATTTGTCTTTCCAATTACTTTAGATTCCATTAAAAAAACTTAAACCAAACACGCCCTTAATCTAATAAACATTTTAGTTCGGTAATGAGAACAAATCCACAAATAAACCTGGTAAAAAGGACCAAATCTTTAATTCTCAACTCGCAAAAAGCCAAAAATAATCCAAAAAATTAAGCAAACGACAAGACCATTTTTATACTTTCATCTATAAAATAGACACATCAAGAGTATTCAAAACTCCTTATCTAAATAAAAAGGATTTTAAATGGAAGAGTCAATTTTCATTTCGACAAAATTTCCCTCCTATTCCCTCATTTTATTCAGCGAGAAAAACAAGAAGCCTCCTGAAATAAGGTTAGCCCAACGCCAGCGGCTACCAACTATTCATCTCCGCCACCGACGGCCGTGTTCTACCGTAAAGAAGATATGACGGCACAAAAAAGAGACAGGAAGAACCTGGTAGCCGTTACCGGAGCTGCCGCCTTTTTAGCGGCGGCCGTAAAGTTCGCTATCGATGCAATTAACTCAAAGAGAAGCAATCTAAAGAAGAAAGGTATATATTCCCTAAGATGAATCGACTGTGTGTCTTATTTTTTGTTTTGTCATTATCATCGGCTTCTTGTATAAAGTCAACACGCAATCTACTTAATGTGTTAAATCTGTATCTGTAGTTCATATACTTGCGTCGCTATTATATGGAAATTGAGTTGAATTTTGTTTGATTCAACGTTTTAAGGTCTTCGAGGCTCCATTGTTAGGGCGAATCTCTCTGCATCGGAGATACTTAAACTAGCTGACCGTCTAATTGCTAACTCGAAGGCGGTTCACGATGCGGTAGCTTCAGTTCCTCTTGATAAGGTATGCATCATTTAAGAGGACCACAAACTATCTCCAACTAGTTACAATTCCTGACAGATTTCATTCTTTATAGGCTTGTAGTTTATTAATTTACCGAGTTAATTGCGTCTGCACTTTTGGTGCCTGTTTTTTTCACACCTTCTTTTGAATTTGCAGGTCACATATACGAATGTTCTGTTACCCCTTGAAGAACTGGATGCACATCAGTTCCCACTGGTCCAGTCTTGTGTCTTCCCCAAATTTGTATCAACTTCAGAAGAAATACGAAAAGCAAGTGCTGAAGCAGAAAGGAGAATAGATGTTCATGTCTCAGCCTGCAGGTCTTACTTTCTTACTAAAATGATCATATGCTTGTAATACATTATACAGTTTATATACATTCTTTTCCATACTCACACAAGAAATCAAGATCTCACATTTGGTATATATAAACCATATCTTAATCTAAACTATTCAGCCAGCGGGAAGATGTATATCGTGTTGTAAAAGCCTTTGCAGCCAAAGGGGAATGGAAAAGCATGGAATTAAAACGTTACACACAATTCCTGGTATGAATTGGAGATCTTCAAATAACCAAATTTTGAGTTCAGATACTTATTGTTCAAGATTCAGTGACAGGTTAAAGAATTTGAACGTAATGGATTGAATCTTACATTAACAAAAAGAGAGGAATTACAGCGATTGAGGACACAAATTGATGAGCTATGTGTCCAATATATCCGGAATTTAAATGATGATAAATCATTTCTTCTTTTTGATCACTCAGAGTTGTTGGGATTGCCACTTGAGTTCCTTAAGGTTAGTCATATGATATCTTCTGTAATTAAGCAATCTTGCTTCATATCTTACTGTTTATTCTTTTTCAGATCCTAGAGAAGTCTGAAAATGATAAATACAAGATCAGTCTGAAAATCCATCATGTTTCAGCAGTACTCGACCTATGTAAGGTATGTTTTTTGGGAGTTTGTAAGATAATTTTTTTTGTGTAAATTTTTTTATTTCCCACATGGTTATTTAATAAGGGTAAAGCAAATTTTAGTTGTTTATTTTCATATATACACATTAGCTGTCAGATTCTTTATGCATCTTAATTTATATGATTCTGATACTATTTTCGTAAATGCCAATTGATGCAATTTCTGTCACTCGAATCTTGTGTTTCTTTCACTCATCATCATCTTTTTTAATTTTAGTTGTAGTTTTTGTTTCTTTTATTGTTTTTTTATATTATTATTATATTTGTTTACAAGATTAAGTCTCTCTGTTTGACTCTGTTGAAGGTGGGGTTGACCAGGAGGGCTGTTGCAGTGGCATATGGAAGAAGATGTGAAGCCAATCTTCCCATATTAGAAAATTTGGTAACTATTAAATTAAAAGCTGTTTTTATTAATCTTGTGAGGTTAAATATAATTTATTTAACTACCAAGGTCACATGAATTTTTAAAAATATGAACCATGTGACTGAAATTTCTGCACATCTAGATTTATTTGAATCAACAAATTATCAATGATTTTATGCTTAAAAAGATCTTTAACAAATAAATTTCTCAGAAACTCTGCTAGGTTTCTATAATAAATGATTCTCATTGCCCATATTGCTCAATGAAAATATACAAGTGAAAAAAAGTTTTATATTTATTCTTAATGACATAATCTTTAACTTTATTGTTTTTTTTAGGTTCAATTGCGCCATAAATCTGCTAGATTACTTGGTCACAGTAACTATGCTGATTTTATTGTGGGTTCTAGAATGGCAATGTCATCCTCAAAGGTTGTAAAAATCACATTTAAATCCAACTTTTTTTATTTTTTTTTATTGTCAATATCATTGACAACAATGCTACTAAATTTTCAGGTGTTTGAGTTTCTAGAAGAAATCTCTGCCAGTTTGAATGATTTAGCCTCTCAAGAACTCACCCTACTAAAAGACTCTAAGGTTATTCATATTTCATAAATTTAGATACTTTTTATTTATTTTCTTATCTAAAAACAACCAAACTCATTTTTTTAATATTATTTTCTGGCATTTAGAAAAAAGAGGAAGGAGAAATCCCCTTTGGAATTGAAGACTTACCGTATTACATAAAAAAAGTTGAAGAACAACAATTTGATTTGGACTTTGAAGCTGTAAAACAATACTTTCCTGTATGTTTAGTTCAATCAGGGATTTTTAAAGTATGCGAAGATCTTTTCGGTAATCACTTAATTCTTAAAAATTAATTTAGTTAGTTTTTTGAATTATCAAAATAATATCATTTCAATTTTGCAGGATTAAGATTTGAAAAGGTTGTTGATGCAGAAATCTGGCACAATGATGTGGAGCTTTTTTCAGTTTTTGATTTAAACTCTTCTGATTTACTTGGTTACTTCTACCTTGATATATATACCAGGTTCATTTTTAAAATCATATATTTTTTAATAATTGTTTATTAGAATTCTAACATAAAATATGGGGAAATCTCCATTAAAGTCCCAATATTTTGGCTCAGTTTATGAAAAAGTCACAAATTAATTTTTATTAACAAAAAAGGAAAGGACAGAAACTACATGTTTTATCTTCAATAAAGCCCTAATATTTTCGCACATTTTATAGAAAAGTCCCAACATTAGCCAGTTTTCTGTCCTTTTTTGTTAATAAAAATTAATTTGGGACTTTTTGTTAATAAAAATTAGTTTGGGACTTTTTCATAAACTGAGCCAAAATATTGGGACTTTATTGGAGATTTCCTTAAAATATGACATGACATATGCTAATTTTGTCTTTTTTGTTTCTCTTTTTTTTTTTAAAAGGGAAGGAAAGTATGGACACACTTGTGTTATCCCTCTCCAAAATCATTCATTAATTAATGGTTCAAGACAGGTATATATTTAATATTTTATACCATTTGGTAAAAAGGTGAAACTTTGTCGCATAAATTGTAAAAAAAAAATAAAAATTGCATAATTTTTTTCTTCAGATTCCTGTGGTGTTGTTGGTAGCCCAAATAAAAAAGGAAGCTGGAGGTGATCCTGTGTTATTAAGATTCTCTGAAGTGCTTAAACTTTTTCATGAGTTTGCCCATGTGGTATGTCATTGTCAACTTCCACTTTAGTTTGAACAATAAGGGTAAAATCGTCATTTGCACTCATTATGAAACAATCTTTTAGGTCCATTGTATGTGCAATCGCGCATCATGTGCAAAATTCAGTGGAACACAACTTGATCCTGATTTTGTGGAAATACCTGCCCTTGTCTTAGAAAATTGGTATGTATTTGTGTTTAAATTATTTATAATGACATAAATATATAATAAATAAACTTAATTGATTTGGATTTTAAAATTTTGATTGATAGGTGTTATGAAGCGGCTTCTTTGAAGCTAATATCTGGTTTTCATCAGGTGATTCATTTTTCCATTTTGGAATTAATAAAATCTAGAGTAAATTACAGTTTTGGTCCCTGTGGTTTACATCAAATTGTAGTTTTAGTCCAAGTTTTGAAATCTTGCACCAATGATCCCTATGGATTCCAAATCTTTCACTTTTGGTCCCTGTGGTTTCCAAATCTTTCACTTTCGGTCCCTATGGTTTCCAGATCTTTCACTTTCGGTCCCTATGGTTTCCAAATCTTTCACTTTCGGTCCCTATGGTTTACACAAACAGTAACAGAGGGAGGGACCAAAAGTGAATGATTTGGAAACCACAGGGACCAAAAGTGAAAGGTTTGGAAACCACATGGACCACCGGTGCAAGATTTTCAAAATTAGGACCAAAACTGTAATTTTGTGTAAACCACAGGGACCAAAACTGTAATTTACTCTAAAATCTACAACCAATTTCAAGTTTTTACATTTTATCTACTGATACAAATAGTCTAAAACTAGAATTTGTTTATTGAGAATCTTTTAATCACTTGTAGGATATTACAAAGCCTATAAATGATAATGTGTGCAAATCAATTAAAAAATGGCGGTGTTCCTTTTCGGCGCTTAAATTGAAGCAAGAAATTTTATATTGTAAGTAATTTTTCTCTTTGGAATAATTTTTGCATTTATTATGCATAATATTTATTTTTATATATAAGTAATTACTTTATTTACCATTTGTCTTAGGTCTCTTTGATCAGATTATTCATTCGACTGAAAATGTTGACATGATTGGTTTGTTTAAGCATCTACATCCAAAAGTAATGTACTAATTTACTTGATTTAAAAAGGTAATTATTGAGCCAATTTTTTTATATAAATTGTTTCTTGTTTTTTAGGCAATGTTAGGTTTACCAATGTTGGAAGGTACCAATCCAGCTTCTTGTTTTCCAAGTAGTGCTATTGGCTGTGATGCTTCTTGCTATTCTCATATTTGGAGTCAGGTATCGAATAAAAAATTTTCTACCAATTTTTATATTTTTTCCAAAATTGTAATTTAGTATTCTTGTAGGAGTTTCAAAACTTTGGCCTAAAGTGTAGACCATTGCAAACTACAGGGACGAAAAGTGTAATTCACTTATTTCCTACAAAATAAAAACTACAGGGACCAAAAGTGTATTTCCTAAAAATAAAAACTACAGGGACCAAAAGTGTAATTCACTTATTTCCTACAAAATAAAAACTACAGGGACCAAAAGTGTATTTCCTAAAAATAAAAACTACAGGAACCAAAAGTGTAATTCACTTATTTCCTACAAAATAAAAACTACAGGGACCAAAAGTGTATTTCCTAAAAATAAAAACTACAGGGACCAAAAGTGTAATTTGTGCAACTTAAAAACTACAGGGACTAAAAGTGTAATTTACTCATTTCCTGTAAACTAAAAGAAAAATAATGTGTTGTTACAGGTTTTTGCAGCTGATATATATGCGTCAAAGTTTAGTGATAATATTTTCAACCAGAATACCGGCATGCAGTTCAGAAATAAGGTAATCAAGTCAAAATCCCTGATTAAAAAAAAAAAGAAAAAAAGAAAAGGGATTAATTAATGCAATAAATATGACAGTTTTATTCCTTTCAAAAATGATGTAAATATTCTGGCCTTTTACAATTGGGTTAAATCCAAGAAATATCGTCATGACTTGTAATAAGAAGGGAAAATGTCTTATAATAGTAATAAACTTTATCGTAAGTGCACATTTAGTCCTTATCTTTTTTTTTTTGTATGCATATGACCATTATACTTTTTGTTTGTACATAATTAGTCACTTATGTTAATGGTCATATATGTACAAAAATAAAAGTTTAATGGTCATATGTGTACAGAAAAAATAAGTTGCATGGTCATGCGTATAGTTGTTAAACTCGTACGAGTCACGAGTCGACTCTTACGAGTCGAGTCATTTTAAACCCTAAACGAACCGACTTGGTAGTATGACTCGAAATTGTTGTGACTCGGTAGAAAAAATACGAGTCACGAGTCGACTCAACTCGTGACTCGGACGAGTCAAATAACCTGTGGGTAATCTTGTTTTCCAGTAGATAATGTTGTTTTCCAGTGGGTGATAACTAATAAAGTAGATATTTCTCTACATATATATAACATTATTTGATGACATTGTCAGTTTAATATATTATAAATTTAGGATAATTTAAAGAGAGGTATATGCATTATCATTCAATAAATATTATATCTTAATATGTGTATTATATATTTCTATATAATTTCTTTAATATCATGACTCTTACGAGTCGAGTCACGAGTAAAAATAATTACATTTCGAGTCACGAGTTGACAACTATGGACTCATACGTATAAAGAAAAACATAAATGACTAAATGTGTACAAAAGAAAAAGTTTAACTGTCATGTGTATACAAAAAAAGATAAGGGACTAAATGTGTACTTACGATAAAGTTCATTAACCTTATAAGTCATTTTCCCTAATAAGAAATATATTGATTAATGAACAGGTATTGGCACCAGGAGGATCAAAGGAACCTATTGAACTCCTATCTGATTTTCTTGAAAGAGAACCGGCGGTCCAAGCTTTTGTTGATAGTATATCAAAAGCTTAAAATGACGTGTCATTTAGATGAAAAAAGTTCACATATGGCAAATTTTGGTTACTAATCAAGAGATTTTGAGTTACTTGTTAGTGTAATTTTTTCTACACTTGTGGAGACTTTGAATTATGTGTTTGTAATTGTTGAATTTTTTGTAAAGTAAATGTTTTGTGGGACAAATATATTGTTGATGGAGCCTACTAGACTACATATCCACGTTACTCTGACTTGTGCAATAATATGATGATTTGAATTATTTTGACTTGTAACCAAGGGTTGGGTAGGGGCAGCTTTAGGTGATGATTGGTTTATTGAATTAACGTAATTTAGGATTAAACAAACTTAATTATGAGATTGGTTCTCAGACCTATAGTTAAGTACTTAAGTACTTTGTACAATAAATAAGTAAACCGTAAATACTAAATAAATGGTAATAACTTAATATTATAGATAATAAATATAAGAGAATAATATTCATTCTTAATATATAAATTGAACTATTGAAGGATTGAGACGATTGTGAAGTGTGACTTGTGAGCATGCCTTCGTATTAATTTGTTTAAGCGAATGGATCCGTTGGATGTTTAATGGATTATGATTTTGATCGGTTGGATTAAATAATTATATCAAGTCGAATTGAGTCGAAACCAATGATTTTGATCGGTTGGATTAAATAATTATATCAAGTCGAATTGAGTCGAAACCAAGACCCTGCTTATTGACAAGCATAGAGGGTGGTTGCCTTGTTTTCTTAGGATCCTATGGGAACTAAAATTCTATTCATTTCATCATGACATTTTGCTATAAATGAGTATTTGAAATCAGTGTCATAAAACTCGATCAATTTGGACGAGTTTTGAACTCGGCATCTTACTGAGGCAAGTTAAGCAAACTAGGTCAAACAACTCGGAAATCAGTCAACATTGGTCAAAGTCAGTGCTACTCGGGTCAAGGTAAGTCCGACTCGGTCAAATTCGGCAAATTCGGCAATTTTGTCAAATTAAGCAATTTTTAACGTATATAATATATTTAGTTATTTATTATACATTGTTTAATTTTAATTTTGTTCAATTTAATATAAATTTGATAGAAAAACAAAAAAGACTAATGATTAAATAATTACTCCAATGTTAAAGAATAAATATCAATTTTTGAAATAGTTTAACACTTTAACATTTGAACATGTATTGATATTCGTCTATTTGTTATGAATTTTAATGAAGTTACAATAATTATATTATATCATGGGTTCATTATATATCAAGTTATCAATAAAAGGAAGGGCAAATTTCATAAAAAACCCAATATATTTTCATTTAATTCTTAAAAAAACCACTATATTATTTTTTTAGTGTATTAAAACCCTTATATTTTCTGAAATGTCTAATTTAAGATTTCGGATTGATAAATTCTAGACAATCACAAATGTTAGGTAATCGACTCTTAACTGTTTGATGGTTACACTCGATCAGATTAGACAATTTCAGAAAATATAGGAATTTTAATGCACTAAAAATAAAATATAATGGTTTTTTTAATGATTGGATGAAAATATGTTGAGATTTTAATATGCTAAAAAATAATATAGAGGGTTTTTAGGAATTTGATGAAAATATGTTGTGTTTTTGTGAGATTTACCCTAAAAGAAAACCAACAAGTTATCAATAAAGGGAAAACCAACAAGTTGAATTCATATAAAGTGAATATCAACAAACAAATCGAATCTTGGAAAATGATTAATCTAACTACCTAATATTAACAAATAAATATATATTTTTGAAGTAATTTAACATTTGAACTTGTATTTTTTTATTGATACGTCAACTAATTTTGTTATAAAATATAATCACCTTATCTTTTTGACATATATATAATTTTCTTAAAAAATATTTTTATATAATTTATCTAATCCGAGTACTCGCTACTCTTCAGTCAACCGAAAAAGTACCGAATAACGAGTTCCACAACAATGTTTGAAACTGAATTCCCAAAAAAGTTTAGAATACTCTACCAATGAATACCGTCGTTTCACAGATTCATGGAATTCAAGTTTACCTTTTTTCGAATTTATATAAATGACTAAAATTACTTTTCTAAACCCAAATTTTTATATTGATATTTATGTAAAATAATCCGTCATAAAAATTTCATATTTTTGAAAAAGAAAATTATTAAGATTTTTATAGAAAATACGGTAACTTCGACTTCTTTACCTATATAAGTTGATTTTCGTTATCTCTCTCATTCTCAATGATCAAATTTGGATTTAAAATAGTATTTACATCTTAAAAAAAATCCTGTATTCCAAAAAAGAGTAATTTCATTGATATCATGTCTTTTAGATATGTTCTGAGTAATTATGTTTAATTTACTATAAAATTTTCGTGCATTATTGGAAAAAATGTTTAATTTTAATATCATTAGATTCTATTGACAAATATATAAAGCAAACGAAAATATTCAAAGCTAAAAATTGAATGCCATTTTATTCTTGGTAATCAAACGTTCGATGAATTTTAGTTATCAGATTCCAAAATCTCAAATCCATTGACAACTTGTTTGTTTTTGTGGGCCAACTCCTTCATTTGCTTCATAGAGGTGCACAAAAGTTCTTTGGCCCTTAATAGTTTTAGGGGTATCAATTTTCATTATTTTTAATGGACCAATTTTTAGCAAAGAATGGTCAAACATGTCATTGTGCGTTAAAAGTCAACTAAAATCCCTTTCAATGCATAAAATTCATTGAATTATTTTATTCAATAAATCGTATTTGTTGTTGTGATATAAACTATATAATCATATTTAATATATTAATTATCTATATAAAACAAAAATGTGTGTTAACTTGATTCAACTTGATTTGTCTTATCTCGTGATATGTGTTTACCTCAATTACTCGCTATAGTTGATATCTTTTGATTTTTTTTTCACATGTTGCATTTGTTACATAGTTACATGGCGTGTATGGAATTGGAAGGGACTAACTTTGTAAAACTATTTTAGTGATAAGGACAACGAAGACATTCACTGTTTTTACACATTAGAGATCAAAAGCAAGAAAAAATATATATTTATCTCAATTGACATTAGTATTCGTATCAATCCAATGCACATGCAACATGCAACATCATAGATCATGTTATGGCATATCTTCTTCTACGTGACATTACGGCAAAAAGTTCGTTGTATTGTTTGCTTCAAAGGCAATGCTTCTATTCATGTTGCCATTATTGATCTTAATTATTTCTATACATAGAGCCAAATGAGCTTGTACCTTGTCCTTGAGTGCACCTTTTGAATTTAAAAGGTGATGGCCACTCAAAGGTTAATTTCTACCAATTTTTGTGATACCAAGGTAAATTACATATATGGTTTTTATTTACCTCGTTTGTTTGTGAATGTTTTCATTTATACCAAATAATAGATAAACATTACTCCAATGTGTACTTTCTTAAAGACGCCCTATCTCGATGCAAATTAGCCATGATATGATAGTATTGTAATATTTTGATGTGACAATTGTTGTCTATTAATGTTTTAGAAAACATATTATTTTATTTTATATGTTATTTTCAGCAAATCAATCGGAGTAAAAAATAAAAAATTGAATCATGGTCATATGGATAGAGGTGTACATATGTAACCGGTTTTATTGAAAACCGGAAAAAGCCGAAACCGTTTTTTTGAAGAACCGGTTTGTAACGCCCAGTTTTCAGCCTGGAATTTACAAGATAATATCACCAGGGATCGTCCCATGATCCAAGCCAAGCGTTACCTATCCTGCAAAACCACATAAGATAAAGGGTAAGCTATAAAGCTTAGTGAGTAATCTAATCACAGTATGACCTATATGGTCACACACGTTACAGGATCACCATTCCTGCCGGCTTCACAGTCCTATCCGACTCGTACTTCACACTGCGAAACTACCGTATTACCCGACGTCACTCGCTATACAGTATCATCCACTGATACTCACTATTAGACTGTCCCACACAGTCTTATCTTGCATTGTCACGACTCACCTCTTTAGCTATTGTCACCTCTTTTTATTTATTATTTGGTATTAGTTTTCACGAATTCTTATACCGTCACCCGGTATACCCACTCACTTAACGGCTTTCTCATACATGTATGGTCATAGTACATCTATGATTACCCCGTGTTTTATTAGTATATGGTAAATCTTGCAGTCCCCTGACATGCATTATATACCATTACTTAATCACTCTGCTCAGTATCATCTTGTGATACTTTCGGATTTATAACTTGGACTTTATCCTCACGATAACATGCCTGTTTCCCACATAAGTATTATTATAATACTTTACAGCTTTATATTTCCTTCAATAATTCCAATACGGCACTCCATGAATTAATTGAGGCGGCAGGATCCTTTCAGCATTTTAGCCTTTCGGAAAATCCAACAACCAGATCCCAAGTAATCGGCCTAGACACCGTCCTCGTAAGTAAATCAATCTGCATTACTTTTGGAATTATGAATTATAGGAAATAGTTTATTACATCCCTCGTATTTTATAGTTTAACACATATAAACTATTAGGGAGATACGGTAGCGATTACTCACCTGAGGTTGGAGTTTTCTCGGAGTCCTGTCGCATTTCCCGTTCCGAACCGCTGACAGTTCCCGAGCACCTCGTTGTTAGCTACCACTCGTTTCTCACCTCCCATCATCCTCCCTCAACATATTTTCCTTACCAAAACACTCCTCTATATCGTATATGTGTTTGGTGTGTGTTGTGCCTCAAAATGAGGCTGAGAACCCGTATTTATAGGCCTCCTGGACCCCCGTCGCGACGCGATCCAACCCCAGATCGCGTCCCGATCTCATACGTAAGCGCTTACCTCATCACGCACTCGCCTGACACTGCCGACAAAGATCGCGTCGCGATCCCATACCCCTTCGCGTCGCGATCTACAAAATTTTTATCACTTAAACTAGACTCAATTTGCAAACTTTGTGCACTGGTTTGAGGTCCAACCGATTTTCGTAGAATTAATTATGATTTTTCTAAGATCGGCATACAATGCTGATTTTTATATGAGATTGTAACTAATGTTTTTATTTTTTGATCTGAAACATTATCCGGAACACGGGTGTTACAAATCTCTCCCCCTTAAAAAGATTTCGTCCCCGAAATCTCCTAACATCGACATACCCTTATTCTCTCTTCCACTCAACCTTCCCTATTCCAACATAATATGGTTGTATTAGTAAACCCAAAGGGTATTACCATAATAATACTGGCACATTAACCACCTCAACTAGGTCAACCTATTTAGACTACAAAGTACTCGTTATGTAATCTCGTATCCTCATATAATTTTACAGCTATCATTACAGACCGTATAGGTGCAATGTACTTGTTATGATATTCATAACATTATTAACTCAATTTTTCGTCCCCTTCTGAACCCCCTACGGTATCGAGTCCCAAAGACTCAATGTACACCCTAGCACTGCCGACCGATTAGGTCATCTCAACACTTGTATATGGTCCCACCACAATTACTGCTCATACAACCGTCACAATATATATATGGTCTCAACTGCTGACAATAGTCACTAGCCCTAAAAAATAGTCTCAACCACAATTACCGAGTATGTGACCCCACGGTAAGGTGGTCCCAATCACAAGAACCGGTAATGTGGCCCTACAAGAAAAATCAAGCCACAAGGGCTCCAGCAACCAACAATAAGCCATAAAGGCTTAACAGCTAACACCTAACTATAAAACTCTATAACCGATTTTACGGCATTACCACTCCCTCATCAGCTCAATAACTACACAATCACCACTCACGATATACTATCCATTATTACTATTTGGGTTTCCTGCTTTACCAGCTCCCTTTTTCTTTTGACACTATTGGTCACACAACATCTCACCCCACACTAAATTTGTATATACTTAATTAATTCTCTGAGTAACTACTCATACTTCTTGTTTAACCAGATGCTTTTTATTTTAAAATTTTACTCTTTTTGATTTTCATTAATCACAACAACGACTCTTTCAGTTTTTGTCAAAACAACTTTTTCAGCAAAATAACTCTTTAAAATATCTCTCTCTACTTGTAAAATTCTGGTTATAAAATAACCTTTACGTTTGTAGAAAAATCAACTATCTCACTACATTCTTTGGTTATAAAAATAACCCCACATTTATTTATTTTAGTGATGATTGGATGGTCCCTGGTACTTAGACATTAACTAAGTAAAATGGTACCCTTAATTCTTCTAGAATGGAAGGAATAATTCAATCCATCCTGGCCTTAAGTTTACTCAGGACATCTACCAGCTTTACTTCTTTTATGTCTCCGGTGAATTTTCCACATAATCTACTCTACCCAGTATCTCAAGTTATACTCTCCTGCTTAATATTCTGAGCCGCGTATACTCAGTACGTCGAGTCATACGTATCTGCTCAATAAACTCTCCTTACTCAGCACTCAGAGCCGCGCATACTCTGTACGTCGAGTCATGCGTATCTTCTCAACCACTCAGCATTTAGAGCCGCGCATACTCTGTACGTCGAGTCATGCGTATCTGCTCAACCACTCAGCATTTAGAGCCGCGCATACTCTGTATGTCGAGTCATGCGTATCTGCTCAACCACTCAGCATTTAGAGCCGCGCATACTCTGTACGTCGAGTCATGCGTATCTGATCAACCACTCAGCATTTAGAGCCGCGCATACTCTGTACGTCGAGTCATGCGTATCTGCTCAACCACTCAGCATTTAGAGCCGCGCATACTCTGTACGTCGAGCCATGCGTATCTGCTCAATCACTCATACTCCACCGCTTAGCACTCGGAGTCGCGCATACCCTATATGTAGGATCATGCGTATCTGCTCGGTGCATCTTGCGGACATCTCCATGTTGCTCAGTACGTCGAGCCGCCCTCTATCTCTCAATTCCTCAACCCCGTATTATCCACATGCTAGACCTAGACACGTCTAGTACTACCACACACCATATCTCAACACTAGTCTCATTTTATAACTCCCTACGATCTTATTTTTTTATAGTTTTTACTATCTTACATCCAATCATCACATTTATTTATCATTTTTTTTTCTTTGTTATGGCTGTCGCCATATATTTTCATAAATCCACCCACCAACTCGTACTTTAAAAAAAAAAATTTATTTCAACTCATACTTTTTCAAAACATCTTCCAAATTATTTTGGACTCAGTATCAGCTCAGATTGTCAAAATCTTTCGTATTTCTCAGCTATACCATAGTTTCACATTTAAAAAAAAAAACTTTCTTTCAAAGCAACTTTCAAAAAAAATTTAAAATTTTGCATCTGGATTTACTTTTAACACCTTTCCCATATTTGGGAATATTAAACAAACTCACTCACTTTCTTCGATTCTTTCTATCTCTGAAAAAGTTTCCTAACATCATGTTAGAATAAACTGCTTTATCTACGTTCGACTTTTATCACAATATGTTTGTGATTTTTATATTCTAGCACACAATTCTATTAATTTGAGTCTAGGGATCTTATCCTAGTTCACTCAAATCTTGGCTCTGATAACAACTTGTAACGCCCGATTTTCAGCCTGGAATTTACAAGATAATATCACCAGGGATCGTCCCATGATCCAAGCCAAGCGTTACCTATCCTGCAAAACCACATAAGATAAAGGGTAAGCTATAAAGCTTAGTGAGTAATCTAATCACAGTATGACCTATATGGTCACACATGTTACAGGATCACCATTCCTGCCGGCTTCACAGTCCTATCCGACTCGTACTTCACACTGCGAAACTACCGTATTACCCGACGTCACTCGCTATACAGTATCATCCACTGATACTCACTATTAGACTGTCCCACACAGTCTTATCTTGCATTGTCACGACTCACCTCTTTAGCTACTGTCACCTCTTTTTATTTATTATTTGGTATTAGTTTTCACGAATTCTTATACCGTCACCCGGTATACCCACTCACTTAACGGCTTTCTCATACAGGTATGGTCATAGTACATCTATGATTACCCCGTGTTTTATTAGTATATGGTAAATCTTGCAGTCCCCTGACATGCATTATATACCATTACTTAATCACTCTGCTCAGTATCATCTTGTGATACTTTCAGATTTATAACTTGGACTTTATCCTCACGATAACATGCCTGTTTCCCACATAAGTATTATTATAATACTTTACAGCTTTATATTTCCTTCAATAATTCCAATACGGCACTCCATGATTTATCAAGTAAAGAACGGCCAGGTAGAAGATTAATTGGGGCGGCAGGATCCTTTCAGTATTTTAGCCTTTCGGAAAATCCAACAACCAGATCCCAAGTAATCGGCCTAGACACCGTCCTCGTAAGTAAATCAATCTGCATTACTTTTGGAGTTATGAATTATAGGAAATAGTTTATTACATCCCTCGTATTTTATAGTTTAACACATATAAACTATTAGGGAGATACGGTAGCGATTACTCACCTGAGGTTGGAGTTTTCTCGGAGTCCTGTCGCATTTCCCGTTCCGAACCGCTGACAGTTCCCGAGCACCTCGTTGTTAGCTACCACTCGTTTCTCACCTCCCATCATCCTCCCTCAACATATTTTCCTTACCAAAACACTCCTCTATATCGTATATGTGTTTGGTGTGTGTTGTGCCTCAAAATGAGGCTGAGAACCCGTATTTATAGGCCTCCTGGACCCCCGTCGCGACGCGATCCAACCCCAGATCGCGTCCCGATCTCATACGTAAGCGCTTACCTCATCACGCACTCGCCTGACACTGCCGACAAAGATCGCGTCGCGATCCCATACCCCTTCGCGTCGCGATCTACAAAATTTTTATCACTTAAACTAGACTCAATTTGCAAACTTTGTGCACTGGTTTGAGGTCCAACCGATTTTCGTAGAATTAATTATGATTTTTCTAAGATCGGCATACAATGCTGATTTTTATATGAGATTGTAACTAATGTTTTTATTTTTTGATCTGAAACATTATCTGGAACACGGGTGTTACAAATCTCTCCCCCTTAAAAAGATTTCGTCCCCGAAATCTCCTAACATCGACATACCCTTATTCTCTCTTCCACTCAACCTTCCCTATTCCAACATAATATGGTTGTATTAGTAAACCCAAAGGGTATTACCATAATAATACTGGCACATTAACCACCTCAACTAGGTCAACCTATTTAGACTACAAAGTACTCGTTATGTAATCTCGTATCCTCATATAATTTTACAGCTATCATTACAGACCGTATAGGTGCAATGTACTTGTTATGATATTCATAACATTATTAACTCAATTTTTCGTCCCCTTCTGAACCCCCTACGGTATCGAGTCCCAAAGACTCAATGTACACCCTAGCACTGCCGACCGATTAGGTCATCTCAACACTTGTATATGGTCCCACCACAATTACTGCTCATACAACCGTCACAATATATATATGGTCTCAACTGCTGACAATAGTCACTAGCCCTAAAAAATAGTCTCAACCACAATTACCGAGTATGTGACCCCACGGTAAGGTGGTCCCAATCACAAGAACCGGTAATGTGGCCCTACAAGAAAAATCAAGCCACAAGGGCTCCAGCAACCAACAATAAGCCATAAAGGCTTAACAGCTAACACCTAACTATAAAACTCTATAACCGATTTTACGGCATTACCACTCCCTCATCAGCTCAATAACTACACAATCACCACTCACGATATACTATCCATTATTACTATTTGGGTTTCCTGCTTTACCAGCTCCCTTTTTCTTTTGACACTATTGGTCACACAACATCTCACCCCACACTAAATTTGTATATACTTAATTAATTCTCTGAGTAACTACTCATACTTCTTGTTTAACCAGATGCTTTTTATTTTAAAATTTTACTCTTTTTGATTTTCATTAATCACAACAACGACTCTTTCAGTTTTTGTCAAAACAACTTTTTCAGCAAAATAACTCTTTAAAATATCTCTCTCTACTTGTAAAATTCTGGTTATAAAATAACCTTTACGTTTGTAGAAAAATCAACTATCTCACTACATTCTTTGGTTATAAAAATAACCCCACATTTATTTATTTTAGTGATGATTGGATGGTCCCTGGTACTTAGACATTAACTAAGTAAAATGGTACCCTTAATTCTTCTAGAATGGAAGGAATAATTCAATCCATCCTGGCCTTAAGTTTACTCAGGACATCTACCAGCTTTACTTCTTTTATGTCTCCGGTGAATTTTCCACATAATCTACTCTACCCAGTATCTCAAGTTATACTCTCCTGCTTAATATTCTGAGCCGCGTATACTCAGTACGTCGAGTCATACGTATCTGCTCAATAAACTCTCCTTACTCAGCACTCAGAGCCGCGCATACTCTGTACGTCGAGTCATGCATATCTTCTCAACCACTCAGCATTTAGAGCCGCGCATACTCTGTACGTCGAGTCATGCGTATCTGCTCAACCACTCAGCATTTAGAGCCGCGCATACTCTGTATGTCGAGTCATGCGTATCTGCTCAACCACTCAGCATTTAGAGCCGCGCATACTCTGTACGTCGAGTCATGCGTATCTGATCAACCACTCAGCATTTAGAGCCGCGCATACTCTGTACGTCGAGTCATGCGTATCTGCTCAACCACTCAGCATTTAGAGCCGCGCATACTCTGTACGTCGAGCCATGCGTATCTGCTCAATCACTCATACTCCACCGCTCAGCACTCGGAGTCGCGCATACCCTATATGTAGGATCATGCGTATCTGCTCGGTGCATCTTGCGGACATCTCCATGTTGCTCAGTACGTCGAGCCGCCCTCTATCTCTCAATTCCTCAACCCCGTATTATCCACATGCTAGACCTAGACACGTCTAGTACTACCACACACCATATCTCAACACTAGTCTCATTTTATAACTCCCTACGATCTTATTTTTTTATAGTTTTTACTATCTTACATCCAATCATCACATTTATTTATCATTTTTTTTTCTTTGTTATGGCTGTCGCCATATATTTTCATAAATCCACCCACCAACTCGTACTTTAAAAAAAAAAATTTATTTCAACTCATACTTTTTCAAAACATCTTCCAAATTATTTTGGACTCAGTATCAGCTCAGATTGTCAAAATCTTTCGTATTTCTCAGCTATACCATAGTTTCACATTTAAAAAAAAAACTTTCTTTCAAAGCAACTTTCAAAAAAAATTTAAAATTTTGCATCTGGATTTACTTTTAACACCTTTCCCATATTTGGGAATATTAAACAAACTCACTCACTTTCTTCGATTCTTTCTATCTCTGAAAAAGTTTCCTAACATCATGTTAGAATAAACTGCTTTATCTACGTTCGACTTTTATCACAATATGTTTGTGATTTTTATATTCTAGCACTCAATTCTATTAATTTGAGTCTAGGGATCTTATCCTAGTTCACTCAAATCTTGGCTCTGATAACAACTTGTAACGCCCGATTTTCAGCCTGGAATTTACAAGATAATATCACCAGGGATCGTCCCATGATCCAAGCCAAGCGTTACCTATCCTGCAAAACCACATAAGATAAAGGGTAATCTATAAAGCTTAGTGAGTAATCTAATCACAGTATGACCTATATGGTCACACACGTTACAGGATCACCATTCCTGCCGGCTTCACAGTCCTATCCGACTCGTACTTCACACTGCGAAACTACCGTATTACCCGACGTCACTCGCTATACAGTATCATCCACTGATACTCACTATTAGACTGTCCCACACAGTCTTATCTTGCATTGTCACGACTCACCTCTTTAGCTACTGTCACCTCTTTTTATTTATTATTTGGTATTAGTTTTCACGAATTCTTATACCGTCACCCGGTATACCCACTCACTTAACGGCTTTCTCATACAGGTATGGTCATAGTACATCTATGATTACCCCGTGTTTTATTAGTATATGGTAAATCTTGCAGTCCCCTGACATGCATTATATACCATTACTTAATCACTCTGCTCAGTATCATCTTGTGATACTTTCAGATTTATAACTTGGACTTTATCCTCACGATAACATGCCTGTTTCCCACATAAGTATTATTATAATACTTTACAGCTTTATATTTCCTTCAATAATTCCAATACGGCACTCCATGATTTATCAAGTAAAGAACGGCCAGGTAGAAGATTAATTGGGGCGGCAGGATCCTTTCAGTATTTTAGCCTTTCGGAAAATCCAACAACCAGATCCCAAGTAATCGGCCTAGACACCGTCCTCGTAAGTAAATCAATCTGCATTACTTTTGGAGTTATGAATTATAGGAAATAATTTATTACATCCCTCGTATTTTATAGTTTAACACATATAAACTATTAGGGAGATACGGTAGCGATTACTCACCTGAGGTTGGAGTTTTCTCGGAGTCCTGTCGCATTTCCCGTTCCGAACCGCTGACAGTTCCCGAGCACCTCGTTGTTAGCTACCACTCGTTTCTCACCTCCCATCATCCTCCCTCAACATATTTTCCTTACCAAAACACTCCTCTATATCGTATATGTGTTTGGTGTGTGTTGTGCCTCAAAATGAGGCTGAGAACCCGTATTTATAGGCCTCCTGGACCCCCGTCGCGACGCGATCCAACCCCAGATCGCGTCCCGATCTCATACGTAAGCGCTTACCTCATCACGCACTCGCCTGACACTGCCGACAAAGATCGCGTCGCGATCCCATACCCTGCCGCTAACCGGTTCGGTTTAACTGGACCGCCGGTTCTATATCGGTTTCCCTCATATCACTCAACCGGTTTTTGACCCCGGTTTTTTAACCGGAAAAAACCGGGTTTTGAACAGTTTTTTTAGTTATCGTTAAAAAATGGGCATTTTTAAAAATCTAGTTTTTTGTGGCCGATTTCTAGCCGTTTTAAACCCCAAAATACCCATTTTACCCCTCTATGGTTAGTATAAATAGGTATTTGTTCATTTGGTTTCAACACCTCGCAAAAAACGCTCACTACTCTCGACGTTTTTCGCATTCTCGATCTATTTTCTAGCAATTTCAAGATATCTTCATCACAAGCTTCTGCTTCCGCTTCCGTTGGTAGTTCCGACGTTACCAAAAACTATACTAACGATGATATATTGGAAATAAAACAAAAAACAAGATCCGCCGATGTTTGGTCAAATTTTGATTATTGCATTATGAAAGATGGTGCGAAGAAAGCTCGGTGCAAACGATGTGGGAAGTTTTATGCGGCCGCGAGCAACTCAATTTTAAGGACACACAAAGATAGTGCGTGCAAACGGTCCAACCAAGTAATAGCGATCCAACACAAACTACTTTTGGATTAGACGGAGGTTTATTTATTTATGACAACAATGCGGTACGAGAAACATTTGCCAAGTTTGTCATCCAAGAAGCACTTCTGTTTGACCACTTCGACAACCCGTGGCTTACGGAAATTATCAAAACGAAACTTCAACCTCGATATACCGTTGTAAGTCGTACTACTCTTAGACATGATGCAATTAAAATTTGGGACAAAGCGAAATCCGAAATAATTGTAGGATTTGAAAACTACAAAAATTCGGTGTCGCTTACTTGTGACATTTGGACCGCCCCCACGAAAATTCCAATTCCTACTCAGCCGTTACCGCACATTGGTTCCATCCCGATAGTTGGTTAATGATGAAACAGACGATTACTTTTAAATTATTTGGTTATCCTCATACCGGTGCAAATTTAAGAAAGATTTACAAGATGTTATGGGGGAATATAATTTAGAAGATAAAATTTTTCAATGTCCCTCGATAACGCTTCAAACAACACAAACGCCATCAACCGACTAAAATTAAGACTAAAACCAATTTTAGATGACGACTTTTTTCATACCCGATGTGTTGCGCATATTATCAATATAAGTGTGCAAGACGGGCTTATTGTTTGTGATGAGTTACGTATGAAATTTAAAAACTTATTAAACACAATTTACGGATCAAATGAGAAACGACAAGCAAATTACCGGTTTTTTTGTGCACAATGTAACGACCCTTATTTAGGCCCTAACTATGACAATAATACAAGATGGAACTCTACTTGTGTTATGTTTGAAAGTATTTTACGACAAAAACTCACACTTAATGCTTTTAATGAAAAACTTTTCAAAAAACGCCGATCGGTTTCAATCCCCGAATCGGATTGGGCAATGTTTCAAGAACTAACAAATTTTCTACAAGTTTTCAAAGAGGCAACAACATTGTTGTCGGACGTTTACTATCCTACAAGTCCTTTGGTTTTAAATCAACATTTTTTTATGACGGAAAAAATGACAAATTACGAGTTTTCACCAAATTCAATCTTTACTAACTATTGGATTAGGTGTCTAAGCCATGACTAATAATTAATATTTACCTAATTAATAGTAGCATAGTCCATTTAGGTTGCCCTCATAGCAGGAGGTTTGGTAGAAAGTTCGGTAGAGAGAAAGATTGATTTATTATCTGATTAATAAATCAATAGAATTAAACATATGGTTTATTAAAATATTAAAATGATAATATATTAATTTGAAACTATATTAATTAATTAGAAATTAATTTGGAATTAATTGGAATTAATTTGGCGATTAAATTAATTAATTAAAGGTGCAGGGACTAAAACTGTAATTATTCGATAGTTGAGTAAGTGACAGTTTGAGTGAGTGAAGTGGCCAGCGAAATATATATATGGAAATATATATTTCGATTTTAATATATGGGAGATAATAAGGTTTGAATTATTAAGATAAAGACTTATCTTAATTTGAATTCAAAAAGGCTTATTTCTTAAGGTTTATCTGGTCATCTGCTGGAGGCTATAAATAGGGAGCCTCATACCCTCATAACCTGCGATTTCAATACCCTGACTCTCTCTGGATTTTCGTGACCCGCTTTCTGCTCCCTGGGTGTGACTACATTTGAGGCAAGATCCATTTGTTGCTTTGCTTCCAAGAAACACTAAAAGGTTAGTTTTTCTAATTCTCTTCTTTTAGTTTATTTTTCTGGCCTTTAGGATTTTGTTATATGTTTAATTAGAAGAAAACATAGATCCTCTTAGGTTGCATGTGAACTTAGGATTTAGTTCATTGATTTGCATAAAACCCTTCAGTGGTATCAAAGCTTTTGGTTGTTTTATTGTTAAACTGTTATAATTGTTTTCCTAAAATTAGGGTTTAAAGCTTATAAACCCTAATGTGGCCTAAATCGATCAAGGGTTAGGGTTTTGAAAACCCTAGCCTCTCCCCTCCCTATTTGGCGATTTTGGCAATAGGTTTTAGAAGGTATTCTATTTTTGGTAACTTTAATTATTTAAATGGATAAACCTTAAACCCATTTTGTTGAAATCGAAAACTTAGAGGGTTTAAGATAGGTTTAAATTAATTTGATTAATTTGTGATACCTATCTAAATTTAATTAATTTAATTAATTGTTTAATTAAAAGATAATTAAGGATTTAATTTAATTTAAATTTAATAGCCTTAAATTTTGAAAAATTAAAGGATAAATCTAGGAATATTTTAAAAGTCTAAAATATCCAAATTTAATTAATTTTTTAATTAAAAGACAATTTAAAGGTTTAATTTAAATTTAAATTTTATAGTATAAATTCCAATAAAATAAAAGATAAACCTAAAACATTTTAAAAGGTTTAAAATTCATCTTATATATATTATAATTAAAAGTTAATACTATATGTATAAGATTAAATGGTTAGTCAAATCAATAGTAGGCCTCATTCACGAAGCTGGTCTATAAAGAGGGTATAAGGAGACTGCCTATAAAATGGCGGTCTAATGGGTGTCCACTCTCACCCACTGCTCTCCTGACCAGTGGAGGGTCGTTAGCCGAACGGGTTTGATAGGATCGCCTAATCTCATTAAAAGTATAATGATATTATTCAAAGTACTAGAATAACTCAATAAAACCCTAATCTAGTTACTTTAGGAAAAATGTGAATTTGTGCTAATCCATGAAATTGCACATTGCACTTTATGAAACATTGGTGGAGCGTGTGTGGTTTACCGGCACACCAATAGGGGTTCATAAAGAGTTGCAATGGGTTTCTCGGGTGTTATCATTATTGATGGAGTGTGTGTGGTTTACCGGCACATCAATTAGAGATGGTAACTGACCCCGAGAGTACCAAGCTAATTTGCATGGTTATTCACACCCGGTTTGTGATCCTCGGTATCCCAGTCACAAACAGTGGGGCACATCCGAGATTAAAACATGCTATTGAACAGTTCAATAAATCTCAAAAGAAACTAGGAATTCCATTATAATATGATTATTTTTCCGCGGTGGAATTGGCTGAATCGTCATTCGCCTACCTTTATAAAATTTACAATTAGACTACGGCATCCCTCTTCTATATTGTGAATTGTTATAGTTGGGTCCTAGCCTTATATTTATTATTGGGTTATTATAAGGATTACTATATATATATATATATATATATATATATATATATATATATATATATATATATATATATATATATATATATATATATATAATTAAAACTATCCTCTTTTATAGATGTCTTCTGCTGATCAATCCGCCCCCACTCTAACTCCAGCAATGTCACATCTATCCTATCATTGTGTTCCAAAGTTACATTGGACGGCACTAACTACAATGATTGGATCCGCAAAATTAAGATGGCTCTAAGGTTTGAACATAAAGAGTATGTTCTGGAAACCGAGCTTATTGACATTGACCCTGATACTGCTACTCCCGAGGAACTCGCCTCGTACACAAAACACTCTGATGATGCAACCAAGGTGGCTTGCATCATGATTGCTACCATGAACCCAGAATTACAGAGAATATATGAAGACTACTGGCCCTATGAGATGCACAAAGAGCTCGCGGAAAAGTTCCGCAAGCAGGAACGCATCGAGAGGCGCGAGGTGGTCAAAGCCTTCACCAACGGGAAGCCAAGGGCTGGAGAGTCCATCTGCAACCACGTGCAGAGGATGCAGGAATATATGGAAAGGCTTAGGAAGCTTGAGATGCCAGTCCATGAGGATTTAGCTGTAGACATAGTGCTAAATTCCTTACCAAATTCATATGACCAGTTCATGCTGGCATATCATTTGAACAACTCTCAGGCCACTCTGGTCGAGTTGCATCGCATGCTCCGTACTGCTGAAGACGGGATGAAGGGTAAAAGTGTACCCTCAGTTAGCCAGCCTGTCTTGGCAATTGGTGGTGGAAAGGGGAAGAAGAGAAAGGGCCATCCCGATCAGAATTGGAGGTAAAAGGTCCATGTTGGATCATCCAGCAGTGGCTCGAGACCCAAGTCTTCTGGCGTTCCTCACAATGCCAACCCCAAGGAAGCTGAATGCTTCTACTGCAAGGAAAAGGGTCATTGGAAGAGAAGCTGCCTGAGATACTTGCAAGACTTGAAAGATGGCAAAGTGAAGCCGTCTACAGCAGGTATATACACTATCTCTAAAAACTCACCATCTTCCAGTTCTTGGGTCCTTGATACAGGATGTGGTTTTCACATTTGTTCTGATTTGCGGGGTATAAAGGAAAGCAGGGAGGTGGAGCACGGTAGATTGAACCTAATCATGGGGAATAGGAGATCGTCGCCTGTTACCAAGATCAGAATCTATAGTTTAGTGCTTAGTAGTGGTGTTTGTTTAGAACTTATAAATTGTTGCTATTCGCCAGAAATGGCAAGAAACATTATTTCCTTTCATGCATTGTTTAGACAAGGTTTCCAGTTTTCTTTTGATAATATTTATGGTTCAATTTCTGTTTTTCAAAATGGTACTTCTATTTTTACTGCTTTACCTTGTGATGGTGTGTATGAAACGGTATAATGTGTTGACAATTTAGGACATAGTGTAAATTATATTGATTCTTCTAGTGGTGTAGAAAAGGCGTGCTTGTGGCACTGTCGTCTTGGGCACATTAACAAGAAATGCATCGCCCAACTCCAAAAGGATGGAGTGTTGGAATCATTCGACCTCAAATCGGATGATGTATGCGAATCTTGTCTTTTGGGCAAGATGACTAAATCACCTTTCAAAGGGTCCTTTGAAAGAGGTGAAGGTCTGTTGGACATCATACACACAAATGTGTGTGGTCCCTTCAGATCAACCACAAAGGATGGCACACGGTTCTACGTGACCTTTACTGACGATTTTAGTAGATGCATGTATATCTACTTAATCAAACACAAGTCAGACACCTTTGAAAAGTTCAAAGAATTCAAAAACGAAGTTGAGAATCAATTGGACAGGAAGATAAAGATGCTCAGATCCGACAGAGGCGGTGAGTATCTTAGTATCGAGTTCCTAGACTATCTGAAGGAATGTGGAATAGTTTCACATTTATCACCTCCTCGGACACCACAGTTGAATGGTGTTGCCGAGAGGCGTAACCGAACCCTGTTAGACATGGTTCGTTCCATGATGAGTCGAGCTTCACTTTCCATCCACTTCTGGGGGTATGCCTTAGAGACTGCCGCCCACATCCTCAATCTTGTCCCAACTAAGAAGGTTGCTAAAACGCCTCATGAGATGTGGACTGGGAAAGTTCCCTCGTTAGCACATATCAAAGTCTGGGGTTGTGAGGCTTTCGTTAGACGAGAAACTCACTACAAACTCGCAGAGAGAAGTGAGAGGTGTATTTTCATTGGATACCCCAAACAATCTTTTGGATACTTATTCTACAGACCAAGCGAGGACGTGGTCTTTGTAGCTAGACAAGGAGTCTTTCGAGAGAGAGAACTCGTATTCAAAGAGGACAGTGGGAGTACAATTGATCTTGAAGAAATTCAAGAGACACCAGATAATGCAACCTTAGGAGAAACTAGCAACCAACAAGAGGAAGAAGTTCCTGTTGCTCCGACTGATATATCCTTACCTCTTAGGCGCTCCAGTAGAGTTAGCATGCCACCCGAGTTTTATGGATTCCATATAACTACGGATGGAGATACATTTGTCAGTGATAGGACATTGATAAATTTGGATGAACCAGCTAACTACCGGGAAGCGATGGCGGGCCCTGAGTCTACCAAATGGAAAGAGGCAATGGACAGCGAGATTAAGTCCATGTATGACAATCAAGTTTGGAACTTGGTTGACAATGTACCGGGTCGAAAGACAGTCGGGTGCAAGTGGATCTTCAAGAAGAAGATCGACATGGATGGAAAGGTACACACTTTCAAGGCAAGACTGGTTGCGAAGGGCTTTACTCAAACCCTAGGGATTGACTATGATGAGACCTTCTCACCAGTGGCCAAGATAAAGTCTATTAGGATTATGCTAGCCATAGCTGCATTTCATGACTATGAAATTTGGCAGATAGATGTCAAAACCGCTTTCCTTAATGGGAAGTTAACTGAGGATGTTTACATGAATCAGCCAGAGGGTTTTGTCGATGCCAAGTATCCTAATAAGGTGTGTAAGCTTGAAAAATCGATCTACGGATTAAAACAAGCTTCTCGCAGCTGGAATCTTTGTTTCCATGAGAAAGTCAAAGAGTTTGGTTTCTCTAGAAGCGAGGATGAGTCCTGCGTATATGTCAAGGCTAGTAGGAGTATAGTCACTTTTATGGTGCTGTATGTTGATGACATACTGCTCATGGGAAACGACATTCCAACCTTGCAAGATGTCAAGTCTTGGCTTGGGAAGTGTTTCGCCATGAAAGATCTAGGAGAGGCTGCCTATATTCTCGGGATAAGAATATTGAGAGATAGGAAGAAGAAACTAATTGGACTCAGTCAGAGTACATACTTGAAAAAGGTACTAATGAGGTTTAGTATGGAAAATTCCAAGAAGGGAGAGCTACCTATCCAAAGTAATGCCAAATGAGTAAGACTCAGAGTCCGAGTACAGTTGAGGAAATAGCTGACATGAGTCGGGCACCTTACGCTTCGGCTTTAGGGTCAATCATGTACGCTATGACATGTACTCGACCTGACGTGGCCTTTGCCTTGAGCATGGTCAGTCGGTACTAGGGAAACCCTGTAAGGGCACATTGGACAGTTGTCAAGAATATACTCAAGTATCTGTAGAGGACAAAGAACTTTGTTTTAGTCCTTGGTGGCAGTGATACCTTGAGAGTTGACGGGTATACAGATGCCAGCTTTCAGACAGATAGGGACAATGGTCGGTCTCAGTCGGGCTGGGTTTTCCTTTTGAATGGGGGAGCAGTGACTTGAAAAAGTTCCAAGCAAGAGACGGTGGCTGATTCTACGTGCGAATCAGAGTACATAGTAGCGAGTGAAGCGGCAAAGGAAGCGGCTTGGCTGAAGAATTTTATCGGTGACCTTGGAGTAGTCCCGAGTATTCAGGAGCCCATGGAACTATTCTGCGATAACGAAGGAGCGGTTGCTTTGACGAAGGAACCGAGAGATCATGGAAAGTCCAGACACATCAACAAAAAGTACCACTACATAAGACATAGGGTAGAATAAGGTCACCTCCTAGTGAAGAGGGTATCATCAGAAGATAATCCTGCAGATCCCTTCACAAAGGCTCTGAGTAGGATTAAGCACAATCAGCATGCGCGATGCATAAGATTAAGAGATGATATTAGTTTTTGTAATTAGATAGGATTTGAAACTTATTGCAATGTAAATGTAATTGACTTTGGTGATTTAATAATATAGTTTTGTTGATGAGTATTTGATACTGCCTTTTGTCAATTGTTTATTATTGTGTTTCATTTTGCATGTTTACTTCCTAAGTAATTTAATTATTCAAAATGTCCACAGTCGCTCATGCTTTTAGGGAGTAAGTATGAATGAAGGCTGTCATGAATTGTTTTGTAGATTGTCTAAGGAGTTAGACATAGCAATATGATTGCTACAACGTTCATGAGTACTTAGAAATAGGGATTTAAGTATTGGATAAACCCATGCTCAACAGATTGCTTCATGGATTACATCACGAGCAATTTTGCGACGATAATATCTTTTGATCTTTAAGTAGAGTCATATAAGTTATGTTTTACCAAGCGGTTGTTCATTGACAATAAACGCATCGGTAACGCGATGTTATAAAACATGTTGTTGTGAATGATTTGACTAGTAAAAGACATAAGTATATGAGTCAAAGCTTATTCGTCCCTTGACCCTGTCGGGAAAACAGATATCTGTAGGCCTCTCGATGATTTTGGAGTTGACTGAAAGGGTTGGCCAACCAGGACTAAATTGATATGCTCAATTAGTAGTCTTAAAGTCATATGCAAATCAGAAATCGGGAAACAGAGAATCAGACCAGGATTGATTTTAATCCATGTCTTGAGTCTGAAAATATCTTGCTGGACGGAGGATCATCTGATCACTTATCTATGGACAGAACTGACTAGGTCAGAGTTCGGCAGCAGTTTCTAGGAAGCTACAGTTGCTAATTAATTAGAGGCTGAATTGGTAATTATAGTCATAGACTTATCCAAGTGGGAGACTGTTGGATTAGGTGTCTAAGCCATGACTAATAATTAGTATTTACCTAATTAATAGTAGCATAGTCCATTTGTGTTGCCCTCATAGTAGGAAGTTTGGTAGAAAGTTCGGTAGAGAGAAAGATTGATTTATTATCTGATTAATAAATCAATAGAATTAAATATATGGTTTATTAATATATTAAAGTGATAATATATTAATTATAAACTATATTAATTAATTAGAAATTAATCTGGAATTAATTGGAATTAATTTGGCGATTAAATTAATTAATTAAAGGTGCAGGGACTAAAACTATAATTATTCGATAGTTGAGTAAGTGACAGTTTCAGTGAGTGAACTGGCCAGCGAAATATATATATGGAAATATATATTTCAATTTTAATATATGGGAGATAATAAGGTTTTTGAATTATTAAGATAAAGGCTTATCTTAATTTGAATTCAAAAAGGCTTATCTCTTAAGGTTTATCTGGTCATCTGCTGGAGGCTATAAATAGGGAGCCTCATATCCTCATAACCTGCGATTTCAATACCCTGACTCTCTCTGGATTTTTCGTGACCTGCTTTATGCTCCCTGGGTGTGACTACATTTGAGGCAAGATCTATTTGTTGCTTCGCTTCCAAGAAACACTAAAAGGTTAGTTTTTCTAATTCTCTTCTTTTAGTTTATTTTTTTGGCCTTTTGGATTTTGTTATATGTTTAATTAGAAGAAAACATAGATCCTCCTAGGTTGCATGTGAACTTAGGATTTAGTTCATTGATTTGCATAAAACCCTTCACTAACATGGTTCTTGCTATGAAAACTAAGTTTTTAAAATATTTTCGGGAAATGCATTTAGTTTTTACATGTGCCGCGACCCTAAATCCTACTATAAATATAGGTGGTGTAATTGTTTAAATGAGATAAATTGCCACAAACTTAGGCTTAAATGAACTCGAACCACATTTCATTGATTGTCAAAATTTTAAATTCAATGATTCTTTTCAAAAATTATTCAACATTTACGCAACCAAGTATGGTCAACCAACTAATCCAATAGTTGATCATATTGGATAATGAGATCATCTTCAATGGAAAGAAACACGAATATACAACCATAAAACACTTTGATGAAGGACACTACTAAAAGTTAACAAACTTCGGCCCCAAGTAGCGAATTGGGCAATTATATGACATCAAACTTTTTAGCCCACTTTACCGTCAAAGAATTTCATAACTTTGACATTTTGACTTGGTGGAAAGAAAAGGAACCGCAATTCCCGATTCTAGCTGCCATGGACCGCAATTAACCGTCCAAGCTTCCACGGTAGCTTCAGAATCTGCCTTTTCTTTTAGTTGCAGGGTCATAACGGAACGAAGGTCCAAACTTACCGCCGAATCGATGGAAATATGTGTGTGCTTGAAGGATTATTTGGATGGGTCGAAAGGATACAACATTGCGTTTCGCTTGAAGGCGAGCTTTTACCGCCAGTCGAAGAATATATCCACGAACAAGAGGTTGCAATAGGGATATCACCTCCAATGACCGAAGTAGTAAGGGTGAGGTTAAAGAATTATCGGATTAAAAACGTTTGCATTCTTGAAGATTTGAAGACGACCAACTTGAAGACTATCATTCCTACTATTTTCCTTATCGACGTTTATGTAATTTAAAGTTTAAACTACGTTATTCGAAGTTGAAGACTATAATTCCTAGTTTATGTTTATGTAATTTGTTGGAGTTCAATCTAGGTCATTCGAAGACTATAATTCCTAGTTTATATTTATGTTATTCATATCGACGTTTGTTTATGTGATTTAAAGTTCAATCTATGTTATGCAAAGTCCAAACAATGTTGCTTCTTATTTCATATCCTAAACCAAATACAATAGAAGTTGTTATGTATTTTTGTAGTATTTTTGAAAAAAATAAAATAAAAAATCGGTTTTTATACCGGTTAACCGAAACCGGTTATTAAAAAAACCGGTTTTATATATAACCGGAACCGGTTTGACCGGTTAGCATTTCCATGGATAAAAATGTTGGGCCCTATTTTTTGGTTTATGCTTTAGTTATTGGTCTTATAGGTATGTTGGGCATTTGGGCTATATTGTATGTTTGGGCTTAGTGTGTATTGGGCTTGTCTAGTGGTCTAGTATAAATACTAGGTGTGTTAGGCGTGTTTTGGGGTTGTTGGTCGAACTCGTGAGGAGGAGCAAGGGTAGAACACGTTTCATATGTTAGTATGTGTGATCATTGTACAAGTCGTTCATTAATACAACGAGTGCATTTGATCATTTGATTATTCTTAATTCATCTTGTTCTTGTTTATTTTTTTGATTGTTACTCATTGAGTTTCCGCATCAATTGAGTAATCCTTGATTGATATCGTGTTTGATTGAATACGAGACTTACAATTGGTATCAAAGCTTGAAAACAATTTTTATTGTTTTGGTATCATTCATTTTTAAGAAAATTATCAAGATTTTGAAGTTTTTGGTGTTGTGATTATGGCTACTGTTCATCGAAATTGGATTGGAATTTGTTTGAAGCTTCATCGTGTTCATCAGATGTCAATATTTGGAAACAATTAATTCAATCCCGTTTTTTGGAAATTGATCAAGTTTCCTATTTTTTTGAGTGAGAATTGGTGTTTTCGGCGGTGAAAATGAGGTTATCAATCAGCATTTTGGTTAAAGTGACAGTTTTCGGTCAAATATTTAGTCAAAGTTAGGGTTTTCGGTCAAACCCTAAACCCATCTTCAAAGGATTTCGACGTCAAGGAGGTTCTCGGTCAACCTCAGGTCAAACGTCAAGGTTTTCGGTCAACCTTGGGGATTTCGGTCAGAATCTGGTCAACATTTGGAGTGTTCGGTCAAAGTTTTTGGTCAAACCTGGGTTTTCGGTCAACTCTTAAAATTTTTGGTCAAACTTCTGGAACTATCTGTTGACTTCATTGACTTTCAAAAGCGTATCAGTTTGCTGTTAATAATTTTAAATGGCTTCCACAATAAAGGACCCGTATGAAAATTCATGCTCTTCAGATTGTGAAATTAAAATCAATAAATATCGAGAACTAAACGATAATCTTGTCAGAGAAGTTTTTGATCTTGAAAATCTTGTTTATAATCTTAAAAAGAAAATAAAACCTCTACAAGAATCGTTAGAAGCTAAAACAAGTGATTTTAATAAATTACAAGAAGAGTATAGCATAAAAAGTTGTCATATTAGATTTGCTAATGTGACAATTGTAAATTTTGGTCAACGAAAGTCAACTGTAGTCCAACGAAGCGCACGTTAAACCATATATTGAAAAGTAATTTTCCATGATATTACGATGTATTATTAGATATTATAATACTACGTACGCTAATTCAAAACAATCATCGATTAAAAGTCGACAATACGGACAGTAAACTACTATAGCGTAAAAATTCGATCATCGTACAATTATTATTTTGAGAATAATAATATTCATAAAACGATCTACTCGTAAATACGAACCTGTGGATATATAGAACGTCGAAAACGGAGTTCGTATGTGAAAGTTACAACAGTTAAACCGCTGTGAACGGATAAATGTACACAGGGTTTGGACCTAAAATACAAAATGAGGTGCCTTAAACATCAAAAATGGGATAAGAAATCATATATTATGAAGCGTAATACTATCTAGTATTTAATTTCATAGCTAAATATATTTTCCGGTAAAATGCTGAAAATCGCGTAATCGGAAGAATACTGCGCTTAAACGCGTATTTCAACGTCTACCGAGTTATAATTCAATCAAAATAAATGTTTGACAATGTTTTTATACAAAATAATTATTTAGAATATTATTTCTCCAAAAACTCATAGAATTTCACTAAAACGTCTTACGATTTTATAAAAACCACCTATTTTTATAAAAGAATGGTATTATTTATAAAAATAACCCATCCCCACCCCACCCCCTACCCCAAGTCGGCAGCCACATGGAGAAACCAAACCATCAAACACAATCTCATGTCACTATTCATGATCTAGGTGCTAAAAAGGCTAAAAATAAAATATTACCATAAAATCTAAATTAAATCCAACAAAAATCAAATAAAAAGACTAGGAATTGATTCATTTGACCATTTCACCCAACACAACTCTCCTCTCTTCTCTCTCAAAATCCGGCCATCCCACCACCCTCCACCACCACAAGCCACCGCCGGCCACCACCTTCCACCACCACCGTTCTTCGTTTTCAAACGTTTTTCAAATCTTTTTGGTAAGTTAGCTTCCTCTAGTGATTTTAAACCTTACTACACCACTTTTATCTCATTTACACACACTAACATCTACGTAAACCCGTTGGATAATAGCTTTGTCCAAGGGTCATTCGAGCTCCGAAGCTTAGATCTTGTCTTCTATCGTAAATCCCATAAGAACAACCTTGTTTTTAAGTAAAGCACGCATCAAGGGTGAGTTCATACCCCTCATTTTCATATTTTCTAAACTTTTAGGGGGAGAATACAAGTTTACATGTTAAAAATGATGATTTACACAAGTTTATATGTGTCTATATACTATAAATAATGATTTACACAAGTTTATAAAACTAGTAGTTGTGTAAAAACGTTTTTGACATGAAATATGGTTAGATCTATGTATTACGAATATTATGATGTATTATGTTTGTGTAAAAGTTATAAAAGTATAAATAAGTTGTGTAAAAATACTAGATCTTTAATATAAACGTCATAAAAACGAAAACTAGTAAAAACTATGTTTTTGTAACCGGAAACACTATTATCTAACAAAAATGTTTATAACCAAGTTATTACACCATCTTTGTGGGAAATATCTTAAAGGATGTTATTTATAATCTTCTAAATAAGTTATTTCGTTATTGTTCGAAAAAATATGATTATTACAACGGTATACTAAAAACAGACTATTATAGGAATAGTATGTTTTTGTGACCAGAAATACGGCTTTTCTAGTGATTTATAAAAAGCACATCAATTTGACGTGATAACGACTATTTAGACTTATAACGTCAAAATAAACTTGGGAAATGATATTTTTACATGGAAGTTGGTATTTTAAACAAAAATGACTATATTCAAAATAATGTGTATGAAAAATGACCATTTGAAAAGATTACCATCATTTTGACAAAATGACAAGATTTAAAATGTTGCCATCACTTATGTAAGATGACTAAAACAAATTTCTTGCCATGACATGTTGATAAACTTTGAATCTATCTTATTAGTATATTTAGCCTTAGATGTAAGAAATTATACTTTTCAACGCATTGACATCCTTTAGGCTTAAATACGTTAACACAACGAAAACATTTATATAAATTATAATGGGTATAATTTATGGAACGAACGACAAAGATACGACAAAAATACTAAAGATAACTATATAAATATATAATTGTTACATACTATAATTATCATTGACATTTTGATAATTACGAATACAAATGAGTTTTCAGTATATTTACATACTATAACTATCATGGACACTTTGATAATTACGAATACAAAGGAGTTTTCACTACATTTACATGGAATGTTTTATACTATAATTATCATGAGTATATTTTGATAATTACAAATACAAAAAGGTTTTCATTTCAGTATGAACTAGGATAAAACATCACGTTGGGTGGTTATGTGAGACATTTCTTCACAGTACTGAAAGATGTACGCACTAAGTCCTGGATTATAACCTTAATCATTCATGAGCGAGATAGTTGTGTATAGATCTATACAGGACTGACAATCCCGCACCTAAGCTGCTAGCTACAGCTAGACCGGCAGGTCTGGGGTGACAAATATCTTAACATTACGACGCCTGAAGAACGTCGTGGCAGGCCTACATACTAGTCACAGCAAGGTTATAATAACTCACATGAACGACAATGAATATCCTTAGTTTGGGGAAAAACATCTTCAAATGGTTTTATATAAATATAAAACTACATGTTGCTCTACACAAAATATAAGTATGGTTTTTTACTTATACATACGGGTTTTATGGGATTAAAACCACATGTTATCAAGATACAAATATAAGTACGGTTTTACTTATACATACGAGTTTTATGGTATTAAAACTACATTCTAACAAGTTACAAATATAAGTATGGTTTTACTTATACACACTGGTTTTATGGAAATTAAAACCACATTTCATTAAGATATGAACATAAGTACGATTTACATATACAAACGAGTTTTATGGTATTAAAACTACATTCTAACAAGTTACAAATATAAGTATGGTTTTACTTATACATATAGGTTTTATGGGAATTAAAACTACATTTTATCAAGATATAAATAAAAGTACGATTTTACCTACGTAAAGGTTTCACGGAATTAGATCTACAATTAATCTACGAATAAACATGTATTTACATGGTTTCGTACAAAAATAAGACTATGTAATACTATTTTCAAGTATAGGAACACGTATACATTTTCGGTCTTTGGGTTTTAAGACTACGACTCACTTATATGAAAATATTGGATTTTCTGGTTTCAAACACTATCTCTTTACAAGGAAAAAGGGTCTATGGATTTTCTCAATACAAACATCTTATGAACTCACCAACGTAATGTTGACACTCTTTCAAATTACTTGTATTATCAGGTAACAATTAGTCAGGTCTGACTAACCTTTTGGAATGGGACGCGAAGACGTCTCCTTTACTTATTTCTTTATCATACTGTAATTGGGTTGAAACAATACCGTTTGAACAATGTAACTTTCCAATTATAATGTATGATGGTTGTTATCTACTTATGTTTTCAATGTATGCAATGGTTGTGATGCTATGTCCCGTTCCGCCCTCAGACGATTCCGCCATCGTGGTTTGGGGATGTGACAGCTAATGAGGATATTTTCAAATTGACTGCCGAGCTTGACACGTTGAAAGCTAAACTTCAAGATACTGATTTTATTTTCAAAAAGTTCGAAGGGTCAAGTGCCACTCAAAGTATTATGTTTGTGATGAAGTGCCACTCAATCCGAAGACCTGATGTTTTTGATAAGAAGACCCCGAAGCCTGAAGACTCCGAAGGGTCAAGTGCCACTCAAAGTATTATGTTTGTGATGAAGTGCCTTTCCACCGTCCTTTTGCTGACCCACTGCTCCTGAAACTTTCCTGGGTCGAATGGCTTGTTGGTTCTCCTGTTGCTACCCAGCTACTGTCTTCTGATGATTTCCCGCGAGTGCTTGGAAGTAGCTTTGAACCTCCAAGCTCGGTCTTTCCTTCTGCATCTCTTCAAGGTTAAAGGCTTCACATGAAGCGCGCCCATTGCCTCTTCCAGTAGTTGTTTTGCACCTCGTTTGCTAGTGTCCCACGTGCTATCTTCAGTTTGCAATTTTGGCTTGCAGTACCAATAAAAATTTTCCAATCGAATGGGATCGGGAGGCAACATATCGGGATGCTTCCATATCTCCTCATCGATGGTATTGATCACATCTAATTTTCCATTCATGAATGGATCATGAGTGGCGATAAAATCATGTTTATTATTTTCAAAAATCAACTCGTCAGCATCATCTTCTTGATCATCGTCCAACAGGTGGATCGGTACCAAGAGTGAGCCACTGGTTTGATCTGATGGTGGTACAAAGTCACCCATCATCAGATCCTTACTTTCAAATTTATCAAAATTTTCAAAAATTATAGGGTCAGGGGTAATATTGTCATCTACACCCCCTTCCCCGAAAACATTGGCAATTTCAACAATTTCGGGAATTGTTGGGCCGAAATCTGTACTGTCACTTACAGACTCCTCCTCAACATCCCCATTAACCAAATTGTCTGGTGATGGTATGGATTCACTCATCACCAGATCAACATTTTCAGAAACATCAAAAACATTAAAAGCTATTGAGTCAGGGGAAGTATTGTCACCTACAACCTCTTCCTCAACAACCGTTTCGACCATCTCGGTGGTCTCTTGACTTTCCCACGGTGTATGCCCTTCCATCACATATTCAGGTGATGCAAGTTCACACACATTATTATTGGTATAAAAATCACTCGCCTCCGGTTCTGGCGAAGGTGGTGAACATTTCCAACTTTCCTCTAACCTATCTAAAGAAGTTTGCAAACTTAAAAAAGCATCAGCCTGGTCCTTCTGCTCTTGGTGAATGTTATACCAGAGTACCCAAAGTCGGGCCCAAGTTGTAGAAATGTCAGGTTGAGATGACTCCTCGGTCCGCCATCCATTGTCATCGAATGATCCATTGTAGCAATCATTCTCGTAATGAGTGTCGGCCGGATTTTCATAATCTTCATAATACTGATCCGGGTACATGTAATCGCCCATTATGAAGACGTACACATACCAGAATTCAAAGAACTAAAATCAAACATCAAAAATCAGAAGCTAAGTCCTACAAATCACCTAATCTAAGATCACAGCTCCCTGACAACGGCGCCAAAATTTGACACGCCTAGGTCGTCGTGTGGTCAAAAATAAAGAAAAAACCTAACACACACTAGTACAGTGGTAGTCAGGGTCGATCCGCAGGAGTTTCGTGGTTAGACTAAATGACAGATTACCAACTAGTAGTGTCATGCTACAGTCGGAGGACCTAGTTTCTGAGTGCTCAACTACCCAAAAGCAATAACCAAACAAAGTCAAGCCAAGCATAAGCCAAGCTCAACTCAACATAACCTAGTCACTTTCTGAAATCAGAAGTGCATCTCTGAATTAGAAGCAAACAAAGGTATCCAAACCAAACAGGGCATAACCTAACTAATAACTAAGGTTCTGACTGAATAGTTACTAGCTAAAGTCCAATGCCCAAAATAACCTAATTGGCTACTGATTTCAGCAAAGGAAAACAGTTCCAAACAAGGCCAAAACAATATCCAAACACAATTCAAACATCCAAAACATAAACACACATCCAAAACATCAAAATACTCATAAACCAAGTTAATTGTAACCAAATGATTTCATTAACCAAATTCAGATTCCAAACATCCAAAACAGTAACTAAATACTAATAAAACATAAACCTAAGCTTGGTATCAATGGTTGTCACTCCCAAAGATACAAACTAAAGCTTACAAATATCTAACTAAATGAAAATAAAATCCAAAACATGAAAATACCACTTGAGAAGTTGCTGGAACGAAATCTTGGAGTCAAAGAGCTTCAAGGTCGATTTTACACCCGGTCTTTGCTAGGGTTTTCGGCTGAAATTGCATCTATTTATACTTGCAAATTTCCCGCAGCCGTGTCGCGCAGATGAGGAATCCGCGGCGCGCGTACTAATCTTTTCCCGTTTCTTCGGCATTTGAATGTGTTACACCGCCTTAAGCCCGCGTCGCGCGTATCATAGATCCGCGGCGCGCGTACGAGTTTCCTTGATTTTTCATTCTTTTCCAAACTTCTTCCTTTTGCACGCTTTTAGTCCCTGTTTCCATTCTTTTTCTCCAAACAAGTCCTGGCACGAAAAGTGAGAATACCCCGACATATCTGATATAATTTCATCAAGAACAGGGATCAACAACGCCTAAAATGCTTGATATCACTAGGCGTTGTCACTATGCGTATCACTGATCAATTATAAATATCAGTGATACCATTACGTGTCGGGTGTGAGATTGCATCTTCCCCATTGTAAAACCCTAATCGATTAATCTAAGCATTCGGCACACATTATTCAATTCTATTGTGTTCTTAATTGTTCTTGTTTATATTTGCTTGTGTGTGTTGCTTAGTATATTTCATCTTGGTAGATTACTAGTCATATCTCACTGTTTGATCAATTTCAACACCCAACAAGTGGTATCAGAGCGGGACAGCTCGAAAACCTGTTCTTAGAGCTTCATTTTATCGTTACAGTTCTAGATCTGAATTGTTTCTCAGATCTAGCACTCCGCAACTGTTAACTGTCTCTATTACTCGTTTTTCTAAAAAGATCCTGTTGAAATTCGTTTAAAATGACTGATTCTACTGCTTCTTATGCTAATATGCTCAACTATGCCAATCTGATTGGTTCCTCCACCAAAGCTCATGTTCTTGTTCCAACCTTCTATGATTACTGGGCTGATCGTATGAAAGATTATCTTGAAGGTCTTGATGAACCAAAGGACATCTGGAGATCTTCAAAAGATGGTCCTCACACTAACATTGAAGGACGCTTCATTAATATGGATGATGATGAAGCTGTTGGTGTTCTAAATGCAGCAGACTTAAGGAAGGTTAGAAATGATGAAAGGCTATGCGAGAACTTCGAAGTGGACTTGGACCTGATGTTCGACATCACATCTCTGGAGAAAAATATGCTAAAGAGATTTGGGATCGATTGGCTGTTCGTTTTGCTGGTGATAATACTTTGCAGTCAAGTGTTGTTTAAGAAGTTCTAGCTGACTTCAGTAACTTCAAACAACAAGAGAATGAAACGTTGGAGCAAACTTATGAAAGATATAGCAAAATGGTGTATGAACTGGAAAAGTATGGGGAAACTCGAAGTCAACAAGAGGTCAACATCAACTTTCTCTACAGCCTAAGGCCTGAATGGAGACCCATTATGCTGATGATTAAATCTTATGAAAATATCAACACATATTCACTAGCAGCTTTCTATAATCTCATCAAATCTCATGAGCCTGACATCTATGGAAGAAGAAGTGAGAAGGCTGATTCTAGTTCATTAGCGCTTATGTCGAATGTTGAAGAAGAAGAAGATAAGGATGAACCCAATGGTTACTTAGAAGGAGAAAACGGTGAAACGATTGCTTTGTATGTTTCAAACAATCGTAGGTTCAGAAAACCCTTTGTGAACAAGTACAATCCAGCAAAACTGTTTGCGAAAAACTTTAACAAAAACTCTTTCACTCAGAAGCCAAAACCTGAAATTTACACACCCAAAGAGGAAACAACAAAATCCTCAACTCCGAAGCCTGTTGAATCTAAGACTTCGGGTTCCCCAAAAGCTAAATCTGAAGATAAGAAGGTTGTAGGTGACTCAGGTTTTGATTGCAATTACTGTCATGGTAAGAATCACTTTGTAAAAGACTGCATGCTTCGTAAACGCAATGAGAAACAAACTCAAGTGAAGGATGAAGCTTACTATGCAAGAAAGATGGAGGAAGTAAGAGAAAAGACCAAGGACTTAGCCCTGATGGCTGCTGAGGATTACCCAGGAACATATCAAGTTTGGTCATCTGACTCCGAAGATGAAGAAGTAAGAAAGCCAACTCATAGTGCTTTCATGGCCTATGATGATGGTAAGTGCTTTCCGAAGGTCATATCTGAGGACACTGAAGGTGAAGAGGAATGGGGATATGAAGGATTTGTAGGTCTTGATTATGAGAGTTCGAAAGAGAAGAAATCAACAGATGCAGTAATTCCGAAGTGTTGGTCTGATGACTCTTCGGATGATGATGAAGAAGTCTGTCTAATGGCTAAGGACACACGCATGACCATCCCTGAACAAGTATCCAAACTTCTCTTAACTTTTAAAATTCTTGTTTCTAAATCTACTCCTATCATTGATGAAATAACTCGTGATTGTTCTGTGATGCATAAACTACTTGTTGATGCGAAAAATAGGGAGAAAATCAGTGAGTAGGAGATTCTCAACTTGATGGGGAGAGTAGAGAGTTTGAAGTTTTCCCTAGAAAAGGCCAATTTAAGAATCACACTGCTAGAGGAGAATAGAGAGAAACATTTGATTAATCATGATGTAATTTTTGAGACAACGTAATATTTTTTGTGAAACCGCAAAACTTTTGTATGCTCATATTACTCGCATCTATCATTCTGCTGACATGTGCAATGTTCAACATAGACAACAGCTGCCTTTTATTGAGTTTAAGCTTAAAAATGTTGACAGTATATCTTATGAATGTGAATCCATAGTATCTGGCTCCGAAGTCACCAACCCTTCGTATAAATATGGTTTAATCTCTATAGAAAAACATCTAAATGCTGATAATCTGCTGAAGTTATCGCCACAAGAAATTCCAATCTTGAAAAAAATGTTCCTCAAATTAAAAATAAAGAAGTAGTTACTGTCGAAACTGAATCTGAAAATGATTCTGAATGTGATTCGGATATGGAGGAAGTTGACTGTTCATCTTTGACTATATTAAAGTCATCCTATGCATCCGAATCACCGTCCGAAGACATCTCACAATTGTCTTCGGTTGACAAAGGAAAAGCAAAAATTGATTGTGAAAATGAAAATTCTGAAAACAATGAAATTATGAAATCAAAAATACAAATTTCTGATGAATGTGTCTCCTACGATCAATATCTCAAGGACAATTCAAAAAGACTGGTCCATATTGCTTGTATCTATCCGAAGATTTCATATTTCAAAAACGCCATCTTTGTGAAACCTGGGGGTTTACCTTTAATTGAAAATGATTTGGAAAAACTTCTTGAGGAGGATAATTCCACAGTGACTGAGGAAGGATTCTTCTCATCATAAAAAATGATTGAAAACGACATGATTGAAAAACTTGAAGTAAAAATAAATCTAAGAAAACAAGATTTGTATGGCCATAACATCTACAATCGTCTTTGCTGCTATGAAAAGGAAAAGATTCCCAAAAACATGGCTCTTCTTTTAAATGTTAAAAATGATAATCACATTTACACTAACAGAAATTACAAACAAATTCAAGTTATAGAGAAACCTATAGCTCCGAAGATGGATGTTTTTCAGTTAATGGAATCTTGTGAGAGTGTACCACTTACACAATCTTTTGAAAATGTCAGTTTCCAAAGCTTCGGTACAAAAACCTCTAATTTTGAAAAGACCTCAAGTTCTAAAAAGGCCACAAGTTCACAACATTGCTTCAACTTCCAAAACAAAACCTGTTGTTGTAATTTCAAAACCAATACCAAAACCAACAGCTGAGAAGTTTAAAACAAAACAAACTCAGAATCTTGTTAAAAGAAAAACACCCTTCAGAGTTTCAAAACCAACCATTACGAAGGCCTCAACTTCAGGAAAAAAATCAACGGATACAAAGGATTTAGATAATAAAAACCAACTTTCCAAACCATCATTTGTACCATCGAAACCAAACTTTCCAAATCCCAAATTTCAAAAACCAACAAAGAAAACATTTTCTAAAGGCAACAATTTGATAGATACATTCCATCAATGGCTTGAAAAAAATTTGGATTTGTTTAAGGATAAGAATCTTTCAGTAAATGATTACAAATTGGCATACGAAGAGTACCTTTGTACTTCTACGTTATATAGTTCAATATCAAGGAAATCTACAATTGAAAATTCAAAACAAAATTGGAAAAGAAATGATTTGAAAGAAAATCTCACTATAAAAACTAAATCCTCAAAGTCATCGATTTGTTCAAAACTTTCAAGTACCAAGAAAACATCAACAACCTCGAAGTCAAAATCATCCAAAAAAATATGGGTTCCGAAGACTTCTATTATTTCAGTCTCTTCAGACTCATCAATTTTAACAAAAAGCACTTCGGAATCATGTTTTGACTCATCCTGTTCATCACATGAGACTTTGGAGAATATGATCAATATGATCAATCTAAATGATAATGAAATATCCTAAGAGGCCGTTGAGAAGTGGATTCAAGAATTCTTTGCTTACCCTGAGGACCCAAGATTGATTGGATACCAACTCCTTCTTGATTGATTGCAGGTCATGTTAAATGAGTGGTACGATGCAAAATGGTACATGGATAGTGGCTGCTCAAGACATATGACTGGGAAGAGGGAGTATCTCAGGGATTACAGAACATTGGATGATATAGGAAATGTTTGCTTCGGTAACAATGAAACGTGTCCGATTCGGGGTTATGGCAAAATAACAAATGGCCAATTTACTATCAACAGAGTGGCATTTGTAGAAGGATTAAAGCACAATCTTGTGAGTATCTCTCAGTTGGTAGTTGGAACGGGAAACACAGTCACATTCAACAACCAAGGGAGTGTCATCACGAAAGAAGCAACAAACAAAGTCTTGTTGAAATCTGAAAGAAAGGGATCAATGTTTCCCTCGAATCTGAAGCCAGTGACAGGTGGACAATCATTATGTCTTCTATCCAAGGCCAATTCAGATGTCAGTTGGCTATGGCACCGAAGACTTGCTCACCTAAACTTCAAAGACTTAAATAAGTTAGTGGCTATGGATTTGGTTCGTGGAATGCCTGCTCTCAAATTTGATAACGACTCACTTTGTTCAGCCTGTGAACATGACAAGCAAACAAAACAAAGGCATCCAACTGTGATCAACCTAAAAATCACCGAACCTCTTTCAATTCTTTACATGGATCTTTGTGGTCCATCTGCAGTTGAATCAATTGGGAAGAAGAAGTACATTCTAGTGATAGTTGATGATTATTCAAGGTTCACTTGGGTCTTATTCTTAAGAAACAAGTCTGATGCAGCTGAAGAAATCATTAATTTCATAAAGAAAATGGAAGTAATGCTTAACAAGAAAGTCCGAACTGTACACAGTGACAACGGTTCGGAATTCAAAAATCAAACACTTGATGGATTTCTGAAAACGAAGGGGATTAGTCACAACTTCTCAACACCATATACTCCTCAACAAAACGGTATTGTAGAAAGACGAAATCGTTCTTTATGTGAAGCAGCGAGAACCATGCTCAACTTTGCAAACTTACCCATGTACTTCTGCTCTGAAGCTATCTCTACTGCTTGCTTCACACAAAACAGATCATACACCCACAAGAGATTTCATATTACACCATACGAAGTACTCAACCGAAGAAAACCAAATGTCAAGTTTCTTCATATATTCGGTTGTAGGTGTTTCATTTTGAACTTAAAAGATCATTTGACAAAGTTCAGTGACAAATCTGAAGAAGAGATTTTTCTTGGGTATTCACAAGACTCAAAGGCTTATAGGGTTATGAACAAGAGGACTTGTAAAATTGAAGAAACATTCAACCTCTCGTTTGATGACTGCTATATCAAGAAATCCTTGCATCCTTTCCCAATGTCATCTATCTTTCCGAATCGGCTGTTGATGCATTACCAATCACTACTTTTGACACAGACTTCACTCTTCTCTTCGATCCACCTGTGAGGGCCGTGGACTCCGAAGCCAGGGCACCAGATAATAATGTATCCGAACTATCCAAGCTCACAGATAGCCCCGAAGACTCTTCAACAAGCAGTGTACAAAGACCATCTTCGGTTGAGGGGGAGCCATCCAACAGAAGTGAAGGGAATTTTGGTTTTGAGGGGGAGCAAAACAACACAAATCACAACTTACCCCCGCATGAAATCTCTCACATTATGTCCCTGTATCCATCAGTTCGGGGGGAGCCAGAGATTTCCACTCCAAACTCAACAACACCAGTCACTTCGAATAGAGGAACCACAACCTCTACACCAACTGCTGTCAAGGGGGAGAATACTTTAAACTCTTCCTTTCAATCCTCAAATTTAAACACACCTCAAACAAATGTCACTAATTCAAACAAGCAGTTAAAAATGGATGATTTTCCATCCACTTCGGGGTATCCTTCAGATGTTGAGGAAGTTGATTTTAAAGGACCACCTGAATTTGATCCAAATTTTCCTCCTTTGGATAAATGGACGAAAAATCATCCCCATCACTTGTCATCGGTAATGCTCAAGATAAAGTCTTGACTCGTGCACAACTACATAAAAAACAACTTGATTTAAACAAAACTTCAGAGTTGTGCATGTTCAATGTCTTTATCTCAAAGGTTGAACCTAAGAACGTTAAGGACGCATTTGATCACCCTGACTGGATTGAAGCTATGCAATTGGAATTAGAAGAGTTTGAAAGAAACAAAGTTTGGAGGCTAATTCCAAAACCTGCAAATGCTTCGATTGTTGGTCTCAATTGGGTATATAGAAATAAACTTGACACAGAAGGCAATGTGGTTCGGAACAAAGCAAGGCTGGTTGTCAAAGGTTATTGTCAACAGGAGGGGATTGACTACGAAGAGACATTTTCTCCTGTTGCCGGACTCGAATCAATTCAGATATTTTTGGCTTATGCTGCACACAAAAACTTTGATGTCTATCAGATGGATGTTAAATGTGCATTTCTGAATGGTGATCTCGAGGAAACCGTATTTGTTGAACAAGCACCTGGCTTCATAGACAAAGACCATCCTAACCATTTCTATGTGTTAGACAAAGCTGTCTATGGTTTAAAACAAGCACCTAGGGCTTGGTATGAGACCTTGACAAAGTTTTTAAAAGAGTCAAACTTCAAACAGACTTCAGTGGATCCAACACTTTTAAGAAAGAAAGTTGGGTCTCATTTGATGTTAGTCCAAATTTATGTGGATGACATTATCTTCGGATCTACTGATCACAATCTCACAAAAGATTTTGAAAAACTAATGAAAAGCAAATTTTAGTTGAGTATGATGGGAAAGATTAACTTCTTTCTTGGATTACAAATAAAACAATCTAAGGAAGGGATTTTCATCAATCAACAAAAGTATACGAAGAGTTTACTTGAATGCTTCGGAATGACTAACTGCACCAAAGCAAAAGTTCCATTGCCTGCAGGTACAAGGTTAAATCCATCATTGGACAAACCGAAGACTGACATCCAGATGTGCCGAAGCATGATTGGATCCTTGCTTTATCTCATAGCCAGTCGACCGGACATCATGTTCGCAGTATGCAATTGTGCAAGATATCAAGCTGATCCACACGAACCTCATCTGGCTGCGGTTAAAACAATTTTTCGTTATCTTCACAACACTCCTGCTTATGGTTTATGGTACCCAGCAAACTCAAGCTTCTACATACAAGCTTATTCAGACTCAGACCTAGGTGGATGCTCCATTGATCGCAAGAGCACTTCTGGTGGTTGCCAATTTCTTGATGGAAAGCTAATCAGCTGGCAATCCAAGAAGCAAACTTGTGTTTCAATTTCCACAGCCGAAGCAGAGTATGTGGCAGCTGCAGCTTGCACTTCGCAGATCATCTGGATTCAAAGCTAATTAAAAGACTATGCCATCAACATGAGAAAGATACATTTGTTCTGTGATTCACAAAGTGCCATTCGCATATGTCACAATCCTGTTCAACATTCCAAGACGAAGCATATAGGTCTTCGCTATCACTTCATCAGAAGTCATGTTGAGGAGGGGAATATTGAGGTGCACTTTGTTCACACAACCGAACAGCTGGCAGATATCTTTACAAAAGCTTTGAATAAAGAAGCATTTACACGAATCGTTCGAGGACTTGGAATGATTGATGGATCCACTCTACCATAAATCTCAGATTTGCTCTTTCTTTACTTAGTCTTTTTCAATTGCAAAATAAAAGTTTATGCTGTTCCGCAGCACTCCGTAGCCCTTCAACGCTTCGGAGCCCATCAGAACAAACTTTATGCCATTCCGCAGCACTCCGAAGCCCTTTGACGCTTCGCAGCCCCTCAGAACAAACATTTCAGACAATAAAACTTAATAAATATCAAAATTCCTTTGAAACATTTTTTTTCCTTTGCATCACAAGGATAAACATTCTCACAATAAAAGGTTGTTTCATGGAAAAATCAAAAACAAGAAAAACAAGGATCATTTGCAAAACCTCGAAAGTTCAAATCTCAATTTTCTTGCATAAATGACTAAGTTTGACCTTCTTTCATGAACTAACTAACTAGAGGACAAAACTTTGATTTTAGATTATGATAATCATACCTTATTGCACTAAAAGGTATTTGGGAATCGATTTGAAACATTGGTAAGAACACAGACTTCAGAGTGAGGTTAAAGCTGTTTTACAGTACGAAGTCTTGTTTGATTCTAATATCCTTAACATAGTGTTTATTCCTAACCTCCCTATTGAACTTAACTCTCTTCATTATTGAACTAATCAAGTAGCCTAAAAACTACTCAGGATAATTCACATGTTCCGAAGTTTTCTTAAAAAGTGATACCGACATTGACTGATAAGTAAATTTAAAACCTTCTTCACTCTTGTTTCAAAGTTGAACTACATAAAGCTTTTTAAATACAAAGGATTGTACAAACTATACAAAAGCACCATAAAAAGTCATCACATGGTGAAATTTTGACTCTTTGGATGAAACTCCAAAAGAAAAGATAAGTTTCAAAAATGAAAAATTGAAAAACCCAAAAGAAAAACAGAGATTCAAAATGTCAAAAGAATCAAAGACAACAAACAAGTAAAAAGATAATCAAGGGAGTGCAAAAATAAAGGTAAATCAGCACCAAAAGCTTATTCTTCTATCTTAAATGACAATACAAGGAACTCCTATAACATAGTCGAGTACCATGTAGAAAATATGAACATTTCAAGTAATCTATCTTAAATGGTAATGTTGGGGTGGTGTACGAAGCTCAAAGGCTTGTCATCAGAGAATAGTATCCAAACACCTCAATAGATGAAATGGACTAAATTTTTCAAAAGGTTCTTCAAAGTCAATCCAAGTTTTCAAACAATCTTTTGATGCTCAATTCAAAAGTGAAACTTTTCTAAATTTCAATGCAGTGAGTATCACCATCATTTAGTATGAAAAATTTGAAACATAAAAGAAAAATCAAACCCTCTTTCTAAATGCGAAATTAAGTTCAGCTTGGGGTGGTTAGACTTATGCATCTCATGACTGATCTTCAATCAAACAGGCTTCGGAATGAAAAACGGACTTCCAACATGATTCGAATGATTCTGAACACTAACATGTTAAATCTTCATTTCATAATATTCAGGGAAGCCAAGGTTAAAAGTCATAATGTATCATCAAAAGTAAAAAAAAAAAAAAAAATAAAACAAAATTTTCGGTGTATTGATAACATTAGCCACAAAAACTCTTTATCCGAAGTGTTATCAATACCCTTAGGAATGGTTCTTAACACTTGATCAATTTTTAAACTCCGAAGGATACCAATAACTGTTGCACATATCCTTGCTGATCCGAAGTCAATTAAATGCTCAAATGATTTTCACATTTATGATAACTACAGAGACAAACATTCGTTTAAATTAAATAAACGTTAATGAACAGATGTCATACAGAAAATCATGGAGAATCATAACAAAAAGATCGTGTGAAAAAGGCGGTTCAATTTTGAATAATCATGACTGACTCACAGACGTTTCCGTCTTTGCAGAGATAATGGGACGTATAGATGCTGAGGTGGCATATTCCTAGTGGACCTATTCAAACGTGCATTAATGGCCTTGGGACCACGAATACTATATATATCCCACACCGCTTCAGTTCATCTATTTACACGTTCAAAGCTTTCAAAATTCCTCTGCAAATATTCTCTCAAAGAACCTTAATTTCTCTTCATCTTCTTCATCCGATCAACAATGGCTGCTGCTGCAACAGAAGAATCATCCCAAAATACTGAAGTGATGTCGATTCCGGTTCTCAAAAGCCAATCAGCAAACCTATTCCTTCGAACTGATATGTCCCTGTACCCTCAACCCATTAACGCTCTAGTCGAATGTCTGAAACAATCAGTTCTAGGTCACACTCTGACTTATACACCTTTAATCCCTGCTACTCTCGTTCACAGAGCACACTACACATCCAACGCTCTGTTCGACAGCGAAAACAATGTCAAATCGGTTTATTTTGAAGTTATTGATGCTAGGGGACGCATCAAGAGAGTTCATCCGACGAAGGTTTTATTTTCTGATGCCCTACATCTTCCTGTCTACGATCCAAAGGACATAGTTGTCCCGACTCCTGGTCAAGATGTTCAATGAAATGGGTTATGAACCACAACTTGAAGGGATCAACACCTTTAAAAAGAAGCATCTACCTGATCTATGGAGGTACTTCTTTGGAGTATTCTTAAGATGTCTCTCTGGGAGAACATCAGGGATAGATTCAGCAAGCCAGACGTTCTTGAGCTTGCTGTATGGTATTTACTATGATGTCAAGGTTGATTTCGTATCAATCTTGTGGTCTGACTTCTGCTCGCACATAAATCATTCTGCAAAGGGGACTGAAATCTCAAACGCTCAATTTTGGGCTATGGTGGAACATGAGCACTACAGAAAAACAGGTATCTTCTATTACGCCTCTCTCTCTAAAATGAGATATACATACATCATAGTCCCAGCCTTGGATGAAAAACCTGCTGAATTTTTTGCACAAATACCTCAATTGATGCTCTCAAAAGTGTCAATGGATTGCAATGAGGTTAACATGTATCGTAATACACTTGTTGTGCCTTACCCTGTTCGTGAGATCACTCAAACTGCACCAGTCAAAGCCCCAGCTCAAACCAAAGGAAAAAGGAAGGCAACTGGAGGTCCCAGTGGTCCGAAGCCTGTACGAATGAAGAAGGCTTCAGAACAAACCACTCCTAAACGAAAACAACCCAAAAGAACCTAGAAGCCATTACTGGTGGACGAGTCTTTGGAATCCAACAAATCACCCTCCAAAGACATTCAGAAAGAACATGAGGAAGAACACCAGTCATCTCCGATTCATGATACATGGCGACCTTCTCCTCCAATTACCACAACACCACCTTCTCCACTGACATCGGAGCGGTCGTCATGCGGTCAAAAATAAGAAAACCTAACACAATCACTTATCACAGTGGAAGTCAGGGTCGATCCACAGGAGTTACGTGGTCAAGTTAGGTGATAGATTACCAACTATAGTGTCACGCTATAGTCAGAGGACTTAGTTCCTAAGCTTTTGATCACTAATCCCAGAAAACATAAACCAAACAATCTCAAAACAAGCATAGACTAAGCTAAGCTTCAAATCAAACCTAGTTACTTTCTGAAATCAGAAGTACATCTCTAATTCAGAAGTAAGCAAAGGCATCCAAAGAAATAAACAATCACAAGGCATAAACTAAACCAATAACTAAAAGTCCAAATGGCAGTCACTGGCTAGAGTTCAAACCTAAAAGCTAACCTAGTTGGCTACTGAAATAAGCAAAGGAAAACAGTCCAAACAAGGTCATAAGCACATCCAAACACAATCCAAGCATTCAAAACCAATAACAAGCATCAAAACACCGAAAAACCAATATTACTTGTAACCAAATGATTATTATAAACTCAAAACGAATTCCAATCATCCAATACAGTAACCAACACTGAAAAACAGTAACTAAAATGCTCAAGGTCAGTGGTTGTCACTCCCAAAGACCATAGCCACTAATGCTAACTACTAAACTAAAAGAAATTAAACATATAAAACCTGAAATACCAAAAGGTAGTTGCTGAAAATGAGTTCTTGGAGTCCAAGAGCCTCTACGGTCGATTTTTCACCAGGGTTTTGCTCGGGTTCTCGGCTGAAAACACCTCTATTTATAGTTGCAAATTTTACGCAGCCGCATCGCGTATTTATGGTTTCTGCGGCGCGCGTAGGGGTTTATCCCCGTTTGTTCGGACTTTGAATTTGTTCCACCGCCTTAGATCCGCGTCGCGCCTTCTTGATTTCCGCGGCACGCGTACGTATTTTCCTATTTTTCCTTCTTCTCCAAACTTCCTCCAATTTGTACGCTTTGGTCCCTGTTTTCATTATTTTCTTCTAAACAAGTACTGGCACGAAAAGTGAGAATACCACGATATATATGATATAATTTCACTAAGAATAGGGCTCAACAACGACTAAAATATGTAATATCACTAGGCGTTGTCAAACACCCCACACTTGTGCCTTGCTTGTCCCCAAGCAAGAGAGTTTTTAATAAATTCTAACTAAGACTCAAATAATTTTTGACTGTGTTCAGTTTCAAATATTATTGCTTTATGAGTTAGAGTGAAATAGTTCATGAAAACCTAATCAGAGTGTTCTTTGGAATTCATGGCTTTCTAGAGAACCCTTGATTACAAATTTTCTGTCCACAATGAAGTGTACTTACTCATTCAGATTCTAAAGGCCATTAAGGAATTGTCCATGACTTTCGATGCTGTCTGTGTAACGAGCTTTCGAAAATACCATCCCAAACCAGACGGTCTTAGGTGGTAAGGTGCATAAATGCCTCTTCGAGGCCACCCTTTTCGGACCTACCAGCTCGAACAACAAAGGCCACAGATTGACATTTCCTTCCTAAATTCCAATCCTAAAACACTATAATCGTCTAACTCCTAAAACTCAACTTGTTTGACTAAATTAATAGCATGGTAACAACTACATAGTATCTCTTGAAAAATACTAGTGCTATAAACAATCATAAACCATTCGTTTCAAAACTTACAATTTATTAAAAAATTGAAAAAGTTGCTAAAAATTTGAAAATTGGTCATTTTTGCAAAAAATTCAAAAAAATACTCTTTCGACCGTCCACACCCCACACTTAAACCCGTACAACGTCCCCGTTGTACAAAATTTATTTAGAACAAGGGAGAAAGAGTTACCCCTTTGGACGGTAGATTGCCTTGTTGGTACTCGGTATCACAGGTACAAATTCGAACAAAAAGGTCCTTGATTTCACATTCTCGAGTTGTAGCGCAACAGTGAACATGCCGGTGGTCAAGACAAGTGGAGGGGGCACGGCGACCCCACACTTGTCTGAGACAAATCCTTCCCATTTGGTATAACATGCATGACTCAACAAAACATTAAATGCAAACATAACAAATAAAATATAAACCAGCAAAAAGGTAAAAGTGTGTCATAGATACAGTACATATATCCCAAAAAATGAAAAAGAAAAATACATCAAGTGCCACCTGGTGGCCTGGAAGGTCCAGCCTCATGGTCATGGGCTCGAGCTGGGAATGGTCGGGTCTGCTGGCCCTGTGCTGATGCTATCTGTAGAAGCAACTCCCCAATCCACTCTAGCTGATCCTCCATCCTGGCGACCCTGGTCTCCAGTCGGTGGATAGCCGATGGATCCTCCTGCTGCCGTGGCTGTGGTGCTGGTCTGCTGGTGCGGGCTGCCTCCTGCGCCTCCTGCCAGGCTGAGCGTATGCTGGCTGGGGGTCCTGTACAGCCTCTGTCGCCACCCTCACAAACTGACCGGGCCGCTGCTGCTCGATCAGCCCCATATTCTCCAGGGCCCGCGCTGTAGTGCGGACTGGAGGTATAGCGGTCAGGGATGCTACAACCGGAGCAGTAAGAATTCGGTACGACCGGGCCAAGCGGGTGATGAAATACCCACGGCCCAAGGGACTGCTGGCGGATGCGCCCATCGCACGAGTGGACAGGGCGACGGCTAGGGCGAACGGGAGGTGAAGGAACCTGGATGGGTCGAGGAGGACCCAGAGATATGTCATGTCCTCGCCGGACACCTTCTCGCCTCCCTCCCGACGCATGATGGAGGTGGAGACGATCCGGTGCATGAGTCTATGAAGTGGGTCGCGAAGATGACTCTCTCTGGATGTCCCTGCCTCGTAGTATACGTTGGACAGCGGTGTCCAAACCTCCGTATTGGCAGCCCTCTCGGGCTCCCCCTGAGTGCATGCCTCAAAGAACTGCGTGAAGTGGCAGTGCTATAGATCCGCCTCCGTGTATATCCCGGTACGCCTCCCGAACTCCCGGAGGCTACACTCTCTGTGCACACCCCTAGTCTGAAACGTACAAGCCTGGAACGGGCCTCCTGAGAACCCGGTGCGTAGCGTACAGTAGATAAAAACTCCAGCAAAAGCTCGGTGTATACCGTATCATCCTAGGTGGCCATGAGCCTGTCCCAGCCACGACAAGTGAACTTGGCCTCACCGTCGACGCATGTGCGATGCAAAAATGGCTCTATCTCTCCCCAAAGCCCGGCGTCCCGTAGAATGTCTCGATCAATGACCGTCGCCTCGAGAACCCGGCGACCGACGAGGGCTTCCCTCCGTGATATATACTCGGCTGAGCTATCGAGCTCGGCGGGGAACTAGAGGAACTGGTGGTCCAATCTGAATGGCATCTGCACAAAACAAAATTTTTTGCAATTTTAGTCCTTTATCTTCCCCACCGCACCGCGACGCGGCCCAAGAACCAGGCGCGTCGCGCCGAGCGTTTGTTTTCAAAATCCGAACCCAATTCGAGTTTTAACCTGTTTAAACTCAATCCAAATACACCACAAGGTAGCCTAGGTGCCGACTAACTCATCTAGGGTGTCTATTTGGCACAACAAACACCTTATGAGTCAGCATTGGCGATTTCTAAGTTTTGAAGTTTTTGGAGAAATCAACCAAATTAACCCCTAATCACTAGTTTTAACAAGTAAAAGCTAGTTAGAATGACGTACCATAGTAGTGGGAATGAAATGAGCAAGAAAAAATGCGAGAAATTTTTGGTGATCAGAGCTCCGAGTCGTGGTGTGTGTGAATAGTGTCGCGGCTTACCTTAATATCGAAGGAAACCGACCGATTGATTCCTGCATCGCGCAAATGCACAACCCGCGGCGCGCGTGTCACTAAATCAACCCCTGCGCATCGGGTTGGTTTACGATCCCGCGTCGTGCATATGAACAAGCCGCGGCGCGGTCATTAAAATTTTCAAATTCTTCACACAACTCCATACTTGCCTTAGACCACTAGTACCTGCAATTAATGATGATATTTTTCCTAATTACTTCTAAGAAATACAAAACCTATTCTATGACACGATGGGTTGCCTCCCAGTAAGCGCTAAGTTTAACGTCTTCAGCCAGACGTGGTACTTCTACCCCTATTCTTCTTCTTGTACTCCGGATGACATTTGCTTGAACTCTGGTATGAAATTTTGGGCCATCATTGATATTAAGGATGTGAGTTGAGTCATCCTATCACTCACTCCACTGATCCATTGCTGCTACGATTCCTGAAGCTTGAAGACTTTTGCTTCCCTTTCTATTGATTCTTTCTCATACTGTTGGTTTCTAGCCTCTAGCATCTCCATCATATCCAGCAATTGCTCCTTATCAATAGTAGCCAACGGGTGATTCTTTGTTTCCTTTAAAATCTCCTCTTTTCCTCCTTCTCCCGTTCGCGTCCATATTTTTTCTTTGTTCCTAATTCGAGGCTCCATTAGCACATTTTTGTCTGCTTGCTTGTCATCGTTCCCTGGAGGTTGCGATACAGGGTTTCCGAACATATTCAGCCTCCTTTTTCGCGTCCCAAAGGAGATGTCCACATCCCCCGTCTTGCAGTCAATCACAGCGCCAGCTGTAGCTAAAAATGGGCGTCCTAAAATGAGCGCAGGCTCGCCATCCAAACTTTCATACTCCATGACTAGGAAATCTACAGGGTAAAAGAAGTCTCCGACCTTGACGATGACATTGGTCAATTTTCCCCGGGATACCTTTGTTGATTGGTCAGCCAGCTGCAGTACAACCTTTGCGGGCTCTAATTCTTCATTCTTGTATTTATCATACAAGTACCCCGGTAGCACATTTACACTTGCTCCCAAGTCCAGCAAAGTGTTTCGAATGACCACATCTCCTACAGTAGTAGTGATCAATGGTGATCCAGGATCCTTCTCTTTTTTGGGCAGTGTTCCTAAAAGTGCCTCACTTGCCTTGATTGTTAATCTAACAGTGTCCGGTGTGGCAATCTTACATTTTTCATTTTTCTCGCACATTTCCTGAAGGATTCTTGTATCCTCAGGAGCGTCTTTAAGTTCATCCCACAGAGGTTGGTTCATCTCTGGTCCTATCGATTTTGGCGCTTCCTGTTTTTTCTTCCCTTTCTTATCTTTCTTTCTTTGCTTAATTCCTGCTATCACTGACTGCTTTTCTTCCTAGACCTCCTTGTCCACCTTTGGTTGAGTTCCCTCCTCAACAGGAATTTCCTTTTCTTCCCTTCATTCCTCTTTACTCTCCACCTTCTCCTGGACTTCTTCTTTCTTCCCAATTTCTGCCTTGCTTCCTGAATCTAATAAGTCCTCCAAGGTGACCTTTCTCCATTCAGCCTCGACAGTATTGAAGTGTTCCTTCCCGGCTCACTGATTATGGGTTGGATTAACTTCCGTGGCACTTGGCAACTTTCCATTGTCCCTTTTTTGCTGATCCTCAGCCATTTGTCCAATTTTCCTTTCCATGTTTGCAGTAGCTTTTGCATTGGCTTGGGACTGCTGCTGAGTAGCACTGAACATCTCATACATTTTTGCAACCAAGTCTTCTTGCGTTCCTAGGGCATTGTTGACAGCAGTGTCGGGCCCCCTATTATCATTGTTGCTACCACCCCCACTCGCATTTCCATTATTGCTTGAGGGCTGGTATGACCTAGGCTGATTTGATGATTGACCTTGGTGGTTATTCTGCCTCTGGTTGTTGTAATTCTGCTGCTGCCCTTGATTATACGGTCTGTAGGGTCGTCCATTGTTATACTGACCTTGACCCTGGCCATAAACTTGGTTTACCTCCTGAGTTTTCGGTCCTCCTTGACCTCCTTGTGGTTGACCTTGAGGTCCATTCTGCAACATTGACATAAGTCTGTCAAACTTCTTATTTAATTCGCTTATTTCCTTTTTTACCTCCTTCTTCCACTCAGCATCAGCTCCCACTGCTGCTGCTGTGCCTATAGTTTTTCTCGTAGAAAAGTTCGCTTTGGAGCCATTGCTCAATTGTTCCAAGAACTACCAAGCCTCTTCTGGGTCTTGCCACATAAATGTCCCACTTGACGAGGCATTTATCATCGCTTGGTGTGTTTCGCTGACTCCTTTAAAGAACAATTTGACCAACTGCCATTTGGGAACCTCATGGTGCGGGCAGGATCATAGTAACTCCTTTAACCGATCAAATGCTTAGTGGAAAGCTTCTCCTGGTTTTTGATGGAAGTCCTGAATAACCCTCTGAATCTCCGTTGTTTTGCTTGCCGGATAGAATTCTTGTAGGAACTTGGCCTTGAGTTGGTCCCACGTGGTGATGCTGTTTGCTGGTAAAGACGTAAACCAGTATTTGGATTTGTCTTTAAGAGTGAATGGGAATAACCTAAGCCTAAAGATGTTCCTATTAGTATTCCTAGGGTTGTTAGCATTGGCAATCGCTATGAATTCATACAAGTGATTGTATGGGTCATCCTGCTTGTACCCCCTAAACTCCGGTAATATTCCTAACAATTGAGGCCTTATTTCTACTTGAGATTCAATATTTTCAGGAATATAAATTGGCGACGAGTCATCATATTCCCGTGGTTGGAAATGTGATGCAACCGATTGCCTTCTCGGTTATGCAAAATATAAAGGTTGAGCAGGGTTACCGTAGAAGTGCTGATCGTTATACCCCTGCTGACCTGGTGGTTGTTGGTGCTGCTGTGTTCTTCTGGGAGGTCCCCGACCTCGGTTCCACGGTTGTTGTGGCACTGGTGGAACCCATCCTTCATCTTCCTCATCGTATCTCTCCTCGGTCTCTAGATACTGGTACTATTGCTGAGGAGGCTGCTTGTATTGTTGCGGTTGTGTAGGTTGAGGTTTAAAAATTACTGGTTGTGGTTGTGAAATTGGTTGTGAAGTAGGTGTCTGCTGTCTAGAAGCTGGGGTGCCATCACGGGTCGACGCTCCCCAAGACATGGCAGAGGTGAATGGATTTGTGGATTGTGGTTGTGATACTGGTGGAAATGGTGGAATCGATGGCGGAGTGCATGATGGTATGGGTACAGGGGTTGAAACTGCACCACCAGAAGCACTCGTGCTCCCGAATTGAAACTCCGAAACCGGGGGAATAAAAGACATCCCCGTTGCCTTACCCGAAGGTTATTGGGCAACATGCTCTGGACTACTGCTAATATTACTAAAACTCATGATATTGTAACGCCTACGTGCCCGGTTTTTGCGCGCGGTTCGCTCAATCTCAGGATCAAAACGCAAAGGGGATACTTGCTCACCCATGCGGGTACGCATGCACTAATGCAACACTCCCGAAAAAAATCAAAAAGCAAAAACTAATACTAACCAAATGAACCAAACAATCTCAAAACAAGAATAGACTAAGCTAAGGTTCAAATCAAACCTAGTTACTTTCTGAAATCAGAAGTACATATCTAATTCAGAAGTAAGCAAAGGCATCCAAAGAAATAAACAATCACAAGGCATAAACTAAACCAATAACTAAAAGTCCAAATGACAGTCACTGGCTAGAGTTCAAACCTAAAAGCTAACCTAGTTGGCTACTGAAATCAGCAAAGGAAAACAGTCCAAACAAGGTCATAAACACATCCAAACACAATCCAAGCATTCAAAACCAATAACAAGCATCAAAACACCAAAAAACCAATATTACTTGTAACCAAATGATTATTATAAACTCAAAACGAATTCCAATCATCCAATACAGTAACCAACACTGAAAAACAGTAACTAAAATGCTCAAGGTCAGTGGTTGTCACTCCCAAAGACCATAGCCACTAATGCTAACTACTAAACTAAAAGAAATTAAACATATAAAACCTGAAATACCAAAAGGTAGTTGTTGAAAACGAGTTCTTGGAGTCAAAGAGCCTCTACGGTCGATTTTTCACCAGGGTTTTGCTCGGGTTTTCGGCTGAAAACACCTCTATTTATAGTTGCAAATTTTACGCAGCCGCGCCGCGCATTTATGGTTTCCGCAGTGCGCGTAGGGGTTTATCCCCGTTTCTTCGGACATTGAATTTATTCCACCGCCTTAGATCCCGCGTCGCGCCTTCTTGATTTCCGCGGCACGCGTACGTATTTTCCTGATTTTTCCTTCTTCTCCAAACTTCCTCCAATTTGTACGCTTTGGTCCCTGTTTTCATTATTTTCTTCCAAACAAGTACTGGCACGAAAAGTGAGAATACCACAATATATATGATATAATTTCACTAAGAATAGGGCTCAACAACGACTAAAATATGTAATATCACTAGGCGTTGTCATCCACTACCAACAACAGCATCTCAAACCTCCACCATCGAAACAGAAACAATATCCTCAACCCTTCCCCTAACCTCAACCATACATACAACATCTTCAGACGCTCCACCTACATCCACCACCATAGAAACTCCTGAAGTCTCAGCCCCTCAAACATCTGAACCAATCATCACCTCCTCAGAACCACTATTAAATATCTCCTCTTCTTTTCTGGATACATCACTCCCTGATTATCCTTTCCAAGAAGATTTCGACTTTGAAACCACCATATTTTCTAAGCGTCCATCAGCAGAAGAGACTATGGCTGCCTTTCACATGGTGCCAATAGTGATAGAAGAAAATGATGATGACAACTTGGATGACAACGATTTTATTTTTGTTAAACAATACAATATCCTCAACTGCAAACTGGATGCTCTTCTCCAGTCAAACACTGGCTTTGATCCCTCAAGGAAGCCTAAGGGAAGTGTTGGTGAACAAATGGCTGAAGCCCAGAAAGCCTTGACCGAAAAGATGGATGAATTGGTCAAGGGCTCTAAAAAAGAATTCTGGATCAACAAATCCAAATTCAACGAATTTTAGAAGGCAAGTTCAACACTGCGGTTGAACAAGTGGAAGAAAGGATACATCTGAACCAATCATCACCTCCTCAGAACCACTGTTAAATATCTCCTCTTCTTGTCTGGATACATCACTCCCTGATTATCCTTTCCAAGAAGATTTCGACTTTGAAACCACCATATTTTCTAAGCGTCCATCAGCAGAAGAGACTATGGCTGCCTTTCACATGGCGCCAATAGTGATAGAAGAAAATGATGATGACAACTTGGATGACAACGATTTTATTTTTGTTAAACAATACAAGATCCTCAACCGCAAACTGGATGCTCTTCTCTAGTCAAACACTGGCTTTGATCCCTCAAGGAAGCCTGAGGGAAGTGTTGGTGAACAAATGGCTGAAGCCCAGAAAGCCTTGACCTAAAAGATGGATGAATTGGTCAAGGGATCTGAAAAAAGAATTCTGGATCAACAAATCCAAATTCAGCAAATTTTAGAAGGCAAGTTCAACACTGCGGTTGAACAAGTGGAAGAAAGGCATCGGCTCCTTAAGGAGCAAACTGAAAAGAAAATCGATGATCCGGTGGAGAAAATAGAGTTATCGAACTCCGAAGTGATGAAGACCCTGAATGACCTTCGGGACGAAACAAAATTCTTCAATTCGAAATACCAGACTGGCTTTGCAAAACACCTGTCAGATGCCCACAAGCGAATTGAAGAGCTGACTGCAGAATAGTCACGTTCCGCAGTGACCGTCTTTGCAAACGAACTTAAGAAAACCAACTCTGCAATCACTTCGGACATTGTTGAGAAGCTGAAGAACACTCTTTAGCCTTTGATCAATGTTTCTGTCAAAATGGAACGCTCCAAGTTGAAACCCCATGAAGTTGCTCAGGCTAATTGTAACACCCGGCTTTTAAAACAAAAACACCCCTGAAAATTTTTTTCATTTTAAACAAAGGTTTCAATACATAAAACCATAACAAAGGGGTATATTTTAGTAAAAACGGGTACAAGCGTATCAAGGAGAGTATAAAATACCGTAGTCTCCTTTGAAGCCGGGCTGCTACTGACAGCATCTAAGAGTCCTACTTCACGAGTCACGGACTCCATCTATTCCCTATCAGGATCATGCTAACCTGCAGGGACATTTAACAAACAGTATGAGCTACAAAGCTCAGTGAGTAATCATTCCTGCAAATAACATGTATCAAATATATTCGTATATCTGTTCGGATATCGAATCCAAACTCATAGCCTTACTGGCTGACCATATATCTCTTAGGATTTCACATCCTAATTTTGTAGCCTTACAGGCTACTTCATGACAACCTGCAATTATCAAACCACATCAGTTATTTGCACAGATAATCATATATATCGTTTCTGTCCCATGTTTCTTAGTCACAATGGACTGCATCATATGTCATGGCTATATAAGCCGCACCCTGTGTCATAGCTATGTAAGCTGCACCAAAACAATATCAATATATAAATCATAGCCCGCAGGCCACATCAGCTGGGTTTAACAACCCGATATCATAGCCAAAAGGCCGCACCATGTACCTGTAACAAAATCATAGCCCGAAGGCCGCACCAAATCATAGCCCGAAGGCCGCATCGGAGACATAGCCCGAAGGCCGCACCGGATTCATAGCCAACAAGGCCGCATCGGTTAGATATGGCTCACGGGTTAGCCCGCTGTTGCCGTGGCTCACGGGTTAGCCCGCTGTTGCCTAGACTCACGGGTTAGCCCGCTGTTGTCTATATAAATTTAACTCCTCGGAATAAACTGCGGCTCACGGGTTAGTCCGCTGTTGCCTAGACTCACGGGTTAGCCCGCTGTTGTCTATATAACAGTTTACATAGATATATTGACTCACAGTTCCGTTCTTGTCTATTATAGACTCACAGCTTATCTGGTCTTGTCATTTTATTGACTCACAGTTCCGTTCTTGTCTATTATAAACTCACGGCTTATCTGGTCTTGTCTCTTCAAACGTATCTTTGAACCATCAATTTCGTCCCACAATCAGTTTCAACCTGTAACAACTCAATCATCATATATCACATATGGTATTAGTGAGATTTCTCACTTGGTTTGAAGTTCTAGCTAGCACCAACAGTAAATACAACCTCTTCTTCAACAATTCCCTGCACCTACACAACCATATACATACCAAAATGAGGTGAATACCTTGTATTTCTACCATCAAAGCTTAAAGCTTTCTCCTTTTAGTTAATACTCAAGATTAGGAATATTTTAAAACATCCAAACATGAGCCATCTACTCAATTCTAACAAATCACAGGTGGTTCGTCATAACCACTCAAACCCAAGCTAAATCAACCAAATCAACCGTTCAATTGAACAATAACGGTAAAGCTTACCTTTAAGAAGCGAAATACCGAAGATTACTTCAATCCATCAAGTTCTAGCCTTCCAATTTGGTTCTAAGATGATTGGGGAATATTTTCTAGGGTTTTAGAGGTTTTTTGTTCGAGAGAAAATACCCAAAATGGCTAAAAATCGCATATAAAAAAGTGAATCTGCGCGTGCTACAGTGCCCGTGTAAATTTTAACACGCCCGTGTAATGCTACAGTGCCCGTGTAATTTTTAACACGCCCGTGTAATGCTACAGTAACCGGAAAACATAAAATTACCGTGAGTTACACGACCCGTGTAAATTTTAACACGACCGTGTAAGCATTTTTTTTGCGTTTTTCATGCGAAAACAATACCCAAAAGGTATTCTAACCTTCCAAACACATTTAACATCTTATTAAATCATAATTACATTACGATTAACCTAAGAATACTTACCCTTTTATTATATTTACATATAAAGGGTATCTTGGTGTTACAAATTCTCCCCTCCTTCAAAAGATTTCGTCCCCGAAATCATACAAATAAGCGAGGGCATTTCTTTCTCATTACAATTCCGGTTTTCCACAGCATATGGAAACATTTATGGTATTGCCAAAGCACTTTTACCATACTAGTCTTCTTATTTCATAGCTATCTCGTTTTCCATCTAACACTCTTCCGGTTGTCCCGGGTATCTTAAGTCTTTACCTACCTCCATTTCAACATGAGGTATTATTTGGAATTCATCAATCCATGTTCTCAAAAAAAATGAGACCCATAGAAAACATTATAAATATCATGAAGTTCATCAAGAAGCTTCGATCAATACACCACAATTCTTACTTTTGGGATATACGGAAAGGTCCAATAAAAACGAGGACTCAACTTCCCTTTCTTCCCAAAGCAATTTAGTCTTTCTAAGGGGATACTTTGAACACTGTCATCTTTCCCCATTTGGAATTTCATCGGTTTTACTCGACGATCCGCATACTACTTTTGTCGATTTTTTTTTTATTTCCAAGCTTTCTCAAATTTACCTAATCTTTCCTTCTGTTTGAGGTACAATCTCGGGTCCAGCCAACGGCTTCTCCCCAACTTCAGTCTAGCAAATCGGCATGCAGCACGATACTCCATACTATGCATTATACGAGTCATCTGAATGCTGATATGAAAACTGTCATTATCTACAGTTTCTATCAAAGACAGATGATCTTCTCATCTTCCACCAGGGTCTACTATGCTAGTTTTAAGCATGACTTCTAAAGTCTGCATTATTATCCCGTCTCATCTACCAATCTACAGTTCATATACAGTACTTACTAGTACTTTTGAACTAATTATTCTTGAAATTTATGCCAAAATCAACGAATAATTCTATTATCTCGGCCTGATACAATCCGTGCCGATAATTCACGTCGACAATTTCTCGTTTTATGTAGTTTTTCACTACTTTTCGATCTTAATTTCTTCCCTGATCAGTATAAATCTACACTGATTTCATCAATCAACCTGCAATTACCCATATGGTGTCATACCCATGCGATATTTGCAAAGACTTTATTATAAAGTCTATAATATTTTTGTCCCATTTCTTCTTTAGGACCTACAACGGTTAATTTTTCCGTATACTTCTAATGATTTGACTGTAGTTACTCACAAGTCAAACACTTTTCACATGCCTTTCAATGTCTTTCTTCAGCCCCGGCCACCAACACATAGGTTTTATCGACCTATCCAGTTTGGTATTGCCCGGGTATGCTGCATATCTGATACAAAATGCATCTTTTCAATATGATTTTTATGTTTCGTTTGACTTTGGAATTCACATTTACAACCGCCAAGGGTGTTAAATCACTGTGATATTCCAACTAACTTCCGCTACTTTTCAATCATTTATTCACTTTTCACAATTTCAGACTTGCACACGTCTTTCTGTGCTACCCGAATCAACTCAGGTAATCAATTTGCCACGTTCATACATGTGGGTGTAACCTACAAAGGTTACTCTTTCTAATTCAAGGCATCTGTAACCACATACGCCTTTCTGAGATGGTACAACATTTCATACCCGAAATCTCTAAGTAACCCATCTATCTTTACTATCTCATCTTCAGCTTCTTTTGATCAATTAAGTATTTCAACTTTTATGATCTTATCGCTATAAGCTTTACACCATACAAGTAGTGTTTCCAAAGCTTAAACGCCATGTTCATAATTGCTACCGCAATGTCATGCATCCCCAGTCAACTTGGATACATTTCAATGGTCCAATCCATCTTCTCTACTTAGCATCATTGCTAATGTTAGAGGTTCACACAAGGTTTATTCCAAACCTTTACAACCTATCTGTGGTCTTTCTACCACTCAGACTTTACACTTTTTCTTGGTCAACTTTAATCAGCTAACCAGCAATCAAGGAGCAGTTTTCTACAACTCTCCTATAGTAACCCGCCAAATCCAAGGAACTACAATGTCAGTAGGATTCCTCAGGCGGTTCCAGTTTTATCACATCATCTATCCCACTGGATTTATTTTATCATCATTGGCAGTATTATCATGCCCAAAGAGTTGAAACTTCTTTTAGCCAAATTTTTCATACTTGGAGAATTTAACATATCACTTAACTCAGTGAAGTAACTCCAGTATCTGGTACAACTGTACCTCATTTTCAATCTGGTTTCGAGAATATCATATTCTCAGTAGTCAATGCACATATGCATCAACTTATCTTTCTTCTTTTCAAACAAGATAGGGCTCCATATTATGACACATACAGTCATATGAGATCCCAATTTAAAAACAATTTCTTCCAATTGTTTTACCACTCTGCCATCTCTGCAGAGGCCAATCAACACAGAGCCTAGATAACAGGAACGGCTCTCAATACCAGCTTAATCATAAGCTCTTCTTGCCAATCTGGCAGAAATCTTGGAAGTTCTTTTCAAAAGAACCATCCGGAAATTTATCTAAAGTAGTACACTACTTTCACCACTTTATTAAGCTTGGCCCATACCACGTATGCCAACTACAACATCATTCCTTTACTAACTCTTTTCCGAGTTTAAGCAAAGAAGCTAACTGGTATTCTCAACAACGGTCATATACTATGGATTTTCATCCGCTCATTTCTGCTTTCTGAACCATCTTGTTCATATTTCTACAATTCATGTTAGCATAATTCATTGCTAACCAATTCATAAGCACAATTGCTTCAGATTTGCTGGTAGTCATCGGCTTCAGATTCATAGGGAAAAATGGTCCCGTAAATCTTAGGCAGACTACTTTCCAGGTGTTCAATATCTTGAACATACTTGCTATCTACTATAGCTATTTCAAATATTTTATCCAAAATCATTGATGAAAAATTCAAACAAGACATCAAGTCATCGATCCAAAGCATAGTTCCATGGATCCAATATAACATACACGAGTTATATTCAAAACAATGATATATGCGATCATCTCAGTCTCCTCACGAGCTTCTTCCACAATCTACTGGAATGCTCATGGTACCACGGGTCCTTTTCGACCATTCGTTCCTTCTGTCTTTCCTGGGTTCATCACCCGTTACTCCACATTTCGCATGTGAGTATTTCATAAAGAAGTGATCTATAGTTCCACGCTGGAACCACTTCCGTCCCATACAATAAAACTCGAGCAATCTGCTCCTATCATCTGTAATTTCAGCATGTCAACGGTAGAGTCTCAACTCTACAATTTTCCTTAGTGCCTTTCCTGCACTGATCACTATATATAGTGGCTCTGTTTTGGTCCTTTCCCTATAAGGTTGGACCCAATTTGTGACAACTTCTTCTGAAAAGTCCACTTTTATTTTCTGCTTTTCTTGTAGTCTCAACTACTGTTCTTTCACCTTGAATATCAACTAAGGTGAGCAACCGATTCATTTATCTGACCACATCAGCTAACATTGCTCGTCATGTGGATTTTTCCGCTACTTGTCTCGTTGCCCCTCGTTCGATGGAATCTTGAGAAAAGGCTGATCCGCCTCTTAAAGTTACACGCACTAAATTTCTCCCAGTAACATCCGCTGCTCATACTTCTTATACGTTAGAAGTCAGCAATACTTAGGTTATATATGTATAATAACAACTATATACACCTAACAGTTCATCATGTCTACTGTTTCAGGGTTTAAGTCCAGGAATCTACTCTATAGACACCTAGTTCACTTAAACCACGGCTCTGATACCAACTTGTAACACCCGGCTTTTAAAACAAAAACACCCCTGAAAATTTTTTTCATTTTAAACAAAGGTTTCAATACATAAAACCATAACAAAGGGGTATATTTTAGTAAAAACGGGTACAAGCGTATCAAGGAGAGTATAAAATACCGTAGTCTCCTTTGAAGCCGGGCTGCTACTGACAGCATCTAAGAGTCCTACTTCACGAGTCACGGACTCCATCTATTCCCTATCAGGATCATGCTAACCTGCAGGGACATTTAACAAACAGTATGAGCTACAAAGCTCAGTGAGTAATCATTCCTGCAAATAACATGTATCAAATATATTCGTATATCTGTTCGGATATCGAATCCAAACTCATAGCCTTACTGGCTGACCATATATCTCTTAGGATTTCACATCCTAATTTTGTAGCCTTACAGGCTACTTCATGACAACCTGCAATTATCAAACCACATCAGTTATTTGCACAGATAATCATATATATCGTTTCTGTCCCATGTTTCTTAGTCACAATGGACTGCATCATATGTCATGGCTATATAAGCCGCACCCTGTGTCATAGCTATGTAAGCTGCACCAAAACAATATCAATATATAAATCATAGCCCGCAGGCCACATCAGCTGGGTTTAACAACCCGATATCATAGCCAAAAGGCCGCACCATGTACCTGTAACAAAATCATAGCCCGAAGGCCGCACCAAATCATAGCCCGAAGGCCGCATCGGAGACATAGCCCGAAGGCCGCACCGGATTCATAGCCAACAAGGCCGCATCGGTTAGATATGGCTCACGGGTTAGCCCGCTGTTGCCGTGGCTCACGGGTTAGCCCGCTGTTGCCTAGACTCACGGGTTAGCCCGCTGTTGTCTATATAAATTTAACTCCTCGGAATAAACTGCGGCTCACGGGTTAGTCCGCTGTTGCCTAGACTCACGGGTTAGCCCGCTGTTGTCTATATAACAGTTTACATAGATATATTGACTCACAGTTCCGTTCTTGTCTATTATAGACTCACAGCTTATCTGGTCTTGTCATTTTATTGACTCACAGTTCCGTTCTTGTCTATTATAAACTCACGGCTTATCTGGTCTTGTCTCTTCAAACGTATCTTTGAACCATCAATTTCGTCCCACAATCAGTTTCAACCTGTAACAACTCAATCATCATATATCACATATGGTATTAGTGAGATTTCTCACTTGGTTTGAAGTTCTAGCTAGCACCAACAGTAAATACAACCTCTTCTTCAACAATTCCCTGCACCTACACAACCATATACATACCAAAATGAGGTGAATACCTTGTATTTCTACCATCAAAGCTTAAAGCTTTCTCCTTTTAGTTAATACTCAAGATTAGGAATATTTTAAAACATCCAAACATGAGCCATCTACTCAATTCTAACAAATCACAGGTGGTTCGTCATAACCACTCAAACCCAAGCTAAATCAACCAAATCAACCGTTCAATTGAACAATAACGGTAAAGCTTACCTTTAAGAAGCGAAATACCGAAGATTACTTCAATCCATCAAGTTCTAGCCTTCCAATTTGGTTCTAAGATGATTGGGGAATATTTTCTAGGGTTTTAGAGGTTTTTTGTTCGAGAGAAAATACCCAAAATGGCTAAAAATCGCATATAAAAAAGTGAATCTGCGCGTGCTACAGTGCCCGTGTAAATTTTAACACGCCCGTGTAATGCTACAGTGCCCGTGTAATTTTTAACACGCCCGTGTAATGCTACAGTAACCGGAAAACATAAAATTACCGTGAGTTACACGACCCGTGTAAATTTTAACACGACCGTGTAAGCATTTTTTTTGCGTTTTTCATGCGAAAACAATACCCAAAAGGTATTCTAACCTTCCAAACACATTTAACATCTTATTAAATCATAATTACATTACGATTAACCTAAGAATACTTACCCTTTTATTATATTTACATATAAAGGGTATCTTGGTGTTACACTAATCCGAAGGCTTAACCCTTACAAGGGGGAGAATCCGAAGTCCCAGGGTCTCGAGCTCTGGTTTTAGCAACCTCCGAAGTTCAAACCACTTATCAACCCACCATCTTGGGAAGACCAGACTTCATCCCACCAATCATCTCCACCACTGGTCCTACCTTTGGAAGCACCACAACAACCCAAGCAAGTGGTTCCGGTACCAAAGCTGAAGACAAACAAGTGAGGATTGCTCCCCGAATGGAGCAGATCCATAAAGAAAGGGAGGAAGAGTTTAACAAGATGCTCGTTATCAACAACATTGCCAATGAAAACCAAACATGGACTGAAGAATTGATAAGAGCCATTGGTTTCAATGACTTCAGGGTTTTCAACAGGCTTCCTCTCAAAAGCTTCGATACAAAAACCAGCAACAACCGTCAATTGGATCTCCCCTACAACCTAAAAACCTTTGCTTACCTGCAATTTCAAAGGGATGTGCCGCATGATCAGTTGACGACATACAAGAAAAGAAAGGTTGCATTCCATGCAAAGTTCATCCAAGCTCCGAACTATGTATGGAGCGAAAAGAAGATCATGAAAATAATCTCCATCAAAGAAGGAGAGATGTACGAAGGTTTTTAGAACATTAAATTCTTCGTACTTTGGGGTTTTAATGAAGAAGATTCAAGATTTACTATAGCAGACTTCCCAATCATGAATCCTACTGATTTTATAGTACTTCTTGACATCTTAAAGTTCTCAGCTGGAAACGAAGCCGAATCGTTGATGGTATTCACAGCTGCAAAGAACCATATCTCCTATTTCTTTCGAAACTATCTTATGAGATATGCCAAATTTGACATTGTGGTGGCAAATCTCTTCGAACAGTCTCTTGCACCCCCACCAACTACTATTGACAATTTTGATCATTTAAGCTGGGAAGATTGTGGAGAAGCCCTGGGGTGTAGTTTTCAAGGGACTGTCAAGTGATAAAGAAACCCTTATCACAAAATTCTTTGAAATAGACTACAAGGGTCTTTACCCTTCGGAATCCATTTCTCAAGTGTTGGGCTTGGTGAACAACTGCTTTGTGAATAACTGGGAGGAGAAGAAGAAAGTAAGAGAACACCTCAACTGGTGGTTGACAGTGAGGTATGCCTTGAAGCAAGCTTTCAAGAGACACTACCAGAGATAGGCTTCGGATGCACTTCACACAAAGGTTGAGATTGTTGAGTTATGTTTGTGATAAAGTGCCACTCAATCCGAAGACCTGATGTTTTGATAAGAAGACCCCGAAGCCTGAAGACTCCGAAGTGTTCATCATGCAGGATCCGAAGGCTATGTTGTAGTAACAACTTTTGATGCACGCGTGATTGCAGGCTACGTGTTGCATGAATCTTCACTCCTATTGGCTAGTACTCTGATAGGATATTCTCTGTAATAATTTGTACTATGTGTATTACTGATCAAGTATAAATATAAATATCAGTGATACCATTCTGTGTCGGGTGTGAGATTGCATCTTCCCCATTGTAAAACCCTAATTGATTAATCCAAGCATTTGACACACGTTATTCAATTCTATTGTGTTCTTAATTGTTCTTGCTTATATTTACTTGTGTGTGTTGCTTAGTATATTTCATCTTGGTAGATTACTAGTCATATCTCACTGTTTGATCGATTTCAACACCCAACAAAGTGTGATAGTCGAATCGATGATAGAATATCAGCTTAAATGGAATGATAACAAGGGTCTGGGGTATAAGAGTGTTCCACGTTCTTTCAACAACAACTTTACCCCACTGTTGAGAATAAATTGTAATGAAGTACTGACCCCTCCAAAGACCTAGAAGACTACGAAGAGAAACAGAGCTCGAAGCCTGAAGACTCCAAAGGATTTACTCTAGAGGATTCGAATGCTTTCCAAGTAACATCCTTTTGTTGTGCACGCATGACTGGCAGACTACGTGTTGCACAATAATGCATTCCTATTGGATAGTACACTGTAGGAATATTCAGAATATCTTTTTGTACTATTGGTATCACTGGTCTAGTATAAATATCAATGATACCATCCGTGTCGAGTGTGCTTGTGATTCCACCACTATTGTAAAACCCTTATTCGTAATTTCAAAGCATTCGACACTTGTTATTCAACCATTGTGTTCTTCATTGTTCATCTTAATATCTGTATGTGTTGATTACATAGCTTAATTATATTATTCTGAATACTTGTTATTTTCTAGTGTTTGATTCAATTTCACACTCAACACTTGGTATTAGAGCAGGACAACTCGAAAACCAGTTTTATAGAGTCTCATCTTCATTGTTACAGTTCTATATCTAGATTGATTCCTAGATCTAGGTTTCCGCAACTGTAATCAACCTCTATTGCTAGTTTTTCTAAAAAGATCCAGTTGAAAATCAATCAAAATGACAGATTCTACAGCAACGTATGCTAACATGTTGAATTATGCCAATCTCATCGGTTCTGCTACTAAGGCACCAGTTCTTGTAACTTCGTACTATGACTATTGGTCTGGCAGAATGAAAGATTATTTGATCGGGTTAGACAAAGATCTGTGGAGATCTGTAACTGATGGACCTCACACCAACATTGAGGGTCGTTTTGTGGTTGCAGAAGGAGAAGATGCTGAAGTTCTTACTGCTACAGATATGAAAAAGATAGAAAATGATGAAAGAGCAATGCGTGAACTGAGAAGTGGACTCGGTCTTGATGTGAGTCACCACATAGCTGATGCTAAATCTGCTAAGGAGATGTGGGATAACTTAGCTACAAGATTTGCTGGTGATAAAACTCTTCAATCTAGCAAGGTTCAAGAAATTTTGGCTGACTTTGGGAATTTCAAACAAGAAGAGAATGAATCTCTTGAACAATGTTATGAACGTCTCAACAATATGATCTATACTCTGGACAAATACGGTGAAACCCGAAGTCAACAAGAAATCTGAAGGGTTTCTATGCAATCAATGAACAAATAAAATACTTATGGTTCACATGCAACCCTAAAAGATCTATGTTTTCTTCTATGAAGATTATGAACTAAATCCTAAGGGAAACATTTTAATTCTAAAGATCAAATTGAGAATACCAACCTTTTGATCTTATGATCTTGAAGCAAGCAGCAAAGGAATCCTGCCTCAAATGCAAGTCACACCCAAAGCAATGGAGAAGACAGTCCAGCAGAGTAATCACAGTAATAGTTGGCGTAGGAAATAAGGGTGCCAGGGGGTTCCTTTTATAGCCTCTTAGGGTTACAGCTGAAACCCTAAGGAGACTCCAAAGTGGGCAAGCCTGTTGACCACTTGGACCAAATCCCCAAACCCTAATTAGGGTTTTCGCCAACCCTAGAGAAGCCTCCAGGGTGGCGCCACTTTTTGGCCCCTGGACTTCTCTTTGCCAGTTATTCAACTATTGAATAAATACAAACCAGTCCCTGCATTTTTAATTAATTAATTTAATCACTAAATTAAATCCAATTAATTCTAGATTAAATCTTAATTAATTATTATAGTTTATAATTAATATATTAACACTTAAATATATTAATAAACCATTTAATTAATTCTATTGATTTATTAAACAATTAATAAATCAACCTTTTACTCTACTGAACTCTATCCTAACCTCCAGCTATGAGGGCAACCCAAATGGACTTATGCTTCAATTAATAAGATGAACACAATTATAAGTCATGGCTTAGACACCTAATCCAACAGTCTCCCACTTGGATAAGTCTGTGACTTTAATTGTCCTTTCACCTTCTGATTAATATCAGTTTCCTAGAAACTGTTTTTGAACTCTGACCCAATCAGTTCTGTCCAAAGATAAGTGATCAGATGATCCTCCGTCCAACAAGATATTTTCAGACTCAAGACATGGATTAATATCAATCTTGGTCCGATACTCTGTTTCTCGATTTCCGATTTGCTTATGACTTTAAGACTGCTGATTGAACACATCAATTCAGTCCCGGTTGGCCAACACTTTCAGTCAACTTCAAATCATCGAGAGGCCTACAAATATCTGTTTCCTCATCGGGTCAGGGGACGGATAAGTTTCGACTTATATGTCTGCATCGTTTACCAGTTAGAATACTCACAACAGTGCGTTTTATAACACCGAGTTACCGGCACATTTTCGCACTATCAATGAGCAACCGACTTGCAAATTGCAGATCATATCTCTCCACTTAAAGATCAAAGGATATTATCGTCTTAACATTGCTCGTGATGTAATCCATGAAGCAATCTGTTAAGCGCGGGTTTATCCAATACTCAAATCTCTATTTTCTAAGTACTCATGAACGTTGTAGCAGTCTTACTGCAATGTCTAACTCCTTAGACAATCTATAACTGATTCATGACAGTCTTCGTTCACACTTACTCCCTAACAGTGTGATCGACTGTGGAAATTTAAATAATCTAATTATTTAGGAAGTTAAACATGCAAATATAAAAACACAATAATAAACAATTGACAAAGGCAGTAACAATACTTATTTATAAATCTCCATTATAAAATCACCAAGTCAATTACATTTATACTGTTACAAGTTTCAAAAATTCTATCTAATTACTAAAACTAATATCATCCTTCAGTCCAATGCTCCGAGCATGTTGATTGTGCTTGATCCTACTCATTGCATTAGTCAAAGGATCTGCAGGATTGTCTTCCGATGATACTCTCTTAACCAGTAAGTGACATTCTTCTACGTGATGTCGAATGTAATGGTACTTTCTGTCGATATGCCTGGACTTTCCATGATCTCGCGGTTCTTTTGTCAAAGCGACCGCTCCTTCATTATCACAGAACAGTTCCATCGGCTCCTGAATGCTCGGGACAACTCCAAGGTCACCGATAAAGTTCTTCAGCCAAGCCGCTTCCTTAGACGCTTCACTCGCTGAAATGTACTCTGATTCGCATGTTGAATCAGCCACCGTTTCTTGCTTGGAACTTTTCCAAGTGACCGCTCCACCGTTCAAAAGAAGTACCCAGCCCGACTAGGACCGACCATTGTCCCTATCTGTCTGGAAGCTGGCATCTGTATATCCACTCACTTTCAAGTCATCACTGCCACCAAGGACTAATACCAAATTCTTTGTCCTTCGCAGATACTTGAGTATGTTTTTAACCGCTATCCAGTGTGCCTTCCAGGATTGCCCTGGTACCGACTAACCATGCTCAATGCAAAGGATACGTCGGGGCGAGTACATGTCATAGCATACATGATCGACCCTACTGCCAAAGCATAAGGCACCCGACTCATCTCAACTATTTCCTCATCCGTACTCGGGCTTTGAGTCTTACTCAATTTGGCATTACTTTGGATTGGTAGTTCCCCCTTTTTGGAATTTTCCATGTTAAATCTTTTTAACACCTTTTCCAAATATGTACACTGACTTAGACCTATTAACTTTCTCTTTCTATCTCTTAGTATTCTTATCCCGAGAATATAAGCAGTTTCTCCAAGGTCTTTCATGGCGAAACACTTCCCGAGCCAAGACTTGACATCTTGCAAGGTCGGAATGTCGCTTCCCATGAGCAGTATGTCATCAACATACAGCACCAGAAAAGTGACTATACTCCCACTAGCCTTGACATATACACAGGACTCATCTTTACTCCTAGAGAAACCAAACTCTTTGACTTTCTCATGGAAGCAGAGATTCCAGTTGCGAGATGCTTGCTTCAACCCGTAGATTGATCTTTCAAGCTTACATACTTTATCAGGATGCTTTGTGTCTACAAAACCCTCTGGCTGATTCATATACACATCCTCAGTCAGTTTCCCATTAAGGAAGGCGGTTTTGACATCCATCTACCAAATTTCATAATCATGAAATGCAGCTATGGCAAGCATTATCCTGATTGACTTAATCTTGGCTACTGGTGATAAAGTTTCATCATAGTCAACCCCCGGGGTTTGAGTGAATCCTTTCGCAACCAGCCGAGCTTTATAAGTATGTACTTTACCATCCATGTCGGTCTTCTTCTTGAAGATCCATTTGTACCCGACTGTCTTTTGACCAGGCACATTGTCAACCAAGTTCCAAACTTGATTGTCATACATGGACTTAATCTCGCTGTCCATTGCTTCTTTCCATTTGGCAGACTCGGGGCCAGCCACTGCTTCATGGTAGTTAGCTGGCTCATCCAAATTAGTCAATGTACGATCACTGACCAACGTGTCACCGTCCGAAGTAATATGGAAACCATAAAACTCGGGCGGCATGCTAACTCTACCCGAACGCCTAAGGGGCAATGAGATGTCGGTGGGTCCAACAGGAACTTCTTCCTCACGTTGGTTGCTAGTTTCTTCTAAGGTTGTTTCATCGGGCGTCTCCTGAATTTCTTCGAGATCGATCGTACTCCCACTGTCCTCTTTGGATATGAGTTCTCTCTCTCGAAAGAACCCCCGTCTTGCTACAAAGACCACGTCCTCGCTTGGTCTGTAGAACAAGTATCCAAAAGACTGTTTCGGGTATCCGATGAAGAAACACCTCTCACTTCTTTCTGCGAGATTGTCTGAAGTCTCTCGTCTCACGAAAGCTTCACAGCCCCAGACTTTGATGTGTGCCAACGAGGGAGCTTTCCCCGTCCACATCTCGTGTGGTGTTTTCGCAACCTTCTTGGTTGGGACAAGATTTAGGATATGGGCGGCAGTCTCTAAGGCATACCCCCAGAAATGGATTGGAAGTGAAGCTCGACTCATCATGGAACGAACCATGTCCAACAAGGTTCAGTTTCGTCTTTCAGCAACACCGTTCAACTGAGGTGTTCTTGGAGGCGACAATTGTGAAACAATTCCACATTCCTTGAGGTAATTGAGAAACTCGATACTAAGATACTCACCGCCTCTGTCGGATCTAAGCATCTTTATCTTTCTGCCCAATTGATTTTTTGCTTCATTTTTGAACTCTTTGAATTTTTCAAAGGTATCTGACTTATTCTTGATTAAGTAGATATACCCATATCTACTAAAATCGTCAGTAAAGGTCACATAGAACCGCGCGCCATCTTTTGTGGTTGTTCTGAAGGGACCACACACATCTGTGTGTATGATATCCAACAAACCTTCACCTCTTTCAAAGGAACCTTTCAATGGTGATTTTGTCATCTTGCCAAGCAAGCAAGATTCGCATACATCATCCGACCCGAGGTCGAATGATTCCAACACTCCATCCTTTTGGAGTTGGGCGATGCGTTTCTTGTTGATATGGCCAAGGCAACAGTGCCACAGACACGCCTTTTCTATACCGCTTGAAGAATCAATAGCTAAATTTTTTTACCATAATTATCAACACACATAATAGATTCATACACTCCATCACAAGGTATAGCATTAAATATAAAAACATTATTTTTGAAAACAGAAATTGAACTATTCAATTTATTAAATTCGTAATAAAAGCCCTGTTTGAACAATGCATGAAAAGAAATTATGTTCTTTGCCATATCAGGCGCATAGCAACAATTATGTAAATCTAATCTAACTCCACTACTAAGCACTAGTCTATAGACACCGATCTTGGTAACAGGTGACGTTCGCCTATTGCCCATGACCAGGTTCAATCTACCGTGCTCCAGCTCCCTACTTTCTTCTAGGCCCTGCAAATCAGAATAGATATGAAAACCACATCCTGTATCAAGGACCCAAGAACGGGAAAAGATGGGTTATTAGATATAGAATATGTACCTGCCTGTGATGACTTTACTTTGCCATCCTTGATGTCTTGCAGATACCTGGGGCAGCTTCTCTTCCAGTGACCCTTCTCCTTTTAGTAGAAACAGTCTGCTTCTTTGGGGTTCGTGACGTGTGGAATGCCAGAAGACTTAGCTCTCGGGGCACTGCTAGATGTCCCGACATGAGTCTTTTCCCTCCAGTTTTGCTTTGGAGGGCCCTTCCTTTTCTTTCCCTTGCCAGATCCAATAACTAGGACAGGGGGTTGACCGGGAGCACACTTTTCCCTTTCATCCCATATTCGGCAGTACGAAGTATGCAGTGGAGTTCAGCCAAAGTTGCCTGACTGTTGTTCAAATGATAAGCCAGTGTGAACTGGTCATAAGAACTGGGTAGAGAATTCAGCACAATGTCAACTGCTAAATCCTCATGAACAGGCATCTCCAGCTTTCTAAGCCTTTCAACATAGCCTTGCATTCTTTGCACATGAGTGCAGATGGACTCTACATCCCGAGGCTTGCCGTTAGTGAAAGCTTTAACCACCTCATGCCTTTCGATGCGTTCCTGCTTGCGGAACTTTTCTGCGATCTCTTTGTGCATCTCATAAGGCCAGTAGTCCTCATAAATACGCTGCAGTTCAGGGTTCATGGTAGCGATCATAATGCAGGCCACTTTGGTCGCATCATCTGAGTGTTTGGTGTACGAGGTGATTTCCTCGGGAGTAGCGGTATCTGGGTCAGCCTCAACTAGCTTGGTTTCTAGAACATACTCTTTGTGTTCAAACCGCAGAGCGATTTTAATGTTGCGGATCCAGTCATTGTAGTTAGTGCCGTCTAACGTCACTTTCGAGCACAATGACAGAATCGAGGTGACATTACCGGGATTCGAGTGGGGAACGGATTGGTCAGAAGACATCTGAATAAGAAGAAGGTAGTTTTAATTATACATTTATTAAATAATGCTTATATTCACCCAAGAATAAATATAAGGCTAGGACCCTACAATAACAATCTACAATATCGAAAAGGGATGCCGTAATCTTTATTGTAAATTTTATAAGGTAGGCGAATGACGATTCAGCCAATTCCATCGCGGAAAATAATCTAATTATAATGGAATTCCTAGTTTCTTTTGAGATTTATCGAACTGTTCGATAGCATGTTTTAATCTCGGGAATGCCCCGCTCGTTTGTAACTGGATACCGAGGATCACAAACCGGGTGTGAATAACCATGCAAATTCGCTTGATACTCTTGAAGTCAATTGTCATCTCTAATTAACGTGCCGGTTAACCACACACGCTCCGTTAATAATGACAAAATCAAGAAACCCATTGCGACTCTTTGCGGACCCCAGTTGGCGTGCCGGTTAACCACACACGCTCCACCAACGTTCCACAAAGTGCAATGTGCAATTTCATGGATTAGCACCAGTTCACATTGTTTAAACCTAAAGTAACTAGATTGGGATTTGTTTAAAGTTCTAGTACTTTCAATTATAGCATTATACTTTTAAGAGGCTTTAGCGGTTCTATCAAACCCATTCGGCTAACGACACTCGACTGACCAGGAGAGCGGTGGGAAAGAGTAGATACCCATTAGACTGCCATTTTATAGGCAGTCGCCTTATACCCTCTTTATAGGACAGTTTTGTGAATGAGGCCTACTAACGGTAAGACTAACCAATTTTCTTATATATAAATATTAACTTTTAATCATAAATATATATAAGATATATTTTAATCTTATTAAAATATTTTAGAATTAATTATTTCTTAATTTTCGTAAATTATAAGCTATTTTTCGAAAATTCTTAATTAATTCCTTTAATTGATTTAACTGATCTTTTAATTAACAATTAATTAAATTAATTAAATCTAAGGTAGATAACACAAATTAATCAAATTAATTTACCTACCTTAAACCCCTAATGGATCGAAAATATCAAGCTAGGGTTTAAGTGTTCCAGTTATTTCATAGATTCAAATACCAAAAATAACAACATACTTTCCAAAACAAGCAAAGGGGGGGACCATAGGGGTTGGCGGCTAGGGTTAGGAAACCCTAGCCTTGAAATCGATTTTGGCCTTCTCCCAAGGGTTTATTTTCGCAAAAATCCGTAAGGCACAAACTGTTCAAATCAAATCACAAGAAAACAAGCTAGCTCTGATACCACTGAAGGGTTTCTATGCAATCAATGAACAAATAAAATACTTATGGTTCACATGCAACCCTAAAAGATCTATGTTTTCTTCTATGAAGATTATGAACTAAAACCTAAGGGAAACATTTTAATTCTAAAGATCAAATTGAGAATACCAACCTTTTGATCTTATGATCTTGAAGCAAGCAGCAAAGGAATCCTGCCTCAAATGCAAGTCACACCCAAAGCAATGGAGAAGACAGTCCAACAGAGTAATCACAGTAATAGTTGGCGCAGGAAATAAGGGTGCCAGGGGGTTCCTTTTATAGCCTCTTAGGGTTACAGCTGAAACCCTAAGGAGCCTCCAAAGTGGGCAAGCCTGTGGACCACTTGGACCAGATCCCCAAACCCTAATTAGGGTTTTTGCCAACCCTAGAGAAGCCTCCAGGGTGGCGCCACTTTTTGGCCCCTGGACTTCTCTTTGCCAGTTATTCAACTATTGAATAAATACATACTAGTCCCTGCATTTTTAATTAATTAATTTAATCACTAAATTAAATCCAATTAATTTCAGATTAAATCTTAATTAATTATTATAGTTTATAATTAATATATTAACACTTAAATATATTAATAAACCATTTAATTAATTCTATTGATTTATTAAACAATTAATAAATCAACCTTTTACTCTACTGAACTCTATCCTAACCACCAGCTATGAGGGCAACCCAAATGGACTTATGCTTCAATTAATAAGATGAACACAATTATAAGTCATGGCTTAGACACATAATTCAACAAAATCAACATCAAGTTCTTGTACAGTCTACGAAAGGAATGGCGACCAATCATGCTGATGGTTAAATCTTATGAGAACATCGAGAAGTACAAGCTTGGAGCACTGTATAATCTACTCAAATCACATGAACTAGATATAATAGGAAGAAGAAGTGAGAATGCTGGTTCCTTAGCCCTTGTCTCTAAGGATGAAGAAGAACAAAGTGATGATGAGCCTGATGGCTATATAGTCAACAACAGTGGAGAAACGGTTGCTTTGTACGCTGCAAACAACAGAAGATTCAAGAAGTCATTGTCAAAAACAACTCTGGAAAACCATTCACGAAAAACTTCAACAAATCTACTTTCACCTCAAAACCCAAACCTGAAATATACACACCAGAGAGAAAACAAAAGACCTTGCCCTGATGGCTTCGGAAGATAATATGGGAACATACCAAGTGTGGTCTTCTGACTCCGAAGATGATAAAGTAAGGAAGCCAACTCATAGTGCTTTCATGGCCTATGATGTTGGTAAGAGCTTCTTGAAAGATGCTTCCGAGGAGAAAGAAGTTGATGAAGAAATGGGTTATGAAGGATTCAGAGATCTGGGATATGTAGATTTAGAGTTAAGGATAGGATGGGTGTGTTGGGTGTATCAAAGACTAGAAAATAACAAGTATTCAGAAGAATAAAATTAAGCTATGTAATCAACACACATATATTATGATGAACAATGAAGAACACAATGGTTGAGTAACAAGTGCCGAATGCTTTGATATTACGAATATGGGTTTTACAATAGTGGTGAATCACAAGCACACTCGACACAGATGGTATCACTGATATTTATACATAATCAGTGATACTAATAGTACAAAAAGATATTCTATATATTCCTAAAGTGTACTATCCAATAGGAATGCATTATTGTGCAACACGTAGTCTGCCAGTCATGCGTGCACAACAAAAGGTTGTTACTTGGAAAGCCTTCGGATCCTCTGGAGTAAATCCTTCAGAGTCTTCAGGCTTCGGGCTCTGTTTCACTTTATATTCTTCTAGGCCTTCGGATGGGGTAAGAACTTCATCATAATTATTCTCAACAATCTCCCCCTTTGTGTGAAGTGCATCCGAAGCCTATCTTGAAAAGTTCCTCTTGAATGCCTGCCTCAAGGCATATCTCACCGCTAGCCACCATTTAAGATGCTCTCTAATCCTCTTCTTCTCTTCCCAGTGATTGACAAAACATGAGTTCATTACAGACAAGATACTGGTGATCATAGCCGAAGGGTAAAGACCCTTGTAATCAACATCGAAGAATTTGGCCACCACTTGATCATCATTTGACAGCCCTTTGAATATAACACCCCAAGGCTTCTCAGTTATTTGCCCTTGTTTGAGATGATCAAAATTCTCAATTGTGCATGGTGGGGGTGCAAGGGACTGTCCGAAGAGGTCTGCTACTTCAATATCAAACTTGGCGAATCGCAGCAGGTAGTTCCAAAGGAAGGAAGAGATATGGGCCTTTGCAGCATTGAATACTGTTATGGATTCTCCTTCGTGGCCTGGGGAAGCATTCATGAGATCAAGAAGCACAATGAAATCATGAGGGTTCAAGATTGGAAAATCCGCAATTGTGAATCTTGACTCTTTCTCATCGGAGCTACGAAGTACGAAGAAATCATAGTTTTGAAATCCTTCATATACTTCACTAGTTTGATGGAGATTATTTTGGTTATCTTTTTAGAGTGCTAAACCAACTTTGGTTCTTGAGTGAATTTGGCGTGGAAGGCTATCTTCTTTGCTTTGAAGGCCGTTAGCTCTTCTTCAGGTAAGTTTCTCACAAACTGAAAGAAAGCAAAGGTCTTCAGATTGTAAGGCAGATCAAGTTGTTGATTAACAGAAGCTTTTACTTCATAGCTTCGGAGAGGAAGCCGTTGAAAACTTTGAAGTTAGAGAACCCAACTGCTGCAATTGTTTCAGCAGTCCATTTTTGGTTCTCTGTGGCCATGAGGTTTATCCGAAGCATCTTGTTATATTCATCCTCTCGTTCTTTATGAACTTGCTCCAAGTTAGGTGCAATCCTCATTTCCTTGTCTTCAGGATTAGAACCTGAACCCATGCTTCAGTTGTTGTGATTATGCCAAAGGTAGGACCAGCTTTGGACACAATGAGTGGAATGAATGTTGGTCTTCCCAAGGAAACGGCTTGATATGTTGTTATTGTTGTTGTTTCTTTTGTTGTTGCTGTTATAAGGGCACGAGACCTAGAACCACTTGTTTCTCCCCCTTTTGAAGGTTGAACCGAAGGGTCAGGCTGAGCAAACACATGTGGTCTCGATTGGGCAGTTTGAGTTCGTTCCATTCGGATGGAGAGATTGATTAAAGGTTGAAGAGAAAGCTTTAGATTATTAAACAACTCAGTGGTGATAGCATAATTAGTCTTTTTCAGCTCTTCAGCAAAGCTAACTACTGCGGATGCAGACTGCGTAGCAGTTAGCTCTTCAACCTTCTTCTGAGCTTCTTCTATTTGTTTCTCAAAGTTGGCTTGATACTGAGTGTTGTAGGATTTTGTCTCAGTCCGAAGGTCATTTATAAGGCCTTCATCAGTTTGGAGTTTGAAGACTCTATCTTTCCAACCAGATCTGAGATCTTTTTCTTAGTTTCCTCCTTGAGAAGTCTGTGTCTTTCTTCAACTTGCTCCACCGATGTGTTAAGCTTTTGCTCTAGGATACTATGGATCCTTACTTGTTGATCCAGTATCCTTTTCTCAAAACTCCGAATATTTTTCTCAACTTTACCAGTTAATGCTTTCTTTGCTTCATCAATCTGCTCAGCAACATTACCCTCAGTATTCTTCTTTGGATCATATCCGGTTTGAGTTTGAAGAATGATATCAAGCTTTCTGTTGAGGCTTTTGTATTGCTTGATGAAGACAAAGTCTCCATCATCCAAGTTATCATCATCTGTTTCATCAATGGTGATAGGAGCCATGTGGTAGGCTGCAAACGTTTCATCACTGATAGAGGTTTGGAAGTGAAGGCTGTTTCAAGTCCGAAGCCTTCATGATACGGAAAATCTGGCAATGAAGTGTCTAAAACGAATGATGGAATATTTAATTGAGGATCATTGGTTGGTGTTTCTGCGGAGGTTGAGATAGGAGGCACATCCGAAGATTTGGTATGTATAGTGGTGGTAATGGGAAGGTGGTGGTTATTGGTTCTGTGGGAATGGTGGAGGTTTGAGGAGCCGTTGTTGGTGGTGGAGATGGTGGTCTGGTATCTTGGATTGGTGTTATTATTCTTCTTTTTCTCCATGATTATCTTCGGGCTGAGTTCTTTCAGTGTCTAAAGATTCATCCAACAGTACTTGTTTCTTTGTACGCTTCGGTTGGGTCCTTTTGAGATGTGTCTGTTTCGAAGCCTTTCTCTTCTTGACAACCTTCGGACCACTTAGTCCTCCAGTAACCTTCTTCTTCCCTTTAGACTTTACAGGGACCCTAGCTTGAACCTCTTGAGTAGTTGGACGAACAGGGTAAGGCATGGTAAGTATGGATCGCCAGACGTTGACCACGTCAATATCTAAGGATACTTTTGCAAGCATTACATGGGGAATTTAGGCACAAAATTGAGTTGAATTTTCATCCACACCTGGAACTGTGATGTAAGAATACTTCATGCCAGGAAGAGCAGGATCATAAACAAAGCCGGTTCGTTGGTAGTGTTCGTGGACAATCATTGCCCAGAATCTAGCATTGGAGATTTCAGTCCCTTTTGCTGAATGGTTGATGTATATGCAGAAATCAGCCTATAAGATTGAAACAAAATCGACCTTGACATCGTAGTAAATACCATACAAGAGACTTAGAAAAGTCTGACTTGCAGAATCTTGCCTTGATGTTCTACCAGACAAACACCGTAGAAATATCCCAAAGAAATATTTCCACAAATTAGGAATATAACTTTTCTTGAAGCTTCCAATGCTGCTGAGTTATGGTTCATATCCCATCTCGTTGAACATATCAATGAGTTGTTTGGCAGTAGGCACACCAATTTCTTGTGAATCAAAGATTGGAAGTTGCAGAGCTTTGGAAAATCGAGACTTAGTCTACTGGATTCTCTTTGTTGTGTTGTCTGCATTGATCACTTCATAATGGACGGATTGAACATTGTTTTCAGCATCAAAGATGGCAACAGAGGTATAGTGTGCTCTGTGAACGTGAGTTGCAGGTATTAAGGGGGTGTACGTCAGAGCATGACCAAGGGTTGAGTGCTTAAGGCATTCGACCAGAGCGTCAATCGGCTTGGGGTAGAACTTGGTATCTGGCCGAAGGAACAGATTAGCCGATAGATTCTTGAGAACTGGAATGGAGATTCCCTCAGGACTCTGTGAGGATCCTTCTGTAGCAGTGGTTGCCATTTTTGATTGTTGAACAATTGGGGAAGACGATGAGCAATTAGGGTTCTTGAGAGATTTTGCAGAGAATGTTTGAATTGTTTTAACGCATAAAGATTTGAACAGACGGTGTGGGAGGTATTTATATTGATTGTGGTCCCAAGGCCATTTAATGGGCATGTTTGAATGGTCTAATGAGAGTACGCCACCTCACCATCCCAACGTTCCACTAACCTTGCAAAAACGGAACCGCCTAAGTGTCAATCATCATGAATTTGAAAAAGTGGTAATGCAACCGTCATATCTTTTTAGTTATGATTTTGCAAGATATTTTGTGACATAGACAATTATCCTCAACGTTCATTTATTTCAAAGAATGTTCCTCTTAGTAATTCTCATAAATGCCCAAATCATTGAACATTAAATTAACTTCAGATCAGCAAGAATAGTTTAGACTTTCGCATGCTAAAAAGTGAAGGATATAAACAATCATTCCAAAGAGTTTTAAGTATCCTTCGGATAAAGAATTTTTATGAAGGAACTCATAAACACTTCGAAGATCTTTACCCTTATTGAAAATGAGTTTTTCTTTTGAAGATGCATTTTGACCTTTGACCATGGCTTCCTTGAACTTTATGAAATCAAGATTTAACATTTTAGCATTCAGAATCATTCGGATCATGTTAGAAGTCCATTTTTCACTCCGAAGTCTGTGTGATCTAATATCAGTCAAGAAATTCCTAAGTCTAACCATCCTAGGTTAAGCTCAATTTCGCATTTTTCAAAGATATTTGATATTTCTTTTATGATTCAAAATTTTCATGCAAAATGATGTTGGCATTCACAGCGTTGAAATTTAAAACATTTTTACTTTTGAATTGAGCATCAGAAGGTGAAATGAAATTTTGGTTTGAACTTGAAAAAGGTTTGAAAAATCTATCCCTTTTCATCAGTTAAGGTGTTTGGATATGTTTCTCTGATGACAAGCCTTTGAGATTAATACACCACCTCAACAATGTCATTTAAGACAGACTACTTGTGATGTCCATACTCTCTAGAAGGTACTCGACTATGTAATAGGAGCTCGTTGTATTATCATTCAAGAAAGAGAAGTATGCCTTTGAGTGCGAATTTATCTTTGTTTTTGCACTCCTTCATATTATATTTTTGCTTGTTCTGTTGTCTTTGTTTCTTTTGACATTTTGATTTTGCTATTTTCTTTTGAATTTCTCAATTTTCATTGTTGAAACATATTTTTCAAATTTGGAGTTTCATATCCGAAGTGTTGAAAATATCACCATATAATGCCTTTTGATGGTGCTTTTAAAATGTTGTACAATCCTTTTTGAAAAGCTTCGTATAGTTTAATTTTGAATCAAGAGTAAAGGAAGTTTTAAATTTGCTTATCACTCAATGCCGGTATCACTTATGAAGAAAACTTCGGACCATGTGATTTATTCTGAGTAGCATATGAACTACTTGATTAATTTGACATTGAAGTGAGTTAAGTTCAATAGGGAGCTTAGAGATAAACATGATGTTAAGGATATTTAAATCACACAAGACTTCGTATTGTAAAACAACGTTAACCTCACTCTGAATTCTGTTTTCTTACCATTGTTTCAATTCGATTCCCAAATACCTTTTAGTGCAATAAGGTATGATTATCAGAATCTAAAATCAAAGTTTTGTCCTTTAATCAGATTTTTCATGAAAGAAGATCAAATTTTGTCATTTGTGCATGAGAATTGAGAATTGAACTTTTGAAACTTTGCAAATGATATTTGTTTGTTTTGTATTCATCTTTTCAACTAAGCAAATTTCTTGAAAAAAAATTTGTCTCTTTATGGTACGAAGACAATTGTTATTTCTTTGAGTTTTGACATTTATGAGTTTTTATGGATTGTAATGGCTGTTCCGATGGACTCCGAAGTTTCGGAACGCTTCGGGACAGCATTACTTCTTTTTTTTTTGTAATTGAAAAGAGTAAGACAAGAAAAAGCAAATCTAAGGTTTATGTCAGAATGGATCCATCAATCATGCCAAGGCATTGAACAATTCTTGATAATGATTCTTCATTCAAAGCTTTTGTAAAGATATTAGCCAGCTGTTCTGTTGTGTGAAAGAAATGCACTTCTATATTCCCCTACTCAACATGACTTTTGATGAAGTGATAGCGAAGAGCTATATGCTTCGTCTTGGAATGTTGAACAGGATTATGACATATCCGAATAGCACTTTGGGAATCATAGAACAATGAGATTTTTCTCATGTTAATGGCATAATCTCTTAGTTGGCTTTGAATCCAAATGATCTGCAAAGTGCAAGCAGCAACTGCTACATATTCAACTTCGGCTGTGGATATTAATACGTAGGTTTGATTCTTTGACTGCCGGCTGATGAGCTTTCCATCAAGAAATTAGCAACCACCAGAAGTACTTTTTTGATCAATTGAGCATCCACCTAAGTCTGAATCTAAATAAGCTTGTATGTAGAACCCTGAGTTTGCAGGATACCAAAGACCATATGCAGCTGTGTTGTGAAGATAACGAAAGATTGTTTTAACCGCAGCCAAATGTGGTTCGTGTGGATCAGCTTGATATCGTGCACAATTGCATGCTGCGAAAATAATGTCAGGACGACTGGCTGAAAGGTAAAGCAATGATCCGATCATGCTTATATAGGTTTGAACATCTGCCTTCGGTTTATCCAACGAAGGATTCATCCGGGTATCTGCGGGTAATGGAACCTTTAAAGGGTTTTCTATGCAATCAATGAACAAATAAAGACTTATGGTTCACATGCAACCCTAAAAGATCTATGTTTTCTTCTATGAAGGTAATAAACTAAACCTAAAGGAACAATTAATTTCTAAAGATCAAAACTGAGAAACTCTTTAACCATTAAGTCCTTTTACGATGTGCCGGTGACCCACACGCGCTCCATCGGAATACCAACGAAACTCTCTAACCATTAAGTCCTTTTATTTATTTGAAACTCTTTTCAAATTATTAACATTCACCCGAATCATTTTCCAATGATTTCTCACGTATGTACAGAATCCATTAAGTATTCCCAGCCAGGTCATGTCCTGAAACTGACTCACTATGCTGTAAGCATTAAGTCATCAGAACATGTTCATGACACTTCTGATCGATCCAAGAAACTCGTGGGATTCGATCTAGTCCTATTCCAAACTCTTTTGGAATCTTAGGATTATTTATAATCCCTTTGTCACGACTTCCTGTAACTATTCCCTTTCAGAGACTTTTATCATGCATCTTGATTCATATCAAGATCATGCTTAATATGGCTAGGTCTATACTGATTGCAACATCTATCTGATAGATGTTTATGGATCATGTGAGTGTGTTGCACCTTCTTTACATTTCTCATGCCAAATCATCACACTTTGCAATGATAGGAAACTCGTTTCCTGGTGCTATGAATCTTGAATCTCATCAAGGTCATCTTGGCAGAGTTTCGATCTATCTTATAGATGTTTACAACTACCTGAGTATGCCATATCTCTATCAAGTCTTTCATAGTGATCCGTCTCTTAACACCAAGTCATTACACTTTGTAATGAAAAGAGACGTTTCCTAGAAACATTATGTAACTCACATATGGAAATAGTAGATAACAACGACACTCCTACTGGCTTTGACACGGTTATGGACTATTCACAAAATCCAGAACTTTTGGCACATTTTGAGAATCCAAACCTTTCTGACATTTTAATGGAAGTCTTTCAGCCCTTTCTCAAAATCCAATCCTTTGGCATATTTTGAGAATCTGAATATCCTTTCTTGCGAGACGCCCGTGAGGTAATCCCGGGCCCATATACCATTGTACTGGGACACTCTTTGTGAGTCCCTATTAGTGTGCCAGTGATCCACATGCGCTCCACTAATGACTTACAATTTGCCATGCAGAATCCTCTCGGATTTCATCTTCTATTGAGAGTGCTTCTCTCAGAGTCAATTACTTGACTCTGAGTATCGTCTCACTCAACCAGATGTTCTGAAGGTACGTTTCTGTCCATGTCGCTTTCCTTTGATGATTCAATTACTCCCACTGGTTTTTAAACCAGGTGTAAAATCAATCAAACTGTCACATAGACTGTATCTCGTCCTAAGGTTCTCTTAATTGGCAGCAACCGGGCTCACCATTGCTTCCAAGTAGTCAGATTGTAAATCCGTACCAACTATAGTGTTTTACCACCAATCGATATGTCACCCTGATCATAACTATTTATGATGGTGATCAATACTACTGGTCAAGAGAAGATTATGTCAGTTTTGAAACAGAAATCTGATTTCTGCTCTAAGCCTAGTGATGACTAAAGGTTCTTTCACTTGGCTAATCCTGAACTCATTCAGGACTGTCCCAACTCCCACTGTTTCCTTAGAACATGAGTTCTTTCTAAAAGAGCTTTTCTTTTACAGGTACAGCGGGATAGCCAGTGAAACGACATTACTGATCAGGTTCAGGCTAGTCATGATGTTCGGCCGAACATTACAAGACCCTGGACTCTCTATGTGCAAGTGGGATAATACCAGCTTCACATTTCAGCAGTGTCTCCAAAGCCTACTTAGTCTAGAATGTGGTCGGAATATGGTCTGACTGGTTTAGTATTCAATTTATCGGAAACCAATTGACAACAGGAGTGAAGGTTTCTTCATAATCAATCCCCTCCTGTTGACAGTATCCTTTGACAACCAGCCTTGCCTTGTTTCTAACCACATTGCCTACGGTGTCAAGTTTGTTTCTATAAAGCCATTTGAGACCAACGATTGAAGCATTTGCTGGTTTTGGAATCAGTCTCCAAACCTTATTTCTTTCAAATTCTTCTAATTCCAATTGCATTGCTTCAATCCAGTCTGGGGGATCAAATGCATCTTTAATGTTCTTTGGTTCAATTTTAGAGATAAAAACATTGAACATGCACAACTCCGAAGTTTTGTTTAATTCTTGTTGTTTCTGATGAAGTTGTGCATGTGTCAAGACCTTATCATGAACGTTACCAATGAAAAGTGATTAGGGATGATTTTTCGTCTACTTTTCCAAAGGTGGAAAATTTGGATCAAATTCAGGTGGTCCTTCGACATAGATTTCCTCAGTGTCCGAAGGATATCCTGAAGTGGATGGAAAATCATTATTTATTAAATGATTTTCATTATTTGGGTTTGTGACATTTGTTTTAGGAGAGTTGTTGTTTGAGGAAGTAGAGGAAGAGTTAAGAGTAAGCTCCCCCTCGACAGCAGCTGTTGGAGAGTTTGTTCTTCCATGATATAAAGAGATTGGAGTTGAAGCTTCTGGCTCCCCTTGGACAGAAGGATATAGGGACATGATATGAGAAATTCCATGCGAAGGGTTGTTGAGACTTGGATTGTTGTGCTCCCCTCGAAACGAGATTGACCTGCGGATCTATTGGAAGACTCCCCCTCAACCGAAGATGGTGTTTGTATACTGCTTGAGGGAGTGTCTTCGGGGCCATCTATGAGCTTGGAAAGTACAAACACATTGTTGTCTGGTGCTTTGGCTTCAGAGTCCACAGCTCTCACAGGAGGATAAAAAGAAAGTTTGAAGTCTTCATCAAAGGTTAGTATCGGTAGAGCATCCACATCAAGTTTTGGAAAGATAAATGACATCGGAAAGGGATGTTGAGATTTCTTGATATAGTAGTCATTGAATGAAAGGTTGAAGGTTTCTTCAATGTTGCATTTCCTTTTATTTATGACCCTGTAAGCTTTTCAATTTTGTGAATATCCAATAAATATCCCCTCATCTGATTTGTCATTTAACTTTGTCAAGTGATCCTTCATGTAAGGTGTGATATGAAACCTCTTGTGGATATATGATCTGTTCTGAGTGAAGCATGTAGTAGAAATGGCTTCGGGCCAGAAGTACATGGGCAAGTTTGCAAAGTTGAGCATCGTTCTAACTGCTTCACATAATGAGCGATTACGTCTTTCAACAACACCATTTTGTTGAGGAGTATATGGTGCTGGAGAGTGGTGACTAATCCCCTTTTTCTTCAGAAACCCATCAAGAGTTTGGTTTTTGAAATCCGAACCATTGTCACTGTGCACAGTTCGGACTGTTTTGTTAAGCATTTCTTCCATGTTCTTGATGAAGTTGATGATTTTCTCAGCTGCATCGGATTTGTTCCTTAAGAATAAGACTCATGTGAACCTTGAGTAGTCATCCACAATCACCAAAATGTAATTCTTATTTCCAATTGATTCCACTACGGATGGACCACACAGATCCATATAAAGAAGTGAAAGAGGTTCGGTGGTTTTTGGAATAATCACAGTTGGATGGCTTTGTTTTGTTTGCTTGCCATGTTCACAAGCAGAGCATAGTGAGTCATTATCTAACTTGAGAGCAGGCATACCACGAACCAAATCCATTGCCACTAACTTATATATATATATATATATATATATATATATATATATATATATATAGATATATATATATATATATACATATATATATATATATATATACATATATATATATATACATATATATATATATATATATATATATATATATATATATATATATATATATATATATATATATATATATATATATATATATATATATATATATATATATATATATATATATAAGTTCAACTGAGCCAGCCTTTGGTGCCGTAACCAACTAACATCTATAGTTTGCTTTGGACAAAATACATAGAGATGGCCCACCAGTTACAGGCTTTAGATTTAAAGGAAACATTGATCCCTTTCTTTTGGACTTTAGCAGTACCTCTTTTGTAACTTCCTAGGTAATGATACTCCCTTGATTATTGAAAGTTACAATATTGCCCATTCCAACAACCAGTTGAGAAATACTTACTAGGTTGTGCTTTAATCCTTCAACAAATGCCACTCTATTTATTATGAATTTTCCATTCGTAATCTTGCCATAACCACAAATAGGACATGTATCATTGTTACCAAAACGAAGATTTCCCGCATCATCCAAAGTTCTATAGTCCCTGAGATACTCCTTCTTCCCAGTCATATGTCTTGAGCAGCCACTATCCATATACCATTTTGCATCGTACTGCTCACTTGAGATAACCTGTGATCAATCAAGAAGGAGTTGGTACCCAATCAATCTTGGGTCCTCAGGGTAAGTGAAGGATTCTTGAATCCATTTTTCAACTGTTGAGTCATAATTTAAGATTGAGTCAAATACGCCAATCGGATTTGTAGCCTGATTTTTAGCCAATAATATAGCTTTCGGTTATGGAATGGGTCTGTCCTTCCATACTTAGTTTTTGTTTAAATAGCTTATTCATACCCTTGTTAGGGTTAACTTTTGTAGAATCATCACGGCGCTCATACAGAATAGTTCTCATCGAATTGTTCTTGAGTTGTTTTTTAATCATTAGACATCAGTTCTTCATATTGTCTGTTCTTGATCTTGTTTATTTACTTTATTCCGCATTTTTGAATCTCGATCCAACTCTTCTGTTTCAACAATTGGTATCAGAGCGGGAATTTGTGTTTGTCACAGATCTGTTTTTGATTATCTTCATCGTTTCAATCGATCTTAGATATCAGAATTTGATCAACCTACACTTCTGATTCATTCATATAAACAAGTGTCAATGGCTTTTGACGACTCCCATACTCAGTCTTTCAATCTTTCAAGTAGCATTGGATCTACTACCAGAACTCCAATTCTATTCACTCAAGAGTATGAAGTCTGGGCGCTGCACTTTGAAGATTATGTTCTTGGCATTGAAGAACACGGTGCAACGATCTGGCAAGCTATCACTAAAGAAACTCACGTCCACACAGCCACAAGGAGGGTTATCAAAACCCTAAAAGAATATAACAACTTGCTCGTCACTCACACAAACATTCCTCAAGACGAGAAAGATAAACTAATGTGCAACATCAAAGCATTTAGAATTATCAGGTTTGCTCTCCAAGCAGATACTCTTCGTCTGGTTAGTTCGTGCGAGACAGCTAAAGAGATCTGGGATAGACTTAAGGAATTATATTCCGGGGATGCTGACCTTGAACACTCCATTCAGACTACTCTTCTTTCTGATTTCGGATCTTTTGTACAAGGTTCCGAAGAAACTTTAACCCAGACCTTTAATCGATACAATCATCTTCTCAGTCGATTATTGAAATACAACCTGGCTAGGACTGTCATTGAGCAAAAGGTTACCTTTCTTGATGGTCTTCGTTCCGAATGGAAGGCTATCGTTTCAACCATAAAAGCGCATGAACAGTTCAAAACTTACACTTTGGCTAAAGTTGTAGGAATTCTCAAATCTCATGAAAAGGAAATCATTTCGGAAGCCAAAGCGGCTACCAGTCTTGGTTCGCTTGCACTAGTTGCGACCGGAAAGAAATCCGCCGAAATTGATTCCGAATCTGACTTTTCCGATGATGATTTGACCAGAGAAGACAAAGCATTGATGGTGTCAAATCCCAAGAAGTTCTTCAAGAAAAACTTTTCCAAATTCAAAAATCGAAATCGACAAGGAGGTTTCCATGCTGAAAAGACTGTGGAAGAAAGTCTGAAAAAGAAGAATGATGAGGAGAAGAAACTTGCTGGCGACTCAGGATATGACTGCCATTATTGTAACGGCAAGAATCACTTTGTGAAAGACTGTCTGCTCCGAAAACAAGCTGAGAAGAAGGAGCAGGTGAAAGATGAAGCCTATTATGCAAAGAAGATTGCAGAGCTGAAAAAGAATGATGCTTCATCTACCAAGGCAGCTTTTGTGGTGAAAGAAGACAGCGAGTTTGGCGCCATAGAAGTTTGGTCAACAGATTCGGAAGATGAGGAAGTGAGGAATCCGACACATGGTCGGTGTCTGATGGTGAAAGCTTATCATTCCGAAAGCAGAGGTTACTCTACCGATGGGTGTCAAGCCTCAGCAAGCTGCTTTGCTGCGAAGCCTGTCTATGAACAAGTCGAGGAATGTGAGGCTGTGGTAAAAAAGGTACGCTCTATCCTTAAATCTTTAAATATTTGTTCTTCTAGTTATGATGCTGAATTAGATGACCTTAGATTTACTGTCTCTAGTTTGAGTGATAGTTTAAAAAGGACACGTCTAAGCAATTCTAACCTAAATGATCAATTGAGCAGGATATCGAATAAGAATGAGGAGAGACGAATGAGAATCGAGGCGTTGGAGAGTGAGTTAGTTACAACACGAGATGATATTATTTACGTAAAAAGGGATAATTTAGTTCTTGTCAAACAAAGAAACATTTTTTGTTTAATTGCTAAGCGTCTTTACAATAATATTACTCAATTGCATCTTGATTGTGACATAGGCAGGGGTTTACACAAAATGATTTTGCCCTTTCTTGAGTTGAAAGAGGATGAAATCGATGCAGAATGTCATAGATGTGAAACCATTGTTTCATCTGATGAGGTTTCAGAAGCTTATCGATTCGGACTTGATAAAATTGAAAGCTATATACAGTCCAAAGAACATAAAAGTATGGTCAAAGAATATTTTTCGGAAAACGATCATGAGGAAATTAAAACAGCGACTCTAAAGAATTTTCATTCACTATGCTCTAAATTAAATTCAGATAATACTCCCATTAATGAGAATATTTCCGATTTTGATGAAAGTGATATGAGTGAAATATCGGTTGAGGATGAAATTGACTGTTCGGAATTCGTATCAAATTCTACTGAAACTAAGAAAAGTCTCATTTCTGAAAATTCAGTTACTTTTGCGAGAATCGTTAAAAGTAAAGGATCACACACTTTAACCGAACAAGCTACTGTTTTTCCAAAAATACACACTGTACCAAATCAAGTTTTTGTTAAACAAGGTCTAAATACAAAAGATGTAACTGAACTTAAAGTCCTAGTTGATAACGATAATTCCGATGTATGTGATTCTTTCTTTTGGTCAGAACCAATTGACAACTCAGATGAGACTAAAGGTCTTTCCGAAATGACCTCGTGGAAATCACGTGGTAACTACATCTCTGGATCATTGAACTGTAAAAATTCTGTCTCTCAAAGTGGTTCATGGGGTAAAGAGAATTTGAAATCTAATTCTTCAAACCCTAAGACGAGCACTTTCAAATCTGATTCTAATCAATGCTTGACATCTTATGTTCATAAGTCTCCTGAAGAGCTCATTGCCAAGAGGAAGCAAATGAATGCAAGGTACAAAAAGAATCTGAAAGAGAGAAAACAGTTCTGGAGAAACAAACATGATTCAAAACTAACTCAGAAAGTCAACCCAATTCCCTTTCGGAAAGTTGAGCTTGCTCCAAAACCAAAACCAACATCTAAACCTACTGTCTCAACAACAACAACGAAGAATCCCACTCGTGTTCTCGGATCTACGGATTCAAAAGGGAAGGCAAAACTCTATCCTGAAACCACTCAGGATCCTAAAACCAACAAAACTCACCCACCAGTTACTACCAACACAAAACTCTCTTCTCAATCGGTTAAAAATCGAAATCCCACTTTTCTTTCTCACAACCAGAAAACTCATTATTATCATGTTACGAACACATTCACTCAAAAGAAATCTCGTTTTGCTAAAGAACAATGGCAATCCACAAAACTGAAAGTGTTCAGAATTGAAGATAATAAAAATCACTCATCACTGAGAAAAACCTTTTGGGTTGATAAATCATGCACTTTTCCTATCTCATGTAAATTCTCACATGGACCCACACTGGTTTGGGTTCCTAAATCTCTCTAACTTGTGCAGGTTCTACGTGACGAACAGTATGATCCGGAATGGTACATTGACAGCGGCTGTTCACGTCACATGACAGGAAGGAAGGAGGAATTACGAGAATATCGATCGCTATCAAATGGAGGAAGAGTCAGTTATGGAAACAATGCAACGGGCAAAATCAAAGGCTATGGCATGATCACAAATGGTGAAATTTCAATTCGGAAAGTGGCATATGTCGAAGGACTTCAACACAACTTGATCAGTGTTTCTCAATTAGTTGTCGGAACTGGTCTCAAAGTCTCCTTTGATGAAGAAGGCTCCGAACTGATTGAGAAGGAATCCAAAAAGATTATTTTGAAGTCAAAAAGAAAAGGAGAGATGTTTCCTTTGGATATGAGACCTATCCAAGGAAAGCCTGCTATCTGCCTTCTCACTAAAGCTACAAACGATGACAGTTGGCTCTGGCACAGGCGGTTGTCTCACATGAACTTTCGAGACATTAATAAACTGGTACTTGGTGATCTTGTGCGAGGATTACCGCTACTCAAGTACGACAAAGACCGACTCTGTGATGCATGTGAGCTAGGAAAACAAAGTCGGAAAAGTCATTCTACAATCATCAACACAAAAATCATCGAACCATTGGAGCTTTTGCATATTGATCTTTGTGGTCCATCTGCCATAGAAAGCGTTGCTCACAACAAATACATTCTGGTTGTAGTAGATGACTTCTCTCGTTTTACATGGGTGTTCTTCCTCAAGCAAAAATCTGAAGCGGCGATCAATATGATTAATTTCATCAAGCAGATAGAAGTCTTTCTCCGAAAACAAGTTCGAATGATAAGGAGCGATAACGGGACAGAATTCAAAAATAAAATTCTGGATGATTTTCTCGTCAATAAAGGAATCTCGCACAACTTCTCTGCCCCTTACACTCCTCAACAAAATGGAGTTGTAGAAAGACGAAATCGTTCTCTATGTGAAGCTGCTCGCACAATGCTTTCTTTTGCAAAACTTCCTTTATATTTCTGGGCCGATGCCATCGCAACTGCTTGTTACACTCAGAATCGATCAAACATCACAAAACGATTTAATCTCACTCCATATGAGATCATCAACAAGAGAAAGCCGAACGTAAAATTCTTCCATGTTTTCGGATCCAAGTGCTTCATTTTTAACTCCAAAGAAAAACGAGTTAAATGGGATGAAAAAGCTGATGAAGGTATCTTTCTAGGCTACTCTCTTACCTCAAAGGCTTATCGTGTTCTGAACAAGAGATCTCGAAAAATTGAAGAAACATACTACATCACCTTTGATGATAGATACAATTCCAGAGCAAAGCACATCAGTACCAAGGCTGAAGACATCTTTCCCGAATCCAATAGGTTTACAATTCCTCTTATGGATCTATATGAGGAATTTCTGAATTTGTTTGATGACCAAGAAACCGCAAAAACATCAGAAGCAAATGCAAGAGATAACCAAGGCGATGAATTGTTGAAGCTTATAGAAAATACAGTTAGTGAAACCGAATCTTCACAAGACCACCCCACTGATGTTCCGATTCCGAACAATGCTCCAACTCCCATTACTGAGGCACCAATCCAGGGGGAGAGTCCAACTTCTATTGCAGATGCACCAATCCAGGGGGAGGGTTCATCAAATATTCAAGGGGAGAGTATGACTCCTGAGTCCGAGTCACCCACTCTACGAGTTGAACAAGATCACCCTGATAATAGAAACGATGCAAACTTCCAGGGGGAGAATGACCTTGAAAATAATGACCTTGACACACAGTCAGAGGTACATTCAGAAGCAGAAGAAATCATTTCAGAAATTAATCCTGAATATGATCCAAACTATCCTCCAATGATTAAATGGACAAGAGATCATCCAAAATCTCAAATCATCGGAACGACTTCTGCTGGTATTCTCACTCGAGCTCAAGCTAAAGAAAAGCAAGCCGCATTATTTTCTAAAGTGGAATTTTGCTTGTTTCATTCGTTTATCTCCAAGGTTGAACCTAAAACAGTTAAAATAGCACTTGATCATGCTGACTGGGTTCAAGCTATGCAAGATGAGTTAAATGAATTTGAACGAAACAAGGTGTGGCGATTGGTTCCGACTCCAGAAAAAGCTTCCGTTCTCGGAATGAAATGGGTCTTTCGAAACAAGTTAGACAAAGAAGGGAATGTTATTCGGAATAAAGCAAGACTGGTTGTCAAAGGTTACTGTCAAGAAGAAGGAATTGATTATGAAGAAACATTCGCACCAGTAGCCAGATTAGAGTCCGTTCGGAGTTTTCTTGCTTATGCAGCACACAAAGGTTTTGATGTTTATCAGATGGATGTCAAGTGCGCATTTCTGAATGGAGAATTAGAAGAAACAGTCTATGTCGAACAGCCACCAGGTTTTGTGAGCAGTAAACATCCTGACCATTGCTATGTATTAGACAAAGCTGTTTACGGCCTAAAACAAGCTCCACGAGCTTGGTATGAGACTTTAACTCGGTTTCTCAAGCAATCCAAGTTCAAGCAAGGATCAGTCGACCCAACCTTCTTTCGCAAAAAGGAAGGAAGTCATCTGATGATTGTTCAAATTTATGTTGATGATATCATTTTCGGATCTACTCATCCTAGCCTGACAGCTGAATTCCGAAAGCTAATGGAGACAAAATTTGAAATGAGCTCGATGGGAAAAATCAATTTCTTTCTCGGACTTAACATCAGACAAAGCTCAGAAGGCATATTCATCAATCAGGAAGCTTATACAAAGTCTCTCTTAGAGAAATTCGGAATGAAGGGAGATTCTAAAATCAAAGTTCCGATGGCTTTCGGAACAAAACTCACTCCTTCTCTAGACAAACCTGCAGCAGATATTACTCTTTATCGTCAAATGATAGGTTCACTTCTCTATCTCACTTCGAGCAGACCTGACATTATGTTTGCTGTTTGTTACTGCGCAAGATTTCAGGCAAATCCTAGAGAGCCACATCACAATGCTGTGAAGAATATATTCCGATACCTTAAAAGAACAACCTCTCTTGGACTATGGTATCCACCAGGATCTGGTTTCTTTGTTCAAGCATTTTCTGATGCTGATCTTGGCGGTTGTGGATTGGATCGCAAAAGCACCTCAGGAGGATGTCAACTTCTCGATGGCAAACTCGTAAGCTGGCAATCAAGGAAACAAACTTGTGTGTCACTTTCAACAGCTGAAGCTGAATACATTGCTGCTGCCTCTTGTACCTCTCAGATAATTTGGATTCAAAACCAACTAAGAGATTATGGAGTCAATATGAAACGTATTCCTCTTTACTGTGATTCCGAAAGTGCAATTAGGATCTGTCACAATCCAGTGCAACATTCAAAGACTAAACACATTGCACTCAGATATCATTTTATCAAAGATCATGTTGAAGACGGTAACATCGAGGTTCATTTCGTATGCTCTAATGATCAACTAGCTGACATCTTCACAAAGGCCCTTCCCGAACTAGCATTCAACAGTATTCTTCAAGGTCTCGGAATGATGGAAGCTGAATCCGTTCCGATATCTAGCTGAGATTCCGATTGATTCCGAAAATCGGAATGCCTCGGAATCGGATTTTAGACATGGAAGATTCGGAACGCGTGTATCCTTTCTAAACTTTTTTTTTTCTAAATCCTAAACCAAAAATATTTTATCTTTTTATTTATTTTATTTCATTTTCATTTTTTTATTTTTCCTGCTTTACTTATTTCCGCTACTTGTTTTCTTTATTTTGATATATCTCAAACATTTTTTTTTTGCTGTTCTTGTCTTCGTTTGACTTATTTTTCTTGTGTGTATTTTTTTATTGTTCTTCTTGCCCATATCCATGCGAATGCAGATATCAGAAAAATTCAATCAGATATCAGAAAACAACAGAAGACTAAAATTTTATTCAACCTACGTGAACAAAAGTTGTTACATCAAAAGCCAAAACAAAAGCAACTTCAACCTATAGCTTGTAATAATGCCACATAGGGGGATCACCGGGATGGAAAGCTTGGTAGAGGCGCAGCTCACTCTCGTCAACAAAAAGACGACTTCCATCAGCCAGTCCAACATGGAACTGGTTGTGGGGACTGGTCCGAATGATCACCGCCGGCCACCATCCTCTTCTGTGCCACACCTCCACAAGGTCAAATTGCTTGAACTCCACCACAATTTTTGGTGGGACAGGCTGCAGAAATGGGTAGCTGGTTAGGACGATCAATGGTCCACCACCCTCGCCGTTGTTCAGAGTGGTCATTCTCACCTCATATTGGTGGTGCCACACTCTCGTGACAATCCCGCCATAGATTCCTCCGGCGTAGTCACCCTCTTGCATTTTGACCTCCACTTTGTCATTACGGTTATAGGGACGAAGCGCCATGTGTTTTCTCTTTTGGTGGAATTTTTTTTTGATGTGGATATTTTCTACTAACAATGCTTCCTTTTTATAGGCAGCAATGACACCGGTTAAGCTTCCAAGTGTGATTATTTAATTATTTTATGAAGTAATGATGCAGCCTGCTGTCATTATTATGTGTCATAAAGGCGAAGACGGCTGATTAGCATCTGATCAGACGTTTTCCTTTCTTTTCGCCGGAGCATTAAATGTTTTCTCATGATAGCCAAATCCTTGTCAGCATTCTTCAGCAAGAACACAATTTTTTTTGTAACTATTTTGAATTGATGGGTTTTCCTTATCCTATTTTCTGAGTTCCATACACGAATATCCATGATTATTGAAATCTCAACCAATTTCAATATATGATTTCGGCAATTCTAGTCAAAGATTGCAACTCATTTTCACCATGGGGCGCGGTGAGACTCACCATCCTTTCTTGACCCTTCTATTATTTCTCCATATTCACTACACTTCCATATAACTGTAACCCTTATGAAGGTCTTCAGCATTACCACTGAAAACTGATGGTTACACAAATTCTGTGTTCATGATTTCGGAATTACTTTTACCATCATTCCGAATGAAACCCAAAAATCCGATCCCACTAAGGAATTGACGAAAACTTTAAAGGGAATCTCAATCTTTCACTTTTGCGTGTTCTTTACGAAATCTACTCTACCCAAGTAATTTCTATCCAAAAAGATCCAGTTTTAATTTTTTTTGAGATTTCCAAACATTTCCCAAGTCACACAAAATTTTTCCGAACCCTTACTTGTTTTCATGACTACTCTGGTCAGACAAGCACTATCTTCCGATTTCGAGCATCTCTCACGCTTTCGGAATCTGAAAGATAGCTAAACCCAACCCATTCAGTTAAAATTTTCAAAGAAACCTTTCAATGACTCTTATCAATCAATTGATCGTAATTTAATGGGAAACCACACAAACCACTTTTGAATCTCTCTTGATTCCAAAGGAAGAGATCATTGCCCGGGATCACTCAGTTTTATGTCATTCCGACATCACAGACTACCAAATAAATTTTGATTTTCTTCTTTATCTTTGGCACACTCTTGCATGAAAATCATTATTTGATTTTTCTAACTCTGGTTGGTTTTCTTTTGATAAGGATTAAGATCGATGACGTGGCAATTTTTTTTTAACTCTTCAAATTTTTCAAAATTTTGGATGAGCTAATCTTGACGTGGCCGTTATAACGTCACCTCCACAGCAGCTACTTTGTCGCTTTTCACGCGCCTGCAATGCGAAATTTGGGGGTTATTCATGATGATACGGCGTGATTCTAGGGAACCGTAATCGACTGAAGGGGGATTTCCTTTTCAAATCACTCTTCAAGGGATATTTAAAGAATTTCTGGCTCATCATTTCTCTTCTCCGCTCTTCTTCTCTCCACAGAACTCTTCATCTTCAAAGCTCTTTTTCTCTCACGAATATTCAAGAACTCTCCAATGGCTGGTTCATCCTCAGCAAACGAAAATACTTCCTCATCTCTAATGTTGAAGATCAAACAAAATCAGAACATGATTATTGATCTTCATTCTTCAAAGTATAATGAAGCTCTTCAACCGATGATAGAATGTCTCAAGTACTCCAGGATCTGCAAAGCCCTAACTGCTTCAGAGGAGGTTCCAATCGTGTATCTTTCATCTGCATACTCATCTGCATTCTACAACAAGGCTGATGATGTTGTTACCTTTGAGGTTGGTTCCATCAAAACTCGCATTTCCAAGTCTCGATTTGGAAAATTGCTAGGGTTTACAGATCAAACTGATATTGTTGATCCTGATTCCCTTCCGCCTTCTACTCTTCCACGGTTTTTTTATCAACTGGGCTACAAAGGCGATATAACGCAACTCTCCAAGTTCACGAAGAAGAGCCTACCGCCTCTGTGGAACTTTCTTTTCACAATTCTGTTCAAAAGCTTCTCCGAACGCACGACAGGCACAGACAGTGCAAGTAAGCTCTTTTACTCTCTGTTCTATGGTCTTTATCATGATATCAATCTTGACTATGGGTCAATTCTATGGAGTCAATTTGTCGAGAGTGTGAACTACAAAAATCGACACTCCGAAATCTCTTGTGCTCGATTTTGGTCTATTGTGGTAAAAAGGGCGATTGAGCAACATCATCTTCATATCATGACTGATTCTGTCATAGCGGTCATTCCGACGCTGTCAACCACACAGTTTACTACCACCAAATCGGACGATTTCGATTTTATTGGATCTATTCCGATCACAATGTTGGACCGTGTTCCGAATGACGTTCAGTGCATTATGGCATATCGACAATTACCCCCATCAGGAACTCGTAATGTTGATCAAGCTCATGAAGTTGCTTTTGATAAGCTTGAAAATCCAAGGAAAATTGTCAAACGAAAGGGCAAAACGGCTGCATCTGACACCGAAAAACAGCCAAAACGTCCACGGAGACTCCGAAAGTTTGTTCAGTCTTATGACTCCGAAAACGAACTGTCCAATACTCATCAAATTCGACTCCTCCGCGCGATGTTCCGATTACCGACAACCTTGACGATATTCCACCTCGCAAGCCTTCTCCACCACCGGCATCACCGCCTCATGACCCCACACCAAAAACAACTCCTCATTCTAGTCCACAATCCACACCTGAACGTTCGCCCCTCCGAACCACAAACACTCAAAAGTCTCCATCTCTATCACCAAAACAAACTTCCATTCCTAATTCTCCTCATAACGACCCTCCGACCGACATTGATGAAGAGGAAGATATCCTGGTTAACGATGATCAGGATGATCTTTCCGATTTCCTTGAATCCCCATCCAATGTAAAGCTAAAGGACCCCAGTTCATCTGTTCCGATGTCATCTGATCAGCTCTCGGACATCTCTGCCAAACTGGACTTACTTCTCCAATCCCAGGCGCATCCCTCTGTCACCGATTGGCAATCCCAGTTGAAAGCTCACAAAGACTCGGTGGATACCTTGATCACCGAAAACGTCAATCTCATGGGTAAAATCACCTTTCTCATAGAAAAATCTGAAGCCCAAATGCAAGATTCGACTACTTCCATTGGCAGACTGGAAAAAGATGTTCTTAAATTTATTCAAGATTTCCGTGATGCTTATGATCGGAACAATGAAAATATGCAACAGGTCATCTCCAACTTCGGCACCTCATTGAGAACTGAAAAAGAGGCCCTTTCAACCTTACATTCAGAATTGAAGCAGCAACATTCCGAATGGGTATCTTCTATGGATACAAAGGTTGATCAACTAAGGATAGACTTGGCCTCGGAGAATTATTTAATGGATACCTTAGCCGCCAAGGAAACTAAAATCCAGCTCCTCAAGTCCGATCTACGTAACAAGTCTGCCATTCTCACTTCTGCTTTGTCTCAGAACAAAGCTATTCGCAATGGTATATCGGAGATTGACTCTTTTCTTCGTCGGATTGTTGAAGACAATGATCCGATTCTCAATCCTCAGGTGCGCAGACATCTGACTCTAAAGCTTCATCCAGTCTTCAATCTTCTTGCCGCCTTGAAGGGTGTTTCGGAAAGTGTTGCCTCTCCGAAACAAGGGGGAGATGAAACGAATGAAGAAAGTACTTTTAATCAGGAGACTCCGAAGAAAAACTCTGAAAGTATACTTAATCAGGACACTCCAAAGAAAAACTCTCCGATTAAAACAAATGAAAATACTGAAGGAGACGCTGGTCCATCCGCTGGTCCATCAAAAGACAAAGGGAAAAAGATTGTGGAAGAACAAGAATCCGAAAAGGATGCTGCTAAATCGAACAGGGAACAGGAAATTGATGATATTATCAATCTTACTCGGAAACTTGATGCTGAGGAAGCTGCCAAAAGAGAGGCTGAGTTACTTCTGAAAACTCAAATATCTTTGTTCCCTCCATGGCACTATAAAAGAATGACAATGGAAGCAATTACTGAGCCTGTGGAGAACTGGCTTCAACCAATAGCCTCGTACAACACAAGCAATGATGTAAATTCGCAGTTCGATTTTCCGATGACTGCAAAAGCTCTCCTGTTCCGAGGATTTGAGGAACTCAAAGACACGCGTCTTTCCAGTTCGGAAGTGAATGATTTGTTGTTCACTTTCTATTTACAGAATGCACGTCCTCAACATTTAACGTGGAGTTTGAAGAAAATTGTGCAGCTGACTCCCCGTCTTCCTGAGGTCAATGTTCCATTCAAGAACTCAAGATTTTTGGCTTTCAGAGGAGATGATAAAGAGAAGATGGAATTTTCACTTGCTGATCTACCATTCTTGAATCCATTCGACTGGATATCTTTGTTCAACATCTTGTCGAGAGAACAAAAGTATTATCCTCTTTTTGATCATGTCAAAAGAATGCTTGGATACTACATTCTGGAAGTAGCAAAGCTAGATGTTGAAGTTGCTGGTGTTCTAGACAAAGTTCCTTTAACTGTGAGACATCCTCCGCCCAAAAATCTGAACAAGCGTAAAATCGGAAAAATTGTCAACTCAAACTGGAGTGTGGCATACAATTCAAAGGAAGGTCTTGAGAATGTTAAAAGAATATTCTTTCTGTTGGACAAACATCTTTACAGGACACCAGTGTTGGAACATATTCTTCACATCATCAATAAGCTCCCATCCAACACTCCTGATGATAAAACATGTATCAACGACATGTTAAGGTGGTACATTGAATTCCGAAAAAGGATCCTGGCAATCATTCCGAAGGTGTTTAACAGACAATCAAGTGAAGTAAAACATGAAGAATGATGAGAGATTGCATTTTTGACTCAAAGGGGGAGATTGTTGAGTCATAATTTAAGATTGAGTCAAATATGCCAATCGGATTTGTAGCCTGATTTTTAGCCAATAATATAGCTTTCGGTTATGGAATGGGTCTGTCCTTCCATACTTAGTTTTTGTTTAAATAGCTTATTCGTACCCTTGTTAGGGTTAACTTTTGTAGAATCATCACGGCGCTCATACAGAATAGTTCTCATCGAATTGTTCTTGAGTTGTTTTTTAATCATTAGACATCAGTTCTTCATATTGTCTGTTCTTGATCTTGTTTATTTACTTTATTCCGCATTTTTGAATCTCGATCCAACTCTTCTGTTTCAACATCAACAGCCTCTTCAGTTATTTCATTAGCTGTGAGGTTTATCATGTTCTCAGAAGTTTCATGTGAAGAGCAAGATGAACCAGAAAATGAATCCGAAGAGCCTTTTGTAAGAATTGATGAGTCCAAGGAAGTTGAAATGTTGGACACCTTCGGAACCCAATTTTTGTTTGGATGATTTTGATTTTGATGTTTTTGACGTTTTCTTGGTTTTGGATGTTTTTGAAGAACTTAATGACTTTGAAGATTTTGATTTTTGCAGTTAAATTTTCTTTCAAGTCATTCCTTTTCCAATTTGGTTTCGATTTTTCAATTGTTGATTTTCTTGACAATGAGCTACATAATGTGGAAGTACACAAGTACTCTTCGTATGTAAGCTTGAAATCATTTAATGATAGATTCTTATCTTTGAACAGATTCAAATTTTTGTCTAGCCAAACGTGAAAGTGTCTATCAAATTATTCCCTTTTGAAAAGGTTTTCTTTGAAGGTTTTTGGTACTTGGGATTTGGGAAGTTTGATTTAGATGGTATGAAGGAGGGTTTGGAAAATTGATTTGTTTTAGCATTTCAATCCTTCGTATCAACGGGTTTTGTTCCAGAGGTGGAAGCCTTCGTATCAGCAAGTTTTGTTGGTACGAAGGGTGTTTTTCTTTTCACAAGATTTGGTGTTTGTTTTGCTTTTTAAATTCTCAGCCATTGGTTTTTGAATTAGTTTTGAAATTACAACAGCCGGTTTTGTTTTGGAAGTTGATGCGAAGTTTTGAAATTGTGGATTTTTCAGAATTCTGGGATTTTGTACCATAGGTTTGGAAATGGTCAACTTAGGTTTTGCAACTTCATTTTCAAAAGATTGTGCAAGAGTTACAGTTTCATTTGACTCCATTAATTGAAAAACATCCATCTTCGGAGTTACAAATTTATCCATAACTTGAATTTGTTTGTAATTTCTGTTAGTGTAAATATGATGTTTGTTTTTATCGTTCAGAAGATGAGTAAAATTCTTTGGAATTTTGTCTTGTTCATAACAAAGACGATTGTAAATGTTATGACCATACAAATCTTGTTTTCACACATTGATTTTCACTTCCATGTTTTCATTCATTTTGTTTTGAATCATTTTTGAGGATGAGAAGAATCCTTCCTCAGTGATTGTGGAATTATCCTCCTCAACAAGTTTTACCAAATCATTGTCAATCAATAGTACACCTCCAGGTTTCACTAAAATAGAGTTTTTGAAATACGAAATCTTCAGATAGACACATGCAACATTGATTAATCTTTTTCAATTGTATTTGAGATATTTTTCATAAGAGATACATTCATTAGAAATTTGCAATTTTGTTTTAACAATTTCCTTGTTTTCATTCGAAATTTCCGATTTTGCAATTTCACAATCTAATTTTGTTTTGCCTTTGTCAACCGAAGATAATTATGAAATATCTTCGGAGGGTGAGGCGGATGCGGAGGAAGATTTCAATATAGACAAGAAAGAACAATCAACTTCCTCCATATCCGAATCACTTTCAGAGTCATTCTCAGATTTAGTCTCAATAATAACTTCTGGTTTATTTTCAATTTGCGGAACATTTTTCTGCAAAATTGGAATTTCTTTTGGCAGCAATGTTAACAAATTATCAGCAGTCAAGTGTTTTTCGACAGAAATCAAGCCATGCATATACGAAGTATTAGGAACTTCGGAACCAGATACGATAGACTCACATTCATAGGAAATGCTGTCCACATTTTTCAACTTACATTTTAAGAAGGGCAATAATTGTTTATGTTGAACATTACATATGTCAGCTGAATGATAGATACGAGTTATATGAGAATACAACCGTTTTGCAGTTTCACAAAAGATATTTCGTTGTTTCAAAATTACATCATTGTTATTCAAATGTTTCTCTCTATTCTCCTCTAACACTGAGATTCTGAAGTTGGCTTTTTCTAGGGACACCTTCATACTTTCGATTCCCCCCTTCAAATGTAGAATCTCCTGTTCACTGACTTATGCCCTATTTTTAGCATCAATTAGCATTTTGTTCATCACAGAGCAATCACGTGTTATTTCATTAATATTAGTAGAAAATTTTGATACAAGAATTTTAAAGGATAAGAGAAGTTTTTTTAACTATTCGGGAATGGTCAGACAAGATTCCTTCGCCATTAAGAAAACTTCCTCATCATCATCCGAAGAGGCATCAGTCCAGGCCTTCGGAACCCTTGCACCCAACGCATCCTTCAACTCTGAATCTTCATATCCCAGATCTCCGAACCCTCCATAACCCATTTCTCCATCAACTTCTTTCTCCTCGGAACCATCTTTCAAGAAGCCCTTACCAGCATCATAGGCTATGAAAGCACTATGAGTTAGCTTCCTTACTTCATCGTCTTTAGAGTCAGAAGACCACACTTGGTATGTTCCCATGTTATCTTCCAAAGCCATCAGGGAAAGGTCTTTTGTTTTCTCTCTTGCCTCTTCTAATTTTCTTGCATAGTAGGCCTCATCTTTAACTTGGGTATGCTTTTCATTCCTTTTGCGAAGCATGCAATCCTTCGCAAAATGATTTTTACCATGACAATAATTGTAGTCATACCTAGAGTCTCGAGCAATCTTCTTCTCTTCAGATCTTTCCTTGGGGGCTTCCGAAGTCTTCGTTTCAGAGGGCTTCGGAGTTGAAGATTTGGTGTTTTCATCCTTTGGTGTGTATATTTCTGGTTTGGGTTTTGGAGTGTAAGAATTTTTGTTGAAAGGTTTCACAAATGGTTTTCCTGAGCTTGATTTGTTCACAAATGGTTTCTTAAACATTCGGTTGTTTGCAGCATACAAAGCAACCGTTTCTCCATTATCATCCACCATATAGCCATCAGGCTTATCCGTAGTCTCTTCTTCTTCAACATTAGATATTAGAGCTAATGTTCCAGCAGTTTCACTTCTTCTTCCACATATATCTGGTTCATGAGATTTGATCACATTATACAAAGCTACCAGTGAATAAGTTTTGATGTTTTCATAGGATTTGATCATCAGCATGATAGGTCTCTATTCAGGCCTTAGACTGTAGAGAAACTTGATATTGATTTCTTGTTGACTTCGAGTCTCACCATACTTTTCTAGAGTGCAAATAATTTTTCTATAACGTTCATATGCTTGTTCCAAAGTTTCACTCTTTAGTTGTTTGAAATTACCGAAGTCTGCTAGCACTTCTTGAACAACACTTGATTGAAGAGTGTTATCACTAGCAAATCTAACTGCTAGGCGATCCCAGATCTCCTTGGCAGATTTTGCACTAGAAATGTGATGTCTGACATCTGGACCGAGTCCACTCCTTAGTTCTCTCATAGCTCGTTCATCATTTCTGATTTTATTCAAGTCAACTGCAGTAAGAACTTCGGCATCCTCTCCATCAACTACAACGAATCGTCCTTCAATATCTATATGAGGGCCATCACTGACAGATCTCCAAATATCCTTTTCTTCATCTAATCCCTCTAGATAATCTCTCATACGATCAACCCAGTAGTCATAGTAGGTGGGAACAAGAACATCAGCTTTAGAGGATGAGCCAATTAGATTGGCATAGTTCAGCATATTAGCATACGTAGCTGTAGAATCTGTCATTTTGATTGATTTTTACATAATGATATTTTCAGAAAAACTAGCAATAGTGGTTGATTACAGTTACAGAAACCTAGATCTAGGAATCAATCTAGATCTAGAACTGTAACAATGAAAATGAGACTCTATAAAGCTGGTTTTCGAGCTGTCCTACTCTGATACCACTTGTTGGGTGTGAAATTCAATCAAATACTAGAAAATAACAAGTATTAAGAAGAATAGAATTAAGCTATGTAATCAACACACATTGATATTATGATGAACAATGAAGAACACAATGGTTGAGTAACAAGTGCCGAATGCTTTGATATTACGAATAAGGGTTTTACAATAGTGGTGAATCACAAGCACACTCGACACAAATGGTATCAATGATATTTATACATAATCAGTGATACCAATAATACAAAAAAGATATTCTGTATATTCCTAAAGTGTACTATCCAATAGGAATGCATTATTGTGCAACACATAGTATGCCAGTCACGCGTGCACATCAAAAGGTTGTTACTTGGAAAGCATTCGAATCCTCTGGAGTAAATCCTTCGGAGTCTTCAGGCTTCGGGCTCTGTTATACTTTATAGTCCTCTAGGCCTTCGGATGGGGTAAGCACTTCATCATAATTATTCTCAACAGGGTGCAGGGGTTCCGAAGGTCTGGACTGATGACTCTTCGGATGATGATGAGGAAGTTTGCTTGATGGCAAAGGAGTCTTGCCTGACCATTCTCGAACAGGTATCAAAACTTCTATTATCTTTTAAAATTCCTGTCTCTAAATTTACTGCTGGCATTGATGAAATAACATGTGATTGCTCTGTGATGAAAAAATGATAATTGATGCTAAAACTAGGGCAAAAGTCAGTGACCAGGAGATTCTCCAGTTGAGGGGGAGAGTAGAGAGTATGAAGCTGTCCCTAGAAAAAGCCAACTTAAGAATATCGGTGTTAGAGGAGAACAGAGAGAAATATTTGAATAACAATGATGTGATTCTGAAACAACGAAATATCTTTTGTGAAACTGCAAAACGTTTGTACTCTCATATAACTTGTATCTATCACTCAGCTGACATATGCAATGTTCAACATAGACATTTATTGCCTTTCTTAGAATTTAAGTTGAAAAATGTGGACAATATTTCCTATGAATGTGAGTCTATCGTATATGGTTCCGAAGCTCCTAACGCTTTGTATATGCATGGCTTGATTTCTGTGGAAAAACACTTAGATTGCTAATAATTTGTTAACATTGTTGCCAAAAGAAATTCCAGTTTTGCAGAAAAATATTCCTCAAATTGAAAAATCAGAAGTTATTGTTGAGACTAAATCTGAGAATGATTCTGAAAGTGATTCAGATATGGAGGAAGTTGATTGCTCCTCTTTATCTATTTTGAAGGCTTCCTCCGCATCCGTCTCACCCTCCGAAGATATTTCACAATTATCTTCGGTTGACAAAGGCAAAACGACATTATATTGTGAAATTGTAACACCTGAAACTTCGAATGAAAACAAGGAAATTGTTAAAAAAATGCAAATTTTTGATGAATGTGTCTCCTATTAACAATATCTCAAAGACAATTCAAAAAGATTAGTCAATGTTGCATGTGTGTATCCGAAGGTTTCGTATTCCAAAAACTCTATTTTTGTTAAACCTGGAGGTGTACTTTTGATTGACAATGATTTGGTAAAACTGTTTGAGGAGGATAATTCCACAGTAACTGAGGAAGGATTCTTCTCATCCTAAAAAATGATTGAAAACAACATGAATGCAAACATGGAAGTGAAAATCAATGTGCGAAAACAAGATTTGTATGGTCATAATATTTACAATCGTCTTTGTTATGAACAAGACAAAATTCGAAAGATTTTGACTCATCTTCTGAACGATAAAAATAAAAATTATATTTATACTAACAGAAATTACAAACAAATTCAAGTTATGGAAAAACCTATAACTTCGAAGATGGATGTTTTTCACTTAATGGAGTCAAATGAAAGTGTACCTCTTGCACAATCTTTTGAAAATAAAGTTGCAAAACCTAAGATAACCATTTCCAAACCTACGGTACAAAATCTCAGAATTCTGAAAAATCCACAATTTCAAAACTTCGCATCAACTTCCAAAACGAAACCGGCTGTTGTAATTTCAAAACCAACTCAAAAACCAACGGTTGTGAATTTAAAAGCAAAACAAACACCAAATCTTGTGAAAAGAAAAACACCATTTGTACCAACAAAACTTGCTGATACGAAGGCTTCGACCTCCGGAACAAAACCCATTGATACGAAGGTTTCAAATGCAAAAACAAATCAATTTTCCAAACCCTCCTTCATACCATCTAAACCAAACTTCCCAAATCCCAAGTATCAAAAACCTTCAAAGAAAACTTTTTCAAAAGGAAATAATTTGATAGACACTTTTCACGTTTGGCTAGACAAAAATTTGAATCTGTTCAAAGATAATAATCTATCATTAAATGATTTCAAGCTTGCATACGAAGGGTACTTGTGTACTTCCACATTATGTAGCTCATTGTCAAGAAAATTAACAATTGAAAAATCGAAACCAAATTGGAAAAGGAATGTCTTGAAAGAAAATTTAACAGCAAAATCAAAATCTTCAAAGTCATTAAGTTCTACAAAAACATCCAAAACCAATAAAACATCAAAAACTTCTAAATCAAAATCATCCAAAAAGATTTGGGTTCCAAAAGTTTCCAACATTTCAACTTCTTCGGACTCATCAATTCTTACAAAAAGCTCATCGAATTCATTATCTGGTTCATCTTGCTCTTCACATGAAACTTCTGAAAACAAGATAAACTCACGGCTAATTAAATTACTGAAGAGGCTGTTGAAAAATGGATTCAAGAATCATTCGCTTACCCTGAGGACCCAAGATTGATTGGGTACCAACTTCTTATTGATTGATTGCAGATCCCGTCAATTGAGCAGTATGATTCTAAATGGTACATGGATAGTGGCTGCTCAAGACACATGACTGGAAGGAAGGAGTATCTCAGGGATTATAGAAGTTTAGATGATGTAGGAAATTTTCGTTTTGGTAACAATGACACTTGTCCGATTCGTGGATATGGAAAAATTACGAGTAGGCAATTCACAATAAACAGAGTGGCATTTGTTGAAGGATTAAAGGATAACCTAGTGAGTATTTCCCAACTGGTTGTTGGAAGTGGCAATGCTGTAACATTCAATAATCAAGGAAGTCTCATTACGAAGGAAGCTACGAAGGAGGTACTGCTAAAGTCAGAAAGAAAGGGAGGAATGTTTCCCTTAAATCTAAAGCCAGTAACTGGTAGGTCTTCGTTGTGTCTCTTATCCAAGGCAAACTCAGATGTTAGTTGGTTATGGCACCGAAGACTTGCCCACTTGAACTTCAAAGATATAAATAAGTTAGTGGCAATGGACTTGGTTGGTGGTATGCCTGCTCTTAAGTTTAATAATGACTCACATTGCTCTGCATGTGAACATGGCATGCAAACAAAACAAAGACATCCAACTCTGATTAATCCAAAAATTACTGAACCTCTTTCAATTCTTTATATGGATCTATGTGGTCCGTCCGAAGTGGAGTCAATTGGAAAGAAGAATTATATTCTGGTGATTGTCGATGACTATTCAATGTTTTATTCTTAAGGAATAAATCTGATGCAACAGAGGAAATCATCAACTTCATCACGAACATGGAAGTTATGCTCAACAAAACAGTCCGAACAGTGCACAATGACAATGGTTCGTAGTTCAAAAATCAAACTCTTGATGGATTTCTGAAAAAGAAAGGGATTGGTCATAACTTCTCAGCACCATATACTCCTCAACAAAATGGTGTTGTTGAAAGACGTAATCGCTCATTATGTGAAGCAGCTAGAACGATGCTCAATTTTGCTAACTTGCCCTTTTACTTCTGGGCCGAAGCCATCTCTACTGCATGCTTTACTCAGAACAGATCTTATATCCACAAGAGGTTTCATATCACACCTTACGAAGTACTCAATCGAAGAAAACCAAATGTCAAATTTCTTCACATCTTCGGTTGTAGGTGTTTTATATTGAACATGAATGATCACTTGACAAAGTTCAATGACAAGCCAGATGAGGGGATATTTCTTGGATATTCACATGTTAATCCAAACAATCCTAGATCTACTTGGTATCAATCAAAATTACTTGAAAGTGCGGAATCCAGTCAAGTAATCAATTTGAAACAGATAATAATCAAGAACACGGATTACTACAAACCTTCAATGCACACTATTATTGAAAAGTTGGGTACATAAGATTTGTGTGATCGCTTGAACAATTTCTCTATCACTCTAAGCTCCTCCAAAACGATCAACCTACAAATGACGGCTAACATAGCCTTAAATACCTATCGCCTAAAACCCTAAGCCCACATAGAAAATCCCACCGAAATCATCTAGCCCAGCCCACCGAAATTAGGTGGATTTCGGTCATGACCACCGAAAACACATGGGATTTCGGTTCAGTAGGGACGATTTCGGTCCTGACCGAAATCCCCAAACAGACCACCTTTTTTCTAATTTAAGCCCATAAATATCCTTTTTATCCCTTTTAGCCCATTTCAAATGCAAAGCTTAAACCACATAAATTATGACCCAACAATCTCCTGCTTGGTTTAATGTTTTCATTTATCTTCAGGCTTACTCTTGAACTTGTCTTCGGTTGTATGCTGCATGAATATTCTAACAATCTCCTCCTACACGAGTAGCGGGTGTAGATGTTAATAACTTTCAGCACATCACAGAGACAACATCATCTTCGGATTGGATTGTGTTTAGATTTGACTTTGAACGCGCAATTGGTGAACATGCTTCAACATAGGTATTGAAGTCAAGACATCCAGCTTTTGGTTTGACTTGACTTGAACTGGAGTCTGACTCTTCACATCTTGATCAATAAGGTATGAATGTAGCAACATAGACTGTTTGAGGAGGAATTCAACGCAGCTTGTCGCATGGAATTACGCTTCACCTTTCTCTGGGGTTGAAATTATTGTGTTGAAAACTTCAAACTTCACTTCTGGCTCCATCACTTGAAAGACTTCACTGGATTGTCTTCGACTATAACCAGTGTGTAACGATGACCGCCAATCCTGTGGGTCATGGAGTCATAAACTCTCACCACAGTTGTTCAAGGACTCAGCCTTGGCTTAGAATGAGACTTCTCGTAGTATCTGTGTGAACCCGGAGGAACGCACTGTGATTGTTTGAGTATCGGAGAACTACTTGTGGCCGTTTTGATTTTGGCCCCTGCATATCCTTGATTAAAGATCTCAATGCAGTTGACAAGTCAACAAGTTGACTTGGCTCTTGGCGAGACGTTCAATGGTATCCAAACTCTACGGAGTGTACCATCCTAGTGCCAATTTGAATCCGATGAAGTTGTTGGGGTCTCATAGCTATTGTGGTAAACAACAACGATCACTGACCCAGAGTTTCGATGTTTCATCAATGCAAGGTAAAATCACATTGAGTCACGAACATCTTTATTAGAAGAAAGATTTGGATCAAGAGTGGTATGACCGTGTAATATGTGTAGGTCCACAAATCCTAGATCTACACACAAATGATATCAATCCAAACACAAGAACAAGAACAAGGAGATTTCAATCTTCAATGCACACCTTTTGATTAATCTAAGGTCTAGTACATAAGATCTTGATTGCTAAGAACACTCTAATTCTCTCTCTACTTAGCACACTTTCCAAGGCAATCAACCTCACAAATAAGGTCATAATTTCCTTAAATACCCTAGACCTAAAAACCCTAGCAACCCAAGTCCATGGACCTAGAAACAAGCCCAAATGGGGCGATGACCACAAGGACCAAGCCGAACAACCCTTGGTTGTTCGGCCCACACCAAAAAACTCAATAAAAACCAAATTAATTATATTTTCTAATTTAGTCCTAATTAAATGTAAAGATTAAACCACTAAAATAATTTCTAACAATCTCCCCCTTGGTTTAATGCTTTCATTTAATCTTCAGGCTTCACTTCGTCTTGACCTCAGTTGTGCACTGCAGAAAAATTCTAAAAATCTCCCCTTAACCAAGGTATAGATGTTGATAGCTTTCAACACGTTGCAGAGACAACTTTGTCTTCGGTATCAGACTGTCATTAGATTTGACTTTGAATGCGCATTTGGTACGGGCTTCAGTATAGGTCTTGAATCAACACATCCAGCCTTTTGATTTGACTTTGACTTTGACTGGAGTCTGAATCGTCAAGTCTTCACTCTAGATCACATGAAGGTGCGAGTGTAGTAACAAACTGGCTGTGGAGGAATTCAAGCAGCCTGTCACATGGAATTGAGCTTCACCTTCTTTGGGAACAACCTTCGTGTCGAAATTCTTAAACTTTACTTTTAGCCGACGCTTCTCGATACGATCTTTGATTGCAAATCCTGTGGGTCATGGAGTTAGAAACTCTCACCACAGTTGTTCAAGGATTCATCCTTGGCTCAGAATGAGACTTCACGAAGTATCTGTGTGAACCCGGGGGAACGTACTGCGATTTTTTGAGTATCGGAGAACTACTCGTGGCCGTTTTGATTTTGGCCCCTGCATATCCTTGATTAAAGATCTCAATGCAGTTTTCAAGTTGACAGGTCAACTTGGCTCTTGGTGAGACGTTCAATGGTATCCAAACTCTACGGAGTGTACCATCCTAGTGCCAATTTGAATCCGGTGAAGTTGTTGGGGGTCTCACAGCTATTGTGGTAAACAACAACGATCACTGACCCAGAGTTTCAATGTTTCATCAATGTGAGGTAATATCACATTGAGTCACGAACATCTTGCTTAGAAGAAGTTTAGGTCAAGAGTGGTATGAGCGTGTAATATGTATTGGTTATTAGACATATCCATCGGCTAGAATTTCGAATTGTCATCAGTGCATGGTTTATTACACTGAATCATCCAACTCTTGATTTAGAAGCTTTGTAGGTAAGAACGGTTATTGATGCCTCACTTCTACTACTGGTGTTGTAGCAGAGATCACTGGCATAGAATGTCGAAATATCATCATTACTTGGTTTAAAGTAATGAATCGTCTATCTCTTACATCAGAAATGTAAAGGTGGTTGAGAATAGATTGGTACGTGTGATAGACTACGGTATGCAGTCTAAGCATCGACACAGACTTTTTAACTCTCGACTTTGAGTGGTTTCTCTCAAAGCGTCTAGAAGTTGGCGTTACACAAGAAAAACCTTTAGATTGGTTAAGAAGCGGTTGTCAGTGCGTCACACTCATTGAGGTGTATCAATGAGGATTACAAACACTTAAAAATTACCTCAGCAGTGAGTGGTATTAGCTCGGTGCGCTGTCGGTAGGTAATACTATTTTTGGATTTTTTTAAATTTTAAGGAAAGATATGAAAATTATAATAAATAAAAAATCTTTTTGTCCTTTTAAGTTTTGTAATTTTTGTTTGTTTTTCTTGAAACCAATTGTAGCTGTACATAAATCTCTGATACCAATTGTAGGTCCACAAATCATAGATCTACACAAAAATGATATCAATCCAAACACAAGAACAAGAACAAGGAGATTTCAATCTTCAATGCACACCTTTTGATTAATCTAAGGTCTAGTACATAAGATCTTGATTGCCAAGAACACTCTAATTCTCTCTCTACTTAGCACACTTTCCAAGGCAATCAACCTCACAAATGAGGTCATAATTTCCTTAAATACCCTAGACCTAAAAACCCTAGCAACCCAAGTCCATGGACCTAGAAACAAGCCCAAATGGGGCGATGACCACAAGGACCAAACCGAACAACCCTTGGTTGTTCGGCCCACACCGAAAAACTCAATAAAAACCAAATTAATTATATTTTCTATTTTAGTCCTAATTAAATGTAAAGATTAAACCACTAAAATAATTCCTAACAATATGTCTTGGTTACTAGACATACCCATCGGCTAGACTTTCGAATTGTCATCAGGTATGGTTTATTACATTGAATCATCCAACTCTTAAGTTAGAAGTTTTGTAGGTAAGAATGGTTGTTGATGCCTCACATCTACTATTGGTGTTGTAGCAGAGATCACTGACATAGAGTTTCGAAATATCATCACCACTTGGTTTAAAGTGATGAGTCATCTATTTCTTTCAATTGAAAGATAAAGGTGGTTGAGAATGGATCGGTGCAGGTGATAGATTACAGTACGCAATCTAACCATCGGCACAGACTTTTTAACTCTCGACTCCGAGTGGTATTTCTCAAAGTGTTTAGAAGTTCGTCTTGCAGAAGAAACTTTTTTAGATTTGGTTAAGAAAGGTTGTCAGTGCTTCAAACTTGCTATGGTGTAAAAGTAATAATCACTAGTACATAAGTGTTACCTCAGCAGTGAGTGGTATTACTCGGTGCTTCCTCGGTAGGTAAGGAATGTCTTAGTGATTCACGGTAAGAGTGTGTCACATCTTTGACATTAATTTTGATCTGTATTTCTGATTGGTATTGATCAGTAACATTGACGATCGTGTAAAATATGTAAAAGAACAATATTTTTGAGTTTTGTAATTTTCTGAAAGGAAAGACATGAAACCAAAAACATATTTTTGGATTTTTTTAAGTTTTCTGAAAAGTAAAGACATAAAAGTAACAAACATATTTTTGTAATTTGTAATTTTATATTTTTTGTTGTTTTTAATTCTCCCCCTAGATTTGTGCATGGAGAGAATGAACAAATTTAACTGAAACAAAAATGTATAAAATATACAAAATTGAACTATTAGTCATCAATGCGAATCTAATCAGTTCAGGACGAAGTTAACTTTTCAGTTTTCAACACATCGTTAGACACGAACCCCACGTGATCCTTCATTTCTTCCTCCCGCAAAGGACACATACTCTCCAATAAAATTATGAATGTCGTGCCATTGAGAGATGTCTCCATTCAAGTGCCTGGAACAGCCACTATCAACAGACCAAGATCTGATGATATTCCACCATAGCTGCTCCTGCACAGATGCATGATTAATTGGTCTTGGGAACCCATTCCATTTTGAAACTGGGTCGACCATTGCCATGAAGAATTATCAGGACAATTAGATGATTTGGAATATTGGCCTTTGGGTACCCATCGGTTGTTTGGCTTTTGTCGCTTGCTGTTTAATTGGATGAGTGTATTAGCACTTGAGTTTGAAGCAAAACTCCCCCTTGACTTGTGCTTATGTTGCCAGTGTGGACTCGAGGACAATCCTTGAGATGAACTCGACCTTACCGATTTCGATTTGGCAGAGTTATCTTTCGAATCGGTCTTCTTGTCCTTGGGGGCCTGCTTCTTGGCCTTGGTTGCATTCCAGTCACCATCTCTTAAACGTGATCTTGAGGGCTTTCTTTTGGAAGACCTTCCCTTTGGCACATTCTGCCAGTGTTGTGCATAGAAGGGAATGTATGGACAATGTGGACAGTTCCTGGTGATGTGACCTGCAATCCCACAATCAACACACGTATGTATTTTCAAGTAAATAAGATTGTGACTTGGTCCTTGTACTTTTGAAATTTTCAAGGAGTTACCACAAGTACAAGCACAACCACAGCCACATTTACCAGGACTCGGTATTTGTCTAGCATGAAGTTCACATTCTTTCACAAACTTCTGTGGCTTGAATTTTCCAGAGGCCCGAACATTTGAGCTTGTAGTTGCATCATTACTTTTCTTTGAATAGCCAGCAGCTTTAGTGCCTTTGCCCACATGGTCATCAGAAGTAACTATAGATGAAGTGTTTGAAGATTTCTTTTCAGGACTGGACTCGTCATCATCTTTTTCAGTTTTATTAGCACATTGAACAGAAACATCAGTAGAGTTCATTTTAGAACTCTCAGCGGTGCCAGATTGATCCTTTTGAATAAAATTTAAAAGATAACATTCCTCTGAATCTTCGGTTTCAAGGGGTAGGGTAAAATTGTTGTTGAAAGGAGGTGGAACACTTTTGTACCCAAGACCCTGGTTGTCATCCCATTTAAGTTTTTTTTATCATCAATTTGACTATCGGGCTTGACCCTTCAAACCTTTTGAAAACAAAGTCAGCATCTTGAATTTTAGCTTTCAAAGAGTCACGCTCGGCAGTTAATTTGACAATCTCCTCATTAGCAAATCTAAGATGACAACTCTTTACGCTGTATTCTTCTTGCAATTTATTAAAATCGTTCTTTTTAGCCTCTAATGCTTATTGTAGTGGTTTTACCTTTTCTTTAGTGTTATAAACGAGATTTTCCATTTCAAACATTTCTCTAACAAGTTTATCGTTGTGTTCGCGAAGTTTGTCAATTATCTTTTCGCAATAAGAAGTGCATGGTTTTTCGCAAACGTCCTCTGTCGTGGTAGCCATTTTAAAGGTTGAAGTTGACCGAAAAGCCTTTAAAATGCCAAATAGTTGATCGAAAACCCCAAAACAAATTTGCCGAAAACCCAAAATTTGAGCCACTTTCGAAATTTTTACCCCCCTTTTTGACCGAAATCACTATAGACCGAAATCCTAGGTTCCTGACCTTTAGCCGAAATCTTGACTGAAATCACCTAGGCCGAAAACCATGATTTCTGCCGAAATCACAAGAGCTGACCGAAAGTGAGATTTGTTTTTGAAAACCTGTCATTTGAAATGATTTCTGATTTTGTGAAAAGTATCCTATATGTGAAGTTCTGTTTGATAACCTTTCTTTGTATCTGGGATTTTGATGATTTTGAAAAACATTATGATGATGGAATGGAATTTGGTGAAATGATGGTTTCTGAAAGTTCCTTGAGAGATTGAAGTTTATCTCTTGAAAGCGATTTTGAATTGGTTTTTGAAACGGTTTTTGTTTTGGATTAAAGGTTTGTTTTTGTGGCACAGAGACTGGTTTCAAAGGTTTCTCTTGGGTTTCTTTGAAAACTTTGGGCTTGCTTTGTTTTTTTTGGTTTAAAGACAGCTTGAATGGGTTGTTTATTTGTCTGTTGTTTCTTTGAATACTTTTGTCCCAGTCTGTTCTTTCCAATAAAGGTTGAGTTTAAAGAGGGAAAGACAGTTGGAACAGAAGTACTTCCATTTTGATGATAAGAATTTTCTCCATTTAAGAAATTTTCAAGTTTGATTGTGTCATCATTCTTTGTTAGTTTAGTAGATCTCAATTGATGAGTTACTGAACTAGCAGAGTCTGATTCAGATTTTACGACTCTTTTGAATGACTTGTTGAAAAAAGTATCATCTGGGCTGCAGTTGATAACTGTTTCATCATCTGAATCGTCCTCATTAGCAGATAAGAAAAAATCTGGTAGAGGCGATTTAGAGTTTTCACAAATTGTCCCATTTTTCTTTTTAGTCTTTTCATTTTCAAAGGATTCTCTTCCAATTCCTGGTTTATAATTCGTATCAATTTTGCCAGTTCCTAAGTTGTTTGCTTTAGTGAAAACATCATCACTCAATTTTCTAGCAATATTGATAGAATCCAGTTTTCCTTGAAATCTTTGATTTTCGGATTCAAGAAATTTGTTTTGCTTTGAAGAATCATCTAGTTTTAGAATTAAACTAGTGTTTTTGTCAGTTAAATCTTGAATTTTTTGTTTTAACTGAAGGACTTCCTTTTCTAAGGTATCTTTTATTTCAGATGAAATAACAGATTGATTTTTTATTTCTAAGTCCCTTTTTTATTTTAGAGCTTCATTTAATTGTTCTAGGACGTGATTATTTTCTTCAGATTTTTGTTCAATGTCTCTTTCAAGTTTGTCTCTAGTCATTGTAGATTCTCCAAATCTGAGTTGCAAGGTTTGTAATTCAGATTTGTAGATGTCAGATTTGACTATTGTGTCATGATACAGTCTGAGATCAGCTTTTAGACTGTTCTCAATCTTAGTCATGTGGGACTCAAATGGTGTTTTTGAAAGACTGAGTTCTGAGATCTTAGACCATACTTGATCGATGACATATGGAGCTCTTGTGGTTGGTTCATTGTCAGCCATGAAGCAGAAGTTTGACTGAGCTGGTTCAGTATCTGTTTCATCATCAGAAGTTGGCCAGTGTTCCACGCTAGGTTCGTGGAATGCCATCAAAGCTTTTTGCTTTGCTTTCTTTTCTTGTTTCTTCAGCTCTTCGGCTTTTTGAGCATAGTAAGCTGAGTCTTTGACCTTGACTTTGGCTCGACAATCTCGGGCATAATGATTTAGTCCTTTGAATTTGTGACAAATGATTACGTCATCATCATCATCGTTATTTTCAGCCTTTTGGCTCTTAACGGGTGGTTTTTCATGTGCTTGAGTTTGTTTCTGTTGAGATGATTTTGAATGATTTTGCTGAAATCCAGAACTTTGGTTATTTTGAAAACCATTGTTTTGATTATAAGAGTTGTGATTATTTTGAAATCCACGATTCTGAAAGTTTTGTCCAAAAGTGGATCTTTGTTGAAAATTTGGTCTGAAGTTTGATTGACTATGATGTGGCAAAAATCTTTCGAGATTAGTGTTTGCTACCAAAGCACACAATTGTTGGTAATCAGCTTCATTATTTGGATCAGACAAGTCACAAGAATTACTTAAAAAAGCTTGGTTTTGATTTAAATCAATTTGACTTTGATCAAGAAAATGTGTTTGGTTTTGAGAGGATGTTGACAACAGAGCAAGTGGTCCTCCAAAAGAAGTAGACGTTGGTGGGTCAATCGAGGATTCATACGATTGTAATTCTCCGTACAGATTGTACAAAGATTCAGTATGAATTGCTGGATTTCCCTGAATGATTAGTTTTACCATTTTCCAGCTTTCATAAAGGTTGTTTAAAAATTTGAGGTTTATCTCATGCTGTGACTTTTTGATGCCCAAATTATTCATTTTGATGGTAATTAGATTGAACCTGTCATGGCATCATGGATGGTCTCATGTGAAAACATTTTGAAGTTGTCAAATTCGTTTAAAACAAATGTTTTCTTGCTTCCAAAGATTCTCTCATTTCCTTCAAAACGATTTTTCAAAGTTTGCCAAATTTGGTTTGTAGTTAAAAGGATTATATCATTCATTTGGCTTAGAATACTGTGGGGTATTCCAGACACAAGTTCCTTTTTGGCTTGAAGTTCAAGTTTCTTCCTTTCATTCAGTATATCCAAGTTACTCGTAAGAGAGGTCATGTTTTCTGGTAGAGATCCTTCTACACATTTCCACACATCTTCACTTATAGAGTTGAGATGAAGATTCATACGACCTACCCATGATTTATATTCTTCAGGAATAAGAATGGGTGCTCGAGTACCTGAACCTATACTGTTAGCAATAGATACAGAATTTATGTTTGAGTAGTTTGCGGAAGACATTTTGATTTTTTTATTTTATTTTTAAAATTTTTTCCTTTATTTATTTATTTATTTATTTTTTTTGAACAAGTGATATTAAGATGAAATTTTTAAAGAAAACTTATTGGTGGTTTATAAAAACGCTACACAAACGTTTTCGACAAAAATTTCAGAATAAATCACACGAGCTCTGATACCAATTGTTGAAAATACGATAACTGATCTCCACGAATAAGGTTTTTAAGCCGATTACTGTGTGACAGATATGTATTTTATCTATAATATGCGGAATAAATAAGAGTTGCGGAACAAATATAAACTAAAATTAAGTTACTGAAAGCTATAAATAAATAAAATAAAGCGGTAAATTTAAACTAAACAGTATTTAAATAGACTGAAAGCGGTAAATAAAATAAATGTTAGAAGTTAGAGGTTAGATGTAATAAACGCCATTATCAATGATAAAGTGTTTTTACAATAAATAAAAGGTTAGAAGTTAGAAGTTAGAAGTTAGATGTCTCGGTTAAATACAGTCCACATATGTTGTTGTTGTCACCGTTCAATTTGTATGTCTTGGAATTTAGTACAATTGATTTATAAAGGTTTAAATAAATCAATAACGGCACATGTAAATTATTGGAACTATAATTTCAAAAGAACTTATCGACAGCAGATGAAGATGGTGATTTTCTTTGAAGCGTCGATTCTTGTTCTTTGCGGTAGGATGAGGTTTTGGTGATTTTTGGTGTTTGGGTAGAATGGATTTTCGAATCTTGAGGTTGTGCGGTTTGGTGTCGGGTGGAGGTTTCGTTTAGTGCGGTTATATGGTTTGGTTCTTGTTGAAAGATTCAGAAATTTGAGTGTCTTGAGGTGTTTGGTCGTAGGTTTCTTTGAGTGTGTATGAGTAATGGTGTAAGGTCTTGTTGAGTGTTTTTAATGGCAAGAGGTGAGCTTCTTATTTATAGTTGCTGAAAACAGTGTTCGCGTCGCGACCATCTAGCCGTCGCGTCGCGAAGGTGCGTAGTGGTGTTGCTTTTGGTCGGCCACTGGTTAGTGCGTTGTGTTGGTAGCCTCGCTATTAAAAAGTTGGTGGTATCGCGTTGAAGGCTTCACGTCGCGACCAAGCCTACCGTCGCGTCGCGATTGCTGTCGTTTTTGGTCGTCTCGCGATCAAGAAGATGGGTTGTCGCGTTTACTGCTTCGCGTCGCGACCACTAGTACCGTCGCGTCGCGATTGCTGTAGCAATCTGGACTTTTGTGTTTTGTTTTTCTTCACGTCGCGACACATATCCTGTCGGGTCGCGATTGCTGTAGCTGGGTGATATTTTTGCATTTTGCTCTTTGGTTCATAGCATCATTTCCTCAGGTTTGGTTGTTTTCTCAAGGTTTCTTTGGTCTTGATTCATGTTTGTTTTTGATCTCGAATTCACGCAACCTGAAATAAACTGATAATATTTGTCAGATAAAATAAAAACAGTTCATCTTATTTCAGTGAAGGTCACATACAAAAATATTATTTTCAACACTATGAGAGCTGTGGACTCCGAAGCCAAAGCACCAGACAAAAATGTGTCTGAACTCTCCAAGCTCACAGATGGACCCGAAGACTCACCAACAAGCACTATTCAGAGACCCTCTTTGGTTGAGGGGGAGCTTTCCAATAGATCTGAAGGCCAATCTGGTTTAAATGGGGAGCACAACAACTCAGGTCTCAACAACCCTTCACATGAAATTTCACACATCATGTCCCTATATACTTCTGTCTAGGGGGAGCCAGAAGCTTCAACTCCAATCTGTTCGGATCATGGAAGAACAATCTCTCCAACAGTTGCTGTCGAGGGGGAGCATACTTTTAACTCTTCCTCTACCTCCTCAAACACAAACCCTCCTAAAACAAATGTCACAAACTCAAATAATGAAGATCACTTAATAACTGATGATTTTCCATCCACTTCAGGATATCCTTTGGACACTGAGGAAATCAATGCCGAAGGACCACCTGAATTTGATCCAAATTTTCCACCTTTGGAAAAGTGGAAAAAAAATCATCCCCAATCACTTGTCATCGGTAACGTTCATGATAAGGTCTTGACACGTGCACAACTTCATCAGAAACAACAAGAATTAAACAAAACTCCGGAGTTGTGCATGTTCAATGTTTTTATCTCTAAAATTGAACCAAAGGACATTAAAGATGCATTTGATCACCCAGACTGGATTGAAGCAATGAAGTTGGAATTAGAAGAATTTGAAAGAAATAAAGTTTGGATACTGATTCCAAAACCTGCAAATACTTCAATCATTGGTCTCAAATGGGTTTATAGAAACAAACTTGACACCGAAGGCAATGTGGTTAGAAACAAGGCAAGGCTAGTTGTCAAAGGGTACTGTCAACAGGAGGAGATTGACTACGAAGAAACCTTCGCTCCTGTTGCTAGACTCGAATCTGTTCAGATCTTTCTAGCTTATGCTGCACATAAAAACTTTGATGTCTATCAATTGGATGTCAAATGTGCCTTCTTGAACGGAGATCTCGAGGAAACTGTCTATGTTGAACAACCACCTGGCTTTGTTGACATAGAAAATCCTGACCATTTTTATGTGTTGGATAAAGGAGTCTATGGTTTAAAACAAGCTCCTAGAGCATGGTATGAAACCATGACTAAATTTTTGAAAGAATCAAATTTCAAACAGGGCTCAGTGGATCCAACACTTTTTCGAATAAAAAGAGGGTTCACACTTGATGTTAGGCCAAATTTATGTGGATGTCATAATTTTCGGATCCACTGATCCAAACCTCACAAAATATTTTGAAAAGTTAATGAAAAGAAAATTCCAAATGAGTATGATAGGGAAGATCAATTTGTTCCTTGGATTACAGATCAAACAATCAAAAGAAGGGATTTTCATTAATCAACAAAAATACACCAAAAGTTTACTCGAACGCTTCAGAATGACTAACTGTTCCAATACGAAGGTTCCATTACCCGCAGGTACCCGGTTGAATCCTTCGTTGGATAAACCGAAGGCAGATATTCAAACCTACAGAAGCATGATTGGATCGTTGCTTTACGTTATAGCCAGTCTTCCTGACATTATGTTTGCAGTGTGTAATTGTGCACGATATCAAGCTGATCCACACGAACCACATTTGGCTACGGTTAAAACAATCTTTCGTTATCTTCACAACACACCTGCGTATGGTCTTTGGTATCCTGCAAACTCAGGGTTCTACATACAAGCTTATTCAGATTCAGACTTGTGTGTATGCTCAATTGATCGCAAAAGTACCTCTGGTGGTTGCCAATTTCTTGATGGAAAGCTCATCAGCTGGCAGTCAAAGAAGCAAACCTGCGTATCAATATGCAAAGCCGAAGCTGAATATGTAGCAGCTGTTGCTTGCACTTCGCAGATCATTTGGATTCAAATCCAACTAAGAGATTATGCCATTAACTTGAGAAAAATCCCATTGTTCTGTGATTCCCAAAGTGCTATTCGGATATGTCATAATCCTGTTCAACATTCCAAGACAAAGCATATAGCTCTTCGCTATCACTTCATCAAAAGTTATGTTGAGGAGGGGAATATAGAAGTGCACTTTTTTCACACAACAGAACAACTAACAGATATCTTTACAAAAGCTTTGAATGAAGAATCATTCACATGAATTGTTCAAGGCCTTGGCATGATTGATGGATCCACTCTGACATAAACCTCAGATTTTCTTTCTCTTGCGTTACTCTTTTCAATTACAAAAATAAGAATTAATGTTGTCCTGAAGCATTCCGAACCTTCAGAATCCATCGGAACAGCCATTACAATTCGTAAAAAATCATAAATGTCAAAACTCAAAGAAATAACAATTGTCTTTGCACTACAAAGAGATAAATTTCTATTCAAGAAGTTTGATTAGTTGAAAAGATGAATACAAAACAAACAAAGATCATTTGCAAAGTTTCAAAAGTTCAATTCTCATGTACAAATGACAAAATTTGACCTTCTTTCATAAAAAATATGATTAAAGGACAAAATTTTGATTTTAGATTGTGATTGTGATAATCATACCTTATTGCACTAAAAGTTATTTGAGAATCGAATTGAAACAATGGTAAGAAAACAGACTTCGGAGTGAGGTTAAGGATGTTTTACAATACGAAGTCTTGTGTGATTTAAATATCCTTAACATCATGTTTATCTCTAAGCTCCCTGGTGAACTCAACTCGCTTCAATGTCAAATTAATCAAGTAGTTCATATACTACTCAGGATAAATCACATGTTCCGAAGTTTTCTTCATAAGTGATACTAGCATTGACTGATAAGAAAATATAAAACTTCCTTTACTTTTGGTTCAATATTGAACTATACGAATTTTTCAAAAAGGATTGTACAACATTTTTAAAAGCACCATCAAAAAGCATTATATGGTGACATTTTCAACACTTCGAATATGAAACTCCAAATTTGAAAAATAATTTTCAACAATGAAAATTGAGAAATTCAAAAGAAAATAGCAAAATCAAAATGTCAAAAGAAACAAAGACAACATAAGAAAAAAAGGCATACTTCTCTCTCTTGAATGATACTACAAGGAGCTCCTATAACATAGTCGAGTACCTTCTAGAGAGTATGAACATCTCAAGTAGTCTGTCTTAAATGACATTGTTGAGGTGGTGTATGAATCTCAAAGGCTTGTCATCAGAGAAACATATCAAACACCTTAACTGATGAAAAGTGATAGATTTTTTAAACCTTTTTCAAGTTCAATCCAAAATTTCATTTCACCTTCTGATGCTCAATTCAAAAGTAAAAATGTTTTAAATTTCAACGCTGTGAATGCCAACATCATTTTGCATGAAAATTATGAATCATAAAAGAAATATCAAATATCTTTGCAAAATGCAAAATTAAGCTTAACTTAGGGTGGTTAGACTTAGGCATTTCTTCACTGATATTAGATCACACAGACTTCGGAGTGAAAAATGGACTTCCAACATGATCTGAATGATTCTGAATGCTAAAATGTTAAATCTTGATTTCATAAAGTTCAAGGAAGCTATGGTCAAAGGTCAAAATGCATCTTCAAAAGAAAAACTCATTTTCAATAAGGGTAAAGATATTCGAAGTGTTTATGAGTTCCTTCATAAAAAGTCTTTATCCGAAGGATACTTAAAACTGTTCGGATTGATTGTTTATATCCTTCACTTTTTGGCATGCGAAAGTCTAAACTATTCTTGCTGATCCGAAGTCAATTTAATGTTCAATGATTTGGGCATTTATGAGAATTACAAAGACAAACATTCTTTGAAATAAATGAACGTTGAGGATAATTGTCTATGTCACAGAATATCTTGCAAAATCATAACTAAAAAGATATGACAGTTGCATTACCACTTTTTTAAATTCATGATGACTGACACATGGGCAGTTCCGTTTTTGCAGGGTTAGTGGAACGTTGGGATGCTGAAGTAGCATACTCCTAGTGGACCATTCAAACATGCACATTAAATAGCCTTGTGACTACAATCGGTATAAATACCTCCCACACCGTCTGTTCAAATCTTTACACGTACAAACCATTCAAATCCTCTATGCAAAATCTCTCAAGAACCCTAACTGTTCATCGTCTTCCTCAATTGTTCAACATTCAACAATGGTGACAACTGCTGCTGAAGGATCATCTCAGAGTCCAGAGGGTATCTCAATCACTATCTTGAAGAATCAATCGGCAAACATCTACCTTCATCAAGATTCAAAACTCTACCCAAAACCAATCGACACTTTGGTTGAATGCCTCAAGCATTCAATCCTCGCACATGCCCTAACCAATACCCCTTCTGTACCTGCAACTCTTGTTCATCGAGCACACTACACCTCTGTTGCTATATTTGATGCTGATAATAATATTCAATCTATTCATTATGAAGTACCCAATGCAGACAACAGCACAAAGCTAGTCCAACTGTCAAAATCTTGATTCACCAAAGCTCTGAACCTCCCAATCATTGAAAATCCCTTTGTGCCTACTGCTGAACAACTTGTTGATATGTTCAATGAGATGGGATATGAACCTCAACTCGGCAGTGTTGGATGTTTTAAGAAGAAGCATCTTCATGATTTGTGGAAATATTTCTTTGGTATTTTCCTTCGTTGCTTGTCTTGAAGAACTTCTGGACAAGATTCTGCTAGTCAAACTTTCCAGCCTTTTGTATGGTGTTTACCATGATGTTGAAGTTGATTATGCTTCAATTCTTTGGGCGGATTTCTGTACATACATCAACCACTTTGCAAAAGGGTTTCTGTACCCCGTGTAGGCCTACACGCCCCGTGTAAGCTGACACGCCCCGTGTGAGACTTACTGCATGCTTCCTGAACAATTCCTACACGCCCCGTGTAGGCTGACACGCCCCGTGTAGGTCTGAGAGGGTTACTGTTTGGTTTCTTAAGCTTTTCTACACGACCCGTGTGACCATACACGACCCGTGTAGCTCTGATTTGACATTTTACAAGTCCAAACTTTACTCAATTGGGTTTTTAACCGTCCTAACTCATAAGGCAACCTAATTAATCTTAATTACACTAAGATTAACACAAAATATCTATAATTTAATAATACGGTATTACAAGTTCTTACCCCCTTCAAAAGATTCCGTCCTCGGAATCTCTTGAAACAAAAAGGGATACTTTGACCGCATCTCCTCCTCGGCTTCCCAAGTGACATCCATACCTCTATGGTGTCGCCATTGCACTTTTACTACTCCAAACTCTTTGTTTCGTAACTTCTTAACCTTTCTATCCAAAATTCGTTCCGGCATCTCTTGGTATCTTAATTTTTCGTCTAATTGGACTCTGGATAAGGGTACTCGAATGGATTTGTCATGCAATGTTTTTCTATGGTGTGACACATAGAACACATTATGGATACCCCGCAACTAATCTGGAAGCTCAAGTTTATACGCGACTGCTCCAATTCTCTCCAAGACTAGGAAAGGTCCAATGAATCGCAGACTCAGCTTACCTCGTTTGCCAAACCGGATTACTCCCTTCCATGGGGACACCTTCAACATCACCATGTCCCCAACATGGAATTCTAACGACTTTCTCCTCTTATCTGCATATTGTTTTTGGTGGTTTTGGGCTACTCGCATATGTTCGCAGATACTTTGTATCTTCTCTTCAGTCTCAGCTAAAATCTCTGGTCCCGCCAATGGTTTCTCTCCTGTTTCCGTCCAACAAGTTGGGGTTCGGCATGGTGCACCATACAATGCCTCAAAAGGAGCCATTTGAATGCTGGAATGGTAAGTATTGTTGTAGGAAAACTCAACTAAAGGCAGGTGATCTTCCCAGCTGCCCCCGAAATCAATTATACAAGCTCGGAGTATATCTTCTAATGTATGTATCGTCCTTTCTGACTGTCCATCTGTCTGAGGATGATAAGCAGTGCTCATCAAAGCTTTAGTGCCAAAATGTTTCTGAAAACTCTGCCAGAAATGTGAAGTGAAACGACTATCTCTATCCGAGACTATTAAAGTTGGCACTCCGTGTCGTCTCACCACTTCTCAGGTATAAATCTCGGCTAGCTTTGACACTTGATTATCTTCTCAGATCGGAATGAATTGCGCGGACTTTGTTAACCTATCAACAATCACCCATATTGAATCATATCCTCATGGAGTCCGAGGTAACTTTGTGATGAAATCCATAGTGATCTGATCCCATTTCTTCATTGGTACCGCAATGGTTGCACTACTCCATACGGCTTCTGATGATTAGCTTTTACTTGAAGACATGTCAAGCAGTTCTCCACAAATCGTCCCACATCTCGCTTCATACCAGGCCACCAGTAATACGGCTTTAGATTATGATACATCCGTGTGCTACCAGGGTGAACCGAATATCTAGTACAGTGAGCATCCTCTAGTAATAACTATCTCGCCTCGCCATGCCTCGGAACCCAAACTCGCCCTTGGAAAGTCTTGATTCCTTGTGCATTTTCCACAAGTTTCTCCACATAACTAATCATCCTCTCTTTCTTCAAATCATTAGCTTCGCCTTGGCATCTACGTATCATCTCCGGTAATCCAATCATAATCCCCATTCGAGCCGATACGACTTGAATAGGCGGCTCTTTACGGCTTAGTGCATCCGCCACCACGTTAGCTTTACCGGGATGGTAAAGTATTTCACAATCATAATATTTTAGCAGATCCATCCACCGTCTTTGTCTCATATTTAACTCCTTTTGATCGAATAGGTATTTCAGGCTTTTGTGATATGTGTAAATCTGGAACCGTAAGCCATAAAGATAGTGTCGCCACATCTTCAATGCAAAGATTATCGCCGCCAACTCTAAATCATGCACCGGGTAAGCTTTCTCATGCGGTTTTAGTTGTCGAGAGGCATAGGCAATCACACGCCCTCTCTGCATTAGCAAGCATCCGAGACCACTTAGAGAGGCATCACTATAAAGAACAAAGTCTTCCCCTCCTTGCGGTAAGGCCAACACCGGAGCTTTACACATGCCATCTCTCAATTGCTCAAAAGCTGACTGTTGCGCCTCAGTCCAGCTAAACTTTTCCGTCTTCTTGGTCAACTTGGTTAGAGGTGTAGCTATACCAGAAAAGTTTTCAACAAATCGTCGGTAATAGCCTGCTAACCCCAAGAAACTACGAACTTCCATCAGACTCTTTGGACGCTCCTAACTCATTACAGCCTCAATCTTTTCCGGATCCACTTTTATTCCATCTTCGTTTATCACATGGCCAAGAAATTGAATTTCCCGTAACCAAAACTCGCATTTTGAAAACTTTGCATATAACTTCTCAGCACGAAGAAGGTCTAACATTTGTTGCAAATGAAATTTGTGCTCATCTCTACTCTTTGAATAAATCAGGATGTCGCCGATAAACACAATCACAAACTTATCAAGAAAAGGACGACAAATCCAATTCATTAAATCCATAAAGGCAGCTGGAGCGTTAGTCAAACCGAATGGCATCACTAAAAACTCATAGTGGTCATACCTCGTGCGAAAAGCCGTCTTCGGAATATCAATTTCTTGAACCCTCAGTTGATGATAACCAGATCTCAAATCGATTTTCGAAAAATATGTAGCTCCATGCAATTGATCAAATAAATCATCGATCCTCGGCAACGGGTAACGAAGTAATCTTGTTGAGCTCTCGATAATCTATGCACATTCTCATGGAACCATCTTTCTTTTCCACAAAAAGTATAGGTACACCCCAAGGAGACGAACTCGGACGAATAAATCCAAGTTCTAGCAACTCTTGCAACTGTCTCTTTAATTCCTCCATCTCAGAAGGTGTCAATCGATACGGTGGTCGAGCTACCGGCTTCGCCCCCAGTATTATATCAATCACAAACTCAACCTATCGGTCTGGGGGTAAACCTGGAAGATCATCAGGAAAGATATCGAGATAATCACCAACCACTTCTACTTCTTCAATTTTGGGAGATTTTGACTCAGCACGAATTACATGTGCCATAATCAATTCACCCCCTCTTTCAATATATATATCCGAGCCGTTGCAAGTGACACTATCGGTACTTTTCTGGAACGTCGTTCACCTCGTATCAGAATTCGGGAACCACTCTGTGTTTTTATTGAGAGTGTTTTCTCATGACAATCCATTTTGCCTCTATTATCATCCATCCAATCCATCCCGACTATTACATCAAACTCATGATTAGTGATCGGCTTCAGATGAATAAGGTACGTAACCCCATAGATCTCAAGCCGACACTGCTCGTAATGATTACAAAAACGCACCTCCAATCCGCTACATCTACTATCACTTTCTCATATAAATCAACTAATGAAATACCCAATTTGGAAGCAAATGATACCGATATAAAAGATGCAGAAGCACCAGAATCAAAAGTACTCGTGCTTGAAAAGAGTTCAAGCTAAAAATACCTGTGATAACATCGGTTTGATTTCATGCCTCATCAACGGTTAACTGAAAAGCTTGCGCTTTCACGTGTCCGTCGCTCTTGTCTCTTCGATCATCTTGATCTCGTCCTCCTCCTTGTCCGATGTTCTGGAAATCTTTTTGAGATTCAGATTTAATCTTCGGGCAATTAGGGCGAATATGCCCACTCTCTCCACAGTTGAAACAAACGGGGCGACTCTCAGTACACTGACGAGCCATATGTCCCGTCTTTCCACACTGAAAACAAACAGATGGTTGGGTTCGGGAATCACATTCCCTAGTATGTTTTCGTCTACACTTCTTACACCATCTTTCCTCATTCTTCTTGGGTTCGCCACGGAATTGAGAACCCGTGGTAGCAGATCTCTGAGAAGTATCTACAGTTTTATCTTCCTATTTTCTCTTTGATCCTCCTGTATCTCTTTCAACTTTTCTTTCCTCCTCCTGTCTTTATAACTCCCTTTCTGTTGATCTTGCTGCCTCGGCAACTTGTTGAAAAGTGGTATATCTTGAACTCGGCAAAAACTCTCGGATCTGGGTCTTTTAACCCCACAAGTAATGATCCATCTTGCGCTCGTCTGTATCAACTTGATGTTATGCAAACCTCGCTTTCTCATTGAAGTCCAGCGTATATTATTGCACTATTCTCGACCCTTGCTGGAACTTCAAAAATTCTTCTTCTATTCCCTTCATAGCATTATTGGAACATTAGTATTCGGTGAACTTCAATTTGAACTGTTCCCAACTCAATGTATACGCCAAGCTTTCTCCTATCTCCATACACGTATTTTCCCACACAAACTGTGCATCCTCCTTTAACAAATTCGTTGCAAACTCAACTTTATCTGCCTCATCACATTTACTTGTGCGAAACATCTTTTCAACGTGTGTCAACCAATTCTTGGCTGCTATGGAATCATCTTTCCCATAGAAATCGTATGGTTTGCACTTCTGAAAAACATCGTAAGTGCACTTTCTCGTTTTCTCGGGTATCCTAGCTCGACATGCTTCAGTAAAGATCTCTTCACAACCCTCTCTTTGCTCAGGTTGGACCAGGGTTGGTCCTGAAGTACCTCCAGTTGTAACCTCCGCTTGAGGCTTCAAATAAGTTGGTAATATCTCCTTGATCGCCTTTGCTACCTCAGCTGCAATCATCGCCTGTATATTACTCTGTATCTCGGGAGGTCGCTCTCCCTCGGGTTGGCACTCTTCACCCGAATCTTGTGATCCCGATTTATCTCTTGATGGATCACCTCGCTCTTTTTCTTTTCCAGTGCTCATTTCAACTTAAAAAAAATCAACTCATTTAGTAATCATCACCATAATACTCAATATGGTGTATAATCAACTCAATTTATATATCACCATAATACTCAATATGGTGTATAATCAACTCAATTTTTGTATGTTACCATAATACTCAATATGGTTACATAATCAATTCAATGTGATATACCGCGGAGGATTGCTACTCGGGACTCTTTGGGACTTCTCCATCTCATTGGTTTAAGTCTAAACCCATCTCAATGTTTAATTCCCTTAAACCACAGCTCTGATACCAACTTATAACACCAAGTTTCTCAAATATAGGATACACCAATTACATTAGTCAAACATAATACTATTAGTGGTGTAACCCCAAAATGAGAAATAAGTATAGAAAGTTGTTTAAAAAACGTAGTTTAAGTCATAACTATTTACATCAAGTACTTACAACTATTATACAAAAACCGGGTTCATTTCATATTTCAAAAACCACAATTAAGTCCAAGACCAAGGTCCAAGTCCAGCTATCCATCCATATTACGCTTCCCGCGGTCACCACTACTAGAACCTAACACAAACAACATTAACAAAACAATTTATAAGCTACAAGAGCTTAATGAGGAATTAAAGGTTAACCGGATTATATTATTCAATATCTCGTTTGATTAAATCTCAATGGACTATATCAGTCCATAGTGTGTCATACACACTATTACTCTTTCTTCCAATACTCAAAATTGGTTTTACTCAACCAATCAAATATAACATACTTCTTATCTGTAATAAACATCTCAACAAAACATAATTCTGAAGGGATTCTATGCAAACAATGAACACAAAAATTCCTATGGTTCACATGCAACCCTAATATTGATCTATGTTTTCTTCTATGAAGATTAGAACTAAAAACCTAAAGGATACAGTTCAATTCTAAAGATGAATTAGGAATACCAACCTTTGATCTTATGATCCTTCAAGCAGCAGCAAAATAATCCTGCCTCAAATGCAAGTCACACCCAAGTGATGGAAGAATCAGTCGAGCAGAGTAACACAGAGAGAGAGAGATGGCGTAGGATTTAGGGCACCCAGGGGGTTCCTTATATAGCCTCCTAGGGTTACACCTGAAACCCTAGAAAGCCTCCAAGTGGACAAGGCTTTTGGCCACTTGGACCAGACTCCCCAAAACCCTAATTAGGGTTTCGCCAAAACTCTGGAGGAGCCTCCAGGGTGGCGCCAACTTTGCCCCAGGTTATTACCTGGCCAGTTATTCAACTATTGAATAAATGCCAAACCAGTCCCTGCACCTTTTAATTAATTAATTTAATCACTGAATTAAATCCAATTAATTCTAGATTAAATCTTAATTAATTATCATAGTTTCTAATTAATATATTAACACTTAAATATATTAATAAAACATATATATATTTTCTATTGATTTATTATACAGTTAATAAATCAACTATTCTCTCTACTGAACTATACATCTATCCTCCATCTATAAGGGCAACCCAAATGGACTTTGCTTTTATTCATAAGATAAATACAATTATAAGTCATGGCTTAGACACCTAATCCAACAAATTCATCTAATCAATAACTACTCACTTGATGTCGGGTTGGTGTATGATACTCCCAAACCTCGTGTGTTGGGCTCCTGTCTAGCCTTGGCAGTAATATAACAGCCCGAGTCAATATTCAATATTCAAAAGAAATCTCAATCATCCTCAACTCATAACAATCAAGAATTCAAAAGATAGAATGAGTTACAAAGAAAAGATAATAACACTATCTTAGTTGTAGCTTCCAATTCTACATTTCGACTCATCCAACGGAAGAATTACAACACAAACACTTTTTACTAGCTTTGGTCTAAGATTAGAACTCCATTACACGCTCTAATCCAAATAAACTTACTCTAATTCATGCTAGTTGCAGGTGGTTCCTCAATACCACTTGGAACCATCTCAAATCAAGGAATTCAACCATCAAATTGAAGCTAAAACAAGGAAGATTACCTTTTTGGACTGCAAGATATTAAACCCTAACTTCAATTCTCAAATTACAAGCCTTAATTTCAACTTTGGAGGGTTTAGGGCAAGTTCCTAGGGTTTTAGAGAGAGTTTGGACGAGTTAATTTTGACCCCAAATGAAAGAAATCCGTTTTAAAGAAGCAATTATGCGCGCGTCACAGACCCCGTGTAGGCTGACACGCCCCGTGTAGGCCTTCACGCCCCCTGTAAGCTGACACGCCCTGTGTGAGACCTACTGCATGCTTCCTGAACAATTCCTACACGCCTCGTGTAGGCTCACACGCCCCGTGTAGGTCTGAAAGGGTTACTGTTTGGTTTCTTAAGCTTTTCTACACGACCCGTGTGACCATATACGACCCGTGTAGCTCTGATTTGACATTTTACAAGTCCAAACTTTACTCAATTGGGTTTTTAACCATCCTAACTCATAAGGCAACCTAATTAATCTTAATTACACTAAGATTAACACAAAATCTCTATAACTTAATAATACGGTATTTCGATGGATCAGCAGGTGAGGATCCAAAGTCTCCTTGAGCAAAAACTTCAAGTTGCTATTTCCGAAGTGGACTCCAAGCACAAGATGCTAGTGGAGGAAAGTGACAAGAAAATAAAGGACTTTGTTGAGAAAGTTGAGTCCTCAAACTCCGAAGTGATGAAGGCTCTACAGGACCTTCGTACTGAAGCCCAAACTTGGAACAATCAGCAAATTACCAAGTTTGAAAAACAACTTGATTAGGCTAGAGCAAAAATTGATGAGTTGACAACCGCCCAATCAACTTCTGATTTTGCAAGGTTTGCTGATAAACTTAAAAGTACCAACTCTGCTCTGACCGAATACTTAGTCACCAGATTGAGAATAGCACTTCAACCTCTTATCAACTTTGCTGATCGCATGAACCGTCCTCAATCTTCCCAATCTAGACCAACATTTATTGCTCAAGCTGATCCTTCGGATCACCCTTCACAAGGGGGAGAAGCCAGCAGGTCTAGTGCCATTGTGAATGCGATTAGTACTTCCAAAGCAAAACCAGCAGAAACAACAACAACAAAAGCAATAACCACCACAGCAACCACCTACGTTGCTACTTCTCTTGGACAACCGCCATTCATATCCTCTTTGGGTCCCACATTCTCAACAATCACTACTATCACTAAGGGGTCTTCCGAAGTTGGTGGTTCCAGTTCCAGGTCTGAAGAGAGGAAAGAGGATGAATACTTGATTGCTCCACACATGGAGCAAATCTACAAAGCACAATGCGAAGACTTCAAGAAGATGTTGATGATCAATGCCTTCGCATTGGAAAATGGCAAATGGACTGCGGAATCAATTCGAGTGTTCCGATTCTCAGACCTTAATGTCTTCAATAGACTTCCACTCCGAAGCGTTGAAACAAACACAACCATTGATCAACAACTCAATATCCCATTCAATCCAAAAATATTCTCCTTTCTTCAATTTATCAGAACTCTTGCCAATAATGAGCAAGCTGCCTTCTGGAAAAAGAAAATAGCTTTACATGCTAATTGTATTAAGGATCAGAAGGTTGTGTGGAGTTCGAAAAGAATAGTAAAACTAATCTCCATCAAAGAGGCTGAAATTTTTGAAGATCTTCAGAACTATGAATACTTCGTACTTCGTGGTTCAGATGAAGAGGAGTCCAGATTCACCGTTGCTGATTTTCCAATCATGAATCCTCATGATTTTATCGTGATTCTGGAGCTCATGAGGGATGCACCAGGCCATGATGCGGAAACAATGATGATATTCGGTGTAGCTAGAGATCATGTCAGCGAATTTCTTCGTAATTATATATTACGCTTTGCAAAGAATGACATAGAGCTGTGCACCATCTTCAATCAACCTTTAAAGACTCCCCCAGTCACTGTTCGCAACATTGCAAGATTCAAAGGTAGGGAGATAATTCAAGAGCCTTACGGTGTGATTTTCAAGGGCCTGAAAGACAACAATGAAATTGTCACAAATTTTTTTGAAATAGACTACAAGGACCAATATCCTTCTGCCTTGATATCAAGTATAATCATTGCGGTAGACACATACCACGTCAACCCTTACGAAGAGAAAAAGAAATTTATGGAACACATGGCGTGGTGGATGGCAGTAAGGCATGCTTTGAAGCAGGCCTACAAGAAGTTTTTGGCACAATAGGCTTCAGATTCACTTCACACAAAGGGGGAGATTGTTGAGAATAAATTGTGATGAAGTGTTGACCCCTCCGAAGACCTAGAAGACTACGAAGAGAAACAGATCCCGAAGCCTGAAGACTCCGAAGGATTTACTCCAGAGGATCCGAAGGCTTTCCAAGTGTAACGCCCCGGTTTTTCTCGGTACGTTATTTTTTTTTAATTAATTAATTATGTGGTATTATATTAATTTATTTAATTAAGATATGATTAATTGAAAGATTGGGCTTATAATTATTGCCATCTTTTAATCATATAATTAAGTCCATGGGTTTTATAGCCAAACCCAATTAGAGGTTAAATGTTCTTCTAGCCCAAAGGCTTTAGGGTTTAACCCATTGATCTAGTATATTAGGGCTCAAAACCCTAATTTCCTTCATTTCTTCCCTCTCCCTCACGGCTCTCTTTCTCTCCCTAACCCTCTCTATTCCCGGATTTGAGAACATAGCCACATTGTTTGGGCGATTCCCGGTGATTGAAAGGTCGGATTGCGACGAAACTTTAACCGAAGGTTCCCAAGACATATATCCAGGTTCTGACCAGAGGAATTTTGATTTCAAGGTCTAGATACTGAGTTATGAATTTTGCAACATAACCTAGGGTTTCTGTCAGATTTCGCTGGTGAGTCCCCCTTCTTGTAAAAATCATATCTCGAGTTCTAGAACTCAAATGGACCCCATATCAGTGCCCAAAGTTCAAAACTCGAGTTGGGTAACTTTCTTAAAAGGCACCCTCGATAAAAAGGACTTTACCTATGGGCAACAACAGCTTCTCTGCTGTTGGGTCTGATCCGGGTCTGTTGTGATATGTCATTTTGTTTTTATCATTACTAGGGTTTGGGAAATGATCCTGAGTGATTCCAAATCCCCACATATACATTACATAATTAATTTAATATCTGGAGAAGATGGGCCGTTAATTCTTATTATAACTTGGTTAGAATGGACCCACACTCCAGGTCAATGGACAGTCACCAGCTTATGCTGATTCTGTGATTGACCACCTTGTGATTTTTATATCTAGAGCTTGGGAAACCTTTTTAATCGATTCCAACTCTGAGACTTGTAATGTTGTGTCTAATGTTCCTCTGATTTTTGGTTGGGGATAATTCCACCCACAAGTTGGGTAGAATTGGCCAACACCACCTGACTGTCCGTCCAAAGACTGCAGTGACATGTTTTTTTGTAAAATTCATATCTCTTACATCCTTTGGAGTTATGAAGAGTTCCTTATGGTTATGGAAACCTAAGCCATTGTAGTTTCTTGAAAAAATTATTGAAGCCTATGTTTCTATTGTGAATTTTGGAGTAATTCAGTCCCGATCAGCAGGACTGTTTTAGAGACCTTGCTGTGATTACTCCTTTCTCATTTCTTAGTTTCAACTTCACTCTTCTAACCTTTAGTTCTATTTAGGTGAAGCCTTGAAGTTTGCACAAGCTTGGTAGCCTTATATTGACTCCTATCTATTACTCACTCACTCAAGGTGAGTTCTCTCACACCGTTGTATTAGTATTTATGTTTGCTAGATAGCTCGTGTGTGATTGTTTAGATTTACTATTTAAAGCATGCTATATTATTATTATAAAATCGTACATGTGCACTGTATGTGATTGATTAATACTATGAGGGGTAGTTAGGTAAGATCACCAACGTTATACTCTTTATGAGGTGCGGGGATCGGGGCCAAAGGATACGGGATTTACCCGGTGCGGCTCAAACCTACAAGTCCTCCCTATTAATATAAGCATTGATTTGTTCCTTGCTTATTAATGTAATTATAATTGGAAATGGATTTGGATTAGTAAATGTGAATATTGATATGATGTCTGTGTTTGAATTCACTAAGCTTTATGCTTACGGTTCCCCCTAACATTTTCAGATATTAAGATCAAAGAGGCTGAGGCGTGACTTGGAGAACCGGGATACCACTACTAGAAGAATTTCCATTTTGGGACATTATTATTATTATTTTGCTTCCGCACTTTATTAAGTTTATTTCGATATAATTTGGTTTTGTGATACTTATCTTTTGTAAAATCATAGTTTCTCTTAAAAAGGTTGTTTTTAAAAGTTCAAATATTTTGCGAAAATTTTTGGGTGTTACAAGTTGGTATCAGAGCACACGTTTGAGGGAACTAGGCATTCTTAGGGATGTTCTAGACTCAAATTTGAGGCTCTTAAAATTTTATTTTCTTTAAAATATTTTCTTTAAATGATTTCAGTAAAACTTCTTAAGACTAGTAGTGGAAGATCTCGCGATGTGCAAGTCAACCAGCCTTGTAAGCTTTGTTTCATATGTTTCTTACTTTGTTGAATTGTTTCAACTGGCCTTAAAATGTTAAGATTATATACTTTGTTAGTATTATCATGTGAGAGAGTTGTATAAATAAACGGCTAGAGCAAACTGGAACTTTTGAAACTAGACGCGAATGCGAGATTGGAACTTGTGTGGAAGGTAGTAGAAGGGCCCCTACTATTTGAAACACCAGTGCCGATTTTGGGTCGGGGCAATGTTGAAAAATTTCCGGTGAGCTGAGTGTTCGTCTTCCTAGAAATATCTATGCTGAATTGTCTCTAATATCTTTCTTTTTCCGCGCATGCGGATACCGTCTAAATCTTCCTCTATTTCTGCTAGACATATTTCTAATATATACCCCTTAGGTTTTCATGTTCATAAGTCGTTATAAACTGTTGAAGCAGGCACATATTTGCTAGATTCTAAGCCCGCTGTTGTTATGTTCGATAGCGGTGCCACTCATTCTTTGGTATTCCGTACTTTTATTAATCGTTTGGGCCGGAGTATCGGAAAATTTGCTCGCCCAATGATAGTCGAGGTTGCTGACAACCGAACTATATATGTCACCGATGTTTATCGAGGTTACACACTCGAGTTTTCTGGGGTTGAATTCTTCATTGATCTTATTCCTATTGCGATACGGGAGCTTTGCATTATTGTAGGCATGGATTGGCTTGACGCGTTTGATGCGGAAATCCATTGTCGGAAGAAACAGATTCGTGTTCAAAACCCTAGAGGTGGAGAACTTACTATTCCGCGGGATATTCCCCGTCTGGCCTTGGCTTGTTGCTCATCTGCAGTAACACTTGTCGATATCCCTATTGTTTCCGACTTTAGCGATGTCTTTCCGGAAGAACTCCCTAGTTTGTCACTTATTCGACAAGTGGAGTTTCGCCTTGATTTGGTACCGGATGCGACTCTGGTAGCTAAATTTTCTTATCGTTTAACATAAAATTACAATAAACTTGATAAGGAATTAGAGGACGTGTTCCAAACGAGTGGTTTTCAGATAACCCGTAGGTTCGATACGTGGTTAAATTGTTACGTAGATGTGTTACGTATCGGTGATTAAGAGTTTGATGATGCTACGCGGAGCATTACTTTTGTTTCCTTAGAATTCTTTTTCTAGTAGTAATACTTAATCGTTCGTTCCTTGTACTTTTAACGTGTTACTTGGGAGTACCTTTGGACACGTAGGTTACCCTATTGTGGTGAAAGTCGCATACGATAAGACGTAATGGATGCTCGTGTGTACCGAGGTCGTAGTAGTGGTTAGTGGTGAGAAGCTATCGAATGATGTGATCATGAGAGTGATGTGTGGACTATGTGTGATCATGAGGATAGAGTAGTGATTCGTGTTCGAAGTTAAGTTCTTTGTTGTTGCAAACTGATATGAGTTCAAAACCAAGCAGGGGAGAACTCTTACTATAGAGTGAAGTCGTTATGCGGGGTGCGGTGTTGGGTTCAGCTGTGAGTAATCAAAAAGATATGCTATAGTGTAGCGGTGTCGAGTGTCAAGCATACATGGCAGTATACGCGATGGCGTGAGAGATGAAGATGGTTGAAGACATGTTCATTAACAGAGAGTTTGTTAATGTGTTTCAAGATGACCCAAGGATGGATGCTTTGTTGGAAACCTTCTGGGAACACCATGGTTCTTAAGGTTTGATCTGAAGTCAAGTTACCATAAGTAATGAACTAGGAGTATATACTCGAAGGATAGAACGTTGGCAAGTGTTACAGTAACTGTGAGTTTATGGTGATACCTCTGAGGTTCACCAATACATCAACAGCATGCAGGAAACAAGAGTGTAGGACGAGGTTGTACTACTCGATGAATGAGTGAATTGAAGATTTTCGGGTGGAATCGAAGACGGAGGACGAGCGTCATGGATGTCATGAAAAGGCATTGGTTAGTACACTAGTCGAGTGTATCACTTGCAAGAAGGAAACACGACTGAACAAGAAACTCTTCCATGGTAGGTTTCAGCCTTAAATCGTAGGGAGGTTTAGAGGTGGAGTTAGAAAGCGCTGCTGCGAGCTGTTGTTCTGTTACGAAAGTATTATCTTTAAGGTGTTAAGTGTACCATATATATTGATCGCAAGAGTTGTAGATTCATAATAGATCAGTAAAGTCTAATCATGCATGAAGAAGAAGTGGCTTGTTATGGTCAGAGAGTGTGACTATGAGATGCTTTCCTATTACGGTAAGGCGAAACTAATTGTTGATACTTCTTTACCAGTGTCCAATTCTTTACCAGTGTCCGACTGGTAGTCCCTTGAGGAGTTGTGCTTGGGAGAAGTCGTACTTATTTTAGTGTTGTAGATCGTAGTAAGTCGTCGGAAGAGGCCGTTCTGTTCGAGAATCCCAATTGCGAGAGAGTTACGGGTGATTTTCGGCTATTGCTGAAACATCTAGGTTTAGTGTCACGTTTCACTGGAGCGTAAAGTCCCTTTTCAGCAGGAGACCAAACTTGTTTTGCTATACACCGCCAAATTTAAGGGATATTAATGTGCTGGTAGATTTGTGTTGATAGCGTGTGGGTATACTTTTTGTACCAATTAGTGTGTGTAGGTACAGTTGTAGTACCAGATTATTGTATATTCACAGTTTTTGTATAATGTCAGTACATAGTATTTGTATATAGGTGCGGTGTCTGCACTAGTCTTTACGGATAATAAGTTCCATATGCCTATTTTCGGGGACAATATCAGTCATCAGGTATTATGGAGTACGGGTATTATGCTCAGCACGACACTAATGTTACAACTGGTATAGATTTGCTATGTTACCACAGGTGGTTATCGTGGTATTTACATTATTACGAGGTGTTTAGACCTCGATTTCCAGGTGAGGTCTGCAGATTGTTGTGTGTTTCGTCAGAAATACGAGTGATTTGGATTCGTAAGAGGGAACGTTGATGGCCAGGGTGAAAAACTTTGCACGGGTATTACACAAGTGGGTAAAGTAGGGTATCGTTTAGAGTTACCAGACGAGTTGAGCTTGATCCATCACCATTTTCCATGTGACTCAGTTGTGAACGTGTTTTGGGAGATGGAATAATTATGGTCTCTTTCGAGAATCATTGAGTACGCGTACATTTAGTAACATGAAATGATGATCCCCCTCAACGAGAAGAAGACACAGACCTTGCGTAACAAGATGGTTCGAACGTTGAAAGTCCAGTGGCAGCAATGAAAGGGTTCAGAATGAATCTGAGTGCCAGAAGTGGAGAAGCGTGTATACGGTTCATGTTGGATCACTAGTAGTGACTTCGAGGACGAAGTCGTTTTCAATTGGGGGAGAGTTGTAACATCCCAATTTTTAGAAATATTATTATTGTATATATTTTAATAATTGAATATACTTATTATATAGAAAAGAGAGTAAATAATAATAATATTAATTACTTATTAGTTAAATGACACTTTCCACGTGTCTCAGTTACGAAAATGTGTTGTTGATGATACCATGGTGGTACCATTGGAGGATATCCAGATTAATGAGCGTCTCAACTATGTTGAGCAACCAGTTGTGATTTTAGATCGGGAAACGAAGACCCTTCAGAACAAAACTATAAATTTGGTTAAGGTTCAGTGGCGACATAGACGGGGTTCGAAATGGACGTGGGAACCGGAAGACGAGATGAGGGCTCATTATCCGGATTTATTTGTTGGCGATGACTTCGAGGACGAAGTCCGTTCCTAGTGGGGGAGATTTGTAACGCCCCGGTTTTTCTCGGTACGTTATTTTTTTTAATTAATTAATTATGTGGTATTATATTAATTTATTTAATTAAGATATGATTAATTGAAAGATTGGACTTATAATTATTGCCATCTTTTAATCATATAATTAAGTCCATGGGTTTTATAGCCAAACCCAATTAGAGGTTAAATGTTCTTCTAGCCCAAAGGCTTTAGGGTTTAACCCATTGATCTAGTATATTATGGCTCAAAACCCTAATTTCCTTCATTCCTTCCCTCTCCCTCACGACTCTCTTTCTCTCCCTAACCCTCTCTATTCCCGGATTTGAGAACATAGCCACATTGTTTGGGCGATTCCCGGAGATTGAAAGGTCGGATTGCCACGAAACTTTAACCGAAGGTTCCCAAGACATATATCCAGGTTCTGACCAGAGGAATTTTGATTTCAAGGTCTAGATACTGAGTTATGAATTTCGAAACATAACCTAGGGTTTCTGTCAGATTTCGCTGGTGGGTCCCCCTTCTTGTAAAAATCATATCTCGAGTTCTAGAACTCAAATGGACCCCATATCAGTGCCCAAAGTTCACAAATCGAGTTGGGTAACTTTCTTAAAAGGCACCCTCGATAAAAAGGACTTTACCTATGGGCAACAACAGCTTCTCTGCTGTTGGGTCTGATCCGGGTCTGTTGTGATATGTCATTTTGTTTTTATCATTACTAGGGTTTGGGAAATGATCCTGAGTGATTCCAAATACCCACATATACATTACATAATTAATTTAATATCTGGAGAAGATGGGTCGTTAATTCTTAATATAACTTGGTTAGAATGGACCCACACTCCAGGTCAATGGACAGTCACCAGCTTATGCTGATTCTGTGATTGACCACCTTGTGATTTTTATATCTAGAGCTTGGGAAACCCTTTTTAATCGATTCCAACTCTGAGACTTGTAATGTTGTGTCTAATGTTCCTCTGATTTTTGGTTGGGGCTAATTCCACCCACAAGTTGGGTAGAATTGGCCAACACCACCTGACTGTCCGTCCAAAGACTGCAGTGACATGTCTTTTTGTAAAATTCATATCTCTTACATCCTTTGGAGTTATGAAGAGTTCCTTATGGTTCTGGAAACCTAAGCCATTGTAGTTTCTTGCAAAAATTATTGAAGCCTATGTTTCTATTGTGAATTTTGGAGTAATTCAGTCCCGATCAGCAGGACTGCTTTAGAGACCTTGCTGTGATTACTCCTTTCTCATTTCTTAGTTTCAACTTCACTCTTCTAACCTTTAGTTCTATTTAGGTGAAACCTTGAAGTTTGCACAAGCTTGGTAGCCTTATATTGACTCCTATCTGTTACTCACTCACTCAAGGTGAGTTCTCTCACACCGTTGTATTAGTATTTATGTTTGCTAGATAGCTCGTGTGTGATTGTTTAGATTTACTATTTAAAGCATGCTATATTATTATTATAAAATCGTACATGTGCACTGTATGTGATTGATTAATACTATGAGGGGTAGTTAGGTAAGATCACCAACGTTATACTCTTTATGAGGTGCGGGGGATCGGGGCCAAAGGATACGGGATTTACCCGGTGCGGCTCAAACCTACAAGTCCTCCCTATTAATATAAGCATTGATTTGTTCCTTGCTTATTAATGTAATTATAATTGGAAATGGATTTGGATTAGTAAATGTGAATATTGATATGATGTCTGTGTTTGAATTCACTAAGCTTTATGCTTACGGTTCCCCTAACATTTTCAGATATTAAGATCAAAGAGGCTGAGGCGTGACTTGGAGCACCGGGATACCACTACTAGAAGAATTTCCATTTTGGGACATTATTATTATTATTTTGCTTCCGCACTTTATTAAGTTTATTTCGATATAATTTGGTTTTGTGATACTTATCTTTTGTAAAATCATAGTTTCTCTTATAAAGGTTGTTTTTAAAAGTTCAAATATTTTGCGAAAATTTTTGGGTGTTACACCAAGTAACAACCTTTTGCTATGCACACGTGATTGGCAGACTACGTGTTTCACAATAATGCATTCTTATTGGATAGTACACTGTAGGAAAATTAAGAATATCTTTTTGTACTATTGGTATCACTGGTCTAGTATAAATATCAGTGAAACCATCCGTATCGAGTTTGCTTGTGATTCACCACTATTGTAAAACCCTTATTCGTAATTTCAAAGCATTCGACACTTGTTATTCAACCATTGTGTTCGTCATTGTTCATCTTAATATCTGTATGTGTTGATTACATAGCTTAATTCTATTCTTTTGAATACTTTTTATTTTCTAGTCTTTGATTGAATTTCATACCCAACACCCACCCCTTGAATTAAATGAGATATTTGTAGCTGAAAAACCCAGCCAGGCTAAGAAGGTTGAGAAGAATGATGCTAATGTTTCTGTTCAGTGTGCAGGTAAAACTGAAAAGGACGATGACAAGTTCAGTCCTGAAAGGAATTTTTCAAACACTTCATCTACCATTACCTCAGACGACACTGTGGGCCAAGGCACTGAAGTTGCTGGTTGTTCAAAGAAAAATGATGATGCTGCTACAAGCTCAACTGATCGGGCTTCTGAAAAATTTAAGCCAAGGAAATCTGTACAACAAGCAGCTACTTGTGTGTGTAATTGTGGACATTCTCAGAAGCCAATTACTGCTAGACTGGGATCCAGTTCCAGCCATGTAATTCTGAAAAGACAGACATGTTACAATTGTGGAACTCTTGGACACATAGCCAGAAACTGTCCACACCATGCATACACTCCGTATCGTGCTCATAGCCAGAAAAAGGTGCCAAGAGGGAGATCCATTGTTAGTCCCAAACAATCCTAGATCTACTTGGTATCAATCAAACACACTCGATCGGTGCGGAATCCCAACGAGTATGAATCGAAACACACAATGAAATTACAACAAACCTTCAATGCACTCTATTACGAATAACAGACGGGTACATAAGGTTCTTGATGATCGAATGAACAATAATTCTCTATCTCTCTAAAGCTTCCAATTTCGACCAACCATTACAAATAACAAGGAAAATGCTATTTATACTAAACCCATGACCTAAGCCCATCTACACCAAAGGTCACCGAAATCGTGAGAGGCCCAACCAAAATCCATGGGGATATCGGTCATGCCACCAACGAAATCCTGAAGGATTTCGGTCCAGACCGAAATCACCCTGCAGTCCAAGAAATTCTTCGTTTTAGCCCAGAAACTCTTGAATTTGGTCCGATTAAATGCAAAGCTTATGTGGCACCCGTGATTTTTTTAACAAGTAACAAAATACGGGTAATCACAAACTGAATACCAACACAACCATAGCAGTGAATCGGAACTTACACATAGTATATTTATTAAATACAATTATATTACAATTCAAAATTACTTCGCTCTACTGCGTTTTCTTTAATCCATGTATACCTGAAATACACAGCATAAAACATATATATGTAAGACTATAAAGTCTTGTGAGTTACATAAATTTGGACTCATGGTATATTTATACAAATGCTTAGTTTAATGTTGTTTACTTTTAGAACCTCATGAATATATTCTCCTTTACTTATTCTCAGTTACTCCCTTCTTTACTCACCAGGTTGTGGAAGAAAACTTTACAATATTACTTCTACTAATAATCCAGTTTACATTAAACATGTGTATTAAACATCATACTCTATTTTTCATAAAGACTTCTAAATTTAACTCCTTACTTACTAGTTAAATACAAAACCCTTACCACATACGATACACAAGCAACCCTTACCCATTGGGTCTTTATAACGACTCCTTAATTACTAACGTTTATACCTTCCACATATATATAACATATATAACAGTAGATCTTACATTATTTATTAAGTCATATAGATGACTTCTTCAAACATGCATATATATCTTTAATACATATGCATATACTTAGTATCAATATATTTATCGTTTTAAGGATTCTTATGTCATTACATATATCTCAACACATACAACACGACTCGTATAATTGAATATCATCACATATATAAATAACATACACCAATTCTGAATCATAAGTTCTTTCTATTCATGTTTATTTACAAGCAACTTTGCATTATTTCCCCTCCTAGGAATGGAATTAATCCATCTGTGAGGGTGTGCTCAGTTTCCTCCCCCTTCATGAAATAGAACATATCTATCCATAAGGGCGTGCTAATTTCATCTCCCTTCATGGAATAGAACAAATCCAACCATAAGGGCGTGCTAAAGACAACTACCTCGCGAAGGGAAATAACATCCTAGTAGTGCCTTCTGACCCCCCTTCTAACGGGTAAGGTCTTAGTTAATCCCCCCTTCAAACGGGTAAGATTCTGATTGACCCCCCTTCAGAAGTGGAAGATCCTGATTCGGTCTACATTACTTTTTACTTTCTTTTTGGTTATTCATTTCAGTTTCCCCCTTAACTCATAACAATACAAATAACCATATAAACTATTCACATAACTGACTAAAACTTTATCAATTTCAAAACTTATACATCACAATTTAATAATTTCTCAAACTTCTTGCACCAAGAAGGAATGAACATAATCAGGTCATCCCAGTACCATGATTTTAGGAATTCTATTCCATAATAATAGATGTACTGTCCTTACAGACTCAATTAAATATTGTATAGAGACTACTCAAATAACTCATCTACATATTAATAGATTATAAACAACACTACTACTCTATTCCAGTATACAACTATTATGAGGAGTTGTCTCCCCCATTACATCGTTTCATCATATATTGTTTCACGACGGGGAGTTATGTTCCCAATACTTTTATTTCTACCTATAAATCATTCATACTGTCTTTTAAGGTAATATACCAACGTACATACTTTATGTCATTACTCATTACATATGGAGAGTTACATCCCCATTTAACTTATTACATTTCATATCATTTCTTTACTATATCATACGTTACTTATGTCATTAACATTTTTACTCTGGTGTATGTTAAGGCTATAAGCCAAATACCATTTCTTATACCATTGCTTATATCTTTCTTATCGTTCCTATACCATTCATGGTATGGTGCCCTCAATGGAACACCACTTCATTAGTTCTACGTAATACTTATCAACATAATATAAGTATTACACATGTTTATCTTTTCATATTGAACACATACATAATTATATGTACTCACCTTGGCTAGTTAGAGAAGTCTAACAAGGATTACTTCTTCCTGTTGTCTTTTCTTTTCCTTCAACTTTACTCCTTAATACCTAAGGAGTTCATTTAACATTCTAGTTAATACAAGCTAGGCCTTAATAGCAATTAAAGACCTCTTAATCTACATCTTAATAGATTCATATCACAATATGTTTGTGATATTTATAAACTCTTTTACATACTCTTAATTCCCATAACATTTTCTTTCTTTTATAAATTACATAGCCATAACCTTTTATACTCAATGTACAATCATAAAACCAACAACAGTTTTCACACGTATTATAACCTTTCTAAACTTCTTTCATTAGTTCATTTAGACTTCCATCCTGTTCTTTAGCACTTCTAATTACTCATAATACATCCCTATATACTAGGAATGATTTTATTTCAATTCTTTGAACATTATATTAACATATACATTCATATTCCCAAGTGAGACAGAATCTGCCGAAACAGGATACCCTGTACGAAAAACGGCATAACTCACCTAGGAGAATCGAAACGACTCACCGCTTTTTGATTTAGAAACAAGACATCTGTAGGTTTCTTTTCATGTATGGCACACAATATTGTCCTTGTAGATTTGTACAGTTTTACAGTTTAAGTTGACATAAAAATTCTGTCAGAATACTTTCTTCCTTTCATTTTTATGAAATTACGATTTCATATACTTCTTATCATTTTTCATGCATATAATTAAGGTAATTCTTTAACCCATTAAGCACTTAATTCATTGGTCATCCTCAAGGGAATCATTCCAAGACCTTATCTAACCATTCTTTATGGGGTTTCATCCATGGAATCACCAAATTCCATTCCACCCTTCTAATTCCAATTTCATTCATAAACTCCTTTAATTAGACGGAATTACATGCAAGCTTATACAATCAGTTTAATACACTCATTAAACCCATTCTAACTAGTTAATTACATTCAATTTAACACTTTGATCATAAACTCCCAAATTCTAGGGTTCATAAGAACCAACTTCACCAAATCGTGAATTCAAGCTATCCATATGTTGGATAGTGATCAAGAGGTAACTATAAACATAATATAACTACTTGGAATCATAGGAATCAATCCTCATCAACTTAGAAATTTCAGCCATGAACCCTAAATGGGATTTCTAGCAAGAAAGATGAAATCATACCTCAATTAAGCTAGGAATTCATCAACTAATGCTTCAATCTTCATAACCATGCTTAACCCTTCAATAAGGCCTTAGAAATCGTCTCCTGTCCCTCCCCAATCTGATTTTATGCAACATATGGCAGTAAAGGGGAGGGTTCTCCTTTTTATACATCCCTACTTTCAAGGAATGACCATTTGGTCCCTTAACTTTCATACTTTTCATATTAGGCACAAAACTAACTTTAATTCTTGAAACTCTTAAGTTTTATAGTTTTGCCCCTCTTATAAACTTAGTATACATATTAATGATATACCAACACATAAAAACCTCATTATGAGATTTAGTACTTCAAAATGACGAAAATACCCTTTTCAGTCATTTTATACTTTTCATTCACTTTTATCTTTCTATTATTTATACTTCGTACTTTTAACTATAATATAGTCAATTTGCTTCATCTTTAATGAAAATATAAATTTTTTATTTTATATTAGTAATTGGAAAATTACCAAAATACCCCTTTTCTCAAAATATGAATAATTAGTTAATAATTATTCATGTACTTCTTACTTTCCAAATTACATATTTTTGGGTTCTTACAGCTTAAACCAATCATAATTAGGGCCCAACAATCTCCCCCTTGGTTTAATGCTTTCATTTAACTTCGAGCTCTGTCTTGAACTTGATTCGGTTATACACTACAGAACATTTCAACAATCTCCCTTTTAGCATAACAATCTCCCCCTTAGCAGGTGACGGGTATAGATGTTGATAGCTTTCAGCATGTTGTAGAGACAACTTCATCTTTGGTATCGAACTATCTTCAGGTATGAATTTTAACGCACATTGGTTACGGGCTTCAGCATAGGTCTTGAATCAACACATCCAGCTTTTGATTTGACTTTGACTTTGACTGGAGTCTGACTCTTCACGTCTTCTTCTTGAGTACTTGAAGGTGCAAAGTATAGCAACGAACTGATTGAGGAGGAATTCAACACAGCTTGTCACATGGAATTATGATTCACCTTCTTTGGGGTTGAAATGATTGTGTTGAAACTTCAAACTTCACTTCTGGCTCCATCACTAGAAAGACTTCACTGGATTTTCTTCGACTATAACCAGTGTGTAATGATGACCAAAAATCCTATGGGTCACAGAGTTATAACACTCTCACCACAGTTGTTCAAGGACCCAGCCTTGGCTCAGGACCAGACTTCTCGCAGTATCTGTATGAACCCGGAGGAACGCACTGTGATTGTTTAAGTATCGGAGAACTACTCTTGGCCGTTTTGATTTTTGGCCCCTGCATATCCTTGATCAAAGATATCAATGCAGTTGACAAGTTAACAAGTTGACTTGGCTCTTGGCGAGACGTTCAATGGTATCCAAACTCTGCGGAGTGTACCATCCTAGTGTCAATTTGAATCCTGGTAAAGTTGTTGGGGTCTCACAACTATTGTGTTTAACAACAACGATCACTGACCCAGAGTTTCAATGTTTCATCAAAGTGAGGTAAAATCACATTGAATCACAAACATCTTGTTTAGAAGACGGATTAGGTCAAGAATGGTATGAGCGTGTAATATGTCTTGGTTACTAGACATACCCATCGGCTAGACTTTCGAACTGTCATCAGTGTATGGTTTATTACACTAAGTCATCCAACTCTTGAATTAGAAGCTTTGTAGGTAAGAATGGTTGTTGATGCCTCACATCTACTACTCGTGTTGTAGCAGAGATCACTGGCATAGAGTTTCGAAATATCATCACCACTTGGTTTTAAGTGATAATTCGTCTATTACTTGCAACAAAAAGATAGAGGTGGTTGAGAATGGATTGGTGCGTGTGATAGATTATGGTATGCAATCTAACCATCGACACAAACTTTTTAACTCTCGACTCTGAGTGGCTTTACTCAAAGCGTCTAGAAGTTGATGTTACAAAAGAAATACTTATAGATTTGGTTAAGAAAGGTTGTCAGTGCTTCATACTTACTATGGTGTAACAGTAAGAATCATTAGCACTTAAGTGCTACCTCAGCAGTGAGTGGTATAACTCGGTGCGTCGTCGGTAGGTGGTAAAGAATGTCTTAGCGAGTCACGGTAATAGTGAGTCACATCTTTGACATAAATATTTGATCTGTATTCCTGATTGGTATTAATCAGGAACATTGACAATCGTGTAAAAAATGTAAAAGAAATATTTTTTTTTGAATTTTTAATTTTCTGAAAGGAAAGACATAAAATGAAAAACATATTTTTGGATTTTAAGTTTTCTGAAAATTAAAGACGTAAAAGTAAAAGACATATTTTTGTATTTTTGAATTTTTAATTTTTTTTTGTTTTTTTAATTCTCCCCTTAAATTTGTGCATAGACGAGAATGAACAAAAATGCACAAATTTTAACTGAAAACAAAAAGAAAAATATACAAAAATTGAACTATTAGTCATCAAAACGAATCAAAACAGTTTAGGACGAAGTTACCTTTTCAGTTTTCAACAAATCGTTAGATACGAACACCTCGTGATCCTTCCTTTCACCTTTCCCGCTATGAACACATACTCTCCATTAAAGATTTGTGTGTTGTACAATTGAGAGATGTCTCTAATTATGTCCCTGGAACAGCCACTATCAACAAACCAAGGTCTGATGATATTCCTCCATAGCTGCTCCAGCACAAGATGCATGATTAGTTAGTCTTGGGAACCCAGTCCATCTTGAAACTGGGTCGACCATCTCTATCAACACTCTTGACTCTTTCCCATGACATATCCTATTTATCAAATAAGAATGAAAAATTAGCAGGATTATGTGATGAATTAGAAACGAGGCCTTTTGGTACCCATCGGTAGTTTGGTTTGGGTCTTTTGTTGTTTAACCGGATGGGTGTATCAACGCTTGAGTTTGAAGCAGAACTCCCTATTGATTTGTGCTTATGTTGCCAGTGTGGACTCGAGGATGATCCTTGAGATGAGCTTGACCTTACCGATTTCGATTTGGCAGAGTCATCTCTAGAATCGGTCTTGTTGTCCTTGGGGGCCTGCTTCTTGGCCTTTGCTTCATTCCAATCACCATCTCTTGAACGAGATCTTGAGGGCTTTCTTTTGGAAGACCTTCCCTTTCGCACATTTTGCCAGTGTTATGCATAGTAGGGAATGTATAGGCAATAAGGACAATTCCTGGCGATGTGACCTGCAATCCCACAATTGAAGCACGTTTGTCTTTTCAAGTAAATGAGATTGTGACTTGGTCCTTGCCCTTTTGAATTTTTTAGGGAGTTGCCACAAGTACAAGCACAACCACATTTACTGGGACTCGGTCTTTGTCCAGCAGGAAGTTCACCTTCTTTCACAAACTTCTGTGGTTTGAATTTTCCAGAGGCCCGAACATTTGAGCTTGTAGCTGTATCATTATTTTTCTTTGAATAGCCAACAGCTTTAGTGCTTTTGCCCACATGGTCATCAGAAGTAACTGTAGATGAGGTGTTTGAGGATTTCTTTTTTAGAACTGGACTCATCATCATCTTTCTCAAATTTATCTGCACACTGAACAGAAACATTAGCAATTTTCTCCTTAACCTTGTCAGCGGTGCCAGATTGATCCTTTGGGATGAACTTGGAAAGATAACATTCCTATGACTCTTCGGTTTAAAGGGGTGGGGTAAAAATGTTGTTGAAAGGAGGTGGAAAACCTTTGTACCCCAGACCTTGGTTGTCATCCCATTTAAGTTGTTGAAAGGAGGTGGAACACTTTTGTACCCCAGATTGACTATCATGCTTGACCCTTCGAACTTTTTGAATATAAATTCAGATTTTTGAAGTTTTGCCTTCAAGGAATCAAGCTCAGCAGTCAATCTGACAACTTATTCATTAGCAAATTTGTGATGATAAGTTTTCTTAGTGCATTCCTCATACAATTTACTAAAATCATTCTTTTTGGCTTCCAATGCTTCTTGTAAGGGTTTTACTTTCTTTTCTGTATTATAAACAAGGTTTTTCATTTCAAACATTTTTCTAACTAAATTATCGTTGTGTTCACGAAGTTTGGCAATTATATCAACACATGATTGAGAAGAACAAGCAACTTCTGAAGCGTCTTTTGTTGCCATTTTAGATGTTCAAGTGGACTGAAAAAGCCTTCAAATGCCAAAATGTTAATCGAAAACCCAAAACATTTTCGCCAAAAAACCAAAATTTGACACAGTCCAGTCGAATTTTTTGACCCCCTTTTTGACTGAAATGACTGTAGACCGAAATCCTAGGTTCCTGACCTTTGGCCGAAATCCTGATCGAAATCCCCAGGACGAAAACCAGGATTTCTACCGAAATCACAAGAGTTGACCGAAAACCTCCACAAACCCTAGCTGCACCGAAATCCTTAATTGGGCTGTCCGAAATCCTCTTTAATGGACCGAAAACCAGGAAAACCCTAACCGAAATCTTGGTAATATTCGCCGCCACCGAAATCCTCAGGAGCGTGACTGAAATCCTCTGGATCTGGCCGAAATCCTCCAAAAGGCCTCCAAAAATGCCGTTTTTTTTTTTTTGCAGAAAAACGAGTTTTGAGGATCAAAAACTCCGTTTTTAATGATTTTTCACTTGAAGGTGCCAAGAACACGAAGAACACTTCGAACAAAAACACCCAAAATCGATCAAATCGGTCCAAAAACGCTCAAAATCGTCCAGATCCAAGCAAATGTTTCAAAAAATTGATACCAAAACACCCAAAAATGAGATTTTAAGGCTCTGATACCACTTATTAGTCCCAAACAATCGTAGATCTACTTGGTATCAATCAAACACACTCGATGGGTGCGGAATCCCAACGAGTATGAATCAAAACACACAATGAAATTACAACAAACATTCAATGCACTCTATTAAGAATAATAGACGGGTATATAAGGTTCTTGATGATCGAAGGAACAATAATTCTTTATCTCTCTTAAGCTCCCAATTTCGACCAACCATTACAAATGACAAGGAAAATGCTATTTATACTAAACCCATGACCTAAGCCCATCTACACCAAAGCCCGCCGAAATTGTGAGAGGCCCAATCAAAATCCATGGGGATTTCGGTCATGCCAGTCAAGACTAAAATCACCCTGCAGTCCAATAAATTCTTCGTTTTAGCCAAAAAAACTCTTGAATTTGGTCCGATTAAATGCAAAACTTAAACCAATCATAATTATGGCCCAACATCCATCAAAAGGAATATATCAAGATCTCGCTCAAGGGATGGTGACCTGAACGTCGCCAAAGCAAAGAGTCAGGCGCAAAGGGACAGAAGGATTAATCCAAGAGATGGTTCTGCCAAAAATTTTAGTGAAATCAATGTCATCTCGAGGATCGTCATCCAGTTTCCACTGGCAGTATAGGCCTAAATCAAAGGGCAACGCTACTTCCAAATCAAGCATTGAAACACCCATTCGGTCAACCAAGAAGAAATACAGACCAAATTACCAATGGGTTCCCAAAGGGAGTAGTTCTAAATCATCTAAATGTTTTGTTAATTCTTCAAATTCTTTCTTTGATAAACAGGACATGGCGTGGGAGCAAGTAAAAGGCACAGACAGCAATGGCAAACCCAGTTACAAAATGGACTAGGTTCCAAAAAGGAACTAATCCTGCATCGTGTGTAGGAGTGGCCATGGAGGATTATGATCAGACTGCGGTTTGTTGATAATGGTTGCTCCTTGCACATGATAGGAGAGTATGTGTCCGTTGCGGGTAAGAGAATAATGGTGTTCACTCAAATGGCAAATTCTTTACGAGGCTCTTCAATTGCAGAAATATGAACAATGGCTGCTGAGACCCTTACCTGAAGTACGTGGATTCCCACAACATTGCAGGCTTTCTGTTGGATCGACCAGTCGCGCACAAAGACTTCCAATCTATGATCAACGGACTCAACCAGTGTCGCATTTCTCATGCCTTACGCGCCAGTGCAGTTATATGTTTGGACCTCATCAATGAGTTCTGGAAAGGTGTTGCAGTTTACAAGCAGAATGAAGATGCCGTTACTATCGAATCAACTGTGCAAGGTGTAAAGGTTGTTGTTTCTGAGCAAATCATCCGGGAGGTGCTGGAATTTGGTGATGCACCCGGACAACTGATTATCCTGCTGAAAAGGTGAAGGCGGGTCTAGCTGAGATGTGATATTAGGGAAAATATCCTCCCACTTTGAAAAAGATGCTTCCACCATTTTGGAAATTCCTTGCACATACGTTTGTCAACTGTGTATATAGAAGAAGGGGGGGTCAGATAAGATAAGCCAGATCGCTACCTCTGCCATTGTTTCATTGGATATGGATTGGGACTACAACTACTCAAAGTACATGTTTGAGGAGATGCAGAGCAATCTACAGCAAAAGAAGAAATATTTGTTTCTGATGTACCCTCGATTTCTGCAAATGATTCTCAATGACAAATATCCTTAGCTAGAGAAGACAGCAAACACTCTTGATCTCAAAACCTTGGGTCCTAACATATTCAGCCTCATGAAGCAAGTTAGGAAAGGCAAATCTTCGTACCAAGGACGGAAGAAACTAGTGAAATTCGGGAAGTTTGTCGACAAAGAAGAGAACCCAGAAGCCTCTGTGTCGAAAATAGAAGTGCAAAGAGCTAAAGCCAAGCTTGTGTTTGCATTTGAAGAGACTATAGACATTGACGATGATGAAGATCTGTCTACTGAAGAAAATCAAGATACCGAGCTCCCTGAAATAGAGCTTAAAGACCTCATGGCAAGCGTGTTTGGCCATCCGCAGGATGAGACTGAAACATAAACTGAAACTCCACAGCAAACTGTGTTGATTCCTCCTCAACCAGTTGTTGCTGCTACTACTGAGCATGCTGCTGAAAGTGAACAGGAAGAATCCGCTCCTACTCTCATTCAAAGAAAACGAAGACGTTTAGACCCAAGGCCGGGAGTGTATTCTCTAGAAAAAACCAAAGATACTCCAACTCCTACGCCCACACCAGCTGAACCAAACCCTATTGTCCACGATGAACCAAGCCCAATTATCCCAGAAGTTCACAGCCCAGTTTTTGAGTTCAATTCCATGGACTTCACACTTAAATCCCTATTCTTGAAAGGGAAAGACCCTTTGAAGAAGAAGTGGTGCCAACCACTGAGTTTCAAGCTGGTGGAAGTTCCTCTATCCCACCTCAAGCTGATATCTCCAAGGGCAAAGGCAAAATGCCCGAATCTAACTTTGTTGATGTGGTCTTACTACAAAATTGTGTTTTTAAGTTGGAACATGACGCTGCAGAAAAAAGACCTGATGATAGGAAAGTTAGACATCATAGTTGATGAATTAGAGAAGGAAAACTCTACAAAAGACAAGAAGATTTATGAGCTCCAAGCGAACCTGGGTGGTCTGTCAGCAGTGCATTTTGATTTGAAGGAACGTTTGGCTCATAAGTTTGGTGATGATTTGTTTTCTCAAGACGCTGAAGGAAATAGAGGTAATGCTGCCGCTGCTACTGGTTCAAGAACCATTACTCCTGCTCCTAATGAAACCTTAGCCCAGTACATCTCTTCTGATTCCCTCACTGCTGAAGAAAGGAGAGAAAAATAGAAGAAAAAGGACCTCAAAAAACCTAAAAGGGGTGACACACTGATAAGGATAAACTCTGATCAACACGCTGTTTCAGTCAATGAACCAGAAGTGTTTATTTCTAATGTGCTGAAACGGTTTTGTGACAAATATGGGGATCGTTTAGACATTAAAGTAGGGTTTTGAAGCTGAGAGAACTTGTGGTTTGTAAAGAGGAAAAGTGATCGAAGGGAATACTACGCGAAGCCTAACAAGTTCACTTCCTGGACGAGAGTTGATCTAATAGAACTTTCTCGAGCTCTATTTTACAATCCATCTGGTGAAAATCAGGCCTGGATGTTCAAAAGGTTTCTTGAAGATCAGGTCAAGTGCAACTTCAAGGACATGCCGACTGCCAAATCTTTCACCAAGAGAGCTAAGAGGGTCGGAGACACTTATACAGGTAAACGGTGAAAGACTGTCATGTGGCCTGCTACTGATAAGCTCAAGACCATTCCCATCTCCAAACCTCTTCCTGAAGGCTCTCTTGATAGCATGGAGTTTCGGGCGTTTGATCCGTCGTCTCATACTGCTGTAATTAAGCTGAAAGACAATCAGATTCGTCTGGTTCATCATTGAGACTTGCTGAAGTTTGGTGAACGAGATATCCAGAGGCTTGCAAGTTCACAAATAGTAGTTGAGAATTCATTGTTTGAAGTCGCAGCTAAACCGTTCACTGGAACAACTGCTAAAATTGTTGAGAAGGGCTATTGGGCAGGAGCTTTGGGAAATGTAGATATTCATCTTCTAGACCTAGATATTTCATAAAGACCAGAAAGCAATAAACCAAGGGGGAGATTGTTGGGCCCTATTTTTTGGTTTATGCTTTAGTTATTGTTCTTATAGGTATGTTGGGTATTTGGGCTATATTTTATGTTTGGGGTTGTTGGTTAAATTCGTGAGGGGGATCAAGGGTAGAACACGTTTCATGTGTTAGTATGTGTGATCATTGTACCGGTTGTTCATTAATAACAACGAGTGCATATGATCATTTGATTCTCTTAATTCATCTTGTTCTTGTTTATTTTTTTGATTGTTACTCATTAGGTTTCTGCACCAATTGAGTAATCATTGATTTATATCGTGTTTGATTGAATACAGGGCTAACAAAAAAAACCAGCTAAAACGATCCGGTGTAAACCGAAACCGGTTATTGGAAAACCGGTTCGGGAAAAAACCGAGACCAGTTAAAACCGGCTTATATGCACCTCTATCTCTAATGACTAATCTTTTAAAAACTTATTATTTTGTTATATAAAATTTTTACTCACATTTTTTTATCAAAGTACCTAGTGTCATAAACTCTTTCTAATGGTTAATATTTTTTAAAGCTTTTTCTTAAAATTAACTAAGTTATATTTATCTTCATATACGTTATTTAAAGTGCCTTCACATAAATTTTCATTTATAAGTATAGATCATATTTTCAAAAACTAATATTATTTGATATTGATATTAAAAAAATAAAGATAATAAAATAGTATGTTAATGCAATTCTAACCTTTGGTGTGTATATCATTTTGAAAACATTGAAATTTATTTTTGAATAATATACTTTGTATAAGATATGTTCAATTCTATTTTATATATTTAATTAAATAGATTTACTAATCAAAAAATAATAAAATTTTAATACCTAAATATAATCAAGGTGTAAAATAAAATGTTATTAAACTTAGTTGTCAAAATGGACAAAAATATAAGAATGCTGAAATGTAAGGCTTATTGTCACTGTAGCACAATCAAGTTTCGATTTTTCCCGATTTGGTCACTGAACTTTTGTTTTACGTAATACGTCATTAAAGTTGTAAAATTGGTGTCAATTAAGCCCTTATGTTACAAACGAAAAGGTCATCAAGTTACCATGCTTACTTGGCATGCCACATCACATTTGAGTCACCAACATTTGTCCATGTGGCATTTACAGGTGGCTTTTTTAGGTATATTTTTTATTTAATATTAAATTTATTATTATTATTATTATTATTACTAAATATTTAGTGAATTCCTTTCCATTTGATTCCAACCACAGAGCATTTAGATCATCAGGCTACCTCCGACCACCATCATCCATCTTCATGTAAACAATTTAAAACAAACTAATTCATTTCCATTTGAATCCAAACTATTCTATTTGAACCTAACCACTGAGCATTTATGTCTCTCCAATGTCTTGTTGAGATTAACAAGAGATTCAGCTTGCGATTCCACAAGATGAAAAATAATATGATGAAATATGATTTCTAATAGTAAGCCAATAATCAACTACATGGATTCCATATGTGTAACCTAATAGATTGAGAGAATTAGAGAAGAAATAACATACCTATTGAGATACGTTCCTAGAATACCTTAAACAAATCCCGTTAATTTGTATTTGACTGTCTCAACTTCTCAAGTTTTTAAATACCCTCTTCTACTAGCAGCGACTTTGTTTCACCCAGTCATTTGTATCTGACTGTCTCAAATTCTTAAATACCATCAACAAATCCCTCCTTCCTTTTGCTGGCCATGAGACATCATTGAGCTCTACAACTGCAGAGACAACCGATTCCCCAAAGAATTGTTTGGACAGCTTCACCACCCCATTGAGCATCCTTGAAGCCATGCCTGCCATCTTCATTAATGGAAGCTTTCCTTGCATCTGTAGAAACTTGGCTCTAAAAGTAATCTTCAAGTAATCAGAACTGGAATTTGGGTTCTTCTGTAGATCTTGGTTCTTTTGTAGATCCTTATGCAACTTCATCCCTAACCAACAGTAACCTTCTATCAGATCCTTATGCAACTTCATCTTAAAGTAATCTTGGTTCTTTTGTAGATCCTTATGCAACTTGCTAATCCAACTTCATCCCTAACCAACAGTAACCATCTATCAGATCTTTGTACATAACGGTAATCAATAGTCTACTCCACTATATACGTTGAGTCATGCCCCTCCGCTAAGCACTCTCAGTCGTGCATACCCTGTACGTCGAGCCATGCATGTCCACTTAGTGCGTCTTACCAGCATCCGCACTCTGTACCATGTTGCTCAGTGCGTCGAGCCACCCGACATTTCTCCGTACGTCGAGCCATCCTATATTTCTTAGTACGTCGAGCGCAAAACATCTAGAACATTTAAAGACCGGATGCATATGCTATTACCTTGCCTTGCTGTATCAGCATGACACCCAACCCTGATGTAGCGGGTAGTAAGGTATACAATCCACACGAGTGATATTGCTTGCAATCATCTGACATCCCCCTAACCTTGCTACAATCAACTTGATTGCATAATCTCACACATAATGCTAACATACCCCACCTTGTAAACCTATGCAGACAGAATTTTGTACTTCGTCCCTCTTAATAGTAGGAAGGGGTATATTGAGGCTCATACTACCCCAATACCCCTTAGAACCTCACTCCTGCTTGCAGCATGTCATGACGCGCCTGAACACACTCTTGTTGTTTAAGCACCTTCTTTCATCGTAAATGATCAGTTCTCCCCCACATGGAATCAAAACCGATCCTACTACTGATCATTTCAACAACATGCCACCTACTCCTGCAACAATGCTCCACACTCTTTTACTTTCAATCACATCGCACGTCTCCATTCTAGAAATTCTAGGTGTGCTAAAAGCTCAATTCCACTTCTCGTAGTCGCACTCGTCGACTTGACCAGCTCCCCCTTAAATCAAACATAACACTTGCCTCGAAGCCTCGACAACTCCTAAGTATGCACACTTTACTATCACCTCCCACTTTTTCAACTTATTTGGAGAATGAAAAGTAAGCCTACCTTACCAACCCAACAACTCGCATCAAAGCCATACACCATCTCATTACGTGTGGATGTAGACATTTACGTCAACCATCGTATGCTACTCATCATCTACTAGCCACTTTAACCGTCACCGGGACATCCTTGACCATGAGCCTTAAAGCTCAACCACACGCCCTCTCAGTCCCTGCACGAAATGTCCTTGCAGCACATGACTGCTCCCTCACGTGCGCCATCTATGTATTTTCGTGTCATCTCAGACACGATCTCTAATGTCTGCTTTAAAGCAAAAAATTCGTATGAAATCTGCTCCATCTCTATTCGTGTCACGTACTGCCTCCGGAACCATGTCACAAACTCCTCCTATGTCAATGCCTCGACTTGCCCTGCAATCATACATGTGGTTTCAACTCCCCACCAATCCTTCGACGCCCCCATAAAAGATTCATGGCGAAGTGAACCCTCCAGCCATGCATGAAACTACTAGTGAGAAATACGCCCTCGACATCAGCTATCCAATGCATGCTAAGAATGGGGCCTGCCTTCCCCGACGACTGAAAATCTAGCAATATGTTACTCTAACGCGTTCCTCGTCTCTTACCAGGTCCCGATAGACATAGCTGAGATTCCTCCATACTGAGGCTAGCGTCCTAACCACTGTCACTAAACGTCATGATCACCATTTAACAATCAAATGGATAAAGGTTTACCACATCACACTAGCCTTTAAGTCAACTATGCTTGACACTCACACACTCAGCTCCTAGGATTTCTCGTGACCGATTCCCAACTCGAATGCGGATCATGTGCTTTCGATAGTAAGAGCTCTACTACTATCTTCCACACATATCCATGTCTGTTCCGAGACCCGTCCCAAAATCCACAATTTGATTCTCAACGATAATACTAAAACATATGTCCGTACTAGCATATGTCATCACTTTTCCTAGTCTACTAGGAATCCCACCCACCCTGCTACTCAATTATAATGGAATTTCCTCCAGTGTTGACGAATTGCCTTGCAAATGCACCGTCTTATACAATGTAGATTTAAATAGGCATTTAAATAAGAGATCCTACACTAAACAACAACCAAACAAGGAACATGCAATACGGCCAAATCGAGCATTCTCAGACTATTTAGTTCCTACTGTATACAACTTTAATGGCATTCGCTAAACAACTAATCAATATTACCATACATCCCTAACAGTAAGTAGCAGACAATCAAAAAACTTGATGTATTCATTCTAACACGCCATCCCCCCTCACACACACACACATCTTAACACTTCCTACACTATTAGGAATTCCACCCCACCCTGCTACTCAACTAAGATGGAATTTCCTCAAGTGGTGATGAGTTGCCTCATAAATAGACAGTCATATACAAGATAAAATCAAATAGACATTCAAATAAAATATCCTAACCTAAGGCAACAACCAAACAAGGAACATACAATTAGGCTAGATCAGTCATTCTAAGGCTATTCAATTCCTACTGTATACAACTTTAATGACATTCACAAAGCAACTAATCAACACTAGCATACATTCCAAAAGCCAGTAGCAGAAAATCACAACATCAACATTATTCTTTCTAGCAGTCAACCTAGCATACATACATCATATATTCTAGAATGCATCAATAAAGACTAAGCACTTAAACCTTTTCCCCCACTGGCGTCGGCTGGCGGTACACACTGTGTGTTCAGTTCACCGTTCATCAACTTCCTTCTTTATAAAAACATGTTTAGGAAAACTTTAAGCCTCAACTTGAGTTCAGAACTCACCAAAGTGAGCCTGATTCTCTCAAGTTGTGATCTGATACCAACTTGTACATTTTCATTAAATAATCAACACAATTTTCATTTATAAAACCTCAAAATGTAAACATTATTTAAATCATTTAAAATATTCAAAACTAAACATTGTTCATTCATTCAAAACCATTTAATATCAAAACAATTCCACCAACACAAAAGTCAAAACCAAATAAAGTCAATTCAAAACATAATCATAAAAAGAAGTTGCACCAGTGTGTACACGTCACGCCTTGCCATCACCAACACCTGAAGAACCTGAAACAATGGTTTTATAGGGAAAGGGTAAGCACACAGCTTAGTGTAATCAACACATACACGACATATCCATCACATATACTCTACCCCTATCATCAGGACACAATACAATAAAAGCATACAACACTTTAAAGGCATACATCACAACTACAAGGCACTGTACAACCACAACACACAACATGATCATGGCACCTAGCTAAATTATGGTTTGCAGCACAATCATGGCACCCCACTCCATTACAGCACCCAGCTCAATGATTGCACCCAACACACTTACAGAACACAGTACATCATGGCACCCAGCTCAATCATGACACTCAACTCAATGATGGCACCCAACTCAATGATGTCATACCCCACACTCACACACCAACTAGAAATTCCTATGGCCTATTACTACCCACCTTCATCCAAAAAGCACACATGAGCTATAATAAAGGATGTACAACTTTCATACAATGTAGTGATGAACTCACCTGATATATACGGTAGATTACCACAAGGAGCAAGGTGGCAATCTAGGTATCACCTCCCCAGAACGACCTACATTTGCAAAAGTATCACTAACTTAGATCAGAATCTATATATTACTTTATAATTACTTATAATTGTTATATTTTTCATTATCGTCTTGTATTATGCTTAACCCATGAACCCCTTAACATCTTACATTCATTTTACTAACATTTATAGTTATTAGATACATTTACTTGTATTTTATAAGTATTAAGTACCCATTCCCTTCACTCATGATCACCATTAAGTCTCACATCCATATTTGGAACTTGACAGCAAGCTGAATTTTTGGACCAGGTTGCAAAGTTTGCAACTTTCAACCTAGGAAGGGACAAAATCAGGCTCTGAATAAAATCAAGTATAAACTAGAGGGTTGAATCTCAAGGCATTTGCATTTTTCTAGAATTAATGGTGAATTGTTCAAGTGGACTGATTTCATTAGTCAAGAAGCTGGACCACACCTTAAAGAAATATTAGTCGCTCTAAATGGGTTAAGAACTAGGATCTACCATTTGTTAGACAAACTAGACACCCAGCCTGAACTAAGGTCACTGACCTCACCCCTAAAGGAGTTTTGCAAAATTTTTAGTGATTTTTACAAAACAAATTACTCAGTTCGTCACAGTTCTGGACCAATCAGTAAATATTGCTATTTTTACCTAACCATGTGTTGGAATCAGGCCTTGGTGGAATAAACTACACTTCGGGCATAAAATTCGTCAAAAAAGGTTAAGCCATTGATTTTATATGATTTTTCAAAGATGATTATAAAATAGTGGACTTTTTCGATTCACTGAAAATAACACTAGGGTTACACAAAAGTTATGTTCCAACAATCCATAGGACACTAGAAACCATCTCAAGGGCTGGAACAAACACCTCACCACAGCCACCTTCCCGTGTGTGGTGAGACGATGGTGGTACGGTGGTGTAATCATCAGCACATACCAAGACATTTTCTAAACTAAAGAGTGTGACTTACATGACAATGCGACAACACCAAAACTCAGCACCATGCTTGACCTATACTCCCTTCATCACAGCCAAAACAACAGCGGCCAACGAGAACCAAGTACCGACAGCTCCATCCTTCTCGGGACCCTCTCCTTCTCTTCCCCGATTTCTCTTTCTCGGGCCTAACCATGAAGTCCCGATAGGCTATTCTCAGCCCTAAGGTATTCATGCCAAAGTTTTGGGCAATTGTCAAGAACTCCCCAAAACATTGCCAAATTATTTTTAAACTTCATAGTTAACTTTTTATTCTCATAACAAGTTTCTAACAATTGCACTTTTACCCCCTCCACATATAATTAAAGTTTTCTAGAAAGTTCTATTATTATTATTATTATTATTATTATTATTATTATTATTATTATTATTATTATTATTATTATTATTATTATTATTATTATTATTTAAACTTACCATTTAATTCAAGAATTTACCTTCTAAATAAGCTTTATCACTTTTTTCGTCTAAAATGCGAACTAAAATAATCGACATTAATTATTTGCGCCCAACTAAAAATGGGGTGTTACAGAACGGACCCGAGTCTGGCAACAGGTGCGAAGGTCTCTTCATAATCAATGCATTTCAGTTGACAGTATCCCTTAACAACCAATCTTGCTTTATTACGGATCACGGATCACGTTAACTTTGGCATCAAGTTTGTTAGACCAACAATCAATGCATTGGCTGGTTTTGGAATAAGTCTCCATACTTTGTTTCTTTCGAATTCTTCCAATTCCTGTTGCATCGCCTCGATCCAATCTGGGTGATCAAAGGCATCTTTGGTGTTCTTAGGTTCAATTTTAGAAATAAAAACATTAAACATACACAAATCAGAATTTTTTTTAGATTAAGTTGTTTTTTATAAAGTTGTGCACGAGTCATAACCCGATCATGAACGTCACTGATGATCTGTGATTGTGGATGATTCTTCGTCCATTTACCCAATGGAGGATAGTTTGGATCAAACTCAGGTGGGCCTTCGGCAATGACATCCTCAGTGTCCGAAGGGTAACCTAAAATGGATGGAGAATCATCATTTATTGCATTTTGTGTAGTTGATTCAGGTGCATTTGTTGGTGAAGAATTAGAAGTAGAGTCTAGAATTTGGTCCCCTTTAATCTAAGTACTAGGAGAGTTGATTCTTCCTTAAGGAGATGATATCGGAGTTGAAGCTTCTCGTTCCCCCTGGACAGTTGGATACAAGGACATGGTGTGTTCGATTTCATGCAAAGGGGTAATATTCTTTGACCGAAGATGCTCCCCCTCAAATCCAAAATTATTCACTGAATCATTGGAAGACCCTCTCGACCGAAGAGGGGTTGTGAACACTGCTTTCTGGAGTAACTTTAGGACCATCTGAAAGCTTGGTGGATTTGGACACTTGATTGTTAGTTGCCTTCGATTCAGCATTCACAGCTCTTACCGGAGGATCAAAAAGAAGATGGAAGTCAGCATCAAATGATAACAGTGGTAAAGAATCCGAAGCTGATTCATGAAAGATCGAGGACATAGGAAAGGCAGTTTGAGATTTCTTTGTGTAGTAGTCATCGAACGAAAGATTAAAAGTTTCTTCTATTTTTCTTGTTCTTTTGTTGATGACCATGTACGTTTATGAATTTGAAGAATATCCCAAGAATATCCCTTCGTCCGACTTGTATTTGAACTTTGACAATGGATCTTTCATGTTCAGTATGAAGCACCTACATCCAAATATGTGAAGAAATTTAACATTGGGTTTTCTTCTGTTAAGTGCTTCATATGGCGTTATATTCAATCTCTTGTGAATGTAGGATTGGTTTTGAGTGAAGTAAGAAGTTGAAAGAGCTTCGGCCCAAAAATACATCGGTAAATGGAAAAGTTCAACATTGTTCTTGCGGCTTCGCAGAAGGAGAGATTACGACATTCTACAACCCATTTTGTTGAGGGGTGTAAGGTGCTGAAAAGTTGTGCGTAATGCCCTTGTCTTTCAAATACCCATCCAAGGTCTGTTTCTTAAACTCGGTACCATTATCACTATGTGCCATTCAGACGGTTCTTTTCAATTTGACTTCCATGTTTTTGATAAAATCAATGATTTCTTTTGCAGCTTCAGATTTGTTTCATAGAAATATGACCCAAGTAAAACTAGAAAAATCATTGACAATTACCAAAACATACTTCTTTCTTCCTAATGATTCTACTGCTGATGGACCTTAAAGATCCATGTGTAAAAGTGAAAAGGGTTCAATGATCTTCGGATCAATCACAGTGGAATGCCTTTGCTTTGTTTACTTGCCATGCTCACAATCCGAACAGAGTGTATCATTATCGAATTTAAGAGAAGGCATACCTGTGAATCAGATCCATTGCAACCAACTTGTTAATAGTTTTGAAGTTTAAGTGAGCTAGCCTTCGATGCCATAACCATCTAAGATTCAAATTGGCTTTAGACAGTAGACAAATCGAAGTAGCACCAGAAATTGGTTTTAGATCTAAGGGAGACATGGATCCCTTCCTTTTTGATTTGAGCAGTATTTCTTTGGTTTCTTCCTTGGTGATTATACTTCCATTAATGTTGAACGTCACAGCATTTCCAGTTCTCACAACTAATTGGGAAATACTCACCAAGTTATGCTTTAATCCTTCTACATATGCCACCAAATTTATTGTCAAGTGTCCGTTTGTAACCTTCCCATATCCTTTAATTGGACATATCTCGTTGTTACCAAAGCATACATTTCCTGCATCATCTAGTGTCCGAAAGTCTCTTAAGTATTCTCTCTTCCCCGTCATATGCCTTACGCAGCCACTATCCATGTACCAATCTGTGTCGTATTGCTCTTCGTAAAATAATATGCATTTAATCAATAAGAAGTTGGTACCCAATCAATCATGGGTCCTCTAGGTAAGTGAATGATTCTTCAATCCTGTTCTCAATAGCCTCTTCTGTAACGCCGGATTTCTCATACAAAGTACACACAAACATTTTCAAACAATTAAACATCAAAATGGGTATACTTGTACTCAAACCATGGAAACAAGATGTTATCAACATAAATAATTACACAGAAGGTCCTTACAAAATTGACCAAGCATTACAAATAAATCTAACACAACAAAAGGACAGGCTCTAAACTTGTCCATCTCTCTTTATCACATGTCTTCCCCTATCACTGGTAGAGATACCTGAAATACAACATATAACTCAAGTGTAAGCTTATAAAAAGTTTAGTGAGTAATCTCAATCACACTCCACGAATCTTTCTCAATATACATTCTCATCATTCTCCTTTACAAATCTTATTAGCAAATATTCACCTTCTCTTAACTTGGAAACCTACAAACATATTAACTTTACAAACACTAGCTAATTAGTAGGAACATCAACTCAATAATAAGTACCACAATCGGTACTGCTCGTAAACTCGAACGCATTCTCACACATACTCATTTTAACAATCAACTATACTCAATCGTAGCAATTCTCATGGCATTAACGATTAGACTTAAAGACTCTTTAACTTGACCACTCTATCATAAACTCTACTCATATTCTCAATCTAGACTGCAACTCACCTCTTTTTATCCACAAATAACAGAACCATTCCAACTCTAAGCTATCGTAGTATCAACATAACACACATATATATATTACATATAACAATATGTAACTCCTACTCAGGTACTAGAAAGTACTCACCTGATATCGGCTTAGTATGTGGAACCCCCCGCCCCCCAAATTACGCGTACCGAGCTCCTGTTCGCTAGACTTGGTTGTATCACCATAGTCTAAATCAATTCTCCAATATCCACAATCATCTCAATAACATCTATCTTAAATATGTAGATATTGAAGGCGAAAAAACGAGTATAAACGGTAAATATCAACTTTATATTTACCGAAACCCCCAAATTACGCGGTTCTACTCATTCAACCGTAGAAACTCGATAATAATCACACCAATAACTCATAAAGCATCCACTAACAATCTACTATATATATATATATATATATATATATATATATATATATATATATATATATATATATATATATATATATATATATATATATATATATATATATATATATATATATATATATATATATATATATATATATATATATATATATATATCACGAAATTGAAAACTAGGGTTTCAAAACCCCAAAACCGACAAATTACTCACCTCGATGAATTAGGAATAATGTGCACGTTTACGAGGTTAGATTCGAGTCTCCTTATGTTTCCTACGAATGTCCATGCTCAATTTGATAGAAAATCGCCTCTTTATGCTCTGAAATCGATTTGGGGTGTTCTTCCCCGAAATGATCATTTTTTGAACATTATATAGGTCTGTCGTGCCTACACGACCCGTGTGGATCTTTTGCTTGCCTTTTGTTTGCCTTTGTAGGTTCTAAACGACCCGTGTTAAAACACACGACCTGTGTCAGGCTACTGCTTGTATTTGCATTTGAAACACGACCCGTGTATGCTCCACACGACCTGTGTAAGTTCCTTTTGGCATTTTTCAAACTCAAGCTTCTTCCAAAAGGTCCTCTACCCACACTAACACATATAAAAACTTAACTAATCGTAATTAAACGAAGATTAGTACATAAGAGGGACTCCAATCTCTTCTCACTCATCAACAACTCAAAATGCGAAGGCAATTACAAGGATCGCCACACCTTACTCTAAGCAAATGCATAGCTAGAATCACACCTACTATAAGGTAATAACTCTACTTACCTTAATAAGCATCTCAAAAAGAAAATGGGTTTCACATCTTCGGATATATTGTAACAAGAAAAAGTTATCATGTTTTCAGATGTTTCATTTGAAGAATTATTAGAACTAGAAAATGAATCGGCTGAACTTTTAGTGATCACAGATGAATTTGAAGAAATGGAATTTGAAATGATTGAAGGTTTCGGAACTCAAATCTGTTTAGTCTTTTCGGAATTGTTTGATTTGGTAGATTTCTGAGATTTCGAAGTTTTTTTTTGTTTTGAAGATTTTGTAGTGATGTCTTGTTTTGAAGAGTCTTTTGATTTTGGAGTTAGATCATCCTTCAAATATTTTCTTTTCAATTTTGATTTGTCAATTGTTAATTTCCTAGATAGTGAGCTACACAATGTAGATGTACGTTGGTATTCTTCGTATGCTAGTTTGAAATCGTTTAGTGAGAGATTCTTATCCTTGAACAAATCCAAATTTTTGTCTAGCCATACATCGAATGTGTCTATCAAATTATTTCCTTTTGAGAAATTGGCGTTTGATGGTTTTTTATACTTTGGATTTGGAAAATTTGGCTTTGTTTGTAAGTAACGTAAACTATGATCTAACAAGGTATCAATAAAATCACTTGATTAATATGGAAACTTAATCAAGTGACGAATCCGAAACAATTATGATTAAAACAAGAACACAATAAACCTTCAATGCACTCAATTGATTAATCGAATTGACTGGTACATAAGGTTCTAATCGTCAGCCGTGAATGCTCAATGAATGATTTCTCTCTTGACTATGCTATGATTCACAATGATCGACCAACCACGATCACGGCTAACAAACACACTATATATACTTAACCTAATACAAAAGCCCATTAAGTCCACCGAAATCCCAGCCCACAAAAACAAGCCCACCAAATTCGCATGTTGATTTCGGTCCAAGTACACCGAGAACTCGGTGTTTTCAGTCCAGGACCAAAAATGTCTTTTTGTCTTGTAAATCCGAATTAAGCCTTTTCAAGTGCAAAGGATAAACCAATAAAATATGTCCCAACAATCTCCCCGTCGGTTTATGGCTTTCTGTTCTCTTCAGACTTCCCTTTGTTTTTGGCTTTCTGCTCTTTCCTCGATCTCTTCACGACTTGACTACGAGATGTACATATAAATCTTCTACAGGTATAACTTCATCTTTAGTAGTTGGACTTTCTTCAAATTTGACTTTGAATGCTCATTGGGTGTAGATGCTTCTTGTATTGGTTCTGTAATCAGCACATCCAGCTTTTGAATTTCTTCCTTGATAGTTACGTGGATTCTGATTCTTCTTGATCACTTCAGCAGGTTCATAGATAACAACAAAGTTGATTGAGGAGGCTTCAACGCAATTCATCACAAACTGTAGTTATAGCTTTACCTTGGTTCCGGGTTGAAATGTTGTGTTGACAGATTTCTTCACTTCTAGTTGCATCATTTCACTATCTTCATTTATTACAGTGCTTCTTAAATCGTAACCATGACCAAAAATCATGTGGGTCATAGAGTCATAAAGACCCTTCTCCCCAGAGTTGTTCAAGGACCAGCCTTGGCTCAGGAGGAGACTACTCATAGTATCTGTGTAAACACGGAGGAACGCACTACGATTGGTTGAGTATCGAAGAACTACTCATGGCCATTTTGATTTTAGCACCCGCACATCCTCGATCAAAGATCTCAATGCACTTAACAAGTTAACTTGGCTCTTGGCAACACATTCAATGCTATCTAAATCTCTGGGGAGTGTACCGTCCTGGTGCCAGTTAAGGTTCTGGTGAAGTGTTGGGGTCTCATAACTATTGTGGTAATCAATTGCGATCATTGACCCAGGGTTTCGATGTTTCATCAATGAGAGGCAAAACCACACTGAATCATGAACATCATTTATTAGAAGAATGTTGGGTTTAAGAATGGTATGAGCATGTAATACATCTCGGTACGAGATATACCCATCGGCTAGAGTTACGAATTATCATCAGTGTATGGCATAGTACAATGAATCATCCCATTCTAAATTAGAAGACTTGTAAGTAAGAAAGTTGTTGATGCCTCAATTTTACTACTGGTGTAGTAGCAAGGATCATAGGCATAGAGTTTTGAAATATCATCAGCATTTGGTTTTAAATGGTGTATCGTCTATTTCTTGTATCATAAGATAGAGTGGGTAAGAATGGATTGGTGCGTGTGATAGACTATGGTACGTAATCTAACCATCGGCACAAAATTTCTAACTCTCGACAATGAGTGGTTCCGCTCAAAGTGTCCTTAAGTTATGTTTTTAGAAGACTTGTGGTTAAGAACGGTTGTTGGTGCTTCATACTCATTGTGGTGTATCAATGAGAATCATTAGCACATGATATTTATCTCAGCAGTGAGAGGTATAGCCCAGTGCGTCGTCGATTGATAGGGTAGGACAAAGCCTTAGTGAATCACTGTGATAGTGAATCACATCATTAACATAAGGGATTGGATCTGTATTCTTGATTGATATAGATCATGAACATTGATGATCGTGCAAAATTTGTGCATATAAAAAAAACTAACTAAAGTAAATTAAAATATTTTTGGATTTTTGAGAATGATTTAAAGGAAAAAAATATTTTTGGAATTTTTGAATTTTATATTTTTTGTTTTGTTTTGTGTGGTTTTAATTCTCCCCCTAAATTTGTGTATGCAGGAGATTTAGCGAAAATAAAAACATGAACAAATTTAACTAGAAATAAAAAAAATTGCAACGTTTACAAAGACTTGATTTGTCAGTCATCGAAGCGAATCATCTTAAGAAATCTGACAAGCACATCAAAATGAGCTTTTCCAAAAGGTTTTGTAAACAAATCCGCCACATTGTTATCTGTGTGGATTTGCTCCAAATGAATGAGTTTACGCTCAAAACAGTCTCGAATAAAGTGAATTTTGATGTCAATGTGCTTGGTTTTCGTATGTTGAACCAGGTTTTTAACGATTTGAATTGCAGCATCATTATCACAAAAGAGAGGAGTATCAAGAAAATTCAAACCGTAATCCAGCAATTGATGTTGCATCCAGATGACCCGTGTTTCAATTTTGGAACGAAATTAACATTTTTGAACTTCAACACACCGTTAGTTTTGGTCCCCTTTTGAGTGATCTTGTCCTTTCTCCCCTCCCGCAAAGGAGACATACCCTTAATTAATATTCTGAATGTCGTGCTATTGAGAGATGTCTCCTGTCATGTGCCTGGAACAGCCACTATCAACATAACATGGTCTTATGATATTTCTCCATAGCTGCTCCTGCACAAGATGCGTGATTAATTAGGTTTGGGAACCCGGTCCATTTTGAAACTGGGTTGACCTTTACTATCTACACGTGATACTCTTTCCCATACCATATCCTGCTTATCAAATAAAGAACATGAAGAATTAGCAGAACTCTTAGGTGATTTGGAAGTGAGGCCTTTGGGTACCCATCTGTAATTAGGCTTGAGTCTCTTATCGTTTAACCAGATGGGTGCCTCAACACTTGATCTTGAAACACGACTACCCTTTAATTTGGGCTTATATTGCAAGTGTGAGCTAAAAGACGATCCTTGAGATGAGTTTGACCTCACCGATTTTGGTTTGGCAAAACCATCTCTCGAATCAATCTTTTTGTCCATGTGGGCCTGATTCTTGGCCTTGGTAGCATTCCAATCACCATTTCTTGAATGTGACCTCGAATATTTTATTTTGGAAGATCTCCTTCTTGGCATATTTTTCCAGCCTTGTGTATAGTAAGGAACGTATGCCAAATGTGGACAATTTCTAGCTATGTGACCTGGAGTCCCACAATTAAAACATGTTTGTCTTTTCAAGAAAATATGATTGGGACTTGGTCCTGGTCCAAATGAAGTCTGTGAGCCAGACTGTGAGTTCACCTGTTGTTTCAAAGATTTTCCGCAAGCACACACACAACCATCAGATTGTTTCACAAATTTTTGTGGCTTAAATTTTCCAAAAGTAGGATTATTGGAATTTTTATTCAAAGCAGCATCATCATAAGATTTTGAAAAATTAACAGTTTTAGTGTCTTGGTTCACATGATTATTAGAAGCAACAGTAAATAAAATATTAGTTTTTGAAGAATTTTCCACAAAACTTGAATTATTTTTGTTCTCCTCGTTCCCATCTTTTACTACTACTTTATCTGCACAGAAGATAGAAGCATTAGTATCGTTCACCTTAACATTCTCAGCGAGGCTGGATTTTTCAGTCTTAACTGAAGCTCAAGCAACTGGCTGATCACTTAGAACTCAAGCAACTGGCTGATCACTTAGAACAGGTTTCTCTATCTCTTTGGTTTCAAGGGCTGGAGTATAATTATCGTTGAAAAGGGGTGGAACGCTATTATACCCTAGACCTTCACCCTGTTTAGTTTGCCACTTTAACTGTTGTTCAATCATTGATTCAACAGTCACACTTGAAACATCAAATTTCTTAAAATTAAAATCAACATCTTTAAATTTAGCTTTCAATGCGTTAATTTTGGCAGTTAAATTGGCAATTTTCTCTTTAGCAAACTGATAGTGACAGCTCTTTTCACTGTATTCTTCTTTAGTTCTTTTTAGCTCTTTGGTTTGATCTTCTAATTTTTCATTAAAAGGTTTCTGGCCCTTTTTAAGGTTATAGATTTCATTTTTACGGTCAAAAACTTCTCTAACTAAAATATCATTTTGCTCACGGTATTTATTAAGTTTATCTACACAAGATTTAGATCATGAAGTTTCACTAACCTGTTTGGTGCTAGGAGTGGTGGAGACCGTTATTGACCAACGATAAAAAATCTGACGTGAAATTAGAGTTGACTGAAAACTATGAATAGTCAACCATTGCTTGACCCAAAACGCTGCTCGAAAAGCCTTTGATCGAAAACCCTGAAAATCAGAATTTTCACCGAAAACATCTAAAAATCAACACCTATGACCGAAAACTCATCTGCACCGAGAACGCTGATGTCACGCTGCCGAAAACCCTGAAACCCTAGCCGAGATCTCTGTTGTGATGCCGAGAACACCCAAAACCCTGGCCAAGAACTCTATTGTACTGTCGAGAACACCCAAAACCCTGGCCGAGAATACTGTTGTGCCGTCGAGAACACCCAAAACCCTGGTCGAGAACTCTGATGTGCCACCGAGAACACCCAAAACCCAAGTCGAGAACACTGTTGTGCCGCTGAAAACACCTAAACCTAGCCGAGAACTCCTTGCTAGCCGCCGAAAACGCCCATAAAAGGACAAGAACAAAGTTATTGGTCGAATTTGTAAATGCCAAGGATCGAAATAGTCGATTTTTTGCCAAAACCACCAATTTCACGAAGAACACAAGCAGTGATTTTCACCCAACTAGACCAAAAACGCACCAAAACTTCAAACATCAACTAAATTGCTTCGAAATCAATTGATACCAAACAGCCTAAAATCGAATTTAAAGGCTCTGATACCAATTGTAAGTCTCGTAAACTATGATCTAACAAGGTATCAATCAAATCACTTGATTAATGCAGAAAATTAATCAAGTGACGAATCCGAAACAATTATGATTAAAACAAGAACATAATAAACCTTCAATACACTCAATTGATTAATCGAATTGACTGGTACATAAGGTTCTAATCGCCAGCCATGAATGCTCAATAAAATGCTCAATGAATGATTTCTCTCTTGACTATGCTATGATTCACAATGATCGACCAACCACGATCACAGCTAACAAACACACTCTATATACTTAACCTAATACAAAAGCCCATTAAGTCCATCGAAATCCCAGCCCACAGAAACAATCCCACCGAAATCTCATGTTGATTTTGGTCCAAGTACACCTAGAACTCGGTGTTTTTGGTCGAGGACCGAAAACTACGTTTTTTCTTGAAAATCCGAATTAACCCTTTTCATGTGCAAAGCATAAACCAATAAAATATGTCCCAACATTGTTGGTACGAATGATGGTTTGGAAAATTGATTTGTTTTGGAAGTAGAGGCCTTCGTATCCATCTTTGTTTTGGAAGTAGAGGCCTTCGTATCCATCTTTGGAAAATTGATTTTGAAATCACAACTATTGACTTCAGTTTTAAAATCACAACAGTTGGTTTTGAAGTTGACGCTTTATTTTGATGCTTTTTCAAATATGTTGGTTTTTGCACAATTGGTTTTGAAATAATGGTTTTTCTTTTTGAAGAATCTTTTTCAATTGATTTACTAATTGGTACACACTCTTTTGATTCAAGTATTTCAACAACGTCCATTTTCGGTTGTACTGTTTCTTTCATGATTTGTATCTGTTTGTAATTCCTTTCAGTTTGATTTGATTTTTGACAATACAGAAGATGTTTCAAATGACTTGGAATTTTTTCTTGTTCATAACATAAACGATTGTATATGTTATAACCATACAAATCTTGTTTTCATACATTAATTTTGACTTCCAAATGTTCATTCAAATTGTTTCCAAAAATTTTGGATGATGAGAAGAATCCTTTCTTGTTGGGTCATAATTTAATGGTTTAATCTTTACGTTAAAATGGATTATTTCGAGTTTTAAGGCTTAAAATGTGTTTTCGGTCAGGGTCCGAAAACCTCCTGTTCTCGGTGGCACCATGACCGAAATCAGCATGATTTCGGTGGGTTGGGCTTGCAGTTTTTGGTGGGCTCTTGGTTGGGTGGGCTTAGGTTTAGGTGTAGGTAGAAATTGTATTTTAGTGGTCATTAGTATTGTTGATTGAATTGGGAGCTTGCATGAGATAGTAATATTGTTCATCGATCAAATGAACTTATGTACGAGTCGTTTGATTATACAACGAGTGTATTGAAGTTTAATACCGTGTTCTTTATTGCTTTGTGTTTGATTACTTGATTGGATTCCGCACAATCAAGTGATTGAATTGATACCTTCATAGATCTAAGAATTTGGGACTTCCAAGTGGTATCAAAGCCTCAAATCTTGTGGTTTTGGCTGTTTTGGTATCAATATTTCGAAACAATTGATTGTTCGTTGACGTTTTTGGAGTTTTTGGATTGTTTTGGACGTTTTGGGTACTTGGTGTTCTTTGTGTTCATCAATTTTCTGGAAAAACTAGGTGTTTTGATCCTTAAAATTCGAAAATTAAAAAACGCGTTTTTCAGATCTGATTTGGAGTTTTCGGTGGCTATCAACTGTTCTCGGTTAGGGCATTAAGAGATTTTGGCGGCTGCTTGTCGTTTTCTATTAGGGTTCTGTGTTTTTGGCGGCGTCCCAGGGTTTTCTGTTAGGGTTTGTTCGTTTTCGCTGCTGATCCATTTTCAGGCAGTGTTTTCGGTTTTTCTCTGATTTCGGTCAAGGTGTTTTCGGCTCTACAGTGTTTTCGGTCTATAATTTCTGGGTTTTTGATTTGAATTTTGGCTGTTTTAGGCCTAGAAGGTTGCATTTCTTGTTTTGATCATTAATGGATTCTTACAACAATTCTCTTGCCACAATGCATTCTGACTTGGATTCCATCATGGGAACTACCACTCGGATTCCCCGGTTGCTGTCTGCTGACGGGTTTCCTGAGTGAAAGTTTAGATTCGAACAATATGTTAAGATGAAAGACATAAAAGTGTGGAGAAGCATCTTACGGGGCCCGGTTAGAATTACAATCCCATTGGACGATGAGGCAAAGACAGTGATTGATAAGCCAATCGAAACTTACATGGATGAAGAGTTTGAAAAGGTTGAGGCAAATGACAAAACTCTCGCTACTCTTACCATGGCACTGTCTCCTGATATCGCCCAAGGCTTCAGGGAGTATAAATCTGCTAAAGCTTTATAGGAAACACTGATTGAAGTGTAAAAAGAAAATGACGACATGAAGCAAAGCAGACAGGATTTGCTTCGTCAGAGATTTAATATATTCAATCACGTCCTTGGGGAGGCTTTAGAGGTTCAATTACAGTGCTTCATCACTCTAAACACAAAAATGAGTACTGCTGAAATTATGTTGTCCAGTTCTAAGATAAATAAAAAGCTGCTAAACTCTCTCTCGAGGAACTGGGATATGAATATCTTAGTGATTAAAAAGACCAAAGACCTGAGCAAGCTCTCCCTGGCTGAAGTAATGGCTGTCATCAAGGCTTGTGACATGGATGACAAGCAGCGCGAGATCAATCATGTCAACTCTTACTCATCTGCCAACCTGGGTTCTTCCACCAACAGTGCATTCTCTGCTCTTCTACCACATCATGTTCCTCCACCTTCCAGTCTTTCGATGGCATCTCCAGCTCCTTCCGTTCCAAGCCCACTTACACAATAAACTATTCCAGCTCCAGCTGCTTCCAAGGGAGCTGAGGAAAACATGGCTTTAATGGATGGCTTCATGAACTACTACAATGCCTTTGTTGCTGGAGAATTGGTTCCTCCAGTCATGATTGGAGAACTTGACCAAATCCATCCTGAAGATGTTGAGGAGATGCACATTTCTTGGCAAATAGCAATGGTAGTATTCAGAGCAAAGAAGTTTACTCAGCCAATAGGGAGGAACAACTGGGGAATCAACGGGGACAAGTAAGTGGGATTTAACAAGAGTAAGCTGAGGTGTTACAACTGTCACGAGCCAGGGCACTTTGCTCGTGAGTGCACCAAGCCAAGAGTAGAGAACAACAATGCTGAGAGGACTCTGGTGCCAACTAAAGTCAACAGAGAAGCTCCTCAAAACACTGAGCGTGCAATGGTGGCTCAACAATTTTCTTGGGAGGATCAAATGCAGGCACTGAACCTCACTGAAGATGGAGGAGCTCACCTGGCACAAATTGAAGCTGATGAGGATGCAGATCTGGCTGAAGAGAAGATTGATGGAGCTGCAGTTCGCGTTCATGGTCTCCACCACTCCCGCAACCAAAGAGGTTAGTGAAGCTTGTTGCTCTCAATCTTGCATAGATAAGGTTAATAAATATCGTGAGCATAATGATAATCTAGTTAGAGAGGTTTTTGACCTTAAAAACGAAATTTAAAACCTCAAAAAGAAACAGAAACCCCTTATAGAAAAGGTAGAAGCTCAAACAAAATATCTAAAGAAACTTAAACAGGAATATAACAAAAAATGCTGTCACCATCTGTTTGCTAAAGAGAAAATTGCCAATTTAACTGCCGAACCTGACACATTGAAAGAAAAATTTAAAGATGCTGATTTTAGTTTTAAGAAATTTGATGTGTTAAGTACGACTATTGAATCTATGATTGAACATCAGTTAAAATAGCAAAACAAACATGGTGAGGGTCTAGGGCATAAGAGTGTTCCACCACCTTTTAATGATAACTATACTCCTTCCCTTGAAACCCGAGAAAGAGAGCAGCCCACTGTTACCAGTCCGTTCCAATTGATCAATCCGGCACCACTGAGAGTTCTAAAGTAAACAATACTGATGCTTCTACCTCATGTGCAGATAAAATGAAAGTGGAGGATGGGAACAACTAGGAAAAGAGTGATTCTAATTTTGATGAAAATTGTTCAAAGACTAATATTTCAGTTTCTTCTGTTTTTAATAATTGTGTGAAACAAGACGTTAAAACTATTAATCTTTCAAAAATTCATGGTGATATTGCTGTTAAGAATTTAAACCACAAAAATTTGTTAAAGAATCTATTGCATGTGTTTGTGCTTGTGGAAATTCTTCAAAACAATCTGGACCAAAACCAAGTCCCACTCAGCCCCCTTTGAAAAGACAAACATGCTTTAACTGTGGGACTCCAGGTCACATATCCAGAAACTGTCCTCAACACTTTTATGTCCCCCTCCATGAACAAAACTGGCAGAACGTGCCAAGAGGGAGATCTTATAAAATAAAACCCTCGAGGTCACGTTCAATAAATGGTAATCGGAATGCTAAAAGCCAAGAATCAGGTCCCCAAGAACAAAAGGACTGATTTGGGAGATGGCTCTGTTAAAGAAAAATCAGTAAGGTCAAAGTCATCTCCATGATCATCTTCTAGTTCTCATTTGAAAAATAGACCTAAATCAAAGGGTAATCCTGATTCAAAATCCAGTGTTAGTGTTCCCATATGGTCAAATGAAAAAATATTTAAATCTAATTACAGATGGGTTCCCAAAGGCAGTATTCCAAAAAGTTCTGTAAATACATTGTATGATAAGCAAGATATGAGTTTGGAACCAGTTAAATGTGTTGATAGTAAGGGTCAACCTAGTTTCAGAATGGACTGGGTTCCCAAATCTAATTAATCCCACATCTTGTGTAGGAGCAGCTATGGAGTAATATCATCAGACCTTGGCATGTTGAAAGTGGTTGTTCCAGGCACATGACATGAGACATCTCTCAATTGTACGACATTCAAAACATCAATGGAGGGTATGTGTCCTTTGCAGGAGGAGAAAAAGGGAAGGTCAATCAAATGGGGACTGTTACGAACGTTGTGTCGAAATTCGAAAACGTCAATTTCGTTCCAGAACTGAAGCATAGTCTGTTGAGCGTTTCTCAAATCTACGACAGAGGTTTTTTGACTCACTTCACGAAGAAAGAATGCTTGATTCTGAAGCCTAGTATCATCACACCAGAATATTGGATATTAGTGAAGTTTGAAAGCAAAATCAATGCCTACATCATCGACATGAACCACAACACTCCTGAAAATGTTACTTGCTTAAAGTCAAAAGTTTCAGAACATAATGCCATGCTCTGGCATCGTCGCCTCGGTCATGCAAATGCCAAGAATCTAAACCGTCTTGCGAAGAATGATCTCGTCCGGGGGCTTCCTATCAAAGACTTCATCACCTTCGAGAAGTGTGTAGCTTGTGCACAAGGAAAGCATCATCGAAAGCCGCACAAGCCCAAACTGGTCAATTCCATTGATTTGCTCCTTCAACTACTTCACATGGATCTCTTCGGTGCAGTCAACGTTTTGAGTATCAACAAAAACTCTTACTGATTGGGCATCATAGATGATTACTCACGTTTTACTTAGGTTTTCTTTTAGAAGCATAAGAGTGAAACTGCAGAACTGGTCAAGAGATTCATCATCCTCATTGAAAATCAAACGAATCAGAAGGTGAAGGGAACCAGATGCGACAATGGGACTGAGTTCAAGAATGCCATCTTAGATCAATTCTGTGCTGAAAAGGGAGTGCAGCGTCAATACAGTGCTGCTCGTACACCATAAAAAATGGTGTAACTGAGCGATGAAATCGAACTTTAATTCATGCTGCTCGAACCATGCTACGTGATTCCAAGTTGCCAGTGTTCTTCTGGGTTGAAGCCATCAACACCGCGTGCTATGTCCAGAATCAGGTCCATCAACAAGAATCGCATGAAGACTCCGTATGAAATCCTCTACGGCCACTAACCGACAGTTGCTAATTTCTGTACCTTTGGATGTCCATGCACCCTCCTTCATCTGGAAGCCACTCTAAAGTTTAACTAAAAGGCTGATGATTGTTATTTTGTAGGGTATGCAGGTCGCACTGCTTATGGGGTGTATAATAAAGTCACCAAGCAGATTGTGGAATCCTTTGATGTGCGTTAGCTGGAGGAAAATGAGACGGGTCCCCGAGTTGGACCTGGCTGGCTGTTTAACTATGATGAACTGTTTAAACCGTTTCATTTGCTTTCTAATGATGTTTTAGGTACACAGTCAGGCCCAAGTAGAACCAACCAATATGATGATGAAGATATTCTCGCTGAGCCGATCAAATCGTCCGTGATAATTGATGAACCTATAATATTGAACAACGATGCATCTTCTGATCCTCCTATGGTGAATGATGACCTTCCTGCTGAATCTCCAAAGACTGTTGTCGAAACACCAGCTGTTGAAGAAACTGTCACTCAAGAAGATGCTATCAACTCTGATCCTGCAGATCTGTTCAATTCTACTCTCATGGACTCTCTCTTTCCTGAGAGAATATTGGATGAGTATGTGGCAAGCACCTCGTACGACTTCAGAACATCTGATAGAAGTGATTCGGCTGTAGGCAGAGTTGAGAACATTATAAATCTTCCAGTTTCTTCAGGAGCGCTCGAGCATGCTATTCCTTCAAGAATTCAACACGATTACCCATTGAAAATGCCATCGGTTCACTGACGGATGAGGTCCAGACCAGAATTCCGAGTGGTTATGTCAATGAGTGTCTCTACTCATGCTTTATTTCGCAAATCGAGCCAAAGAATGTAGAGATGGCAGTCAATGAACCAAGTTGGGTTGACGCAATGCATGAATAGCTGAATCAATTTGAAAAAGTAAATGTTTGGCAGCGGATGGAATTACCCAAAGGCAAGAAGTCTTTGGATACAAGATGGGTATTTCGCAACAAACATGACGACAGCGGAGTGATTGTGCGAAATAAGGCACGCTTGGTTGTTCACAGGTTCAGACAGATAGAAGGTCTCGATTACACTAAAGTGTATGCTCCTGTGGCACGACTGGAGGTGATTCGTATCTTCTTGGCATATGCTTCTTATATGGGTTTTATCGTGTATCAGATGGACGTCAAGACAGCTTTCTTGTACGGAGAAGTCAAGGAGGAAATCTACGTTGATCAACCTCTAGGTTTTCTCAACTCAAAGTTTTCCAACCATGTTTACAAGCTGGATAAGGCACTTTACGGTCTTCACCAGGCTCCTCGATCTTGGTATGCTACTCTAACCGAACATCTGCTACTACACGGGTATACAAGAGGGACGATTGATCAGACGATGTTCATTAAACGAGAGAAGACAGATATAATTGTCGCTTAGATTTATATGGATGATATTATCTTTGGATCTACTAGCGAGACTCTATGCAAAGACTTTGATCAAGTGATGAAAAAGAGATTCGAGATGAGCTCTCTAGGGGAGATGACAACGTTTTTAGGGTTGCAAGTTCGTGAAATTTCAAAAGGTATATTGCTGCATCAAGGAAAGTACGTTGATGAGATTGTGGAGAAGTTCAGATTTAAAGATGCAAAAGTTGCTGCTACTCCGATGGCTGAGCGACCTCTGCTGACCTCGGATCTAGATGGCGAATCTGTTGATCAAACCATGTATCGATCAATGATTGGCTCTGTGATGTATCTGACGGCTAGCAGACCTGACATCGTCTTTGCAGTCTGCCAATGTGCACGTCATCAGGCTAATCCTAAACTTTCTCACTTAATTCCTGTTAAACAGATCTTTCGATGCCTCAAAGGAAGAACGAAATTGGGTCTCTGGTATCCGAAGAACTGTGAATTTGATTTATATGCATTTTCTGACAACAATTATGGAGGATGTGATATTGACAGTAAATCAACAAGTTTCGGATGTCAATTTTTGGGAGATAGGCTGATTTCATGGCAATGCAAGATACAGCAAACTGTGGCAACTTCCACAGCTGAAGCTGAATACGTTGTTGCATCGGCTTGCTGTTCTCAGGTCATCTGGATGCAACATCAACTGCTAGATTATGGTTTGAACTTTCTCGACACTCCAATCTTTTGTGATAATGATGCAGCTATCCAAATTGTTAAAAACCCTGTCTAGCATTCTAAAACCAAGCACATCGACATTAAAGTTCATTTTATTCGAGTTTGCTATGAGCGTAAACTTATTCACTTGGAACAAATTCACACAGATAACAATGTGGCGGATTTGTTTACAAAACCTTTTGCAAAAGCTCGGTTCGATGTGCTTGTTGGATTTTTAAAGATGATTCGGTTCGATGACTGACAAATCAGTTCTTGTACATTTCGTAATTTTTTAGTTAAATTTGTTCATTTTCGTTCACTCTTCTCTATGCACAAATTTAGGGAGAGAATTAAAAACAACAAAAAATTATAAAATTTAAAAATCCAAAAATGTCATTTTAAAATTACACAAATTTGCACGATCATCAATGTTCCTGATCTATACCAATCAGGAATACAGATCCAAAGCTCTCATGTCAATGATGTGTTTCACTTTCACAGTGATTCACTAAGACATTTCCTTACCCTATCAATCGACGACGCACTGAGGTATACCACTCACTGCTAAGATAAACAACTTGTGCTGATGATTGTCATTGGTACACCACAATGAGTATGAAGCACTCACAACCTCTCTTAACCTAACCTCAAGTATTCTAAAACTCAACTTCTAGACACTTTGGGTTAAGCCACTCAGAGTAGAGAGTTACAAACTCCGTGTCGATGGTTAGATTGCATACCATAGTCTATCACATGCACCAATCCATTCTTACCCACTCTATCTTCTATTGCAAGAAATAGACGATTCATCATTTAAAACAAAATGTTGATGATATTTCGAAACTCTATGCTAGTGATCTTTTCTATAACGCCAATGGTAAATGTGAGGCATCAACAACCTTTCTTACCTACAAGTCTTCTAATTTAGAGTTGGATGATTCAGTGTAATATACCATGCATTGATGACAATTCGCAAGTCTAGCTGATGGGTATATCTCGCACCAAGATATATTACACGCTCATACCATTATTAACCTATATTTCTTCTAATAAAGATGTTCGTGATTCAATGTGGTTTTTACCTCACATTGATAAAATATTGAAACACTGGGTCAGTGTGAAAGGTTTTCCGCAACCATAAACTAAAACCTTAAGTTCACATGCAACCTAGAAAAGATCTATGTTTTCTTATTTGAACATGTAACTAATTCCTAAAGGCCAAACAAAAATTAACTAAAAGAATAAATCAGAAAAACTAACCTTTAGTTTTAATCTTGAAGCTAAGCAGCACAAGTGTCCTGCCTCAAATGAGATCACACCCAGGGATCCAGAGGGTGGACGAAAATTCCAGAGAGAATTATAGAATGAGCAAGCAATAATGAGGTCTAGGGTTCCCTATTTATAGGGAACCAAGTGGCAAAGCTAAAAACCCTAGCCGCAGCCCAATTTTCGGATTATCTGTACGCGCGCCGCGGCCAACTAGTTTGCGCGCCGCGCGCCGCAATTCAACTATTGAATTTGTACGACTTTAATCCCTGACCTCCTGATTAATCTAATTAATGCCACAGAAATTAATCCAATTAATTTCTGATTAATTATTAATCAATCAATATAGTTTCTAATTAATATATTATCACTTTAATATATTAACAAACCATATCTTTTATTTCTATTGATTTATTAATCCCATAATAAACCAATCTTTCTCTCTACCGAACTTTCTATCAAACCTCCAGCTATGAGGGCAACCCAAATGGACTTTGCTTCTATTAATTAGGTAAATACAAATTATTAGTCATGGCTTAGACACCTAATCCAACAGTCTCCCACTTGGATAAGTCTATGACTATAATTACCAATTTAACCTCTAATTAATCAGCAAATTGTAGCTTCCTAGAAACTGCTACCGAACTCTGACCTAGCCAGTTCTGTCCACAGATAAGTGATCAGATGATCCTCCGTCCAACAAGATATTTTCAGACATGAGACATGGATTGTGATCAATCTCTGTCTGACACACTGTTTCCCGATTTCCGATTTTGCTTATGACTTTTAGACTTCTAATTGAACGAATCAATTTAGTCCTGGCTGGCCAGCGCTTCAGTCAACTTCAAAATCATCGAATGGCCAACAGATATCTGTTTCCCGTCTGGGTCAAGGGACGAATAAGCTTCGACTAATATGTTATATCTTTTACCCGACAAATCACTCACAACAGCACGTTTTATAACACCGAGTTACCGATGCGTTTTCGTACTATCAATGAACAACCGCCTTGAAAATTATAACTCATATCTCTCAACTTTAAGACCATAAGATATTATCGTCTCAACATTGCTCGTGATATAATCCATGAAGCAATCCATTGAGTGCGGGTTTATCCAATACTCAAATCTCCATTTCCAAGTACTCATGAACGTTGCAGCAATCTTATTGCTATGTCTAACTCCTTAGACAATCTACAAACCAATTCATGACAGTCTTCCTTCATACTTACTCCCAAAGAGTATGAACGACTGTGGATATTTGAATAATCCAATTATTCAGGAAGTAAAACATGCAAAAGCGAAACATAAAATCTGACTGGCAGCTACTCCTGCTTATTACCAAGTCTCCACGAGGTAATCACCAAGTCGGATTTATCATAACTATTATCGGTTTCTTATTCTCTTTTAAACTTTCAATTCAAGCCTTTCATATCAATGTCTATGACCTTTTCACTCTTTTTATGTATCCAAGTGTCTAACACTTATACACTTTATTGTAGATGATCCTATCGGATACTCTTCCGATGATATCTCAATTTGTCATTTTGTCATTCTCTCTCACAACTCCATTCTGGTGATGTGTACCGTGACTGCCCATGGTTCTCGGGTCTTTAGTCTACACGACTATACCCTAAGACAATTTCGAGGTGTCATGATGTGCCGGTGAACCACACGCGCTCCATCAGAAACCAACGAAATTCTTTAACCATGAAGTCCTATAGCACCACGTCCTATAGCACCACGTCCTGGTGTAACCAATTACTGATTTGAAACTCCTTTCAAATCGTCCACCCTAATCATTTCCCAATGATTTCTCACGTGTGTTCAAAATCCAAACAGTACTCTCAGCCAGGTCATATCCTGAAACTAACTTACCATGCTCTAAGCATCAAGTCATCAGGGTATGTTCATAACACTTCTGATTGGTCCAAGAGGCTCGTGGAACCTGATGTAATCTCATTCCAAACCCTTTCGGAATCCTAAGATTACCAATAATCCTTGTGTCATGATTTCCGGAAACCATTTCCTATCTGATAGATGTCTATGAGCTACGTGAGCATGCTGCACCTTCTTTGTTTCTTTCATGCCAATTCATTACACTTTGCAATCACAGGAAACTCCATTCCTGGGGTTATGCATCTTGAATCTCATCAAGATCATATTGGCAGAATTCTGATCTATCTAATAGATGTTCTCAACCACCTAAGTATGTTGTATCTCTTAAAGTCTTTCATAGCGAACCGTTTCTTAACACCAAGTCATTACACTTTGTAATGATAAGAGACGTTTCCTAGAACCAGTATGTAACCCACATACAATGATAGTAGATAACAACGATACTCCCACTGGCTTTGACACCGTTATATGACTCTTTCGGGATATTCACAAAATCCAGAACTTATGGCACATTTTGCGAAACCGAAATCCAAACCTTTCCGACATATTAAAGGAAATCTTTCAGGCTATTCACAAAATCCAAACCTTTTGGCCTATTTTAAGAATCCGAATATCCTTTCTTGCGAGATGCCCATGGGACGAATCTCGAGACCATGTACCTTTTGTAGTGGCATGCTCTATGTGAGTCCCTATTAGTGTGCCGGTAAACCACACACGCTCCACTAACGACTCACACTATGCCACGCAGAATCCTCTCGGATTACATCTTCTACTGAGAGTGCTTCTCTCAGAATCAATTGCTTGACTCCAAGTGATGACTCATTCAACCAGATGTTCTGTAAGTACATTTCTATGTTCCTTCTTTTGATGATTCAATTACTCCCACTGGTTCCTAGACCAGTTGTAAAGATCAATCAAACTGTCACATAGACTGTGTCTCGCGGTAAGGTTCTCTTATTTGGTAGTAACTGGGCTCGCCAATGCTTCCAGCAGTTGGATTACTTATCCGTACCATCTTTAGTGTTTTACCACTACCCGGTATATCACCCAAATCATAACTCCTTATGACAGTGACAATAACTACTAGTCAAGCGAAGAGAGGGTATGTCAGGTTTAACAGGAATCTAATTCCTGGTCAAGTCCCAGTGGTGACTAAAAGGTTCTTTCACTCGGCTAAACCCTGAACTCATTCAGGATTATTCTTACTCCCACTGTTTTCTTAGAACTTTAGTTCTTTCTAAAAGTACTCTTCTTTCAAAGGATAACCGGAGTGGCCAATGAAACGACATTGCTGATTAGTTTCAGGCTTGTCATGAGATTCAGACGTATGCTACATAACCCTGGACTTTCTATGTACTAGTGGGACAATCCCAGCTTTACATTTCAGACAGTGTCAACATAACCTACTTAGTCTAAGATGTGGTCGGAATATGGCTTCTGCGGTCTGACTGGTTGAATATTCAATTCATTGAAATATTAGTCGGAAATGTATCCAGTGTATCTTATACACCGAGGATCAAAACTATTTCGATCAATGCTCCATCATCTTCCCTAAGACACATTATAACCATTAGTGTTCTTGGAAGACGATAAACTGTGAAACATTTTCTCAGTCTATGTTGTTACTCAGGTTCTGTTGATCTTATACTTCCTTTGAAATCCTTGAACACTTCAAGGTTCCAATCAATCACTTATTCCGATAAGCGAAGCCATATTTGTCAAACTATTTGGCAAATATTTTGAAGCATAACTAATCGTGTTCTGTTCGAGGATTCTAGCAATACACATTAACTTATGTGTCTGTTGCCCAAATCTTAAGGTCTCTTACATCTCCATGTAAATTTATGACTTTGTTAATATTGTTCAAGACATGCAATCATCACCTGACTCCAAGTCAACTGATTCCAAAATCCTATCCATTGGATCTTTGGGCGATTCCTTTCTTGCCACAATTAATTTTATTAAGCACTCAATTCATCATGTGACTCTAAGTCAAATGATTCATAGACCTTTGGTTGAAGTGATTCTCATAAAATTCACTTTAACAATCATAAAGAACACAATTTACAAATCCAATCCCATTGGATGTATCAACATTCAAGTTATTACCATTTACGTCATCAACACATTCACACAACATTTCGAGGACAGTTAAAACAATCATGTTTCAAAAAAAAAATCATTAAACTAGAATTATCCTCAGAACAATGTACTATGCGAATCCATGTCGTATGTATCTATAAACTAATAACAAGAACAAATATCTAGCTTAACTCAAAAACCGCACGAGCTCCAGATCCAATCCGAATATCATCTTGTGCGACACCATCTCGCATCCTTCAGAGTTCGTGCATACAGAGCAAATGTGTGAAACACATCCTGTATCAAGGAAATGAGGATCAGGTGTTCTGAATTCTAAGATATTTATGAGTTTACCAAACGGTTTGGCTTTGGAGCATTTTTTCAATCTCTCCGTGATTGTGTCCCACCTTGTGGATTCCCAGTTTGAAATATCGAACAATTGGTCCAGACGATCTGGATCATTTCTTGATGCACCTTAATACCGGACTCAATCCTGAAGCAGCTGAATTAATGGAACTATGCTTCTCCATGAACGATTCATACAGAGTCGACATTGAATGCACTTCCACGATTGTCTTATCCGGTTACCCTTTCTGTTCATCTGGATGAACAGATCAGCGAGTTGAGCTAATGCTTAACTCCCGATCCCAAAGGGAAACCAGTTTTATATAGGGATGGCAAAAATGTACCATGAAGAACCAACCAACATGTTACCAACCGTACCAATAAAGTTGGTAGCCAACATGTTTGGTAGTCAATATGTTTGGTTGGTAGTAACATACCAATTAAGCAATCTTGGTACGGTAACGGTACAAAATTTTGAATACCACGGTTGTACCGTACCAACCAATTCATATATATATATATATATATATATATATATATATATATATATATATATATATATATATATATATATATATATATATATACATATATATATATATATATATATATATATATATATATATATATATATATATATATATATATATATATATATATCAATTTCAATTCTCGTATTTTTATTTTTTAAATATGAGTAATAACTAACAAGTTACACTCAGAAATGAATTACTAAAACAACTCTTAATACTAATTCTTTTTTCAAACAACACTAGATATTAAAATCAAACTAATAACAAAGCGACTAGCACGTAAGCGATGATAAGTTAGGGAAAACAATACTAAAAGAAAAGTTTTTGGTATATACCAATACCAATATGTACCAACCAAACTTGTTGGTAGCCAAATAAGTTGGTACCAAAGTATATTTGGTACGGTACTGGTAATTAAATTTTTGTGTCAATTATAATTGGTACGGTACACGGTATAGAAGAAAAAAGCCCGGTACCGTACCAATTCCACCCCTAGTTTTATACTGTTTGCCTATGTATCCCTCAATCTCGGGAACACGCAAACTGGTGCTACTTCCTTCTAGCTTGCAACTTCAAGCTCTTTGAAGATCCTAGTTCGTTCCCTTTATTCAACCAGTTCACAGAACCTTTCCTGAACTAGCTGTGCTAACTTATCAGACCCCAGGAATTCTAAATCCCTGCGGAACTCGGGGTTAATGATCAATAGCATAAGGCAACGAACTTCCTTGGATTCAACAGTCAAGGAGTCATGCTCATCACAAGCTGCTGTGTGATGCCATGTTTGGGAGCGGACACTCAGTCGGATATGGTTCGCCAGCAAAACTAAGAATTATTCTCTAATTACAAAACCATATCACATAGTTCAGGCCAGTCAGCCTTACCATACTAAACAGGTGCTTTCTGAAGCTCTCAGTAATGGGTGAAGGAGGAGAAGGAGGAGAATGACATTTTCTTCAGACATATATAAAATTTGAATTTATTCGTTTAATTAATCCTTTTAAATAATTACCCATTATATATTATTTAACAAGGCTAGGATCCAAAATACCCCAACTATGCTGTGAAGAGGGATGCCGTAGTCACAACACAGTGGTCATTAAGGTAGATAACTTTTATCAATTTCAGTCTTATGAAATTCCTAGATCTGTGAGATTCATTGAACTGTTCAATGGCATGTTTAATCTCGGATATGCCCCACCGTTTGTGACTGGGATGCCGAGGATCATAAACCGGGTGTGAATAACCATGCAAATTAGCTTGGTACTCTCCGGGTCAATTACCATCTCAAATTGATGTGCCGGTTAACCACACACGCTCCATCAACAATGATAACACCCGAGAAACCCATTGCCACTCTTTATGAACCCCCATTGGTGTGCCGGTAACCCACACATGCTCCACCAACGTTTCATAAAGTGCAATGTGCAATTTCATGGGTTAGCATCAAATTCACATTTTTTCTAAAGTAACTAGATTGGGAATTCTTGTACGGGTTCTAGTACTTTGATCATTATACTTTTAATGATTAAGCGGTCCTATCAAAACTGTTCGGCTAACGACCCTCCACTGATCAGGCGAGCGGTGGGTGAGAGTGAACACTCATTAGACCGCCATTTTATAGGCAGTCTCCTTATACCCACTTTATAGACCAGCTTCGTGAATGAGGCCTACTAATGATTTGACTAACCAATTTATCTTATACATATAGTATTAACTTTTAATAATATATATAAGATGTATTTTAAACCTTTTTAAAATGTTCCTGGTTTATCTTTTAATTTCCTGAAATTTAACTATTAAATTTCAAATTAAATTAAACCTTTAATTGGATTTAATTTATCTTTTAATTAAACTATTAATTAAATTAATTAAATCTAGATATTTTAAACCTTTTAAAATATTTTAGGATTTATCCTTTAATTTTCAAAATTTAACCATTAAATCAAAATTAAATTAAATCCCTTGAATTATCTTTTAATTAAACAATTAATTAAATTAATTCAAATGTAGATAGGTTTTTCCAAATTAATCAAATCAATTTAAACCTATCTTAAACCCCTAATTATCAAATTCAAACAAACTGGGTTTAAGGTTATCTATTTAATTAAACAATTAAAGTTACCAAAAATAGAAAGCCTTCTAAACCCTAAGCAGAAAATCGAAAAAGAAGGGGGAAGGGGCTAGGGTTTCGAAAACCCTAAACCCCAAAAACAAAATCAGGCCCAAAGGATTTATAAACTTTAAACCCTAATATTAGGAAAACTATTACAGCAATTCAATAAGAAAACAACCAAACGCTCTGATACCACTGAAAGGTTTTCCGCAACCATGAACTAAAACCTTAAGTTCACATGCAACCTAGAAAAGATCTATGTTTTCTTATTTGAACATGTAACTAATTCCTAAAGGCCAAACAAAAATTAACTAAAAGAATAAATCATAAAAACTAACCTTTAGTTTTAATCATGAAGCTAAGCAGCACAAGTGTCCTGCCTCAAATGAGATCACACCCAGGGATCCAGAGGGTGGACGAAAATTCCGGAGAGAATTATAGAATGAGCAAGCAATAATGAGGTCTAGGGTTCCCTATTTATAGGGAACCAAGTGGCAAAGCTAAAAACCCTAGCCGCAGCCCAATTTTCGGATTATCTGTACGCGCGCCGCGGCCAAGTAGTTTGCGCGCCGCGCGCCGCAATTCAACTATTGAATTTGTACGACTTTAATCCCTGACCTCCGGATTAATCTAATTAATGCCACATAAATTAATCCAATTAATTTCTGATTAATTATTAATCAATCAATATATTTTCTAATTAATATATTATCACTTTAATATATTAACAAACCATATCTTTTATTTCTACTGATTTATTAATCCCATAATAAACCAATCTTTCTCTCTACCGAACTTTCTATCAAACCTCCAGCTATGAGGGCAACCCAAATGGACTTTTCTTCTATTAATTAGGTAAATACAAATTATTAGTCATGGCTTAGACACCTAATCCAACACGGTGATCACTATTATATACCACAATAGCTGTGAGACCCCAACACTTCACCAGAACCCTAATTGGCACCAGGATGGTACACTCTGTAGAGATTTAGATACCATTGAACGTCTCGCCAAGAGCCAAGTTAACTTGTTAACTGCATTGAGATCTTTGATCAAGGATATGCAGGGGCCAAAATTAAACGGCCACGAGTAGTTCTTCGGATACTCAATCAATCGCAGTACGTTCCTCTGCATTCACACATATATTGCGAGTAGTCTCCTTCTGAGCCAAGGCTAGGTCCTTGAACAACTGCGGCGAGAAGGGTTTTTATGACTCTGTGACCCACAGGATTTTTGGTCATTGTACGTTTCATGAAGCGTTAGTTATCGTCAAAGACACTTAAATGAATAAACCATAAAAAATTATGACCCAACAATCTCCCCCTTGGTTTAATGCTTTCGTTTGTCTTCGAGCTCTGTCTTGATCTTGGCTTTGATTGTGCACTGCAGACGAAATTGTTCCAATCGGCACTAAAACCTTTCTGTATTTTGAGGAGCTTCACGATTTGTTCCAATCGGCACCAGATTCCTTTCAGTGTTTCCATTCTCCACTCTAGGCTTGGTGCACTCACGAGCAAAATGTCCCAGCTCGTGACACTTGTAGCACTGAAGCTTGGTCTTGTTGAATCCCACCTTCTTATCTCCATTTGCTCCCCAGTTGTTTCTACCCATCTGTTGAGTAAACGTTTTTGCCCTGAATACTGCCATAGCAATATGCCAGGAAATTTCCATTTCCTTAACATCGTCGGGGTGAATTTGATCAAGATCTCCAATCAAGACCGGCTGAACAAGCTCGCCAGCAACGAGAGCATTGTAACAGTTCATAAGTCCAGCCATCATAGCCAAGTTTTCTTCAGCTCCCTTGCGAACAACTGGAACTGAAGAAGTTGATTGAGAGAAAGGGCTAGGAGCAATAGGAGCTGGATCTGCCATTGGTACACTGGAGGAAGAAGAAGCTTGTTATGCTGGAAGAGCAGAAAATGCACTATTGGTAGAGGCACCCAGGTTGGCAGACTGATAGGAATTGACATGATTGATTTCTCTTTGCTTATCATCCATATCACAAGCTTTGATGATAGCCATAATTTCAGCAAGATATAGTCTGTTTAGATCCTTAGTTTTCTTGATCACCGACACGTTCATGTCCCAATTTCTAGGAAGAGATCTTAACATCTTCTTGTTAATCTCAGACTTAGACAACACAATTCTAGCAGTACTCATCTCGGTATTGAGTGTGGTAAAACGCTGTAATTGAATTTCCAAAGTCTCCCCAAGTACATGATTAAACATGTTGAATCTCTATCGAAGAAGATCTTGTCTACTCTGCTTCATGTCCTCGTTGCCTTCATACACTTTGATCAGTGCTTCCCATAAGGCCTTAGCAGACGTGTATTCTCTGAATCCTTGAGCAATGTCTAGGGATAAAGCCATCGTGAGAGTGGCAAGAGCTTGATCATCATTTTCAGTCAAATCAAACTCTTCATCAGTGTAAGTTTCTTGTGCCTTTTCAATCACGGTACCATTTTCAAGAGTAATTGTAATTTAAACTGGACCTCTCACCATGCTTCTCCATATTTTGTTGTCTTTCATTTTTAGGTATTTTTCAAATCGGAATTTCCATTCCGAAAACCCTTCAGCGGTTAACAATAGTGGAATGCGGATGATCGTACCCATAACTGAATCGAGATCGTGTTGCATAGTGGTAGTAGCCAACTCCATTCGAAATGCGAAATGAGTGAAAATCCTTGACCAAACGCAATAAAATGCTTCTGACTGGATCGACAACCTTAGACCGAAAACCAGGTTCTTGACCGAAATCCTCAACCGAACACTTAAATACACTGAAAACTAGAACCGAAAACAAGGATTTCTGCCGAAAGCTCAAGAGTTAACCGAAAACCACCAGAAACCCTAATAGATACACCGAAAACATAATTCGGGCCGACCGAAAACCCACTTAACGACCAAAATCGACCAAACCCAAACCTAGAAGTTTACGCCGCCATCGAAATCACCAGAACTGGACCGAAATCGCCACCCAGATCCAGAAATGCCGTTTTTGGTGAAAAACACGAACTTTATGGATCAAAACTCGATTTTTGCTAAGAAAAATGTAGAACACCAAGAATAATATCGATAAAAAACAGTCCAAAAATCTCCAAGAACACCCAAAAACCTCCAAAATCTCCAAGAACACCAAGATCCAAGAAAAGGTTTTGAATAGATTGATAGCAAAACACCCAAAAAAATGTTTTGAGGCTCTGATACCAATTGTGGTCCAAACACTCACTAGATCTCACAAGGTATCAATCAAACATTCAATGGTGTAGAATCCCAATGAATGAATCGAATCAAAACAATAAGAACAAAGGAGATTAAACCTTCAATGCACACCTTTTGATTAAACAAGGTCAGGTACACAAGATTCTTGATTGCTTGAATGACAAAATTTTCTCTCTAGCTAGGCACAGATTCCAAAGCAACCAACCAACCTAATGACGGCTACAAGGAGCCGTAAATACCCTACGTATGAAACCCTAAGCCCACATAGAAAAGCCTACCGAAAACGATAAGCCCAGCCCACGGAAATCAGAATGATTTTGGTCCGTTACAACCGAGAACCCCCTGGTTTTTGGCCCAGACTGAAAACGCCAAGCAGCCCTCTAAATCTTGATTTGAGCATTTTAATGCCAAGCATAAACCATCAATTTTAGGTCCTAACAAATGAAAATGCGCTCAAACGGGAAAATTCCATAAAAACTCCCCCTCGACTTGAGCGTATTCATGAATCGCCCAAAAATTCTACATTTTCTTTTTAAAAAACTATGAATAATGGAATTCAAAAATTTTCTTGTGTTGTTCATCCGTTCTTGATCATCGTTGATAACAAAAAAAAATTGTTTAATGTGGGGTTTTGATTTTGTTTAGAGTGGGGGTCTGAAATTTTACAAATGGGGGTTCGGTTTTAGTTAAAATTTTGGGTTCGGATTTGTCTAAAATGGGCTTCGAATGGGTTTTTGTGTATTGGCTTCAAATTTGTTTTAAGTTGGGCTAAAAGGGGTCTGATCCAAGTTAAAGGTTGGGCTGGTAGGATCCAATTGGGTTTATTATGGGTCCGAATGAAAGAAGTGGGCTAGGGTCCGATGGTTTTAGAAATAGGTTCGAATTTGTGTGATATGTTGACTTTTGAAGTCAACAATGCAATCGTATACCATCCGCTGTCTGCGTATCCTATTTTCACTGTCTTCCCTTCGCATCTACATCATCCCCTTCGTATGCATCATCTTTATCAGTTCAAACCACACAGCTAACAAACGAAGGCAGCAACCCACAACTTGCTTCTGCGTTCTCTCTCTTCGATTTCATCTATTCCTTCTTCTTTTCATCTGATTGCACCAATTTCTTCAATTTGTTCCATTCGAAGTCTACCTTCTTCTCCAATGTTTCTGATTGCTATAGTTTGTTTTCCTTCTTCTCAGCACCAGTGATCACCGAAGGCAACCAACCCTTCGGCGATGAATTCCATTTTCATGTCCGATTCAATTCACGTCATCACTGTTCCGATTTCAGTTCCATCTCATCCAATTTATGTTCATCACCATCCGAAGCAGAGGCGGAACTAAGAAGGGCTGGCCCTCCCAGCTTTTTTTAGTTAGAAGGCCTAATTATATATATATATATATATATATATATATATATATATATAGAATTGATTTAATAGACCTCTTTCTTTGGGCCCCCGTTTCAGTACACACCCACAAATATATCTCAAGGAACACAATTTTATCGGAGTAATCTATCCTAAAGATCCAAACAAAACAAGAATCGTAGTCATAGGTAACTAAAAATTAGGAAAATCAAATAATTTATCAACAATAAATCCGAAAAAAATCAAAGATAATCTTAATAAAATCCGTTTATATGGAAACTAAAACTCTATAAAAAAAGCTATTATATTTACAATTACTACATGTCAAAAAACGTCAAACCCTAAAATAGAGAATATTGTTGCCGGAAATAACCGCTTACCGGAAAAGCTCATCGGAAAGTTAAAAAGCTTCTCACCGGAAAGTAAAAATAGTGTTGGACGTTTTTTTCGCTCTTTGTGATTTGTCTGTTCTTCGTCTTCGTCTCTCCACTCTAGATTTGTGGTCGGCGGATCTCTAATTTGTTCTTGAGGTCATCACCGTAAGTATTTCTTAGTTCTTGTTTCTTCGATTTGCTTTTTGCTTGCGGCTTGCCTTTAGCTTCTTGTTTCTCCGATTTTCTTTTTGCTTGCTTTTAGCCTTTTTACAATGATATATGATGAAAGAAGAAAGAGATAAGGAAGGCTAGGGAGCTATTGCTTTGCTTTTGAATTTTTTTTGTGAAATTGGTTTTAAAAGTCTACACGGTACACACCTGCAACTCTATTCTATGTACTTTAATGACATAAAATATTCACATAATAATTAAAACTTAAAACTCATTTTTCTATGTCCACGAAATTACAGATGCAATTTACATATTGTATACTTCAGTTGTTAAGCATTTATATTAGTTGTTAAGAATGTTAAATGTATATTAGGATATGTTAGTTGTTCAATTTTTATTTCTAATAATCATTAGTTAATTTTATATTATTATTGAAGTATAATTATAATTGTTGTAGATAAATGTGAACGACTATTTCATTAGATTATTTGTTGACTATTAGTTAATTATGTTATGTAGTATACGATAACATGAAAAAACAAGCAACTATTTATGGCTTTTTTAAAAGAAAAATGCAAGTTCGTCCAAAGATCGACGAGTTCCAGTTTGATGAATGATATTAGACTATTTCATATTAAAAAAAAATTGTTTAGATTTTTTATATGTAATAACTTTAAATCAAATTAAACATGTTAATATGGTAATTTTTTTGAAGTTATGGTCTCGGCCCCCCTAGTTCTAATGCTTGTGTTCCGCCCCTGATCCGAAGGTAAGTTCTCCATTACCCTTCGGCTTCAATTGTTCCGATTTCACTCCCTTTCTTTTGTTTATTTTTTGTCTCCGATTGCTTCCAATTTGTTCCATCTGTTCTGTTCGGCGTCGACATCCCAATTCATCTCCTTCGTTTCGAACATCACTGTACCGATTGTTCATCCAAATCAAGTTCCGAAGGCAAGTGAATTACTGATGACATCGAATCCATATTCCCCTTTTTCTTTTGACATTGAATCTGTAAACTCTCATATTCCTCTGACTAAGGCAACAGAGCATCCTTCACACAGTCCATGGTTTTCATTCAATCGTTGAAGTCGAAGGCAACAACATACCTAGCCATCGATTTCATCATCACCAAGTAAGGTTTGTATTTGCCAAATCGAGTTCATGTGGCTTCGTACTCATTTCAGACGCGATTGATGGGTTTGACATCGATTCCAACATTTTTTTCTTGTGACATTTTTTTCTTCGATTTATCTCTTCACTTGACCCACTTCGTCATTTGGAGTACTAGTAGGTATTGATTCCGATTCCGATTCACAAATATCATATTCACGTATTAACCAAGTTATTACAGATCTAGACATATTTTCATCAAAGAAATCACCGTCAATTTGTGAATACCAACGAGAGTTCTTCCCCAAATTATCAACTAAAGCAAGTGCATTCCAGATCGTCATTTGATTCTAAACTTGTGATGTTTGAATGCAGTATCTCGATTTATACATATGGTTTTGTGAAACTAATTTACATGTATTTGTTTTAAACAAGATGTCAATGTATTTCCCAACAAAAAACACAGATTCAACGATGATGTTGAACTGTAAGCATCGATAGAGGATTGTAGATTAGTTTTCGAGAAGGAACCGATTTAGATCTATGAATCAAGTCAGGAATCAAGTCAGTTTTCAAGTAACGAAAAGTAGAATCTACGTTCATGAGGAAACATGAGAAACTAATTGACGTATAGAGAATCAAAAGAATGAGAAGTAGAGCTGAAAATCAAGATGTTGGGCTGAAGAATGGATCGATGAATAGTAAACACTTTATGATTTGGATTTCAACGAGCAAAATTTAGATCAAGATAAATGTTTAGGTATGCACAGTGTTTTCCAATTCAGATCCAAAAAGAATAAACTAAACCTATATATGAACAAGATCTATAGGACATAATTGATGAACAGTTAATACGAATATGGATAAGACAATATGAATCATGATCAACGCTAACACCAAAAAGATAAATGAATCCAATAATTCATGAGAGACTCACCAACAATCCTTGAAACATTGAAACAATCTTCAAAAAGTTATCAAATCGAGATCGTTCCTTTGAAATAATTGCAAGATCTTCAAGATACGGCTCTGATACCAATTGTTGAGTCGGATTTAACGTTTGCAGAATAATAATAACGTGAAGATTGAAACAAAGATCCAAAGTGCCGAATGATTAATAATCAAATATGTGAAATGTACAGATATCTTGCTCCAATTACTACGATGAGCATAAATCATAAACACCTCACATTGTGAGCTCTACCTAACAAATGAGTAATACATGACTATATATAGGTAGGCAACACAACTAGGGCAAGGCCCATCATAATGGGCCATCTAAGCCTGCCAAACATCAATCCATGTAGGGTTTTATACCCCAACAGGTGTGTCGTTTAGCATCTGAATAATAGTCTCAGGCTCCACATTACTTGGTGGAGTGTTATTCTCAACTATAGTTTGTGTCTCTCGAATCTCCTCGAGATCAATGGGGCTCCCACTAGCTTTATTAATAACAAAATCCTTTTCAAGAAACTCGACTTTTCGACTATAAAAACTCGATTTTCTTCTTTATGAAAGAAGTAATAGCCAATGGTTTGGTATCCCACAAAGATACAATTTTGAGATCTGGGTTCAAGCTTGTTAGAAGTCTCTACTCTAACATGAGCTTCACAACCCCAATGGTTTGGTGGAACCTTTCCATGCCATAACTCTATGGTGTGTTACTAACCTTTTTAGTTGGGACCATGTTTACAATACGGGCTGCGGTTTTGTTGGAATATCCACAGTACGAATGAGGAAGGGAAGTATGACTCATCATCGATCGTATCATATCTAGTATGGTGCGATTTCTCCTTTCAGAAACACCATTTTTAATTCCCGATTCTTCACAAATTAATTACACCTTAATTTTTCTCAAATCAACACATAATTAAAGAGGTGTAACTCAAGTTAAGAAACAAGTAACACAAAGTTGTTATCAAAAGCATAGTTTAAGTCCTAAACTATTTACATCAAGTGTTTACAACCGTTATACAAAACCCAAGTCAACTACATATTTGAAAACAACAATTAAGTCAAAGTCCAAAGTCCAGCTATCCATCCATGTTACGTTTCTCGCGGTCGCCACTACCAGAACCTAAATACAAACAATATTAACCAACAATTTATGAGCTACTAGAGCTCAGTGAGTAATTAAAGAGTAATCGAATTATATCATCCAATATCTCGTTTAAGTTAATATTAATGGACTGTCTCAATCCTTAGTGTGTCACACACACTATAACTCTTTATTCCAAATACTCAAAATTGGTTATACTCAACCAAATCAGAGCATAACATACTTCTTAACTGCAATAAACATCTCAACAAGGTATAATTCATCTAATAAGTAACTACTCACTTTCACGTACTAATCAAAGAAATTTACCAAACTCATGCTTAGTTGCAGGTGGTTCATCAATACCACCTAGAACCATACAAATCAAGAAATACAACCACTAAATTGAAGCTAAAACAAGGGAAATTACCTTTTGAACCGCAAGATATCAAACCTAACTTTAATTCTCGAATTATAGGCCTTAATTTCAACTTTGGAGGGTTTAGGGTAAGTTTCTAGGGTTTTTTGAGAGAAAATCATGAAACTAACTTTTCCCCAAAATGAAAGAAAATCGACTTTAAAAAGTAGGTCTGTCCGCGTCACACGACTCGTGTGAGACCCATATCGACCCACTGCATGCTTTACGAACAAACTCTAAACGACCCGTGTTGGTTTGAAAGGGTTGTTGTTTGGTTTCTAAAGGAATTCTACACGACCCGTGTGACCATACACGACCCATGTAGCTCTGTTTTGGCATTTTTCAAGTCTAAACTTTTCCTAAATGGGTTTTTAACCTTCCTAACTCATAATACAACCTATTAAATCTTAATTGCACTAAGATTAACATAATCTCACTATAGTTTAGTAATACGGTATTACACCATTATGTTGTGGCATTCTATGTCAAGTGAGTTGTGACAGTATTGCATAATTCTTAATATGTTCATCGAACTCATAGCTTAGATATTCACCACCACGATCCGATCGTATGACTTTAATAGTTTTTCCTACACGATAGTCGTTTCCTACATGCAGTTCCAAATCACCATCTCGTAGTTCTCTAACATTCCTTAGTCCCTATAAACCATTGCATATGTTAGTACCACTTCCGGTATCGAATGCCCAAGAGTTCGTACGGAATGCATAGAATTCAATTACATATATACCTGAGGTGCCTATCTTATTGACCTTGTTTTTTCTTAACCTCCTCAAGACATTTGGGACAACTGCATTTTCAATGTCCCTTCTCGTTGTAGTGAAAGCAATCAGAGTTGGTAGTAGGCTTAGGCTTTGGAGAAGGGTTGGTGGAACGAGGCTTCCGTTGACCCTTTCCTTTGTCCTTCTTAAGGACTTTGCATTCGGCAACACTTGATTCCCGGATTTCTTAATATTGCCTTCGGAATTTTTGAGCAACGAGTGAAGCTCATTAATGCTCTTTTCCAAATAATTCATAGTAAAGTTGAACACGAATTGATTGATTGACTTTGGCAAAGAGGGAAAGATCACATCCGTTGCTAGCTCATCACCAAAAAGGAAACCTAGGCGAGCAATTTGCTCATGTAAGCTTTCATTTTGAGTACATGAGCACTCACAGAAGAACCCTCGACCATTTTGTAGCCTATCACATTCAAGGTCTCAAACCTTTCTTGCTTAGCCTGGACGTAAAACATGATTTTCTTGAAACTCAAAAGTTTTTTGAAGCTCAGGAGACATAGTGGCAAGCATGATGTAAGCCACCTCGACCAAATCATTCACATGTTTCCATCGAGCGTCTTTCAATTGCTTAGAGGCATTGGCAAGGAGTTTATCTGGGATAGTTCATCAAGGACATAGTCCATTTTCTCAAGTTTGAGGTCAATCCTCAATTGTCTGAACCAATCAATAAAGTTGGGTCCGTCAATTTTTCTTTTTCGAGGATGATCGAATGGTGAGAGACAAGGTGATTACAGACGGTGTTGTCATCTACAAAATAATAAGATTCATTTTAATATCTTCGATATAGTTCATTTTAATATTAATTACCCTTTAAATTAATATTGAAAAGCTGAGATCCACATCACACATAATCATTTGAGTCGGTGACCCATAACACAAGTGATCATGTTGATTCGTATGTTACAATAACCAATTACATTTCTTATATAATTCTTAGAATTTTATGGGATCCAAAACATATTATGTTTAATGGCATGTTAATCTCATTTATGCCTTAAGTCTCTCATGGGTAGGTGACCTTTATCACATAAGATTCTTGATCAAATCATCCAACTCAAAAATCTTGTGAATTATACTTTACCAGCAGTTAGGTGACCTTATCCCATTTGCAAATATAAAACACATTGGCCATCATGGAACAATGCAAATACACAAGATGACCCAAGATTCTACAATCATTTCACAAATGATGCACAAGTGATTTTTAAGTGGATTGCATAGATTTGAGTTTCAGAATAAGGGCTTTATAAGCGTTTTATTACTATAGCATTTTAAAACGTTTTGTATCATAAATATTTCATGCATAAAATATTCTATGGTACATAATTCAAGGTTCCAAATGTATAAAATTATATCAATATCTTATATTCGATTTAGTTTGTTAAAATTTAATATCCAATATTACGTTTCTCGTTATAACGATAGGAACCGATTTTTAGCTTTTTTTAATAAAAATTCCTTTCATTATAAAGTATTGAGTTTAGATTTAGTTTAAAAACATTTTAAAACTTTTTAAATATTTAAAAGTTTGGTTATTTGAAGAGTTTCAAAAATTAAAACTCTTTTTAATAAAAACTCAATTTTTATACATCTTATTTAAAAACTTTATTATTTAAAATTTCAAACTCCAACTTGATGTTATTTTTGTTAAAATGTTCTTTTGTATGGAAAACATATTTTCAAACATACAATATTATATAACAACAAAATAAACATCACAAGCATGCAACATCACAAGTATGCATTATAAAATGTATAAACAAAGCCATTTTCTAACAATGATTATTGTGAGCCATCACCACAATTATTAAGTCATTTCTTAAAGGACTTAATGACGACACTTCAAGGACCTTCAAAAATACCATGTCTTGAAATGATTTTCATAAGCTCCATCTTGTTACATTTTGTAATTGTAAACAAACTAGTCTAAACTAATCTATTACATACAAAATAAAATAATATCTATTTATCTATTATATCATCATATGAATGAATATATAACAACCACAAGTGTCCTAATAGCTTGTTTATACAAAATCTCATCATATGAAATATAAACAACACTTTTTTTCTAAGTCAACTTTTATATAACTAAAATGCATGGAAAAATGGTTATATAAAAATAAACATTTTTAAAACTAGAAGTTGCCAAAAAAATATATAGATATTTCTTACCAAAAGAAATCCATCATTGTTTTCCAAAAACCAAAGATTATCAAACATAATAAATCATTCTTACATATAAAAGATGACTCTGATACCACATATGATTATTACTAAATAAAATAGAGCATTTTACGCTAAAACAACAACGGAAGCCTTTTTAAAATAACTAGTTTATTTTATGTCATTTTAAACAAAACCATCAAGGATCCATTTACATGGGTAAGAATGATATTAAAAACATACATAGAATGTTTTAAAGAGATAAACTTTGCTGCCTTTGGTCCCTCTTGGAATTGGAGAGTTGAATTAGATGGCAAAATCAAGGAGCTTGATTTCTCTACAAGTATCCACCACCAAGGTTATGGCACTTGGAATGCTAGTTCCTTCTTGTATAAAGAACTTCTTAAGCCTTTAAGTACTTAACAAAATTAAGCATTGAAGGAGAAGCAAAAAGCTTTACAAAAGATAGTAGAGGAGTGTTGAGATTATTTGTGCTGAAGTGCAGAACCATCCGAAGACCTGAAGATCAAGTGAGAAAGCTCCAAAGGATGAATAGAAGACACCGAAGCCTGAAGACTCCGAAGGGTTTATCTTAGAGGATCCGAAGGCTTATCTATAATAACTGCTTAAGGTGCATGCGTGTTAGACAGACTACGTGTTGCACAATAAGTCATTCCTATTGGCTAGTACACTGTAGGAATATTCTATGACATCTTTTGTACTATTCGTATCAGTGATTATGTATAAATATTAATGATACTGTCCGTGTCGTGTGTGAGATTGATCCACCCTCAATTGTAAAACCCTAAAAGTGAAATCAAAGCATTCGGCACCTGTTATCCAATTCTCATTGTGTTCTTCATTGTTTATATTCATATTTGGTTGTTTGAGTTGTTTAGCTTAATTGATCTTGATAGAATACTTTTCATTATTCCATGTTTGATTGAATTCAACACACAACAAACCTAACAAGTGGTATCAGAGAGGGACAGCTCGAAAACCTGTTTTTAAAGTCTCAATTCATTGTTACAGTTCTAGATCTAAATTGTTTCCTAGATCTAGTATTCCACAACTGTTAACTATCTCTAATACTTGTTTTACTGAAAAGATCCAAGTGAAAATCATTCAAAATGACTGATTCTACAGCAACTTATGCAAATATGTTGAACTATGCCAATCTGATTGGCTCATCCACTAAAGCTCCTGTTCTTGTTCCACATTACTACGATTACTGGTTTGATCGCATGAGAGATTATCTAGAAGGTCTGGAGGAAGAGAAGGATATTTGCAGATCTGTCAGAGATGGTCCTCACACTGACATTGAAGGACAATTCATAGTTGTTGATGGTGATGATGTTGAAGTTCTTACTGCCGCTGATTTGAAGAAGGTCAGAAATGACGAACGAACCATGCGAGAACTTCGAAGTGGACTTGATTCCAGATGTTAGAAATCACATTTCTGGTGCTAAATCTGCCAAGGAAATCTGGGATAGACTTGCTGTGAGATTTGCTAGTGATAACACTCTTCAATCGAGTGTTGTTCAAGAGGTGTTAGCTGACTTTGGCAACTTCTAGCAACAAGAGAATGAATCCTTTGAACAAGATTATGAATGTTATAGTAAAATGGTGTATGATCTGGAGAAGTATGGTGAAACCAAAAGTCAACAAGAGATCAACATCAAATTTCTCTATAGCTTAAGGCCTGAATAGAGACCTATCATGCTAATGATCAAGTCTTATGAAAACATCAACACATACTCTTTAGCAGCTCTCTATAACCTCATCAAGTCTCATGAACCAGAATCTGTGGAAGAAGAAGTGAAAACGCTGGTTCTGGTTCATTAGCTCTTGTGTCAAATGTTGAAGAAGAAGAAGCCAAGGATGAGCCTGATGGTTATATGGAAGGAGAAAATGGAGATACGATTTCCTTGTATGTTACAAACAATCGTAGGTTCAAGAAACCATTTTTGAACAAATCGAACTCAGGAAAACCTTTTGTGAAACCTTTCTACAAAACTTCTTATACTCCGAAACCCAAACTAGAGATCTACATGCCTAAGGAAGAAACTCCCAAAACTTCAACTCCGAAGCCTGTTGAAACAAAGACTTCGGAGGCCCTAAAAGACAGATCTGAAGACAAGAAGATTGCTGGTGAATCTGGATACGAATGCAACTAGTGTCATGGCAAAAATCATTTCACAAAAGACTGCATGCTTCACAAAAGAAATGACAAGCAGACCCAAGTCAAGGACACAACCTACTATGCAAGGAAGATAGAGGAGGTAAGAGAGAAAACCAAGGATCTGGCCTTGATGGCTTCGGAAGACAGAATGGTACGTACCAAGTGTGGTCGTCTAACTCCGAAGACGAGGAAGTAAGGAAGCCAACTCATAGTGCATTCATTGCCTATGATGATGGTAAGAGCTTCCCGAAGGGTACCTCTGAGGAGAATGAAGCTGAAGAAGATGTGGGTTTTCAATAGTTCGGAGGTCTGGGTTACAAGGGATTAGAGAAAAAGAATGTGGTGAATGTGATTGCTGCAGGTGTTCCGAAGACTTACTTTGATGATTCTTCGGATGATGAAGAGAAGATTTGTTTGATGGCGAAGGATTCTCGTCAGACCATCCCTGAATAGGTACCCAAACTTCTCCTATCTTTTAAAATTCCTGCATCTAAACTTTCCATTTCTATTGATGAAATAACACGTGATTGTTCTGTGATGCATAAACTGCTTGTCGATGCTAAAAATCGGGAAAAAGCCAGTGAGCAGGAGATTCTCAAATTGAGGGAGAGAGTAGAAAGTGTGAAGCTATCCCTAGAGAAAGCCAATTTAAGAATCTCGGTGTTAGAATAAAATAGGGAGAAATACTTGAACAATAGTGATGTAGTTCTAAAACAAAGAAATATATTTTGTAAAACTGCTAAATGTTTGTACTCTTATGTTACTCGCATTTACCATTCAGCTGATGTATGCAATGCTCAACACAGAAAATTACTGCCCTTCATAGAATTTATGCTGAAAAACATAGATAGTATTTCTTATGAATGTGAGTCAATCATATCTGGTTCTGAAGTGCCTAACACTTCAAATTTGCATGGCTTGATTTTTGTGGAAAAATATCATACTGCTGATAACTTTATGAAAATGCTCCCAAAGGAAATTCCAATCTTGCAGAAAAACATTCCTCTTGTTGAAAACAAATCAGAAGTAATTGTTGAAACTGAATCCGAAAATGAATTAGAAAGTGATTCAGATATGGAGGAAATTTATTGTTCTTCCTTGTCTATATTTAAACCTTCCTCTGCATCTGCATCACACTCCGAAGGCATCTCAAAATTGTCTTCGGTTGACAAAGGCAAAGCAAAATTTGATTGTGAAATTGTAACTTCTGAAATTTCAAATCAAAACAAAGAAATTGTGAAATCAAAAATACAAATTTTCGATAAATATGTCTCTTATGATCAATATCTCCAAGACAATTCAAAAAGACTAGTCAATGTTGCTTGTATCTATCTGAAGGTTTCTTACTTCAAAAATTCCATTTTTGTGAAATCTGATGGTGCACTTTTAATTGATAATGATTTGGTGAAACTTGTTGAGGAGGATAATTCCACAGTCACTGAGGAAGGATTCTTCTCATCTTCAAAGATGCTTGAAAATGACATGAATGAAAAGATGGAAGTAAAAATAAATGTGCAAAAACAAGATTTATATGGGCATAACATTTACAATCGTCTGTGTTATGACCAAAAAAAATCCCAGAAAAATTTGACTCATCTTTTGAACGACAAAAATGAAAATCACATTTACACTAACAGAAAGTACAAACAAATTCATGTTATGGATAAATCTATAACTCTGAAGATGGATGTTTTTCAGTTAATGGAGTCAAATGAAAGCGTACCTCGTACTCAAACTTTTGAAAACGAAATTACAAAACCCAAAATTGTTATTTCCAAACCTGTGGTACAAAAACCTCAAATTTTGAAAAGATCTCAAGTTCAAAACATCGCATCAACTTCCAAAATAAAACAAGCAATTATGATTACAAAACCAATCCAAAAACCAACTGCTGTGAAATTGAAAGACAAACAAGTATCAGACCTTGTGAAAAGAAAAACACTCTTTGTACCTTCAAAACCAATCAATACGAGGGCTTCCACTTCTGGAACAAAACCAATGGATACAAAGGATTCAAATGTTAAAAATCAATTTTCTAAACCATCCTTCGTACCATCAAAACCAAACTTCCCAATATCAAGTTTCAAAAATCCTCAAGAAAAATATTCTCAAAAGGAAATAATCTGATAGATACGTTTCATGCTTGGCTAGACAATAATTTGAATTTGTTTAAATATAAAAATCTATCACTAAATGATTTCAAGCTGCATATGAGGAGTATCTGTGTACTTCCACATTGTGTAGCACATTATTAAGGAAATAAACAAATGAAAAACCAAATTAGAAAAGGAATGACCTGAAAGAAAATCTAATTGCAAAATCAAAATCTTCTAGGTCATTGAACTCTTTGAAATCGTCCGAAACTATGAAAACTTTAAAAACAACCAAATCAAAATCATCCAAACAAATTTTTGTTCCGAAGGTTTCCATAATTTCAACCTGTTCAGACTCATCTGTTTTAACAAAAAGCACTGCAGATTCATTTTCTGGTTCATCATGCTCATCACATGAAACTTTAGAGTGTATGATTAATCTCTCAGCTAGTGAAATAATAGAAGAGGCCGTTGAAAAATGGATTCAGGAATCCTTTGCTTACCCTGAGGACCCAATATTGATTGGGTGCCAACTTCTTCTTGATTGATTGCAGGTAATGTTAAATGAGCGGTATGACACTAAATGGTACATGGATAGTGGCTGCTCTAGACATATGACAAGCAAGAGGGAGTATCTCAGGGATTATAGAACTTTGCATGATGCAGGAAACGTTCGTTTCGGTAATAATGACATGTGTCCTATTCAGGGTTATGGCAAATTCACGAATGGGCAATTCACAATAAACAGAGTGGCATTTGTTGAAGGTTTAAACCACAATCTTGTGATTATCTATCAATTGGTGGTTGGAACTGGAAATGCAGTTACATTCAACAACCAAGGGAGTGTTATCACGAAGGAAGCTACAACAGAAGTGTTGCTAAAATCAGAAAGAAAGGGATCAATGTTTCCCTTGAATCTAAAGCCAGTAACTGGTGGACAATCTCTATGTCTACTATCTAAAGCAAATTTAGACATCAGCTGGTTATGGCACCGAAGACTTGCTCACCTGAACTTCAAAGACATAAACAAGTTAGTGGCTATAGATTTGGTTCGTGGTATGCCTGCACTCAAGTTCGATAATGACTCACTTTGTTCTTATTGTGAACATGGCAAGCAAACAAAAAAAGGCATCCAACTATGATTAATCCAAAAATCACCGAACCTCTTTCACTTCTTTACATGGATCTTTGTGGTCTATCTGCAGTGGAGTCAATTGGGAAGAAGAAGTCATTTTGGTGATTGTTGATGACTACTCAAGGTTCACTTGGGTCTTATTCTTAAGAAACAAGTCAGACACGGCACAAGAAATCATCAATTTCATCAAGAACATGGAAGTAATGCTCAACAAGACAGTCCGAACTATGCACAGTGACAATGGTTTGGAGTTCAAGAATCAAACTCTTGATGGATTTCTAAAGACAAAGGGAATTAGTCACAATTTTTCAGCACCATATACTCCTCAACAAATGGTGTTGTTGAAAGACGTAATCGATCCCTATGTCAAGCAGCTAGAACTATGCTCAACTTTGCAAACTTGCCCATGTACTTCTAGGCCGAAGCCATTTCTACTGCCTCTTTCACACAAAACAGATCTTACATCCATAAGACATTTAATATCATGCCATATGAAGTACTCAACCGTAGAAAGCCAAATGTCAAGTTTCTTCACATATTGCGTTGTAGGTGCTTTATATTGAACATGAAAGATCATTTGACAAAATTCAATGATAAATCTGAGGAAGGGATATTTCTTGGTTACTCTCAAAACTCAAAACCATACAGGGTCATGAATAAAAGGACACGTAAAATTGAAGAAACCTTCAATCTTCCATTCGATGACTACTACATCAAGAAATCTCTACATCCCTTTCCAATGTCATCTATCTTTCCCAAACCAGCTGTTGATGCATCACCAATTACCACATTTGATGCTGACTTCAATCTTCTCTTTAATCCTCCTGTGAGAGCTATGGACTCCGAAACAAGGGCACCAGATAACAATGTGTCCGAACTGTCCAAGCTCACAGATGGCCCTGTAGACTCACCCACAAGCAGTGTTGAAAGACCCTCTTCTGTTTAGGGGGAGCCATCGGATAGATCCACAGAGAATTCTGGTTTCGAGGGGGAGCACAACAACTCAAGTCTCAATCACCCTCTACATGAGACTTCACACATCATGTCCTTGTATCCTACTGTTGAGGGGGAGCCAAAAGTCTCAACTCCAATCTCTTCGGATAATGGCAGAACAACCTCTCCAACAACTGCTGTTGAGGGGGAGAATACTCTTAACTCTACTTCACCTTCCACCAATAACTCAATACCTAATACTGTAATACAAATTTCTCAAACTCTAATAACGTAAATCATTTAATAACTGATGATTTCCCATCCACTTTAGGTTATCCTTCGGACACTGAGGAAATCAATGCCGAAGGACCACCTGAATTTGATCCAAATTTTTCTCCATTGGAAAAGTGGACGAGAAATCATCCTCAATCTCTTGTCATTGGTAACGTTCATGATAAAGTTCTGACACGTGCACAACTCCATCAAAAACAACAAGAATTAAATAGAACTTCGGAGTTGTGTATGTTCAATGTTTTCATTTCCAAAATTAAACCAAAGAACGTTAAAGATGCATTTGATTACCCAGCTTGGATTGAAGCAATGCAATTGGAATTAGAAGAATTTGAAAGAAATAAAGTGTGGAGACTGATTCCAAAACCTGCAAATGCTTCAATTGTTGGTCTCAAATGGGTATATAGAAACAAACTTGACACCGAAGGCATTGTGGTTAGAAATAAAGCAAGGCTGGTTGTCAAAGGTTATTGTCAACAGGAGGGGATTGACTACGAAGAAATATGTTCTCCTGTTGCCAGACTTGAATCAGTTCGGATCTTTTTAGCTTATGCTACAAAAAAAAAAATTTGATGTCTATCAAATGGATGTCAAATGTGCATTTTTGAATGGTGATCTCGAGGAAACTATATTTGTTGAACAACCACCTGGCTTTCTAGATAAAGAAAATCCTAACCATTGCTATGTGTTAGATAAAGTTGTCTATGGGTTAAAACAAGCTCCTAGAGCTTGGTATGAAACCTTGACAAAGTTTTTAAAAGAATCAAACTTCAAACAAGGATCAGTGGATCCAACTCTTTTTCGAAAGAAAGTGGATTCTCACCTAATGTTAGTCCAAATTTATGTGGATGACATAATCTTCGAATCCACTGATCCAAAACTCACAAAAGATTTTGAAAACCTGATGAAAAGCAAATTTCAAATGAGTATGATGGAGAAAATCAATTTCTTCCTTGGATTACAAATCAAACAATCAAAAGAAGGTATTTTCATCAATCAACAAAAATATACAAAAAGTTTACTTGAACGATTCAGAATGACTAACTGCTCAAATGCAAAGGTTCCATTACCCGCAGGTACAAGATTGAATCCTTCGATGGACAAACCGAAGACTGATCTTCAAACGTACCGAAGCATGATCGGATCACTGCTTTACCTCACAGCAAGTCGTCCTGACATCATGTTCGCAATATGCAATTGTGCAAGATATCAAGCTGATCTACACGAAGCACACCTGGCTGCGGTGAAAACAATCTTTCATTATCTTCACAGTACACATACGTATGGTTTATGGTATCCAGCAAATTCAGGGTTCTACATACAAGCTTATTCTGATTCAGACCTGGGTGGATGTTCAATTGATCGCAAAAGCACTTCGGGTGGTTGCCAATTTCTTGATGGAAAACTCATCAACTGCCAGTCAAAGAAGCAAACTTGTGTATCAATATCCACAGCTGAAGCTGAGTATGTAGCTGCTGCTGCTTGCACATCACAGATCATTTGGGTTCAAAGCCAACTAGGAGATTATGCCATCAACTTGAGAAATATTCCTTTGTTTTGTGATTCACAAAATGATATTTGAATCTGTCATAATCCTGTTCAACATTCCAAGACGAAACATATACCTCTTCACTATCATTTCATCAAAAATTATGTTGAGGAGGGGAATATAGAAGTACACTTTGTTCACACAAAAGAACAATTGGCAGATATCTTCACAAAAGCTTTGAATGAAGGGTCATTCACACGAATAGTTCGAGGACTGGGCATGATTGATGGATCCACACTGACATAAACCTCAGATTTGCTTTTTCCTTCCTTACTCTTTTCAATTACAAAATAAGAAATTGTTCACCCTGAAGCACTCCGAACCTTCGGAGTACATCGAAACAGACATTTCAGTTAATAAAAGTTCATAAATGTCAAAAATCATAGAAACAACAGTTGTCTTCGTTTCACAAGGATAAATTTTTTTGCACAAAATGTTTGCCTTGTTAAATGAATGAATACAGAACAAACAATAATCATTTACAAAGGCCTCATAAGTTCAGTTCAAATCTCTTATACGTTAATGACAAAATTTGACCTCCTTTCATGAATAATCTGATTAAAGGACAAAACTTTGATTTTAGATTCTGATAATCATACCTCATTGCACTAAAAGGTATTTGGGAATCGAATTGAAACAAAGGTAAGAAACAAACTTCGGAGTGAGGTTAAGGCTGTTTTACTATACGAAGTCTTGTGTGCTTTAGGTATCATTAACATCATGTTTATCTCTAAGCTCCCTGTTGAACTTAACTCGCTTCATTATCAAAATTAATCAAGTAGTTCTTATACTACTCAGGATAAATTTCATGCTCCGAAGTTTTCTTCATAAGTGATACCGGCATTGACTGATAAAAGAATTTAAAATTTCTTCAATGTTGATTCAAAATTGAACTATACGAAGCTTTTTAAACTCAAAGGATTGAACAAACTCTTCAAAATCACCATAAAAGGACATCACATTGTGACATTTTCAACTCTTCAGATATGAAACTCCAAAACTGAAAATATGTTTCAAAGATGAAAATTGTTCAAAAACTCAAAAGAAAAGAACAAAATCAATTGTCAAAAGAAACAAAGACAACAAACAAGCAAAAGATTAATGATAGAGTGCAAAAACAAAGATAAATCCGCACTCAAAGGCTTATTCTTCTATCTTAAATGACAATACAAGGAACTCCTATAACATAGTCGAGTACCATGTAGAGAATATGAACATCTTAAGTAGTTTGTCTTAAATGACATTGTTGGGGTGGTGTATGAATCTCAAAAGCTTGTCATTAGATAAACATATCCAAACACCTCAATTGATGAAATGGGATAGACTTTTCAAAAGCATCTTCAATGTCAATCTAAATCTTCATCTTATTTTCTGATGCTCAATTCAAAAGTACTTGGTTTTAAGTTACAAAGCTGTGGATGCCAACATCACTTGGCATGAAAAATTTGAAGCATAAACTGAATTTCAAACTACTTTGCAAAATGCAAAATTAATTTCAACTTAGGGTGGTTAGACTTGGACATTTCTTGACTGATGATAAATCACACAGACTTTGGAGTGAAAAACAGACTTCCAACATGATCCGAATGATTCTGAATACTGAAATGAAAAATCTTGATTTCATAATGTTCATGGAAGTTTAAGGTCAAAAAGTCAATACGCATCTTACTAAGGAAAGACTCATTTCTCAACAAAAGCATCATATCTTCAGAGTGTTTAAGTAATCCTTCACAAACATCTCTATCCGAAGGATTCTAACAACACTTCGGAATGTTTATTAGCAGTCATCACACCTTGTTCAACACAAGCTCAAACCATTCTCATTTATCCGAAGTCAATTAAATGTTAAATGATTTAGGCATTTATGAGGATCACAAAGACAAACATTCCATGGTATAAATGTACGAGGGAATAATCGGCTGTGTCACATAAAATCTCGCAAAAGTCATAACTAAAAAGATATGACGGTTGTATACTCTGCTTTTTCAACCATTCAAACGTGAGCATTAAATACCCTTGGGAACGTTGTAAGCTGATGTGGCACATTCTCATTCGACCATTCAAACGTGAGCATTAAATACCCTTGGGACCACAATCAGTATAAATACTGCTCACACCGTCTGTTCAAATCTTTACGTACACAAACGATCCACTTCCTCTCTGCCAATTTCTCTCAAAGAACCCTAACTGTTCACAGTCTTCATCAATTCCTTCGATCAACCATCAATGGCGGCTGCTGCTCCTGAAGGATCTTCTTAAAGCCCTGAAGCAATGTCGATTCCAGTGCTCAAAAACCAATAGGTGAACCTATTCCTTCGCACACATCTCAAAATGTATCCCCAACCCATCGATGCCTTGGTCGAATGCCTCAAGCAGTCGATTCTTGGTCATGCTCTAACCTATACATCTTCCAATCCTGCTACTCTTGTTTACAGAGCACACTACACCTCTAATGCTCTGTTCGACACTAAAGACAACGTCAAATCGGTCCATTATGAAGTTGTTGATGCCAAAGGCAGCATCAAGAGAGTTCAACTAACAAATGCCAAATTCGCAAGTGCCCTGCAACTTCCAATCTTTGATTCAAAGGACATAGTTGTCCCGACTACTGAGCAACTCGTTGATATGTTCAACGACATGGGCTACGAACCACCACTTGTAAGCATCAGCACCTTTCAGAAGAAACATCTTCCTAATCTGTGGAGATATTTCTTTGGCGTGTTTTTGCGATGTCTCTCTGGGAGAACATCAGGACAAGATTCTGCAAGCCAAACCTTCTTGAGCCTTATGTATGGAGTTTACTATGATGTCAAGGTCGATTTCGCTTCGATCTTGTGGGCTTATTTCTGCTCACACATCAATCATTCAGAAAAGGGGACTGAAATCTCCAATGCTAGGTTTTGGGCCATAGTAGTTCACGAACACTACCAACGAGCAGGTATTGTCTATCACCCTGTTCTACCTAAAATGAGATACACATACATCGCAGTTCCAGGTATGGATGAAAGTTCGACTGCATTCTGTGCCCAAATCCCTCATATCATGCTAGCAAAAGTCTCTTTGGATATGGATGAAGTAAATGTTTATCACTCCACTCTAACCATGCCATACCTTATTCGACAAATTACTCAAGCTGCTCAAACCAAAGCCCCAACAAAATCCAAAGGGAAAAAGAAAGTAACTGATGGACCAAGCGGTCCGAAGGTTGTGAGGAAGAGGAAAGCTTCGGATCAGACCCCTGTCAAACGTACCCAACCGAAGCGTACAAAGAAATAGATGATAGTGGATGAGTCTTCAGAGTCTGATAGAATTCCCTCCACAACCATCCAAGAAGAAGAAGAGGAAGAACACCAATCCTCACCAATCAAAGATACAAGAACACCTTATCCACCACCAACTACAGCTCCACAAACCTCCACCATCACCACTGAACCAATAACCACTACTCTTCCTCTCTCCTCCACAATACATACAACCACTTCGGATACTCCTCCCATCTCAACCTCTACAGAAATACCTCCAGTCTCTTCCACTCAAACATCCGAACCCATTATAACTTCAAAAGATCCTCTGTTCAACATCCCTTCCTCGGGTCTGGATACGTCACTCCCTGACTTTCCCTTCCAAGAAGGATTTGGTCTCGAATCAGCCTTCTCATCAAAACCTCCAACTTCAGATGAAACCTTTCCTGCTTACTACATGGCTCCAATCACCATTGATGAAAACAAAGATGAAAATCTAGATGATGTTGACTTTGTTTTTATCAAGCAATACAGAACCCTCAACCGAAAGCTTGATGGTCTTCTTCAAGCACAAACTGGGTATGATCCCTTGAAGAAGCCTGAGGATAGTATTGGTGAACAATTGGCTGAAGCCAGTAGTAGATGTGAGGCTCCAATCACATTGACCAATCCATTCTTAACCATCTTTACAATTTCTGATGCAAGGAATAGACGACTCATTACTTTAAACCAAGTAATGATGATATTTCGACATTCTATGCTAATGATCTCTGCTACAACACTAGTAGTAGATGTGAGGCATCAACAACCTTTCTTACAAACAAAGCTTCTAATTCATGAGTTAGATGACTTAGTGTATTAGACCATACACTGATGACAATTCGAAAGTCTAGCTGATGGGTATGTCTAATAGCCAAGACATATTACACGCTCATACCACTCCTGACCTAAAACTTGTTCTAATTCAAATGTTCGTGATTCAATGTGATATTACCTCACATTGATGAAACATTGAAACTCTGGGTCAGTGATCGTTGTTGTTTACCACAATGGCTGTGAGACCCCCAACAACTTTACCTGATTCAAAATTGGCACTAGGATGGTACACTCTGCAGAGTTTGGATACCATTGAACGTCTAGCCAAGAGCCAAGTCAACTTGTTGACTTGTCAACTGCATTGAGATCTTTGATTAAGGATATGCAGGGGCCTAAATCAAAACGGCCACGAGTAGTTCTCGGATACTCAAAGAATCGCAGTGCGTTCCCCCGGGTTTACACAGATACTGCGAGAAGTCTCATTCTGAGCCAAGGATGAATCCTTAAACAACTTTGGTGAGAGTTTCTAACTCCATGACCCACAGGATTTGCTGATTTGTGATCGTATCGAGAAGCATCAGTAAAATGAAGCGTTCAAGAATTTCAACACAAATTTGTTCCCGAAGAAGGTGAAGTTGAATTCCATGTGAGAAGTTGCTTGAATTCCTCCTCAGTCAACTTGTTACTACTTTAACACCTGAAGTGATCAAAGGAAGAGTCAGACTCTAGTCAAAGTTAAAGTCAAATCAGAAGCTGGATGTGCTGATTCTAGACATACTCTATGGCCTAAAGTGCTTACCAATCCAAATCCGAAGATGACCTGCATCGAAGAAGAAGTTGTTACTGCAATGTGCTGAATTCCATCAACATTCACTCCTGTTGCCTGCTAAGAGGAAGGTTTTCCTGCTAAGGAGGAGATTGTCCATTTGAGGGGGAGATTATTGAAAATTTTCTGCAGTGATTCAACTGAAGTCCAAGTGAAGCTTGAAGATAAATGAAAGCATTAAACCAAGGGGGAGATTGTTAGGAATTATTTTAGTTTGGTTTAATCTTTTATTTATAAGGGACTAAAATTGTAAAACATTATAGTTTGGGTTTTATTTGGAAAATCGGTGTGGACCGAACAACAGTAGGTTGTTCGGTTTTGGTTATTGTGGTCCACGCCATTTATGGGCTAGTGGATCAGTTCTCATGGGCTTAGGTCATTAGGTCTTTAGGCATAGGGTATTTAAGGTTTTTATGTCATCATTTGTTTGGTTGCTTGCCTAGAGAATTGTGCTAACCTAGAGAGAGAGAATAATTGTTCTTGGCAATCACACAAGCTTTTGTACTAGTCTTGATCAATACAAGAGTGTATTCAAGCTTAATCTCCTTGTGTTCCTATTGATTGATTGATATCATTGTGTTATTGTGAGATCCAAGGACCCACATATACATTATATGATTATAAGGTGTGCGAGTGGAGCTTGGTGGGATCCGTTGATTAGCTACACAGATTTCTTCAGCTACTGTTTTGAGGTGAGTTCATCACTACGCTGTATTGAAGTTGTACATCATTTGTTGTACCTCGTGTGTGTTGTTTAGGATTAAGTGGGTAGTACTAGGTTATGCGAAGGTGTAGTAGGTGTGTAAGTGTGGAAGTGAGTACAAAGCAGACCATTATTCAGCTGGGTGCCATGATTGAGCTGAGTGACATGACTGAGCTGGGTGCCGTGATTATACTATGTACCATATATGTGTTGTGTACCTTGTAGTTGTGTTGTGTGCCTTGTAGTTGTGTTGTGTGCCTTTATTGTGTTGTTTGCCTTTGTTAGGGATAGTGTATGTGTGATGGATATGTCGTGTTGTGTTGAATTCACTAAGTTGTGTGCTTACCCTTTCCGTTTCAAACCACTGGTTTTAGGCACTCTGGGTACAAAGGATGGGAAGGCAAGATATGTACACAATGCTGCAGCTTCCTTGGGGATTATGTTTAAGTTGACTTTATCTAGTTTTTGATTTCTGTTGTGGGTTGAATTATTTTGATATTAAATGTTTTTTGATATTTTGGATAATGTGTCGATTATTTAATTAAAATGCTTCTTAAAATTTTTAAATTTTCTCTAAAAAACTGGGATTTTACAGATGTACGTGTCAGAATAAATGTCCAATGTTATCAACTTGGGGTCATATTTCTGATAAATAGCGGAGTCCTTTTGGGTTGCCCTCACGACCCAGTAAAAACAAACAGTAGCAGAAACGGAAAAAAAATTAGTTTATTAATTTATTGAGAAATAAATTAATCAGAAAGTAAATCAGAAATTTGTTTATTAATTTATCAAGGACATGATAAATTAATTATAAATTAGTTGGCAATTAATTAACAAGTTAAATTGGAGAAATTAAATTACAAGGGATTGGATTGTAATTAATTAAAGAGTTATTTAATAGTTACAAGTCTAGGGGTGCGGCCGCCAAAAGGCTCCTCAAGTGTGGAACCCTAGGAGCCATCTAGTATAAATAGAGGCCTTGGGATCAAACCTTAATCGTCCCATTGGCCTCCTATGAGCCACCAATTCGTTTTGCTCTCCTCTTCTATCGGTTTTGGCGATTTCCTTAACTCTTCAAGGGTTTTGGATCTTGTTCTTCAACCAAGAAGGAGTTCTGTCTGTTTGTTCTTTTGGTGTTCTTGGGTATGACTGTATGAGTCACTAGAGGGATTCTACTTTAGGTCATGTTCATCCAATGCAAGATGTTGTTCATCAGATTCAAAGAATGAGATAAACCTGAGGTACATTCTGTTTATGTTTTTAAGTTGCTATAACTGATATGAACTGCATGATCCTGAACTCTATTCATGGATAATTTGTGATTTGTTCGTGTTAGTCTTCTGCTGCATGTGTTTATGTGATCGAATACGAACAATGGTATCAGAGCCTCTATTCATATGTTATTTGCACTTTGATCTTAAACTGCTAAATATGATTTCTTGCATGCTGTTAGAAGTCAAAAATTGCATATGGTTATGCTAGAATTTATTTGATTTAACATGTTATGATCTTAGGGTTTATGCTAGAAACTTAAATGTTCATATGCATACTTGATGATTATCAAAATTTAGCTGGTTTCTTGTGCCTCCATGAGGATTTCGAAATTTTGAGGGTTTGGGAAGGGTTTCCTTCCCCTTGGCGGCCATTGTTTCCTAACCCTTACTTGCCTTACAAGTTTTCATAGTTGGCTTTTTGCTAGCTTGCCTTATTTGACTATTACCTTAATTTGATTATTCCAATAGGATTTATTTAGTTATAATTAATTGTTAAAAGGTATTAATTGAATTTATTAATAAACGAAATATTTTTAAAATTTTTATTTAATTAATTGTTAATTAATATCAACTAAATTAATTAAATGAAATATTTTAAATTGTTTAAAATACATTTATATATATTTAGAGAATATCTATATATATATATATATATATATATATATATATATATATATATATATATATATATATATATATATATATATATAAAAGAATAAATTAAAATAAAAACATTGGTTAAACGATGACTAGGCTCACCCATTATAAATTGTGTACGTGGTTTGAAGGAGGGTTCTTATAGACCCAAATGAGATTGTGTTTTAAATGGCATTCATTGCCTACCACCCTCATCGCCCAGCACTTTTACCATGTGGAGTTATCGAAAGGGTTTGATCGGGCAATTTTTATAAGTTAAAAGTATTAACTTAAAGTATTAAAACAAAAGTCTCGTTTTAATTATAAAAATGTGAACTATGTGTTATCCATGAGAAATGAACATTCTCTTTACGATCTGCTGGCGAAGCTGTGTGGTTAATCGACACCTCAGATAAGGTCATAGTTGATGTGGCACTCGCGATTTTCAAGCGTATCTTAAGCCGGGCATCACGCGGGTTCTGCATGGTCAATTCACCATCTTATTCATGATCCACGACATCCCTGTCATGAATTTGAGATAACCAAAAACGAGATTAACATGCCATTGACTGTAGTCAGTTAATCTCACAGATCTAGGAGTTTCATACTAAATGAAACTGTCAAAGAGTTTTTGTTTACCTTGATGACCATTGTAGTGTGATTAAGACATCCCTCTTCACATCACAACTGGGAAATCTTGGATCCTAGCCTTAGTAAATAAATCGGCTAATTGTTTATAGGATTAAAACTTAAAGTAATTAAATAAAAACCTTTGTTTTATAGATGTCAAATCTAAACACAAACCTTCCTCATATTCCTCCTCTTCCTCCACTACAATCCCGATCTAGTGAGATCGATAGCTTGACGTTTGCTGACGTGTCCTCCAAACTCAAGAAATATTTCAAGAGTGTCGAGGTACAAGAAAGGCGGCAACGATTCAATATCGTTAAATCCTGTAGGTCATATAAACTAGAAGAAGGAACGTCTGTGTGTACGCATGTTCATAAGATGAAATCATACATAAACAGATTGGATAATCTTGGTGTCCATTTCCAAAGGAGTTACCCACAGATGTGGTGCTTAACTCGCTTTATAATTCATATCATGAGGTCTTTATGAACTGTGATAAAAACCATATGGACATAAAATTGATTAAACTGCACGATTTGCTAACAACCGCTGAGGCTAGTTTAACGCAACATCGTAGCTTGGATTCCACCGCTCCTGTCTTGGCTACTCATCATGATGATGCTGTGAAGAAGAAAGTTTCTCATCCCAAAGGAAAAGGAAGGGCTAAGGTTGGACGGCCTGACCAATGTTTTAAGAGAAAGGCTGATTCTGACATAGCACCCACAGTGACCCGAATGAGGCCATATGTTAGTACTGACAGCTGAAGGGACATTGGAAACATAGTTGGCCAACATACCTGAAGGATCTGAAGAAGATCAAGGTAAAGTATTTTGACACATCAGGTATATCTGATCTCCATATTATATCAACTTCTCATTCTTTAATCCTTGATACAAGATGTGTTCATCACATCTACGTTGTATACGGGGACTAAGTGAAAGTAAGAAGTTGAAGCATAGGGGCTTGATCTGATAATGATATACATAAGCTTTGTTGTTGTTACAAGGATCGGAAATTACAAGCTCATGCTAATTAGTGGTGTTTAATTAGATTATTGGATTTTTGCTACTCACCAGAATTGGCACATAACATTGTTTCATATTACGCATTTTTAAAGGGTATTTTTGTACTTTTCTTTTGATAATAAAAATTGGGATTTTTCATTATAAACATGGTTGTTTTATTTCAACATTTATCCTTACAATGGCTTAAATGAATATGTTAATTGTAGTAACAATATAATCTTAAATGTTGATTCATCCTTGTGGTATTGTCACATTGTCCATTAAATAAAAATTGCATCACCAAGCTCCAAGTGGATAGGATCTTGGAATCATTTGACTTAGAGTAAAATGATGTATGCAAATCTTGCTTACTTGGAAGATGACAAGAATGTCATTCACATGAAACTGTGAAAGAGGCAAAGGATTTGTTGGAACTAATCCACACAGATGTTTGTAGATCGTTCAAATCTACCACAAGACATGATGAGCAATACTTTGTTACGTTTACTAATGATTTCAGTAAATACGAATCTGTTTATATGATTAAACATAAGCTAGAATCTTTGAAGTATTCAAAGAGTTTCGAAACAAAGTAAAGAATCAACTGGGCCAGAATATCTGAGTATCATTTTCTACGAACATCTTAGGAATTGGTGAAACGGTTTCACATGTTGTTTTCTTTCAGAACACTGTTGCAAAAATAGTATGCATGAAAAGAGAAATCGAACATTGTTTGAAATAGTTCGGTCCATGATGTATCAAACTACACTTCCAATCAGTTTCAAAGGGTTATACCTATAAAAACAACCCATATCTTAAACCTCGTATCCAATTAAGTAGGTTCCAAAGACATTCTATAAAATGTGAAGTGAGGTTCATCCCTCACTAGCATATAGAAAATCATGGGTTATCACGAAGCTTATGACAAGCTTGAAACCTGATTAGAGAAGTTTCATTTCATCGGTTAACCATGCAAGTCCTTTGGATAATTGTTTTAGCAAGCCTTCTGAGAAAAATTGTTTGTGGCTCGAAGGAGAGTCTTTTTGGAAAGAGCTCATATCTAAAGAAGCTAGTGGAGTAAGATTGATCTTGAAGAGATTCAAGAGTCAAGCAATCAAGATCCTTCAGTTAACACTAGTACTAAACTAGAGGATGAGATTCCTGCTGAGGAAACTGACATATCTCCACCTCCTCTCCACAAGTCCGGTAGAGTTAGTCACTCTCCTGAGTTTTATGCTTTCCATATTATAAAGAATGACATACTGATTAGTGGTAAAACACTGGTTGGTAAGGATGAGTTATCCAACTACATGGAAGCATTGATGAGCCCAGTAGCTGCCAAATAAAAGAGGATATACAAAGCAAGATTCAGTCCATGTTTTAATTTGGTTAATCTTACACCTAACCTAAAAACCAGTGGGAGTAATTGGATCTTCAAAAGAAGAACAACATGGATAGGAATGTATACACATTCAAAGCAAGACTGGTTGAGTAGGGCTATACTCAGACTCGAGAAAGTGATTCCGAGAAAGACACTCTCATCAATAGCTGAGAAAGAGTCAGTTAGGATATTATTTGCCACATGTACATTTTATGTGACATGGCAAAGTGGATGTTTTAGAACCGCTTTCTTTAATGGAAACCAAAAGAGTTGTGCTTATGGCACAACCAGTAGGGTTTTGAACATGCCAAATATCCAAATAGAGTGTACAAAGCTTGAAAGATTCATCTATGGAATCAAACAAGCATCTCGCACCAAGGAATCATTGCAGTCATAACTAGTAGGAGTACTATTATAGTCTGCCTAATGATGTATGTCAATGACATACTGCTTATAGGAAACGATTTTCCAATGTTTCAAATGGTAATGACTTGGCTTTGGAAACGTTTCGCTATAAAGAATCTAGGAGATACAATATACATATGTGGATTAAGGATTTAGCCAAAATACATATTTGAGTACGATCTTGAAGAAATTCGAGATGTGTGACTCTAAGGAAAGGGTTTCCGGCCATGGCATAAAATTGATTGAAGAATCAATGACCCGGTACTAGAAAGGATCTGGACAAGATGAGTCGAGTCCCATATGTTTATGCTATAGGATCGATCATGTATGCCACGACATGTACTGGACCTGATATCCCGTATGCTTGGAGCATACTGAGTAGATTTCGGGACAACCCTGGAAAAAGTCAATGGAAACAGTGAAGGACATTCTTAGAGTATCTAAGAGAACAAGAAATGCTTTATTGATTCATATAGGAAAAGAAAGGAGGAGCTAAGAGTAACTGGTCATTGTAATGCCATAAATGACTCTTGGTCACAATCAAGATAAGTGTTCCTGTTAAAAGAGGAGTAATAACATGGAAATGTTCCGAGTTAAAATGTATATCAGCTAGTATAGGAGACTACATGGTTGAAAGATATAACTGGTAATATTGGTGTTGTCCTCAACATCAATGATCTCCTTGAAATCTTCTTACCGAAGGTGCAGTCACCTTGACTAAGGAACCCAGGACCATGGGGCATCAAAGCGTATACTCAGGGAATGCTATTGTGTTTAGAAACCAAGTTAAGATATCATAGTGAATAGGGCATCATCGGAAGAATATACGGCTGAACGTTTCACGGAGACATTGATGCGAACCAAGCATGCAGGTCATACTAAGGTCCATATGCGTTAAGTTTATATGACTTAAGTATTTTAGCTGTTAGTTTGATAACCTGAAACATATAGCAGTATTAAATTTTATGTGATTTGGTGATTATCATGTTGAGACATGATAATGAGCTGGGCTGCCATTTTCATTTACATTAATAGTGTGTTTCACTTTAGCATGTTTAGAACTCCCTTGCCGAGTATTAATTTACTCAACCCTCCACATTCGATCGTACTCTTGGAAGCAAGTAGTTATTTAAGACTGTCATGGAGTGTTAGTAGATTGTCTATAGAGATTAGACATAGCATGGTGATTACGACTAGCTCTCATGAGTAGCTGGTAGAGATTCAAGTATTTGAACAACCCACACTCAGAGATTACTTCAGAGATTACTTCATGGATTAAGTCACAAGTAATTCGGAGGTGATAATATATTTTATTCTTCAAACCGAGATGCATGAGGATTCGCGCTATGATTCTGTTATGCATTGGCCTACTCAAACGTTGTCCGTAACTGGTAGTTATAAAGGGTATGTCCGTGTATGACATGATGAAAGAGACAAAAACTATTTAGTTAGAGTTTATTTGTTCCTTCTTCCTTAAAAAGGAGAAGGAATATATGTGGGCCCCTCCATGATTTAATGTTGACATTAAGTGTTTGGCTAAACCCAGACTTAGATGATGTGTTCAATCAGTGGTTTGACAAAGTCATCATAAATATCCATCGGGAAATAGAATTTTAAACTTTTGGGCTTGACCTTATCCATGGCTCATGTTCATTACGATATCTAGAAGACGGAGGAATATTTGATCATTTATTTAGGAGTCGTCTATTTTCTTTGATCAGAGTTCAGCAGTTGCATTGGATGACACACTCTCTAATTATCATATAATATTCAGACCACACAAAGTTGACAACTAGTCCAAGTGGGAGACTGTTGGAATAAATGTCCAAGGTCATCAACTTGTGGTAATATTTCTAATAAATAGCAGAGCCCTTTTTGGTTGCCTTCACAACCCAGTAAATAAACAGTAGCAGAAAAGGAAAAAAGAAAAATTAGTTTATTAATTTATTGATAAATAAATTAATCAGAAACTAAATTAGAAATTAGTTTATTAATTTATCAAAGACATGATAAATTAATTAGAAATTAATTGGTAATTAATTAACAAGTTAAGTTGGAGAAATTAAATTACAAGGGATTGAATTGTAATTAATTAAAGAGTTAATTAATAGTTATAAGTCCAGGGGGTGCGGCCGCTAAAAGGCTCCTCAAGTTTGGAACCCTAAGAGCCCTTTATTATAAATAGAGGCCTTGGTGTCAAACCCTAATCATCCCATTGGCCTCCTATGAGCCGCCAATTCCTTATCCTCTCCCTTTCTATGGGTTTTGGCGATTTCCTTAACCCTACAAGGGTTCTAGATCTTGTTCTTCAACATAGAAGACGTTCTGTCTGTTGTTCTTTTGGTGTTCTTGGGTATGAGTCACTAGAGGGATTCTACTTTGGATCCTGTTCATCCAATACAAGATGTTGTTCCTCAGATTTAAAGAAAGAGATAAACCTGAGGTACATTATGTTTATGTTTTTTAGTTGCTATAATTGATATGAACTGTATGATTCTAAACTTCGTTCATGGATAATCTTTGATTTGATCTTGTTAGTCTTCCGCTACATGTGTTTATGTGTTTATGTGATCAAATCCTAATAGTACGCAATGGTGTGCACTAGACTAGGGATTGCCTCGAGCTTATGGTCCTCCTTTGAGTTTGGGTTCATGTAGTGAGAGTAGTCAGTAGGTTTATGTCAAATCTGGGGAAGGAGCATTATGATGGAGTAAAGTGGCTACTTAGCTACTTGAAGGGAACCCATACGCATGCTTAAGTTTCAAAATCCAGAAGGTCTTCCTGTAAGGTTTTGCCGATGTAGACTTGGGGGTTGTGTAGATTCAAGCAAGAGCACTACAAGTTACATGTTCACAAATTGGAGGAACAACAATCAGTTTGATGTCAAGGCCACAAAATAGTGTTGCTCTTTCAACCACCGAAGCCGAGTATATGGCTTGATCGTAGCCAGCAAAGAGCTTGCATGGTTGAAGAACTTCATATCATAGTTGGGCTTGAAAGAGGAGGATTGCATGCTATATTGTGATAACCAGAGTGATATACACCTTACAAATAATTTAGTGTTTCATAGCAAGACGAAACACATTAAAATGAGATACCATTTCATTCGGGAGTTAATTATCGAAGTACTCTTAACTTATAGACAATTCTTAGAGCAAAGAACCCTACAAATATATTTGCCAATGTGGTTTTAGTAGAGAAGTTGATGTTATGTATGGCTTCAACTGGTCTTCTGCATAAGTAGGGGAAGACGAGGGCTAGAGAGAGATAACACGTGTTACAACTTGGGTGGAAGAAGTATCAAGTTCTGATTCTAAGTGGAAGATTGTTAAGTATGTGTAGTCGAATCTGAATTTCTGAACCAAGTATATCCAGGAGAACCAAAGAAGACCAGTGAGCCGAAGCAAATAGAAAATAGATACGAGACCAACCAGTGTTGTTTGTGTATGCGCTTAGGTTGGATACTTCTTCTCGGCCAAGGAAGTTTCTCGCATCGGTTGGCCGGACTGATGTGACAACTATAAATTTGGTCAACAAAAGTCAACCTAAGTCAATCGAAGCGTACGTTAGGTCAATTTGTTGAAATATAATTTCCATAGCCTTTACAATGTATTATTGGATATTATAATACTACGTACGCTAATTCAGATCAATTATCGGGTATACACTATAAACACGGATAATAAACTACGGTAGCGTAAAAATTTGATAATCACACAAATATTATTTTGGTATTAATAATATTCATAACAGATGTATTCGTGAACACGAATCCATAGACATATAGAACGTCGAAAACGGAGTTCGCATGTGAAAGTTACAACAATTAATCGCTGGGAACAATAAACGTACACAGGGTTTGGACCCTAAAATACAAAATGTGGTGTCTTAAACATAAAAAATGAGATAATGAAACACATATTATGAAGCGTAATATTGTCTAGTATTTAATTTCATAGCCAAATTTATATTCCGGTAAAATGTCAAATATCGCGTATTCGGAAAAATACCGCGCTTAAACGCATATATCTTCGCTTAACGAGTTACGAATCAATCCAAATGGATGTTTACTAATATTTTTATACATAATATTGATTTATAAAATATTATCTGCGAAAACATATAAAAATACGCAAAACGTTTTACCGCCTTTATAAAAACACTCAATTTTATAAAACAATAATGTATATTTTATAAATACCACACCCCCAGCCCCCCCCCCCCCCCCCCCCCCGTCCTCCCAAATCGGCAGAGATATCCCCCACCCATCACACAAACATCTTCACATCACTATTCTCAATCTAGCCATTATGCCCAACAAGATTTTTTAATAAACAATGAAATGCACCATGCTTCTCAAAACTCTTAAATGTGATGCATCTCATCTCATTTGAACATAAGAAAGCTCCCAAATGCTCCTCCTTCTCTCTAAAATCGTCCAAACCACCACCTCACATCACTTTCGGCCACCATCCTCCACCACCTCCGGCCACCGTTCGGCGCCGTTGACCATCGGTTTCCGTTCAAAAACGTCGTTATTTCGGAATGTTGTTCAGGCCCAAACTCAAGACCAAGCTCGTTTTTGGTTATATCACACTTCAAGAGTGAGTTGATACTTCTCTTTTTCTTATTTATTCAAGTTTTAGGGGGACAATAAAATATTACACCATAAAAATGATTATTTACACATGTTTTTAACTAGTTTTTGTGTAAAAATATTTTCTACTTGAAATAATGTTAGATCCAAGTATTATGAACATTATTATGTGATTTGTTTTAGTAAAAATACAAATATATGAAAACTATGGACATAAACATGTTAGAAGTTCTAAGGAAAATTCACAAAAATAAAACTAATAAAAACGGAATATGAATTTTCTAGCAAAAATGGTTATAACTAAGTTATTACACCATTTTTGTGGTAATTAACTTAAAAAGATGTTTTACGAACATTTTGACAAGTTAAATTATATGTATGTGTATATACGTATGTACAATGGAACAGTTAAAATAAACTATAATAGGTATAGTTTATGAGTACAAACACTATCATGACTTCTTAGAACGAAACAAATATTATATGAAGGTATATAATTATTATACACGATTTTGTTATCATGGAAAAGTGATAATGGCAAATACAAGAGATTTTCACATACAAATAAACATAAACAAGTTGATAACAAATTTTGTGAGACGGGTCTTCACCGTACTTATTTAATTACACATACTAAAGTCCTAGAATTATAACCAGAGTCTCGGTAAGAGAGTGTGATATTTGTGTATAGATTTACACGAGATTGACAAACCCACACCTGAGCTGTTATCTACAGCTAGACCGGCAGGTCTGAGGTGACAAATGTCTAACATTCCGACACGTGAAGAACGTCGCAACAGGCCTACATCGGTCAAAGTATGGTTATAGGGAGTCTCACATGGAAAATCAACGATATATTTAGTTTACGTGGGAACATACATTTAAATGGTTTTATACTAAATTAAAACAATGTTATACTATTTTTAAGTATAGTAATACTTATACATTTTTGGTTTTTGAGTTTTTAAGACTACAACACTTTTATAAGAAAATATTGGATTTTCTGGGTTACAATACTATATTTTACAAAGAAATGAATTTTTCTCATACAAAACTCTTATGAACTCACCAACTTAATTGTTGACACTCTTTCAAGCTATTTGTATTCTCAGGATATTGATAAATCAGGTAACTACAATCTTTTGACGATAGGTCGCTACGGCATCATACTATGTATTTTTGATATCATATTGTAATTGTATTTGAAACATATAATCTTTTGAACTCATGTAACAATTACAATTACATATATGATGGATTTGTTAGCTTGATCACTATTATACAATATTGTTGTGATACTGTTCATGAAGTCATCCATCCCGAGACGTTTCCGCCATCCTGGTTTGGGGGTGTGACAACCGATGCAGATTGACAAATGTAAGGAAATATCACGAGTCCATGGTATCAGAGCATTGTTTGTAGTGAACTAAGTATATCAATCCATATAAGATACACAACTACAAATACAATGGGACTAAAACTCTTTAAAACATTTCGTACTTTAAAAATACAATGATATTTTTATAACGTATAAGTACAAGTACATACATACTAGAACAAGGTCATAACCAGAACAATACAAAAGTAATAAGATGAGTTCAACACTACGAATAGGCCTAGGTTATGTAATCATATCTAGGATAGATAGGGCCTGATCAACTAAATTGGTCCAAGATGTAACTAACATGTGCTTAGGAATAGTTGTAGTGAACAACAAGTCTAAACTTACCAATAACCATATACAAAGAAACTCTAAAACCAAACATAAAGCTAAAATACTATAGGAGTATTTTGTGATACTATAAAACCATACATCTAGACTCCTTATGTGTCTCTCATACCCCTATCCTTGCACAGTCGACATGGCGGGATTCCATCACTAAAACCCTATAACGATTATCGAAAACTTACCATCATTCCATCTTTAATCCCAATGGCAAAAGAATGCCACCCCGCTGAAGTAACCGACGTACTGGCACACCATCAACAGATCCACCAGTGACTCCACTGATGGACACCGCTACATTCCAAGCCGCTGTGGCAGCCGCCATGGCAAACATTAGAACAATTGGTGGAAACGGTAATGGAAACGGACACGGGAACGGTACCAACAGTTCCACTAATGGTGAATCCCAAGGACACCAGCGAATGTGCACCTACAAAGACTTCGCGAACTGCAAGCCCATGGCATTTCGTGGTGACGGTGGTGCCATCGCCCTGACAAGATGGTTCGAGAAAACGAAATCAGTATTTGACATTTCTGCATGCCCCGAAGAATTTAAGGTCAAATACGCTGCCTGTACTTTCTCCGAAGCAGCCTTGTCTTTGTGTAATGGCCATGTTAAGACCCTAATGCTCGCCGTGGCCAACTCTATGAGTTGGGAGGATTTAAAAGCCATGATGTTGTAAGAGTACTGCCCTAGGGGCAAGGTTCAAAAATTAGAGCAAGAACTGTGGAATCTCATGATGAAGGATTCTAATGTAGCCACCTATACTAACAGGTTTAACGACCTAGCGGTTCTGTGTCCCTCAATGGTCACGCCGAAATCAAAGAAGGTGGAATGTTATATTTGGGGACTATCCCCCTAAATTTAAGGAAATGTTGAAGCTGCAAACCCAGCCACCTATGACAGTGCCAAGCGTTTGGCACAAAGACTGGTCGACCATAGAGTCCGCCAGGGCACTTTGACACTTGAAACTGATCAACCAAGGGGCAGAGACCACAAGTGAAAGCCCTGGAACAGGGGAAAGGGCCAACCAAACCAAGAAAGTGCCAAAAGACAACAAATTGTGGCAGTCCATGCCGCCACTGTCCCTGCTGCCGCAGCAACGACGAAGTAATATATTGGGGCTCTGCCTAAATTAAACAAGTGCAATTTCCACCACAATTGAGCTTGCAAGGAAATGCACTGCACGAATTATGGCAGAAAGGGCTATACTTCTCTCTTCTGCAGGGTGCCAGCTCCACAGGCCACCCAAGCCTCTAATGCTGGGGTGAACCAAGCACGTTATGGAAGTGGAGAAATAGGGCATTACAAGAGGGAGTGCCCGAAAGCGAAAAACAAGAATATTGGGGGCATGGGAAGAGTTTTAGCAATGGGACGTGCGAAAGAAGTGGAGGACCCCACTGTGGTTACCGGTACGTTTCTCCTTAATAACTCATATGCATGCATAATATTCGATAGCGGTGCGGAGAGGAGTTTCGTAAGCCACAAGTTTAAATATTTACTAAAACAAAAACCCCAACCACTTAACGAAACAGTCACAGTAGAAATGGCTAATGGCAAAATAGAAAGTACCAACGACATATACGTAGGATGCACCCTGACTATAAACGATCACTCCTTCCAAATCGACCTGATGCCTGTTAGAATAGGAAGCTTTGATGTGATCGTTGGTATGGATTGGGTAATTCCTCACCATGCCGATATCATGTGCTACGAAAGGGTCGTCCGAATTCACTTACCGAATAGCAAGACCCTTGTCGTCTATGACGATAAACCCAGCACAAACCTCCGAATCGTCAGTTGCATTAAGGCCCAAAAGTACCTACACAAAAGATACCATGCATTTCTAGACCACGTCGTTGATGAGAAGAAAGAAGTAAAAAGTATCAAGGAGATTCCTAAAGTCTGTAATTTTCCCAATGTATTCCCAGACGACCTTCCGGGAGTACCACCCGCACGACAAGTCGAATTCAGAATCGACTTGATCCCTGGAGCCACCCCCGTAGCAAAATTACCATATCGGTTAGCGCCAGCAGAAATGCAGGAATTGTCCATTCAACTGAACGAACTACTAAGTAAAGGGTTCATCAGGCCGAGCTTCTCACCTTGGGGAGCAGCGGTCTTGTTCGTAAAGATGAAAGATGGATCATTCCGTATATGCATTGACTATCGGGAGTTGAACAAACTCACCATCAAGAACTGATATCCACTACCCCGAATTGACGACCTATTTGACCAACTCCAAGGGCCACGTTACTTCTCAAAAATCAATCTAAGGTCGGGGTACCGGCAGCTCAGAGTCCAGGAGGAAGATGTTCCTAAGACGACATTTAAGACTCGTTATGGTCACTACGAGTTCGTTGTGATACCCTTCGGATTGACTAATGCACCCGCGGTATTCATTGACCTAATGAACCGCGTATGCCGACCTTACTTAGATAAATTCATGATAGTGTTCATCGATGAAATACTAATCTATTCGCGAAGTAAGGAGGAGCATAGTTAACATCTACGACAAGTTTTGGAGACACTAAGGGCGGAAATGTTGTATGCAAAGTTTTCAAAAAGTGGATTTTGGACTCGAAAGATGGACTTTCTAGGGCCCGTGGTAAGCAAGGAAGGGATACATGTGGATCCCTCCAAAATCAAAGTAATCGAAAACTAGGAAGCACCGAGAACACCGACGGAAATCCGCCAGTTTTTGGGCCTCGCTGGCTATTATCGAAGATTCATACAAAATTTTTCCAAAATCACAAAGCCACTTACTGCCCTGACATAGAAAGGAGTAACCTTAAACTAGGAGGATAAACAAGACACTGCTTTCCAGACCCTAAAGCAAGCTTTATGCAGTGCTCCGATTTTGTCCCTCCCGGAGGGAACGGAAGACTTTGTGGTCTACAACAATGCATCCAATCAGGGTTTAGGTTGTGTAATCATACAACGGGGAAAGGTCATTGCCTATGCTTCAAGACAACTTAAAACCCATGAGGTTAACTACACCACACATGACCTCGAGTTAGGGGCAGTAGTATTTGCATTGAAGATCTGGAGACACTACCTTTATGGTACTAAGTGTACGATCTTCACTGACCACAAGAGTCTCCAGCACATTCTCAATCAAAATGAGCTCAACATGAGACAACGACAATGGGTAGAGCTACTAAGTGATTACGAATGTGAAATTCGTTATCATCTGGGGAAGGCCAATGTGGTAGCAGATGCCCTAAGTCGAAAAGAGTACTCGGGCTGTCGAGTAAAATCATTGACAATGAGGATCCATTCACATCTGTCACTCTGATCATGGAGGCGCAACTCGAAGCCTTCAAACCTGAGAATATCGCAAGTGAAGCCTTATGAGGAATGTATAAAAACCTTGAGGTCAAGGATGACAGAGCTCGTTATCTCATGAACCGAATCTGGAAACAAAGATTCGGCGGATATAGAGACGTTATCACGGACGAGACTCATAAAACCAGATACTTCCTTCATCCCGGTCGGATAAGATGTATCTAGAACTCAAGAAACTATATTGGTGGCCAAACATGAAAGCAGGGATTGCTACTTATGTGGGTAGTGTCTGACTTGCACCAAGGTCAAGGTAGAGTATCAAAAGCCCTCAGGTTTATTACAACAACCAGAGATACCCGAGTGGAAATGGGAGCGGATAACCATGGACTTCATAACCAAATTGCCCAAGACAACTGGTGGACTAGACACCGTATGGGTAATTGTCGATAGGTTAACCAAGTCCGCACATTTCCTACCAATCAAAGAGATAGACAAAATGGAGAAACTGACAAGGACGTACATCAAAGAGATTGTACAATTGCTTGGTGCGACAATATCCATTATCTCAGATAGGGATAGTCGATTTACGTCACGTTTTTTGGCAATCTTTGAAAAAGACCTTGGGTACCAGGCTCGACACGAGTAAAACTTACCATCCACAAACCGACGGGCAAAGCGAGAGAATAATTCAAACGCTGGAAGACATATTGAGAGCTTCTATGATAGACTTCGGTAAAGCTTGGGACACCCACTTACCGCTCATCGAGTTCTCATACAATAATAGCTATCACACGAGCATTAAAGTTGCTCCATTTGAAACCTTCTACGGCCCTAAGTGCAGATCTCCTCTGTGCTGGGCTGAGGTAGGTGACACTCAGTTAGCTAGAGGGCAAGTTCCTAACAGCACTCTCACCGGTCCTGAGATCATACGAGAAACATAAGATAAAATCGTTTAGATCCATGAACGGCTAAAAGAATCTCGAGACCGACAAAAGAGTTATGTAGATAAACGACGCAAGCCCTTGGAATTCCAGGTTGGCGATCGCGTATTGTTGAAGGTCTTACCATGGAAGGGGATGATACGCTTTGGAAAGCGTGGTAAACAAAATCCAAGGTACATTGGGCCATTTGAGATCCTTGCCAGGATTGGCCCGGTAGCCTAAAGACTTTGGTTACCACCGGAACACAGCAATATGCACCCCAGTTTCCATGTGTCCAATCTGAAGAAGTGCCTGTCTGATGAGACCCTCGTAATTCTATTAGACGAGATTGAAGTAAACGAGAATCTCTATTTAGTCGAAGAACATGTGGAAATCATGGATAGAGAAGTCAAGAGAACGAAGCAAAGCCGCATACCAATATTAAAGGTCCGCTGGAGCGCCAAGCGTGGACCTGAATTTACTTGGGAACGTGAGGACCAAATGAAACAGAAATACCCACATCTCTTCTTAAACTCTTGAGAGCCTACACAAAGTGCTAAATTTCGGGATGAAATTCCTTCTACGGGGTAGATGATGTGACAACTATAAATTTGGTCAACAAAAGTCAACCTAAGTCAACCGAAGTGTACATTAGGTCAATATGTCAAAATGTAATTTTCATAGCCTTTACAATGTATTATTGGATATTATAATACTACATACGCTAATTCAGATAAATTATCGGGTAAACGCTGTAAATACGGATAATAAACTACAGTAGCATAAAAATTTGATAATCACACAAATATTATTTTGGTATTAACAATATTCATAATACGATGTATTCATGAACGCGAATCCATAGACATATAGAATATCGAAAACGGAGTTCGCATGTGAAAGTTACAATAATTAATCGCTGGAAACAATGAACATACACAGGGTTTGGACCCTAAAATACAAAACGTGGTGCCTTAAGCATCAAAAATGAGACAACGAAACACATATTATGAAGCGTAATATTGTCTAGTATTTAATTTCATAGCCAAATTTATATTCCGGTAAAATGTCAAATATCGCGTATTAGGAAGAATACCGCGCTTAAACACGTATATCTTCGTCCAACGAGTTACGAATCAATCCAAATTGATGTTTACTAATATTTTTATACATAATATTGATTTATAAAATATTATCTCCGAAAACATATAAAAATACGCAAAACGTATTACTGCGTTTATAAAAACACTCAATTTTATAAACAATAGTGTATATTTTATAAAAGACCACACCCCATCCCACCCCCCCTCCCAAATCGGCAGCAATATCCCCCACCCATCACACCAACATCTTCACATCACTATTCTCAATCTAGCCATTATGCCTAAAAAGATTTATTAATAAACAAAGAAATGCACCATGATTCTCAAAACTCTTAAATGTGATGTATCTCATCTCATTTGAACACAAGAAAGCTCCCAAATTCTCCTTCTTCTCTCCAAAATTGGCCAAACCACCACCTCACATCACTTTCGCCCACCATCCTCCACCACCTCCGGCCACCGTTCGCCGCTGTTGACCACCGGTTTCCGTTAAAAACGTCGTTATTTCGGAATGTTGTTCAAGCCCAACTCAATACCAAGCTCGTTTTTTGTTATATCACGCTTCAAGGGTGAGTTCATACTCCTCTTTTTCATCTTTATTCAAGTTTTTAGCGGGAGAATACAATATTACACCATAAAAATGAGTATTTACACATGTTTTTAACTTCTTTTTGTGTAAAAATGTTTTCTAGTTGAAATAATGTGAGATCCAAGTATTATGAACATTATTATGTGATTTGTTTTAGTAAAAATACACATCTATGAAAACTATGAACATAAACATGTTAGAAGTTCTAAGGAAAAGTCACAAAAATAAAACTAGGAATATGACTTTTCTAGCAAAAATGGTTATAACTAAGTTATTACACCATTTTTGTGGTAATTATCTTTAAAAGATGTTTTAAGAACATCTGGACAAGTTAACTTATATGTATGTGTGTATACGTATGTACAACGGAACAGTTAAAATAAACTATAATAGGTATAGTTTTGTTAGGACTTATTTTAGTGGTTTAATCTTTACATTTAAAAGGGCTAAAATGGAAATTATTGGGCTGTTGTGGAGTTTTTGGTCAGTGGCCGAAAACCCCCTGGTTCCCGGTGGTCATGCAAAAATCAGGGTGATTTCAGTGGGCTGGGCTTAGAGATTTCGATGGGCTTAGTGTTGATGGGCATAGGGTTTAGCAATAGGTATAAAAGTCAAGTTGTAGCCGTCATTGTCTAGGGATCGATATTGGGAACAGTGGGATAGAGAGAGAAATTTGTTGTTCATCGATCAAGATCTTATGTACCCGACTTTCGATTAATACAAAGTGTGCATTGAAGATTAATCCGTTCTTTTTCTTGTTCTTGATTCATATTGTGTTTCGGATTGATTACTCGTTGGGTTTCCACAAAAAAATTGTCTTGAAAATCTGGGGCGTTACATGTCCAACTTGTAACGCCCCAGATTTTCAAACCAAATTTTTCATTTTGCAAACCAAATATTGATTTATAAATGAATATTTTACAAACAAAGAAATCAGTCATAGTATTGATTTTAGCAAAATTCATATAGAAACCCAAGTCTTTAATTTTTCACATAAATTATTTATAAAGTAGCGGAAGTCTTGAAAGTAGGGAATGCGGTGCGTCAGGTTGGAGCCTTCCCTCTGTCTTTGCCATTATCTGAAAATGTTAAATATCAACGGGGTAAGCACAAAGCTTAGTGAGTTCTTCAACATACCATACGATCCATCACATAACATACAACACATAATAACCATTCATATGTCTGTGAGACTCGCAGGCTATCCCTGTTCTGCCTGAAGACTCACGAGCAGTTCCCGTTCCGTCTTATCGCTCGCAGACTTTTCCCGTTCCGTCTAACCACTCGTAGGCTATTCCCGTTCTTCCTATTGGCTCGCGGGCTGTTCCCGCTCGGTCCACAAACAATCATTATCATAGCAATAATTCATACAATTATCATAACAGGTAAGACTACCTTAGTCTAACCTATCTTCCTTCCTACACATGCAATATCACCTATAGTATAGTGAGAAGACTCACCTAATTGTAGTTAAGTATAGTGTTTACCTTTCTCTGCTTTGTATTCCTTTTCAACCTTAATTGTTAACATAATATTAAATCTATCATTTCTTAATCCTTAACTATATTATACTCGCGTCATTAAACCCTTCAATAATTCCAACATGATGCTCCATGATTTATCAAGTAAGAACGGTCAGGTAGAAGATTAGATGGGGTGGCAGGATCCTTTCGGCATTATAGCCTTTAGGAAAATTCAACAATCAGATCCCAAGTAATCGGCCAAGTCACCGTCCTCGTAAGTAAATCAATCGGTATTATTTTCGGAATTACGAATTGTTATAATAACGACGTTTTTAAGGTTTTTGTTTACTATTGTTAGAAATGAGTATAATATAACATATGTTATACTTATTAAATATTCTACTTCTTAACACACAAATTATTTTACAATACCTAATTAAGTTATAGAAAAGTTTGTGGTTACCTTATGACAGTTCGTCGGGATCTAGAACTCGTGCGTTTGGCTTTTGAGCCTCCTTCCGCTCACTACTTACTCTCAAATGCTTAGCAAATTCTATGGAATGGTTTATGATTTATTTGTGTGGTTAATTAGATGTTTTGGGGGTATTTATACTTGAATTCTTGAATTAAAAATTGCATGCCACTTTTGACAAAACAGTTTATTAATATAAATTGTTGAAATTGAAAACCTTCTAGAAGCAGCCAGGTAGAAGATTAGATGGAGCGGCAGGATCCTTTCGACATTATAGCCTTTAGGAAAATCCAACAATCAGATCCCAAGTAATCGACCTAGTCACCGTCCTCGTAAGTAAATCAATCGGTATTATTTTCGGAATTACGAATTGTTATTATAATGACGTTTTTAAGGTTTTTGTTTACTACTGTTGCAAATGAGTATAATATAACATATGTTATACTTATTAAATATTCAACTTCTTAACACACAAATTATTTTACAATACCTATTTTAGTTATAGAAAGGTTTGTGGTTACCTTATGACAGTTCGTCGGGATCTAGAACTCCGGCGTTTGGCTTTTGAGCCTCCTTGCGCTCACTACTTACTCTCAAGTGCTTAGCAAATTCTATGGAATGGTTTGTGATTTATTTGTGTTGTTTATGAGATGTTTTGGGGGTATTTATACGTGAATTTTTGAATTAAAAATTGCATGCCACTTTTGACAAAAGAGTTTATTAATTAATATAAATTGTTGAAATTGAAGACCTTCTAGAAACAACCAGGTAGAAGATTAGATGGGGTGGCAGGATCCTTTAGGCATTTTAGCCTTTAGGAAAATCCAACAACCAGATCCCAAGTAATCGGCCTAGTCACCGTCCTCGTAAGTAAATCAATCGGTATTATT